>OZ012741.1:338871045-339471045 GCA_963859935.3 Lathyrus sativus
AAATTAAATGTTAGTGGTTATGTTAGTTTTATATTATTTATTCATATATTACAATTATAAAATAGTAAAAACAGAATAAATAAAAACAAAAAAAAACAATAGAAATAAAAATGGCTTGGGCCGGTGGCTATGAGCCCACCGGACCCAACCGGCCCGGTCTGAATAATGAGAGGGGGAGAAGGGTTTGTTGGAAACCCTAATCCCAAATCGCGGCGCCCCTAATTTCTTCAGATCCTCCTCCTCCTCTCTCTCTCTCTCTCTCTCGTCTCCATTCTCTCTTCTCTCTCGTCTCCATTCTCTCTTCTCTCCATTCCCTTTTGCAATTCCTTCCACCTCTCCCTCTATTCCTCCGCCATCTTCGCGATTCTTTCTTCTCCATTCTTTTCTTCACTTCTTCTTGTTTCTTCGCCATTTCTTCTGCATATACAAGAAAACAAAGAAAATTAATCAGACCTTAAATGTAAACAAGAACCAAACTCACGGTGGTGCTTTTTTGTGTAGGTGACTTCGTCGGTTTCGCTGAGGGTGGTTGACGACTGATATTGAATGGGTTTTGCGGCGACATTTCCGATGACGGGTGAGGTTGCGGCCTGAGACGGTGATTTGCATAAATGGCGAGGGTTTTGAAGGTGTATTTGTAGACAATAGTGTGAGAGCTACGAAGAAGATAAGTTCTTTTCGTCTTTCGATTAACAAATTTTAGGGTTTGATTTGGGCTTGTTATGGGTTTATTTTGGATGCCGTGGTTTTTTTGGGGAATTCTTATGTGTTGTTGGTGATTGCTGTTTGTGAATGGATTTCCCCCCTCTCTGCCTTCTGTTTGTGGTTGATTTATAGGATCAGCTGAATCAAAGGTTGATTAATTGAATTGAATGTTGTTGATTTGGAATAACTGCCGTTAATGGTAATGAATATTTTCCTTTTCTGTTTGGAATATCACATCTGATTCTGTTGTAAATGATTGTGTTAATTTGTTTGAAACACGCCTATCCTTTCCTTTTCTGTCATGCTTATGAGCTGGTTTAGGATACCGATTTGTGAAGTCTGGTTTATGGCTTTTGAATTCTCTCCTTTGCCTATTCTGATTCCTTCCTTCTTTTAGCTTAACTTGTTATGGTATGGTTTTGGAAACAAAAGTTGCTGCATCTAATGGATGTTGGGAATTCCCTTTTTTGCAGGTCATCCAAAGTGAAAGGATTTTGGAGTTGTTCGCGGTATTCAGCTGGTGACTTATGCTGAAGTTAATGTGTTTGTAAGTAATTATGAAAACTGCAGATATGGTTCTTCACGTCCAGATCAAAGCATCTATGTGACCAAAAGAGGTGCTAGGGAATTGGGTTCAGAAGCTAGACCGTGGCGTTGGGAGCGGGTGAGTTTGAACTACCGAGGCTTCGAAGTATCTCGCAAGTGTTCCAAGGGCCTGAAGGCGCTTGAACCTCAAGGTCCCCATGAGGTACAAAACTCTTTCTACGGCGAAACTGACAAGGTATAGAGACCTTCTTCTTCGTAATTCTTTTGAAGTTCTGTAGCCTTTGTCTCCTTCTGATCAACATAAAGAAAAAATGTTTTTCTCTTCTATGCAGGTTATCATTGTTGCGAAGTTGCCGTGAGTTGAATTTGGATGGATGGATTAGGCTTCACGTATGTTTCTCAACTTAAGATACGACTTGGTCCTCTGCCTCGATAAATCAGCAATTACAGGTTATTCTTCAAAACTTATTGTCATACTCTAAATTTGCCCGCCAGCTTTTGTAAATATTTTTGCTTTTTTTTTTACTTAATTTCATGCCGTCTAGACACGTGTCCACTTTGAGCGTTTTTCAAATCTTGATTTATTTTGCCTAATGGGAGCGCGACACGTGGCCTAAGGGCATTTTCGTAAATATTTCAATCCTTTTTAATTTCTCTTTTTCCTTGCAAATATTACTATTTTGTTCTTTTTTATTTTTATCACCTATTTAATTTAATTAGATGTAGAATTTTGTTTATTATATTTTTAGAATTAGAAT
Organism: Lathyrus sativus; assembly: GCA_963859935.3. Classification (NCBI taxonomy): domain Eukaryota; kingdom Viridiplantae; phylum Streptophyta; class Magnoliopsida; order Fabales; family Fabaceae; genus Lathyrus; species Lathyrus sativus. Next base: position 338,873,055 of record OZ012741.1, read on the forward strand.
AGTTATTTATTTATTTCTTTAGAATAGATTTTATTTTAATAGTTTTTAAATAGATTTTTTAATTTAGTTAGAATTTTTATTAGAAATAGTTTTTTATTTATTTAGAATAGAAATAGATTATTTTTATAGCATAGACTTAATTTGTTTTTAGAATTATTTTAATATTATAATTAATTAGATTTGATTTAATGTTAGAGATATTTTAGGATTTTAGAATTAAGTTAGTAATGTTAGAGATATTTTAGGATTTTAGAATTAAGTTAGTAATGTTAGAGATATTTTAGAATTTAAATAGTTTTAGATTTAGATTTTTTATTCTACAGTTTTAACAGTTTTTAATTTTATTAGAAATAGTTTTTATTTTAAATAGATTTAATTATATAGTTTAGAAATAGCTTTTAGGTTAAATATAATTTCTAGTGTATTTTTATTATTAAGAGCTAATTAGAGTTTTATTTTGTTTTAATATAGAATTTTGTTTTGTGTGAATTTTATTAAATTTTTTTTTTAGAATTAGTTAGAGTTATTTAGAGTTTTTAGCTTATTTATTTATTTATTATTTTATTAGAATATTTAGTTTAACTAAAATAGATTATTTGATTAGGATTAATTTATTTCATTATTAATAGTCAAAATTTTGTTAGTTAATTTTTAATAATTTAAATTTTATTTTCTTAGTTTATTTAGTTTTGCTAGAAAATAATTTTTTAGAGTTTTCTTTTCATTTTATAAATTTCTAGAATTAAAGTTGTTTTTTTTAGGAAATAGATTTTTTTAATTAATTAGAGTTTTTTAAAATTATTAGATTTCTTTCATAGTTTTATTTTTTCAGATTATTTATTAATTAGGATTTTATTATTATTATTAATTTAATTAGTAGTTATTTCATTTAGAATTAGTTATTAGAATAGAATATTAGTCCTTTTTTTTTTAAAATATTTAATTAGAACTTAATGATATTACAATTATTTAATTCATTAAAACAATTCAAAAAAAGCTGTTGTGCCATGTGTCACGAGTATTTAAGGACACAACCCTTATCCTTAGAAAAAAACCCCTAATCTAAAAGGGCAGCCTCCAAACCCTGAGGACACAACCCTAACAGTGGCCTCCAAACCCTAACCTCAGCAGCCTCCACCCTCACTTCTTCATCATCATCGTTCAACACAACAACATCAAAACTCCATTGAAACAATCCTCACCACCATTCGACCTCCATTAATCTTCCCTCACCGAATCCTCAATCGGAAACCCAACAAACTCAACACCGTTTCCGACCCCCCACACCAAACAAACTCGTTCAAACCGCCATAACCAGAAAACAACTGTATCGCTACCATCTCTCCAAACAACACAAAATGAAAACTCACAAACTCAGAAACCAAACTCAGCAACTCCATCGCTCAAACGAATCTTCATCATCTTCTGAAACAAACTCAAATCTACCAACAAACACCTTCAAAAACCATTTTGAAAATTAACACAGCAAACCCAGCTCATCCTTGTTCTCCAACCTCTGAAATTTTCTCCAAAAAATCGACACCCTCACTTCTGGCATTTTTTGAAACCCAGATCCGTTCATCAACCAACTAAACAAACTTCAAATCGAAACTCAGAAAACCGCCCATCTCAAAACAAACCCCCTTTCCGTCAATCCACCGCCGTAACTTCAACCTTCAAACTTTTCCTTCCGTCGGTAACCATCTGTAATCCCTTCACCATCTTCTTCACCCTCTTCGATAATCAACAATCCAGAAACACATCCTAAACAACGTCCCTCCTCAAACATCATTCTTCAACAAAAGCCAGAAAACCCTCCTTCAGATCACCGCTCGTCAACTCTCCGAACAACCCGCAGGAACCCATCAACTCTCCACTTCCAAAATTCACCTTCTCCAACTTCTAACATACACACATGCGAAAACGATTGAAAAAGTGATGCGGAAGTGAGGTTCGCGAGCGAGCGATAAACAGTGAAACGAGAGAGAGAGAGAGAGAGAGAGAGAGAGAGAGAGAGAGAGAGAGAGAGAGAGAGAGAGAGAGAGAGAGAGAGAGAGAGAGAGAGAGAGAGAGAGAGAGAGAGACGCGGTGAAATACGAGTGAGAGTGAGAGTGACCGTTTCAGCGAAGATGACCTTTTGTTTATTGTTTTCTTTTTCTTTTTTATTTATTTAATTATCTTCTCTTTTTGTTTATTTATTTATTTTTATTTTACTGATTTACTGTTGCTGTTGGGCCACAAAGCCCGTGTGGCTTCATACCCTCAATTTCTTTTATATTTTATTTTTCTTTATTATGTAAATTATTATTATTATTAGTTATGTATATATTATATTAACTGTTGCTTATATATTTTATTTTGTTTTAGTTTTTTTAATAAAAAAAAACAGTTTGTAATATACTATTATTTTTATTAAGTTAAATATAGTTTATATATTATTTTTTTCTAAAGTTATAGTTTTATTCATTTTCTTTTATAAATTTTAAGATTTGTTAATCTTATGTTTTATTTGTTATTGGACATTTTTGTTCTATTTCATCTGTTTTGGTCGATGAAGAAATTTCCTTTGATTCTCTATCAAATTATTGATGAGAAATGAAGGATTCGAGACCGACTTTTTCTCCTCTTTCTCATTTTCAACTTTATGTCACCTTTCGACTTTATTTCATTTGTCGTATTTTTTGGTCGATGACGACGCTTCCATAAATCGATTACTAAGTCAATATATTGATAAGTATCGTTGGATCCGAGACCACCCCATTCTCTTCTCATCTCTTCTCTATTTAAATTTCATTTCGACTTATGGATCGATGAAAGCTTTTTATCCGCAAGCGTCAGATTTTTGAAGTCGATAACCTTCCCGATTTCAAATCTATGGGGGATGACCATTGAGGTCATCTTCCTTACTTTGGGATCGCGATAGGCTACCTTCGATTAATCGGCATTTTGTTTTGCGGTTAAGACGAGATCCCATTCTTTGCGTCTCGATTCAATCAACTAACCAATATACCACTGTTTTAATTTTCTGTCAAATATGCAACTGCTTTATTTTCTGTCAATATACCACTGCTTTAATTTTCTGTCAAATATACAACTGTTTTATTTTCAGTCATTTATATTCTTGTACATATTATATTCTGTATATTATCATTATCCTGTAAATATTCAATTGACTTGTACATTCTCTTAAAACACCTAATCAATATCGAAATCTTAAAATCCTAATTGGTGGACTGTTGATTATATATCTTGTATATTATCTATATCCTGTGTATATTTTCCATCTCTTTGGTAGGTTCTCGAATCATCATCAATAAGGAATCAAATTCTTTGTATTGAATCAAAAAGAGAGGATTGGGTGTAGACCTCTTCTTCTTCGAGTGTTGAGATGCCCACTGTAGTGAGGGTGGTTTCGACGCTCGTCTTTCAATACGAAGACGCTTCCACCCCTTTTCCTCCTAAAACCTCGGTCCCGTACCGAGTGTATCTTCGAAAACATTTTTAAATCATATTCTTTGTATTGAATTAAAGAGAGAGGATTGGGTGTAGACCTCTTCTTCTTCGAGTGTTGGGATGCCCACTGTAGTGAGGGCGGTTTCGACACTCATCTTTCAATACGAAGACGCTTCTAAACCTTTCCTCCTAAAACCTCGGTCCCGTACCGAGCACACTTTCAATAATAAACTAATTTCTCTTTGTATTGAATTAAAAAGAGAGGATTAGGTGTAGACCTCTTCCTCTCCGAATGCTGGGATGCCCACTGTAGTGAGGGTGGTCTTGATATTCGTCTTTCAATACGAAGACGCGACTTTATCCACCATCTCGCTTTCACAACTTCCTTCCACAATTTTCACACCTAAAACCTCGGTCCTGTACCAAGTGCATTTTCAAATCTTTTCATAACAAAAACTTGAATGGTCGTGGAGTGGTTAGGCGTAGGCCTTCTCCCATCCCGAGTGCTGACGTTTACCGTAGGGTTCTCTGTCGCAAAGCACTTACCATTCAAAACCAAAAACATCTTTAATAAGAGAACGAAGTTCTCTTTGCATTGAATTAAAGAGAGAGGATTGGGTGTAGACCTCTTCTTCTCCGAGCGTAGGGATGCCCACTGTAGTGAGGGTGGTTTCGACGCTCGTCTTTCAATACGAAGACGCCTCGTTCGCCACACCCTTTTATAACAAAAACATTGAGATAAAGAATTGGGTACTACCCGTAGGGGTTACTATCTGAGGACATATCTCGCCCCAAAAACAATCTCAACCAATCAAACATGACACCTTGCCTCGCATGGCGAAAACCAATTTTCCAAAGGATATGTTACGTCCGTTCTACCGCAAACAGGTACGCATAAGTCTCCAAACGAGCGAGCAGCAAAACACCTAAACTGCTAGAACGCGCATGATAACATCATCCACACAAACACACCGGTTATACGCACCGTAGGCACGAACTACGTTGCTCTGATTTCTCATGCATAATGGGAATACGTAGGCATAGGATTGCGATATCCTAGCGAGCAGCCTTTTCTTTTTCCACCCTTTCCCAGAAAGGGATGCTACGTTCGTTCTACCGCAAACAGGTAATGCCTAAGTCTCCAACGAGCGAGCAGCAATACACCTAACTGCTAGAATGCGCACGATAGCATCGTCTACCAGAATTTCCCCGCACACCGTAGGCCGAACTACGGCTGCTCTGATTCTTCACTTTTTCAAGTAAAGATACGTAGGCACAAGGGCCACAATCCTTGCCGAGCACATTCCCCCCTATATCTGTAGTTCCCCGAACTACGTCGACTCTGACTTTCTCATGTCTATTGAGAATACGTAGGCATAGGACTGCGAAGTCCTACCGAGTCTGTTCTTTCTTTTTTTTTCCCCGTTCTCTCTTTCCTCCTAACTTTCCTGTTTCTAACCCTTATTTTACCCTATGGAACACTTCAATTAGCATAATGTTTAAGCAAATAAATTCACACATCGACAAACAAAAGGTTCCCATCGAGTACGATGGATGCGAGGGGTGCTAATACCTTCCCCTTGCATAACCGGCTTCCGAACCCGTTCATGGTTGCGAGACCATCTTATCCATTCTTTTCTTAAGGTTTTCTCGATATTTTCCTTTCCCCTCATGGGATAAATAAAATTTGGTGGCGACTCTTCTGTCCTTTCTTTTCGCCTCCCCGTCGTTGCACGATGCATTTTTCGAGTAGCGACAGCTGGCGACTCTGCTGGGGAGTCCTAACGAGCCAAGCCTAATTTGTTTGTCGTGTTTGTGTTTTTATTTGCGTTATTTGTTTGTGCTTTATTTTCTAACCTGTTGGGTTTATTTGGGATTGGTTTGTGAGAATAAAGCTTCCTACCCGAGCTTTTGAGTGTACACTAAGTTAGGAGGTGGATTCTTTCTGATTTGCGAGACTTAGGACTCGTTGAGTTGGATCGAATTCCATCGCTCAGATGAGACCCCGTTGGGATGATTATGTCTTACGTGTAGTCGTAATGACGTTTTTATTTCCGACGTGGGAGTCCGTGACTCTGAGGACCTTTGTAGAACCTTATTTCAAAGGTTGCTAAAACATGACTCTGTGTTCATCCTTTGAAAGGATTACCGTCTTACGAGTAGTCGTTCTGATGGAAAACTTTTGAGGGTTAATGCATGGGACTTTGTTTTAAAATCCTTTGGGATACCCTCTTATAAGCCAATAGATTGCCCACCCAAGGGGAGAGATACTTTTTTGTCTTGCGGGATTTGTGACTTTAATCCTTGATGTTGATCTGTTCTCGTGTGCACTCATTGCATTGCATTTGCATAAGCATCTCTGCATCATTTTGCATTTTCTTCCCTGACCAAGATGCCAAGCTTACCCATCCTTTGTCCATAACCTGCAGTTGATTTCCCGACACTCCTGCTGAACTCGTGAGAGCTTTGAAGCGTTTGAAGCAAGAGGAACATAGACGCCTTGAAGGACCAATCAAACAAAGCAAGCTGAGATAGCTATGTCAGAGAACGATCGCCAGGGTGTTGAGTCTCCACCAGGATTTACTGTGATGACTAATCCACTGTATGATCTTCCGCCGGATGGCCATCCTCCGCAAGTAAACGTTCCTACTCGACCCCAGAGGATGCCAACGACTGATCCCATGAAAGAAAAGCTTCGTGCCCTTGAGGAGACAATTCAATCTATGAGAGTGTCTGACATGCCCGACCTTGATGCTGCTGATATCTGTCTAGTGCTAGATTTGGTGATCCCTCCTAGATTTAAGATACCCAACTTCGAGAAGTACACAGGCTTTAGTTGCCCGAGGCGTCATTTGGTGATGTACTGTCGAAAAATGACCTCCTACACTCATGACGATAAGCTAATGATTCATTGTTTTCAAGAAAGTCTGAGTGGATCGTCATTAAGTTGGTACGTAGACCTAGAAAGAAGTCATATCCAATCATGGAGGGACCTAGCCAGCGCTTTTCTAAAGTTTTACCAGTTCAACCTAGACACTATTCCCACCCGCATGCAGTTGCAAAGCTTATCTCAGAATGAAAATGAATCATTTAAGGGATATGCACAGCGGTGGAGAGAATTCGCAGCAAGAGTGCAACCACCACTCTTAGACAGTGAGCTGATTGACATGTTCATCAATAGTTTGCAGGGTTCTTATCTTGAAAGAATGGCTGGCTGTACGCTATTAAGCTTCTCTGACCTGGTGATTGTAGGAGAGCGCCTCGAAAGCTACCTTAAAAGTGGGAAAATCCAAGATGCCTCAAGCAGTCAGGACAATGAGATTGAATCTTCTGACGATTTCCATGAGGAAGAGAAGGATGAAACCAGTGCATTCATAGCAAACATCGAGTATTCTCTTGGTGTACCAGCAAAACTCTGTGGTCCCTCATCTGCTCAACAGGCACCGTTACCAGTGCTATGTTATCCTTATGGGAAATCAGCCATGCCTAAAGCTTCGTCCTGTAACCCATGTGTCGCTCCTCATACAAATCAACGAGCCCATGGTCGAGGATATCATAATCAGCGCCGTAATCAGAATAGGCCCAACAATAACTTGGAAAGAAGGACTGCTCCTCTTCATCCGGTCCCTATGTCGCACAATCAACTTCTCCCATATCTGATTCAAAACTCATTGGTGGAGCCTAAAGCTCTCAAGCCTGTGCCAGAACCTTACCCTCCCGGGTACAATCCCAATGTTCAGTGTGGATATCATGGTGGATCCATGGGGCACGCGACCGAAGAATGCAAAGCCTTCCAAGCTAAGGTGCAGCAGTTGATTGACAAAGGGTATATATCTTTTTCCGAAGGGAGTTTGGTTGTCCATGTCAACCTCTCAGCTGTCTAAACTCGAATATTTCAAGGGTCATTTCCAGAAGCCAGTGGTCTAGACAGGCAGACGTCCTCAACATTGGCAGTCCTTGAACGCTTTTATCATTTGCATCTTGTAGTTTATTTCCTGTTAATTGCTACTTGTTTTTAAACATTGTTGTTTCGAATGGTAATATTAATGAAGTGATTATGCATTTTCCGAATCAGTCACGTCGTATTCACTCATTATTTCCACTTATCACAGACACATACACTTTTTATCCACTCCACTTTATCACTGTTGTTTTAGCAAAGATTTGAGGGAGGATGACGAAAACGAAATACCCATAATTGCAAATTGTATGCTTTCAGATAGAATCTCGTCGATGATGTACAGGCATTGTTTCAATTCCCCTAAACACCGGAGATATAAGAAATTAATCCCTAGTCAACCACTTCGAGCCTAGAAGTAGGAGTTTCCTTCGGATATTCAAACCCTTACATTCAACCTGGGGTAGGGTAGAGTTTAGTTAATCCAACTACGCACTCAAATCAAAAAGCCAAACCCAAAAGACGGTTGTTCATCACTGACTCATGACATGGCAGTCACAATCCTCCGACAAAATCTAAAAAAAAATCAATCAAAAGCCTGCTAAGTCAAACACCTCAAAAGGGGACTTAGGCAAAAATCAAGGCTATCCCGATGGATCTGACAAGCAAAGTCAGTCCATGAAAAAGTTAGGGATCAAAATAAAATACAAAAGAGGTCCTCAAATCCTCAACCAAAAACAAAATAACATTCAGTGGTCACCCCAAAGGGTCACTGACATCCTTCAAAAAGCAAAATAAGGTGGCTGCCATTTCAAGCAAACCTTGAAACCATCAAGCTTACACCGTCAAATAGGTGTAGAATTAACTGAACGTAGGACTGGAAGTCATCAAGAAGAAGGGGTGGGTACAAATTAACTTTGAGCCTAATATCCTTTGTTTCTATAACCGTGAGCCAGACCACGTTACAACCCTCGAAAGACCTAATTGAGACGAGGTTTATTCTGAAAGCATACTATCGCAAGGTTGCGTAACCTGACTCCCCACATATTTGTTAATCATCAGCTTTGGTGTCAATATCCTTGCTATATCTTTTACACCAATCAAATTAGCACAACGTTTGGACTAACGGTCCTCGTCTCACTACCACGACACTCAATAAACGACAATTCTTTCAAAAAACTTGCATGAACTTCGCGTTAAAATTACCATTTGTGAACAAACAATTTTAATTGCAAGTCAGTAGTTGGCATCAAGGAAATTCCAACAAGAAGTAATCAAGCAGGACTTGACCATTTTAGCAGTCTGGATCAGAATCGAGCATGCTTTGTAGTCCTGTGGAACTGGGGCATTGGCATCAAAAATGTGGAATCAGCCAACTTAAGGAAAATCCCTAAACGTCAGTTGATTATGGGGCAAATCATTCAAGAAGCGGTTGATTAAAAGTGAATTACACCAATCAGGGGCAGGCCACCCAGAGTTTCTTTGACTTGAGGATAGATCCCTCCAATGTTCAGTCAGGATAAGTTAAGTCGCTTCAACGCTCTTTCAAGAGCAAGCTATTCTAAAGGGTACATTGAAGCCAACAACCACAAGAGTCGGTTAAACAACGATGAATCCTTTCGTGGTACAAACTCTGGGGCAAGCCATCTTGAGGTCATCTCATGGAAAGCTACTCAAGCAAGTTCATCTTCATCAGCAACTATTGAGTTCAAAACAAGTGTCAGGGAATCACACCGCCAACTCACCCAACCCTAACCTTCCGAAAAGGCCTTGCTGTCATCGGATTTTCATCCCCACAACCTATTACCAGCCCAATTCGAAACCTTCAAAGTACAGTTCTTGTCTAGCAAACCTTCAAACCAGTCCTCGTCTGGTCAACCTCCACTGAATACCAGTTCCCGTCCGGTATATGTCAGCTTTCAAACCAGTCCCACCTGGTCTACCCTCCGCTGAATACCAGTTCCCGTTCGGTATATGTCAGCTTTTAAACCAGCTCCCATCTGGTCACCCTTCCTTTTAGCCTACCGTTTAACCAGCCTACCATTTCACCAGTTCTTGTCTGGTAAACCTCATCCCAAAGTCCAGCTCCCATCTGGAAAACCACAAAATTAGCCCTCCTTTGACAGCTTAACCTTTCGCCAACCAGTCCCATCTGGTCTACCTTCCGAATACCAGCCCTCATCTGGTATTTCCAACCCAAAGTCCAACCTGCATTGGCAACCACCAAAGTCCAACTTGTATTTCCCAACCACCTGCATTTCCAATCACCTGCCTGCAATCATACGCATCATATGCATCGCATTCGACTTCATAAGCATCTTGTATTATATGCATATTCCTAATCATATCATACTCCATCAACCCTTGCATCTCCGCGTTCTAGCATTTGCATCTTCATTTCCATTTATGGAACGTCATTATTATCAAGCATTCACATATGCGAGTTCGGATCCGGGATCAATCTCGAAGATTTTCAAGATCATAATCAGCCCAGTCAAGGGTATTCTCCGCAAGACCGTAGGCGTTTCCCACGAAATTGTGTAACATTTTGAGCTTCAAAGCAACCTTCAGCCCAGTCGGGGGCATCTCTTGCGAGATCGTGGGTTTTCTCTCACGAGATTCAAAGGCTATCAAAGCAAAATTTAGCCTAGTCAGGGGCATATCATTTAAAGTCAGCGATAAGTGGCAATCTCTTCGGAGAAGCTTATCTCCCTACATCCTTTTGGGTGTCAGGTTTGTCTGTATTTCATTTCTCAAATTCTTGTTTTCCTTTTTTGGACAAATTCAGGGTCTTCTTTGTATCTAATCGACTTATACCTTGAAAGATGAATGTTGCAGTAATTCATCTTACTCGGTCTAAGCCGATTAGATAGGGGCATCTGTCATACCCTAAATTTGCCCGCCAGCTTTTGTAAATATTTTTGCTTTTTTTTTTACTTAATTTCATGCCGTCTAGACACGTGTCCACTTTGAGCGTTTTTCAAATCTTGATTTATTTTGCCTAATGGGAGCGCGACACGTGGCCTAAGGGCATTTTCGTAAATATTTCAATCATTTTTAATTTCTCTTTTTCCTTGCAAATATTACTATTTTGTTCTTTTTTATTTTTATCACCTATTTAATTTAATTAGATGTAGAATTTTGTTTTATTATATTTTTAGAATTAGAATAGTTATTTATTTATTTCTTTAGAATAGATTTTATTTTAATAGTTTTTAAATAGATTTTTTAATTTAGTTAGAATTTTTATTAGAAATAGTTTTTTATTTATTTAGAATAGAAATAGATAATTTTTATAGCATAGACTTAATTTGTTTTTAGAATTATTTTAATATTATAATTAATTAGATTTGATTTAATGTTAGAGATATTTTAGGATTTTAGAATTAAGTTAGTAATGTTAGAGATATTTTAGGATTTTAGAATTAAGTTAGTAATGTTAGAGATATTTTAGGATTTTATAATTAAGTTAGTAATGTTAGAGATATTTTAGAATTTAAATAGTTTTAGATTTAGATTTTTTATTCTACAGTTTTAACAGTTTTTAATTTTATTAGAAATAGTTTTTATTTTAAATAGATTTAATTATATAGTTTAGAAATAGCTTTTAGGTTAAATATAATTTCTAGTGTATTTTTATTATTAAGAGCTAATTAGAGTTTTATTTTGTTTTAATATAGAATTTTGTTTTGTGTGAATTTTATTAAATTTTTTTTTTAGAATTAGTTAGAGTTATTTAGAGTTTTTAGCTTATTTATTTATTTATTATTTTATTAGAATATTTAGTTTAATTAAAATAGATTATTTGATTAGGATTAATTTATTTCATTATTAATAGTCAAGATTTTGTTTAGTTAATTTTTAATAATTTAAATTTTATTTTCTTAGTTTATTTAGTTTTGCTAGAAAATAATTTTTTAGAGTTTTCTTTTCATTTTATAAATTTCTAGAATTAAAGTTGTTTTTTTTAGGAAATAGATTTTTTTAATTAATTAGAGTTTTTTAAAATTATTAGATTTCTTTCATAGTTTTATTTTTTCAGATTATTTATTAATTAGGATTTTATTATTAGTATTAATTTAATTAGTAGTTATTTCATTTAGAATTAGTTATTAGAATAGAATATTAGTCTTTTTTTTTTTAATATTTAATTAGAACTTAATGATATTACAATTATTTAATTCATTAAAAAAATTCAAAAAAAGCTGTTGTGCCATGTGTCACGAGTATTTAAGGACACAACCCTTATCCTTAGAAAAAAACCCCTAATCTAAAAGGGCAGCCTCCAAACCCTGAGGACACAACCCTAACAGTGGCCTCCAAACCCTAACCTCAGCAGCCTCCACCCTCACTTCTTCATCATCATCGTTCAACACAACAACATCAAAACTCCATTGAAACAATCCTCACCACCATTCGACCTCCATTAATCTTCCCTCACCGAATCCTCAATCGGAAACCCAACAAACTCAACACCGTTTCCGACCCCCCACACCAAACAAACTCGTTCAAACCGCCATAACCAGAAAACAACTGTATCGCTACCATCTCTCCAAACAACACAAAATGAAAACTCACAAACTCAGAAACCAAACTCAGCAACTCCATCGCTCAAACGAATCTTCATCATCTTCTGAAACAAACTCAAATCTACCAACAAACACCTTCAAAAACCATTTTGAAAATTAACACAGCAAACCCAGCTCATCCTTGTTCTCCAACCTCTGAAATTTTCTCCAAAAAATCGACACCCTCACTTCTGGCATTTTTCGAAACCCAGATCCGTTCATCAACCAACTAAACAAACTTCAAATCGAAACTCAGAAAACCTCCCATCTCAAAACAAACCCCCTTTCCGTCAATCCACCGCCGTAACTTCAACCTTCAAACTTTTCCTTCCGTCGGTAACCATCTGTAATCCCTTCACCATCTTCTTCACCCTCTTCGATAATCAACAATCCAGAAACACATCCTAAACAACATCCCTCCTCAAACATCATTCTTCAACAAAAGCCAGAAAACCCTCCTTCAGATCACCGCTCGTCAACTCTCCGAACAACCCGCAGGAACCCATCAACTCTCCACTTCCAAAATTCACCTTCTCCAACTTCTAACATACACACATGCGAAAACGATTGAAAAAGTGATGCGGAAGTGAGGTTCGCGAGCGAGCGATAAACAGTGAAACGAGAGAGAGAGAGAGAGAGAGAGAGAGAGAGAGAGAGAGAGAGAGAGAGATAGAGAGAGAGAGAGAGAGAGAGAGAGAGAGAGAGACAGAGAGAGAGAGACGCGGTGAAATACGAGTGAGAGTGAGAGTGACCGTTTCAGCGAAGATGACCTTTTGTTTATTGTTTTCTTTTTCTTTTTTCTTTATTTAATTATCTTCTCTTTTTGTTTATTTATTTATTTTTATTTTACTGATTTACTGTTGTTGTTGGGCCACAAAGCCCGTGTGGCTTCATACCCTCAATTTCTTTTATATTTTATTTTTCTTTATTATGTAAATTATTATTATTATTAGTTATGTATATATTATATTAACTGTTGCTTATATATTTTATTTTGTTTTAGTTTTTTTAATAAAAAAAAACAGTTTGTAATATACTATTATTTTTATTAAGTTAAATATAGTTTATATATTATTTTTTTTCTAAAGTTATAGTTTTATTCATTTTCTTTTATAAATTTTAAGATTTGTTAATCTTATGTTTTATTTGTTATTGGACATTTTTGTTCTATTTCATCTGTTTTGGTCGATGAAGAAATTTCCTTTGATTCTCTATCAAATTATTGATGAGAAATGAAGGATTCGAGACCGACTTTTTCTCCTCTTTCTCATTTTCAACTTTATGTCACCTTTCGACTTTTATTTCATTTGTCGTATTTTTTGGTCGATGACGACGCTTCCATAAATCGATTACAAAGTTAATATATTGATAAGTATCATTGGATCCGAGACCACCCCATTCTCTTCTCATCTCTTCTCTATTTAAATTTCATTTCGACTTATGGATCGATGAAAGCTTTTTATCCGCAAGCGTCAGATTTTCGAAGTCGATAACCTTCCCGATTTCAAATCTATGGGGGATGACCATTGAGGTCATCTTCCTTACTTTGGGATCGCGATAGGCTACCTTCGATTAATCGGCATTTTGTTTTGCGGTTAAGACGAGATCCCATTCTTTGCGTCTCGATTCAATCAACTAACCAATATACCACTGTTTTAATTTTCTGTCAAATATACAACTGCTTTATTTTCTGTCAATATACCACTGCTTTAATTTTCTGTCAAATATACAACTGTTTTATTTTCAGTCATTTATATTCTTGTACATATTATATTCTGTATATTATCATTATCCTGTAAATATTCAATTGACTTGTACATTCTCTTAAAACACCTAATCAATATCGAAATCTTAAAATCCTAATTGGTGGACTGTTGATTATATATCTTGTATATTATCCATATCCTGTGTATATTTTCCATCTCTTTGGCAGTTTCTCGAATCATCATCAATAAGGAATCAAATTCTTTGTATTGAATCAAAAAGAGAGGATTGGGTGTAGACCTCTTCTTCTTCGAGTGTTGAGATGCCCACTGTAGTGAGGGTGGTTTCGACGCTCGTCTTTCAATACGAAGACGCTTCCACCCCTTTTCCTCCTAAAACCTCGGTCCCGTACCGAGTGTATCTTCGAAAACATTTTTAAATCATATTCTTTGTATTGAATTAAAGAGAGAGGATTGGGTGTAGACCTCTTCTTCTTCGAGTGTTGGGATGCCCACTGTAGTGAGGGCGGTTTCGACACTCATCTTTCAATACGAAGACGCTTCTAAACCTTTCCTCCTAAAACCTCGGTCCCGTACCGAGCACACTTTCAATAATAAACTAATTTCTCTTTGTATTGAATTAAAAAGAGAGGATTAGGTGTAGACCTCTTCCTCTCCGAATGCTGGGATGCCCACTGTAGTGAGGGTGGTCTTGATATTCGTCTTTCAATACGAAGACGCGACTTTATCCACCATCTCGCTTTCACAACTTCCTTCCACAATTTTCACACCTAAAACCTCGGTCCTGTACCAAGTGCATTTTCAAATCTTTTCATAACAAAAACTTGAATGGTCGTGGAGTGGTTAGGCGTAGGCCTTCTCCCATCCCGAGTGCTGACGTTTACCGTAGGGTTCTCTGTCGCAAAGCACTTACCATTCAAAACCAAAAACATCTTTAATAAGAGAACGAAGTTCTCTTTGCATTGAATTAAAGAGAGAGGACTGGGTGTAGACCTCTTCTTCTCCGAGCGTAGGGATGCCCACTGTAGTGAGGGTGGTTTCGACGCTCGTCTTTCAATACGAAGACGCCTCGTTCGCCACACCCTTTTATAACAAAAACTTTGAGATAAAGAATTGGGTACTACCCGTAGGGGTTACTATCTGAGGACATATCTCGCCCCAAAAACAATCTCAACCAATCAAACATGACACCTTGCCTCGCATGGCGAAAACCAGTTTTCCAAAGGATATGTTACATCCGTTCTACCGCAAACAGGTACGCATAAGTCTCCAAACGAGCGAGCAGCAAAACACCTAAACTGCTAGAACGCGCATGATAACATCATCCACACAAACACACCGGTTATACGCACCGTAGGCACGAACTACGTTGCTCTGATTTCTCATGCATAATGGGAATACGTAGGCATATGATTGCGATATCCTAGCAAGCACCCTTTTCTTTTTCCACCCTTTCCCAGAAAGGCATGCTACGTCCGTTCTACCGCAAACAGGTAATGCCTAAGTCTCCAACGAGCGAGCAACAATACACCTAACTGCTAGAATGCGCACGATAGCATCGTCTACCAGAATTTCCCCGCACACCGTAGGCCGAACTACGGCTGCTCTGATTCTTCACTTTTTCAAGTAAAGATACGTAGGCACAAGGGCCACAATCCTTGCCGAGCACATTCCCCCCTATATCTGTAGTTCCCCGAACTACGTCGACTCTGACTTTCTCATGTCTATTGAGAATACGTAGGCATAGGACTGCGAAGTCCTACCGAGTCTGTTCTTTCTTTTTTTTTCCCCGTTCTCTCTTTCCTCCTAACTTTCCTGTTTCTAACCCTTCTTTTACCCTGTGGAACACTTCAATTAGCATAATGTTTAAGCAAATAAATTCACACATCGACAAACAAAAGGTTCCCATCGAGTACGATGGATGCGAGGGGTGCTAATACCTTCCCCTTGCATAACCGGCTTCCGAACCCGTTCATGGTTGCGAGACCATCTTATCCATTCTTTTCTTAAGGTTTTCTCGATATTTTCCTTTCCCCTCATGGGATAAATAAAATTCGGTGGCGACTCTTCTGTCCTTTCTTTTCGCCTCCCCGTCGTTGCACGATGCATTTTTCGAGTAGCGACACTTATTCAATGAACGGTTTTGGTTAAATTACAGGTTTGTGTCGGTACTGACTTGGTTTTTCGCTTGTTTTGATAGGTCGCACGAAGTGGTGTCGGTAACGTAGTAAGTCGTGTCATTGCGACTCAGTTTGCGACAACTGCGGTTCATTATGAAACAACTGCATGGTCTCCTTTACAGGTTGCTTTGGCGTTATCCTGCTGATCATGTTGTCATTCATTATGATCCAGAAGTGTTGGAGTAGAGTAAAATATTCAAACATGCCGCTGGTTTCATCCATAACCAATGGCTCTCTTGGGTTGTTGCGTTCTCTTTAGGAGAAAGGGAGAAACAACACTACTTTTCCACTTAAAAGGGTGGTTGCTAGAATTCCCCATGGACTCACATGGTTCCCACAAGTTTAGCACTATGTCTTCAGATAAAACAGATCCTGAGAGTATGGCGAACATTCCCATTCACTTAACACCGTCATCAAATGATACACATGAATTACGTACCACTGCCATAATGTAACAAAATGGTCTTGTAGTAAGAGTAGTGATTTGGGTCTATTCTTGTATTAAGACAAAACTCCTCCTCTGTAATATTTTGAGTTGAATTTGACAACATTATTCTAACTTCATTGTTTTGTGATGAGTTTGACGGAAGAACAACATTACACGTCTTTACGCACTTTTCATTATCTTGCTGAAAAACATCGTCTTGAATCAACACTGAATAAATTGCAACAAACTCAACTTCCTTTTAAAGGTGGACCTTATACCTTGCTCGAAAGTGAAAACATGAGTCATGGGGATTTCCGTACACTTCGCATTTGTGGCAGCCTTCCTTTTCTTAATCAAGTGTTGTGGTCTTAAATGCGCCGTGAAGGATAACTCTCTATGAGAAAATGAATAAACTTGATCTTTGACAAGGAGCCTTAATTAAATAAACCGAAATTAATTCATAAAAAATTAGAATCTCCTATGTTCCTAGGTTGGAACTAATCGACTAATATTCTTGAATTATTCTTGAGGGCATGAAACTCTTATGATAGCCTCCGGAGGCTTCTTGAATCCTATAACTTTTTGGCGTTGAATTCCGACTTGGGTATCGTTTACGAGCTAGGTTACTTAGACCTCATCGCGACATGCTTTTCTTTGTTGACCATTACAAATAGTTTTCCTTTGTTATGGACTTTAGATCCGAGGAACTCTGATAATTAGGCCTTCCAAATTAGCATATTGTTGCACCCCAAAATTTGCCTAACCTTTTCTTACTTGGTTTATGTTTCATTGCATTAGCATTGCATTGATCTAACATTTGCATAACATAGCATTTTTCATTTGTGCATGGGATCAAGTGTGGTTTATATCAAGAGGAGCCTATCTAGAGGTCTTATTCAAGCTTGAGAAGTCACCAAAGTCATCAAAAAGAGGGTTGGGTTCTTGAAAAGTTTAGTTGCTTGTATGTGGCTAATCTCCTAATCTGAGGACCAATTGAAGATCATCAGTGGGTTGTGGAGCCTTGATCAAGGAGAGAGGGTGTGGATAGAGCTCATAGAGTGCCTTGAGGGTCATGGTGGAGCTCAATCAAGTCATTGTGTCAAGTGTGAAGAGCCACAGTTGGGAGTGTTGCTACTAGGGTTTTCATCTGGGTAATCCTAAGTCAACTGTGCAATTTAAGAGGATCAAAGCTCAATTCTAAGTCTTTGTAATCATGGAGAGTTGTGTTGAGATACATGAGATGATATTCCAAGATCAATCCAAGAAGAATTCAAAGTCGGAGGAGTTGCTAAATTAGGGTTCTCAGGGTAAAATCCCTTATTTAGTGCCTAACTTCAAGACCACTTATCTCAAGATGCAGGTTTCATCTCCACTTTTGGCTAATATGAAACTTGTATAGCATGCTCTTAGATTTAATTTGAGTACTAGAAGTCCTCCATTGGATTTATAGAACTCAAGTTATGGTCCAGACAAGTTACAGGTCATCTGAGGAATGTGAAATTTGTCTGTGAAAGTCAACCAACTTCCAAGGAACTTTGGACCTAGAAGGGTGTTTCTTCTAAACTTTTGGCCAACATTAAAGTTGTAGCACTTGATCGTATCTTTCCAAATTGTATTAGAAGTCTTCCATCTAATTTGTAGAACTCAAGTTATGAGGTTTACAAGTCAGGGGTATTTTGGGAAAGTAAGATTATAGGTCATTTGGCATTATAGGTCATTTTCTCCATCTTGCAAGCTTCAAATGAAGTTTTGTCCAACACAAAACTTGCTCAAAATGATGTTTTTAGGTCAATCATGTCCTCATTTTGAATTTATTTGGCTTAGGGTGAGACTTGGTTTGAGAAATTTTGCAAAAAGGAGAATTTAAAGGCATTTAATTGAAAAATTCATGATTAATTCATTTGTGTTCAAAATAGGCCAAGTGAGTACTCATTTTAATCAGAAAAAGAATTCTAAACACTTTGGTATTTTTAGAATTTTCATTTGGGGTCAATTTCATAGCTTTGTGGCTTGTTACTTCGCAATTAAGCAACACATCCAAATTTGGGCATATGATAAGTTCAAGCTCTCTAATCACTCTATACACTCTCACCAAACCACAAGGGATTGAATTGAAGCTTCCAAGGGATGTTTTGAGGGAAAACTCGTGCACTCCATTGTTGAAATTTTGGATGAAATTTGAAAATTGGATTTCTGGATTTGGGCCTCAATTGGACCTTCAAAGCCCACAAACACTTTCTATTTAAGTTCTGTGAATGATTCAGAACAATTTTGGTGATTGATTCGTGCTAGAACCAGAGTTTGAAGTTGGATTTTCAAGAGGAGAGGTGAAAATCGTGATTTCCATTTCAGGCCAATTCAAAGCAAATTGAAGTTGCAAACACATTCAGCATCAAGCATTGAGTAGATCTGCACAATTTGAAGCTGAAAATCGTGCTCAAGATATCTCAATTTCAAGCTCTAACACAGGTATGCAGTTTTCAAAATTGAGGAATATTCATTGTGTTTTAGCATATGTTAGCATGCGGTTAAGCTTTAGGAAGTTATCTAGATGAATTTTGGATCGTTATTTGAGAGATTAGAGACAAAATAGGTTGATGTAAGATTTCTGTTTGGAGGTGGTTTGATATGATCTTGAGGATTCAGCATGATCTAATTAGTGTAGGATGATCAGTGTAACATGAGGAAGAGATCTACGGTTTTAGATTGAGGAATGGTGAGGTTACAGAATTACGCATATTTGGAGATCTTCTTCGTGTTTTATTTTCTGGTGAGAATTAGAGGAAATGAACGTGATATTTGAGTTCTACGTGTAATTTGGAGTGGATCTGTATAAGTTTTGTTAATTTTCCATGACCTGTGTGTGTTGCTTCGTCGGAGAAGATGACCGGAGGTCATCTCCGGCCACCTCTGCAATTCTCCCTCCATTTCCCATTCAAACAAAGAAGATGAGTGTTGAGCCCTTGGATCTGGTCTGAAGTTGGACTTTGTAATCAGATCGTGTGGTTGTGTTTTAACCTCAGAATTTGAGTTTGTGGAATGAAACGCGGTCGTTTCATTTATGTGCTGGCAATACCAGGGCCTTCAGATGCTTTGACTGGTCTCTTGATCCAACGCGCATCATTTAATCTTGCATTTTATTTTGTTTATTTGATTTTCTTTTTTATTTTAATTGCATTTTCATTCTAAAATTCATTTTAATTTCAATATTCATCAGAAAAATAAAACAAAAATATGGCCATGCTCCTCATTTTACTTGTGATTTTTCTGTGATTTATAATTTGATTTTTGCTTATTTTTCAATTTAATTTGATTTTCTCCACTTTATTAATTTCTTTAATTTTGTATATTTGATACATGTTTTTGTTGATTTTTGTTCGTGAAATTGGTATTGAATTTTGGGCGGATTTTTTACTAGCTGGTAGATTAGAGATGCATGATCCCCTATGATTTTATTTAGATTTTTTAGCCAAAAATAGGTTCTATTTTGGATTAGGATTTTTAGACTTTCCATTTTAGGGTTCTTATGTGGTACCTTGTGATCTAAGATTTCTTTAGGTGACTTCCCTTTAGATTAAGGTTCTGATCCTTTGCCCATAGGTCCTTAACATACTTAGGTTCCCTTAAAAAATTTCTTAGGATTTTATAACGTGTTTTAGGATTTTTCATAGATTTAACACTTAGGCTAGTTTTAAGTTGTTTTCAACATAGTACTTGCTTTAGATTGACCCCCAACGGTTGCCTTTAGTGCATAATAAGTTTGCTAATTTTCTTTGATGGTGTTTTAGACATGTTTAAGCTTCTGTTTGCTTGATGGTGATGTTTGGTTTGGTGTTTAAGCCTCCCTTTAGAAGCTTTCTTTGAGCTTGTTTAATTAGGGTTTAAGAAGAGCTTAGTTGTTCTCTCCTTCTTCACATAAAACATGGATTGCTTTGATTGCTTTCCATTCTCATCCTATTATTCAAGGTCCCTATGTGAAAGCCTCATCTTTCCTTTGGAAGGATGTGTGGCATTTCACAAGAGGTAGAACCTTTGAGGATGCCTTTCTCAGATGACTGGTTGAGTGTCAGGAGGGATTCCCTTGGTTTCCTTCCTGCTTCCCATCATTAATCCAATATCTTGGTGTTCACTCTCTTCTCTGTTGTTGGAGCATGAAGATGAAGACTTCTCTTGAGGTGGCTTGAAGTTGTTTGTTGACTATTTGATTGTGTGATGTTTATCTGCTTTGTTGTTGAGCTGTTTGTCTGCTAGTTTGTCTGCTGTTTTCTGACTGCTCTGCTTTACTTGTGTGACTGATTGACTGTGTGTTGCATTAGACTAGGTTTCTCATATAGTGATCTAGGATTAAGAGCATCCTAAAGGTTGAGAGTAGCTCCCTTTGCTTGTATGCATTTAGAGGTTGAGTCTGTCTCCCTCTGCTTGACTGTTGTTGATTGGCTTTGCTTGCTGGCTTAAGGTTGAGTCTGTCTCCCTTGCCTGTGTTGGTGTGTTGCCCTTGGGCTTTCTTTCTCTAGAAGTTGAGCTTGGCTCATTCTGCTTGTTTATTACATTGCATGCATTTTATTTACATTTGTTTTTGTACGGTTATTTCTTGTGTTGTTTGTTTTCCTTTGCCATGTTCCCCAAGGAACTCTGACTTCTCTTGTTCAAGAGAAGTTATGAGAGACATTAGGGTTCTAACCATGCATGATAACATTAGTTAACTTCCCTCCTATACTCAACCATAGGATCAATTTTGCATGACAACTTTAGGATTGGATCAGTTCCCCTTTAGTGCGTCTTTTCTCTTCTCATCTGCAAACAAATCAAAATACAGTAATAAAGGTTAATTGACGTCGTACGCTACGAGCCTTAAGATATTTGAGAAAGGATTGTTGGAGAGTTTCTTTTCAACAGTCTGGATGTTTAGTATGGCACCCTTTGGGTGACATGCGACGCATTCACTCTCAGGTCATAGTCTCTAGTGCGATATCGATTACAAACATCCATAAAAGACACTTCTCTAAAAAACAGAAAACAAAGATCAAACTCTTTTTGTCCTCTTGGACCTTTAATCCCTTGGAAACCTTTTTTAGAAGGAGATTTCTATTAACTCCTGGTTCTATCGCAAAAGGTAAACGCCTAAGTCTCCATCGAGCGAGCTGCATACACCAAACTGCTGGAACCGTCTGTTAACCTTACTCGGATAAAAAAGACAAACTTGCGTCTCTCGTTGTCCCGAACTACGTTTGCTCTGATCTTTCGCGCTGTGTGAAAGTACGTAGGCACGAGATGCGATATCTCGGCGAGCAACCTTTCCCCGTAATTAGGCGAACTACGTTGACTCTGATTTCTCGTTCCAGACGGGAATACGTAGGCATAAAGTGCGACACTTTGCCGAGTCATTTTCTTTTCTTTTCAGACCAGACCTTTAGCGTAGATAGATGTAACAAACCCGTCAAATAAACACAACAAGCATGGATCCCATCGAGTACGATGGACGTGAGGGGTGCTAATACCTTCCCCTTGTGTAACCGAATCCTGAATCCAGACAATGGTTGCAATGACCTTGTCTTATACCTTTGCGTCAGGTTTTTTCCGATCGTTTCCTTTCCCATTCTGAGGGATAAATAACAAAAGGTGACGACTCTTCTGTCTTGCCGACCTCGTTTTTCACAGTAGTGACAGCTGGCGACTCTGCTGGGGATATTCTGGTTCCCTATGAGAGTCAATCTTAGCGCTTGTGTGTTTACCTGTTGGTTCTTATTTATCGCACTTTACTTTCCGCATTTTATTTTCAGTATGATATTATTATTATTGTGTTGTTGTGGGAAGGGGCTCTAATAAGTGAGAAGCCAGACCCAGGCTTGAGTGTACTTAGCATTAGTTGTGGAAATTAATGGGCACGTGCTTGCTTTGCAGGCACTAGTGTCTCATGAAATCCACGCTCATACGAGGTTCTCCCGGTTGACTTCTTTTCCGACCCTTTGGGCTTGAGGGGTTGTTGGTTTAGAGGATTGTCGACTCTGGGGACTGATCATTTATGACTCAGCAGAGTGAGGCCACTTCAAGAGATGATGATGCCACACCTTCTGGGTATCGTATCATCGCTCTTGAAAGTCTGTGACGCTGGGAAACGCATAGGATGCCATACCTTGTCTGTGATTAGGTCCATACTTGTGAGCGGGGTCGGGTTATTGCAGGAAACCTTAACCTTCAGACTACCTGGTTTTCTTGACAGTGAATCAGTGTTGTTGGGTTCAGAGGGTTCTTATCGTCAGAGATGTGGTTGTTCTCGACAGTGCATATTTATTGGTCCTATTCAGGGTTGTGTTACCAGAGCAGTCGTGATTATGTTGGATCAGAGTCTTGATCTTATCAGCATCCATCTTGATCCCCTGTTGAATGTTTGCATTTTGCATTTTGCGTACTCATTTGCATATCGTTAACATGTGTCTATGTTGCAGGTACATTATCCCTCGGTTCCGGTTTTTCTTGCCTTCTGTTGTGCTATTATGGGATCTCTGAAGAAGAATGTGGCCTACAAGCTCCCTACTCCAAATGTTGCTTTGCTGTCCAGTCTGATTGCTTTGGCAGATGATACAGTGAGAGGGGAATTCAGAAAATCTTATGGGATGCTGCTCAGTTTGGTCCGTAAACCTTCTGCATATGAGTTGAATGGGTTGTATGCCTTGCTGCAGTTCTATGATCCTCCTTTGAGATGCTTCACTTTCCTTGACTTCATTCTTGCACCTACATTAGAGGAGTATGCTAAGTTGTTGGGTGTGCCTATTAAGAGTCAGATGCCATTCGTTCATATGGATGTTAAGCCTAATCTGGCTAATCTAGCTCTTTCTCTTCATCTGGATGCCTCTGAGTTGATCTTGTCCAATTGGAAGGGGTTCATGGATTTTCTCTGCAGTTCCTAGTTGGGAAAGCCCAACAGTGTGCCAAAGACGGTTGTTGGATTGTATTCAACGCCATTCTTGCTCTCTGCATATATGGTATCATTTTGTTTCCTAACATGCCTAATTTTGTAGACTTGGATGCCTTTCATATCTTTGCATAGGGGAATCCAGTTCCTACCTTGATTGGCGATGTGTATCATTCTTTCCATTACAAGAACGAGAATAGAAGGGGTAAGAATGTATCATGTTGTGTGCCCTTACTCTACAGATGGTTTGATAGTCACCTACCCAAGAAGGGTCTCTTTGCTTCATCTGCAGCCACAACTGAGTGGTCTGAGCGATTGATGGGTTTATCAGCAGAGAGTGTTGTTTGGTTTAATAGAGATATGTTGGGTACTGAGGTTATATTTAGCTTCAATGGGTTTCCAAATGTGCCTTTGATTGGAAGAAAGATCTGTATCAACTATAATCCATCTCTACTTGTCAGACAGTTTGCTTATGCTTTGAGAGGTCCGCCAAAGGATGAAGAGGTGCAGGAATCTCTGTACCTCACCGGTCTTCTAGAAGGGGATATGTTATCTAAGCTTCAGCATGCCTGAAATGATATTAGTAGACGAGGGAAATCATTGTTGGGTAAAAGTAATAGCCAAGCTTACGCTCCGTATGTGACCTGGATTAGGACCAGAGCAGAGACCATATGGATGCCTTTTCCACCTGCTAAGCAGGAGTGCCCTCCAGTGGTCGAAAAGCCTACCACCGTGCCTATTCAGCAGTACAATCAGGTGTTATCTGAGAAGGAAGAGCTAAAAAAGGCCAATGAAGAGTTGGAGAAAGAGCTGGCACAGATCAGAAGCGAGAGAAACGAAGTCGTCCACTCCTTTAAGAAGCAGACAGAGTTGGTGAACAAGTTGGGCACGGATTTGACTAAGCAGATAGCTGATCGTGAGCGTTTGGGTCTGGACTTCAAATCTGTCAATGATGTATTGGTCACCAAGAAGCAGAATCTGGATGAAGCATATTGGAGAATATCCAAGTTCAATCAACAGTGGAATGCCACCATAGCCAACAACAAAGAGAGGGAAGATAAATTGAAGCAGTAGATCTCCAAATTGAAAGCTCAGGTGAAGGCTAGTGAGAAGAAGTTTGATGAGGAAACTGCTCGCAGAAATGCCACTGAAGACATGCTGATTAAAGCTATCGCTAACCTGAAAGATCGCAAGCAGAGGTTCGAGTCTAAGAAGCGAAAGTTAGAAGATTTCTTTGGCTAGGGAGCGTGGGAAGATTCTATTGAAGGTCTCCAGTGCACTATTATGCAGAGAGTTGCTTGTTGAAGGGTTACTCACTCGACCAAATCACCCCAAGACTAAGGAGTTGCTAGAGGAGTTTCGTGCTCGCTGTCGCACTTGATTATCTTTGTAACTCTTTGTATTTCTTCTGATCTTTGTTGTAGGTTGACCATCACCAGACTTGTTGGTCGAGGCCATGCTATTGTTTCCCCATGTATTCATTGATTTTGTACTGCTGCCTTGTTGGCCCACATATATATGAGATGTTATTCCAGTGACTAGATCCGGACTTCTTCTTATCATCACTTGCACTCTGGCACTCGAATCGGGGGAAAAATCTCCCTAACACACAGACACACGTTTGCATTTGCATAAATCATTTGCATGGCAGGTACCTTTAGCTGTTCTCCTAACCCTCTGTTGATGCAGGTTCTAGGATTGCCGACCAGCGAATTCATCGCTACTCTACCAGAAGCAACTGCAAGAAAGCCATGGATCAGATGCAAACTGAGATGCAAGAGATGCGCGATAGGATGGCGCAGTTCATGCAGGTGATGGAAACTGTGGCTAAGGTCCAGGAGCAGCTGCAAATTCTGGTGCAGCCTCTGATCGCTAGGGTTGATAGTCAGGTGTGCTGCATGGCGGGGTTACTGCTGATCCTCCTCATGACGAGACTCTCCAAACTGGTGATGCTATACCGGTGGTCGTCCCCAATGCGACTGAGAACGGTAACCGAACTAGGAACGGGAATGTGACCGGTAACGGTAATGGGCATGTGGAAACCAATGGTAATATTGGTGCTGGAAACGTGGGTTTCAATGTTGGTGCTGGCAACACTGGTTTTGGTTTTGGTGCTGGGAACACTGGTATGGGCGTTGGCGTTGGCAATGTTGGTTTTGGTGGTAATCAGGGTTATGGTAATCAGGGCTTCGGTAACGCAGGTTTTGGTAATGCAAGCAACAACGGTGTTGGGGTGGGCGCCTACAACGCTGGTTTTGGTCCAGGTGCTGGTAATCAGGGTTATGGTAATATGGGATATGGTCCCAGGTTCAATCAGACTAGTTTTGGTCCTCATACTGCTTATGCTGGGTATGATAACGGGGATTCTCACTGGAGCAAAGATCGTCAGAAAGATGCTTTCCCTCCTCCAGGCAGGGATCTTGAGATGCCTACTGACAGTGACAGAAGGTTTAGGTTGTTGGAAGAACAGATGAAGAATCTTGCTAATCAGAATTCCACGGGGTTGGACGTGGCTAACATGGGATTAGTCCCTGGCTTGAGGGTGCCGCTTAAGTTCAAAGCGCCCACTTTCGACAAGTACAAGGGGGATACTTGCCCGCGAGTTCACGTGCGTTCTTATTATCAGAGGATGTCCGCCTATTCTGATGACGAAAAGATCTTGATGCAGTTTTTCTAGGACAGCTTGTCGGGACCGTCATTGGAATGGTACATGGGGTTAGAGCCTACTCAAATTGGTAGCTGGAAGGAATTAGCGGAAGCTTTTGTCAAGCATTACCAATATAACAGCGACCTTGCGCCAAATAGGGTCCAACTCCAAAATCTTTCCCAGAAGAATGGCGAGAGTTTCAAAGAATACGCCCAGAGGTGGCGTGAGCTTGTAGCCAGGGTGCACCCACCCATGGTGGAGCGTGAGTTGGTGGATATGTTTGTGGGCACTTTCTCTGGGTTGTATTATGATAGGCTTATCAATTGTACGACGACTAACTTTTCCGAGTTGATACTCTTGGGGGAATGTATCGAGAATGGTATCAAGATTGGTAAGATTCAAGCGGGAGAGTCAACCTCAGTTGGAGGTGGTAAAAAGGCTTTTGGGAATAAGAGATAGGGGGATACTAATTCAGTATACAACTCTCGAGGAAGAGGTAGAGGTTGAAACCAATACCGTCAGCAGCAGATTGCTAGTGTGACAATTCCTGCACCTCAGCAGCAACAACAACAGCCACAGCAGTAACAAGGACGACAAAATGCCGCTCCACAAAGATATCAAGGTCGGGATAGAGCTGTGAAAAGAGTATTTGATGCACCTCCAATGTCGTATGCTCAGCTTCTTCCAACTTTGTTACAGTTGTAGCTTGTTGACAAAAGGATGTTGGCTCCGTTAAAGGGCACGCCTCCTTTCGGGTATGACGCTAATGCGTATTGTGAATTCCACTCCGGGGCTCCCGGTCATAGCATCGAGAACTGTCATGCTTTAAAGCATAAGGTGCAAGATTTGATAGATAACAAGGCTATAAACTTCGGTAATGAGACGCCCAATATTGAGAAGAATCCGATGCTAGCTCACGGATCTACGCAGGTGGGTGCAGTTTTAGAAGATACCATCCCGAATCTGGTTATGAATGTGGATGAATTGAAGACACCTCTGGGTTATGTCAAGAGCCGATTGTTGAAAGGGGGAGTGTTCCCCGGTTGTGATGCAGATTGTGTTGTTTATTTGGCCCGATCTGAGGGTTGTGATAACTTGAGAAGAGGTATTCAAGGGCTGATTGACGAAGGAATGCTGCAATTCGACTGTACTGTTGAAGAGAAGCCTATTAAGGCAAAAGATGAAAGGCATGGCGAAGTTGCAACGATTACAATCCCGTTTAAGACTGTCACGATATCGGCGCCTCCCAAGCAACCGACTATCACTATAACCAAAGTTGGACCCATTCCGTATGAAAGCACTAAAGCCATCCCTTGGAACTATGGGGCGGAGGTTTACTGCAATGGGGAGAAGATTAACCTGGCAAGCCCGCCTGTAGGGTCAGTTGATAACCTTGTGGGGGCAGGGGCATAACCCGCAGTGGCAGAATCTTTGCGTCACCAGAAGTAGAAGCTGAGAGAGTTGCCAGAGGAAAAGGTAAAGTCGATGAAGAGGGACCTTCTCAAGAGAAGGAAAAAGAGGCTTTGACCAAAGATGTGGAAGAATTCATGAGGTTAATTCGGAAGAGCGATTATAAAATTGTCGACCATCTGCAGCAGACGCCTTCCAAAATATCAATCTTGTCATTGTTGCTTTGTTCCGAGGCTCACCGAAATGCTTTGCTGAAAGCTCTTGACGTTGCCTATGTACCCCAGGAGATATTCGTGAATCAACTCAAAGGAGTGATTGCGCACGTGAATGCGGGGCATGGACTTGGCTTTATAGATTTTGATTTGACACCCAGGGGTCACAACCATAACAGTGTGTTGCATATATCTATTGAGTGTAGAGGCACTGTTATGTCTCATGTCCTTGTTGACACTGGTTCGTCTTTGAATGTTCTGCCCAAGAAGGCAGTGCTGAAGCTAGACACCCGAGGCATAAGATGCACGCCAAGTGACTTGGTAGTGAGAGCATTTGACGGGACGAGAAGGTCCGTGTTTGGAGAATTGACTTTGCTAATCCAGGTTGGTCCAGAAGTGTTTGACACTGTGTTTTATATTATGGATATACAGCCAGCTTATAGTTGTTTGCTTGGACGACTGTGGATTCACGCTGCAGGGGCTGTGACATCGACGCTGCATCAAAAGCTTAAGTATATGGTCGGTGGTAGCATTGTCACCATATGTGGGGAGGAAGACATCCTGGTTAGTCACTTGTCGTCATTCAAGTATGTTGAAGTGGATGGTGAGATCCACGAGACATTGTGCCAAGCCTTTGAAGGGGTACAGATCAGAGACAAATCTCCTATTATAAGCAGTGGACCGGAAGTGGCTATGTCGTTGTACAGAGAAGCCTAAGCGGTAGTTCAGGCCGGAGAGACCAAAGGTTGGGGGCAGGGTCTGGAGATTCTTGTTAAGCAGGACAAGTTCGGCTTAGGGTACCGCCCGTCGTCATCATCTTCTTTATAGAGCAAGCTAAAGCTCAAAGGGCCGACTGTGTTCACTCCGGGAGGAGTCAGTTTTGAGAGGATTAATGTTGTGACTGAAAGTGAAGATGGAGATAGCGACTGCGACATAGAGTCGTGGATCAAGCCCAGTGAGTCAGGACAGAGCCTATGCAACTGGTTTATCCAGGACTTTGTTCAAGTGACGCCAAAACAGTAATGCCTTGTTTTTCGATTATTGTACAATCCTGTGTCCTACACAGGGCATAGTGATTTTATGTCAGGGCCTACTTGCTTATGTGTATGCTTTGTTTTAATCATCAAATAAAGGCGTTTTCCTCATGCAAATTTTGTGATCCCTATTTTTGTATTTTTATTTTTACAATAAAATGGCAATGTGGTTGTGCACTTCGTTTGCATATCATTTGAAGCATTTAACCATTTCTCTTGCAGGATCCATATTTCAGATGACACCAATCAAGATCTCCCTATGACTCGCTTAGACTTTGAGCATCCGGTATTTCAAGCCGAAGAGATTGTTGAGGACGACGACTTACCAGTAGAGCTGACTCGTCTGTTGAGACAAGAAGAGAGAATCATTCTGCCTCATCAGGAGGATATTGAGATCATTAATTTGGGTTCGGAAGAGATTGTCAGGAATGACCGGATAGGGGCTGCGCTACAAAGCGATATCAAGCAGAGACTTGTCGAGATGCTTCGAGAGTATAGTGACATTTTTGCTTGGTCTTATGAAGATATGCCTGGGCTAGACACTGATATTATGGTCCACCGCTTACCATTGCGTGAAGACTGCCCGCCGATCAAGCAAAAGCTCAGGAGAACGAAACCAGATATGGCCGTAAAGATTAAAGCGGAAGTGCAGAAACAGTGGGACGCTGATTTCCTAGCTGTTACAACTTACCCTCCTTGGGTCGCCAATATAGTACCTGTACCAAAGAAGGATGGTAAGGTGCAGATGTGCGTTGACTATCGGGATCTGAACAAGGCGAGCCCTAAGGATGACTTCCCGCTTCCTCATATTGACGTGTTAGTCGACAATACTGCTTAATTCTCTGTGTTTTCCTTCATGGACGACTTTTCGGTCTATAATCAGATTAAAATGGCGCCGGAGGATATGGAGAAAACAACTTTTATTACCCCATGGGGAACGTTCTGCTACAAAGTGATGCCATTTGGTTTGAAGAACGCTGGGGCAACATATCAGCGTGCTATGACAATGCTCTTTCATGACATGATGCATAAAGAGATTGAAGTCTATGTTGATGATATGATTGCCAAATCCCAGACGAAGGAAGAGCATCTGGTGAATCTTCTGAAATTGTTTGAGAGGCTTAGGAAATTCAGGCTGAGGCTGAATCCTAACAAGTGCACCTTCGGGGTGAGATCTGGTAAGCTATTGGGGTTCATTGTTAGCGAAAAAGGAATTGAGGTTGATCCTGCTAAAATAAAAGCGATACAAGAAATGCCAGCGCCAAAAACAGAGAAAGAGGTTTGTGGCTTTTTGGGGGAGGTTGAACTACATTGCTCGGTTCATATCTCACCTTACATCCACGTGTGAGCCAATGTTTAAACTGTTGAAAAAAGATCAGGCGATTGTCTGGAACGAAAATTGTCAAAAGGCATTTGAAAGAATAAAAGAATACTTGTAGGAACCTCCGATTTTGATACCCCCAGTAGCCGGGAGACCACTGATTATGTACTTGACGGTTCTTGAGAATAGTATGGGTTGTGTTCTCGGTCAACATGACGAGACTGGACGAAAAGAGCATGTGATCTATTACTTGAGTAAAAAGTTCACAGACTGTGAGTCCCGTTACTCGATGCTCGAAAAGACGTGTTGTGCACTTGCTTGGGCTGCCAAACGTCTGAGACAATACATGCTAAATCATACAACCATGCTGATTTCGAAGATGGATCCGATCAAATATGTCTTTGAAAAGCAAGAACTTTCAAGAAGGATTGCCCGATGGCAGATGGTACTAACAGAGTACGATATACAGTATGTCTCGCAAAAGGCTATCAAAGGTAATGTACTGTCAGAGTACCTGGCTGAGCAGCCAATCGATGATTCCCAGCCTATGAAGTTTGATTTTCCTGACGAGGATATCATGTACTTAAAGATGAAAGATTGCGAAGAGCCGTTGCATGGTGAAGGTCCTGAACGGGGTTCCCAATGGCAATTGATTTTTGATGGTGTTGTTAATTCATATGGAAGTGGAATTGGGGCAATCATCACGACTACCCATGGGATGCACATCCCGTTCATGACCAGATTGACATTTTCAGTTACCAATAATGGAGCTGAATATGAGGCGTGTATCATGGGTCTTGAGGAGGCTATTGATTTGAGGATTAAAAATCTCGATGTAAATGGAGACTCCGCGCTAGTCATAAACCAGATCAAGGGAAAATGGGAGACTCGTCAGCCCAATCTGATACCATATATGAATTATGCAAGGAGGTTGTTGCCTTTCTTTGACAGAGTAGAGTTTCACCATGTGCCACAGGCAGAAAATCAGATGGCTGGCGCTCTTGCGACTTTGTCTTCGATGTACAAGGTTAACTTCTGGAATGATGCTCCCAGAATCGTTATTTCTCGCCTTTATAAGCCCGCCTTCATATTCGCCATTGAGGAAGTTTCTGATAGCAAGCCGTGGTATTTTGATATCCAGAATTTCCTAAAGAACCAAGAGTATCCGACTGGGGCATCCAGCCGCGATAAGAAGACTCTTAGGAGATTGGCTGGAAATTTCTACTTGAATCCAGATGGTGTTCTGTATAGGAGAAACCATGATTTAGTGTTATTGCGATGTGTTGATGAGAAAGAGGCTAATTTGCTTATGGAAGAGAACCACGAGGGAACCTTTGGTACGCACGCCGGCGGACATGCTATGTCTCGAAAGTTATTACGGGCAGGGTATTATTGGCTGACAATGGAAAGAGATTGTTTCAAGTTTGCAAAGAAGTGCCATAAATGCCAGATTTATGCTGATAAGATTCAGGTGCCGCCGAGCCCTTTTAATGTTATGGCGTCCCCGTGGCCTTTCTCCATGTGGGGCATCGATATGATTGGTAAAATTGATCCCACCGCATCCAATGGACACCAGTTCATCTTGGTCGCTATCGATTACTTCACCAAATAGGTCGAAGCAGTGTCTTACGCTAATGTTACCAAGCAAGTGGTAGCCCGGTTTATCAAAAAGGACATTATCTGTCGCTACGACATTTCTGAAAGAATCATTACTGACAATGGTTCGAACCTGAATAACAAGATGATGAAGGAACTGTGCCAGAATTTCAAGATTGAACATCATAATTCATCTCCCTATCGGCCCAAGATGAATGGCGCTATCGAAGCGGCCAATAAGAACATCAAGAGGATAGTCCTGAAGATGATTGTGACATACGAAGACTGGCACGAGATGTTGCCCTTTGCATTGCACGGTTATCGTACGACAGTACGCACATCGACCGGGGCAACACCTTTCTCACTGGTGTATGGTATGGAGGCTGTCCTACCATTAGAAGTGGAGATTCCTTCCTTGAGAGTATTGCTCGATGTCTAACTTGATGAGGCAGAGTGGGTAAGGAATAGATTGAATCAGCTCAGTTTGATGGATGAGAAGAGACTTGCATCTATCGCATATGGTCGGTTATATCAGAGACGGATGAAGAAAGCTTTCGACAAGAAGGTGCGCCCTCGAAGCTTTCAGACGGGCGATCTTGTGCTGAAGAAGATTCTCCCACCACAATCAGATCATAGGGGCAAATGGACTCCCAATTATGAAGGCCCATATATCGTTCGAAAGGTAGAGCCTTACTGTTGTCCACCATGGATGGCGAAGATTTTACATCCCTTGTAAACTTGGATGCAGTTAAAAAATACTTTGCTTAAAGAGACCCGCTGGACAGAAAAAAGAGAGTCCAGGCAAAAATGGGGCATCCCGGCGAACCAAAAAGAAAAAGAAAAAGGTTCAGGCAAAAATTAGGGATAAAATTGAAAAGATGTACACCCGCGAAGTCGAAAACCTGAGAAGGCGACTTCGGCAAAAAAGGGTATCCCGGTGAATCGAAAACCCGCAAAGGGCGATTCAGGCAAAAGTTAGGGATTGAAAAAGCAAATGATTGCGGTCCGAGTTTGATACTGCATTGCTTAGTGGTTTGGGAGTACCTGAGGGTCGATTATCCAAGTCAATCTCTTCCGAGGACGGAGTATCGGGAAAGCGTCGGAGTCAGGCGAGTCATAGGAGGATCAACTCATGGTGTTCGTCTGTACCACGTTGCCGATATGTATACAAATTTCTTTGTACCTCTGTACATATTTGTATGTATTTTTGTAGCTTCCTCATTTCAGGAGTTGCATCCATTGTACAAAACTTTGCCTATTTACAGGCCCATTATCAATAAATGCATACTATTCAGTACTTGATGTTTGTTATTGTTTTAACTTTTACTGTTTTGTTTGTGGAAAACGCCGATGTTTTTGATAAACTTGCACGTGTATAAACCTGCAGGCCTCGGCCAATAATTGTTAAAACTTTGAATTGACTGAGCGATTGTCATGGCTATTGACCTGGATATTTCCTTTTGTATAGGATACCTTGTTGTTGCTCGTATTTTGCAGGGTCGTTACTGTCGCTACCGCGAAAATAAGGTGCCGGCAAAACAGAAGAGTCACCACCTTTCGTTATTTATCCCTCAGAGCGGGAAAGGAAACGATCGGGAAAAACCTGACGAAAGGGTATAAGACAAGGTCATCGCAACCATTGTCTGGGTTCGGGAGTCGGTTACACAAGGGGAAGGTATTAGCACCCCTCACGTCCATCGTACTCGATGGGATCCACGCTTGTTGTGTTTATCTGACGGGTTTATTTAACTATCTACCTACAGGCTGGTCTGAAAAGAAAAGAAAAATGACTCGGCAAAGCGTCGCACTTTATGCCTGCGTATTCTCATCAGAGAATGAAAAATCAGAGTCAACGTAGTTCGACTAACTACGGGTTACGGGGAAGGTGG
Source organism: Lathyrus sativus (assembly GCA_963859935.3). Lineage (NCBI taxonomy): Eukaryota > Viridiplantae > Streptophyta > Magnoliopsida > Fabales > Fabaceae > Lathyrus > Lathyrus sativus. The sequence continues at coordinate 338,906,327 of OZ012741.1, forward strand.
CTCGCCAATACGTCAGTATTGTGCCTACGTACTGTCAACAGGTATGAGAGATCAGAGCTTACGTAGTTTGGGATAATACGGATTACGGCAACTCAGATTCATTTGTTTTTCGAGTAGGATTAACAAACAATTCCAGCAGTTTGGTGTACGCAGCTCGACCCTTGGAGACTTAGGCGTTACCGTTTGTGGTAGAACTGAGAGTTAACGACACTCTTTTCTTCAGAAAAGTTTCCTTTGAATTACGGGCCCACGGGGCAAAAAGGTTTGAAGTTTGTTTTCTATCTTTTACGGAAGAACTGTTTTTTATGGATGTTTGCAACCAATACCGCACTAGAGACTAGGATCTGAGAGTGAATGCGCCGCATGTCACCCAAAGGGTGCCATACTAAACATCCAGACTGTTGAAAAGAAACTCTCCAACAATCCTTTCTCATATAGCTTAAGGCTCGTAGCGTACGATGTCAATTAACCTTTATTACTGTATTTTGATTTGTTTTGAGATGAGAAGAGAGAACAGGCTCAACTAAGGGGAGACTATGAAGTCCTAATGTTGTCATGCCAAGGATTCATCCTATGGTTGAGGTTTGAAACAGGGAACTCCTAGAAGTTATCATGCATAAGTTTCAACCTAAAGTTCTAATCATCACTTCCTTATCAAAGGAAGTGAGATTCCTAGGAGATCATGTCAATGATAAACGGAAATAGATAAAGCATCAGCTTAAACAGTAAACCGGTAAACAACTATAAATAAAATGCATGCAATGCAAGTGAGGGAGGAATTATGTGTGGGGCATCAGCCTCCACAAGCTCATCTCAACCTCAAGCCAAGTATGAATAATTGTAATCATACAGAAGAAATGAAATAAAATGCCATCAAGCAAATCACAACCCACATAGGCAAGGGAGCAGAGCTCTACCGAATACCCGCAAGCGAAGCCATACAGTAACAATACAAGCAGAGGGAGCAACTCAACCTCTAGTGTAATCATGCTCCTAGATTAAATCAATCTAAATATGAACTTATTCTAATGCATCAAGCAAATCAAACAAGTCACATCAATACTGTTGCACAAAAAGCAAACAGACAGAAAAGAAAGCAAATCAACAGCCTCCACAGCTTCACAGCAAAAGCCCTCCTCTGACAGCAACTCAGTCTTCAGTCTGTAACTGGTCTTCAAGGCTATCATCTTCAACAACAAATATCAACTTGCTTCTTCAAGTTGTCCATGCATCAAACACAAGTATCAACTTGTTCTCCAACTTCAAGCTTCAATCTTCATTTGATCTCAGCAGGATCTCCTTCACAAGTGTCAACTTGTTCTTCTTGGTCTTCAAGCTTTAGCTCCAAAGGTAGTCTTCAAATACAGAGAAGTAGCAACTTCTAGCATCCTCAATCTTCTAACAAGGAACTCCATCCTCTAGCCAGGGAGAAAGATTCATCTAACAAGAGCAAGGTTTGGATAGTGGAAAGCAAAGTGAAGACCAAAGGTCACTGTAACACCCATTTTAATTATTTAGTCATTTTATAATTATTTTAAATATTATACGTTGGTGTGTCCTTTGGTGGGGATGTATTTGGTGATGTTTGGTGGGTGTCCCTAATGTGGAAGGACTATTGGTGGTATTTTGGTGTGAAATATAATAATATAAAAATAATAGTAACATTGGTGGGGGTGTTATTATTATTATTATTATTATTATTATTATTATTATGTTTATTATATTTGTTAATATTATTAATATTATTATTATTATTTTGGTGAAATAACGATATTATTATTATTATTATTAGTATTATTAATAATGAGTATTATTATTATTATGATTATTATTATTATTAGTATTATAATATTATTAGTATTAATAATAATATTGTATTATTTTATTAAGTTATTTTATTAATTGGGATTAGATTTAATAAAGAAAATAGAATGTGAAGGGGTGGGGAGAGTGGTACGATACATTTGAGAAATTGAGAAAAAGGGAACGAAGAACGGAAGAGAAAAGGGGAAGGCCAAGAGACCAATTCTAGGAGGATTTCTATCGATCAACCAATTGATAAGGTAAGGGGGGAGAAATTTGATTGGGAATGGTTTATACATGTATAGGGTAGAGGGGATTCCTTAACCCCATAGGAATTTATCGTTATATAAAGTTTTATATTGGCATGCTATGATTATTGTTGATGTTGGGGGATTGATGAATGCTGATGATGCATTTTGGGGTATATATATATATGGTGATGATAGTAACTGTAATGTTGAGCCATTTTGTTGGATTGTTGATGTTACTGTAGTATTGATCCATTTTGTTGGATTGTTGATGTTACTGTAGTGTTGATAGTAACTAGGAATATAAAGCTGATGAGATTATGTGTTGTTACCGTAGTGTTGGCAATGACCATGATTATAACTTTGGGAAAGTTATATGTTGTTTCCCTAGAGTGTCGTTAATGACTATGGTTAGGACCTTGGTGAGATTCAGAGTGACTCTGAAGTGTCGGTAATGTACCGTAATGTCGGTTCTAGAGTAGAAATTATAGGATAATTGGTAAGTATAATATCTATTGGCATGTTTGTGATTGTGGATTGATGTTGATGAATTATTGATTTTGGTGTATAGGCTGAGGTGTTGGTTTAGGGAGGTTCTGAGTAACCTCAGAGACTTTTGGTGAGATGTCTGAGTTGGTCTCGTGTGATCCTTCTAGCCTTGCTGTAGTGTGAAAATGATGAGTATGGGATATAACTTGTGTACTTGGTGATAGTACGTGTTTCCCTTAATATTGTTGGTGAGCAATTAGTTAATGTATATGTGTGTAGTGATCAGTAGGATCGTGTATCCCCGAGTGGGGGGGGGGGGGACGTAGTTATATCCGGTGTGATAGTATGAATTCGTTTACTATCTGATTGATTTATATGGTGTTGGTGTAATATATCTATACATATGCATTGTTGTATGATGATATGATCAGGAGGATCGTGTGCACTTAGCGTGCCAGAATATAATAATTATGCATTGGTGTCTTGCATATCATGGTGTTTTGGTGGGATGAATCATGTCTCAGGAGGAGCGTAAGTGATTCATCCGTACTCCTTTGTGGAGAATGGTGGGGGATAGATCATGTCTCAGGAGGAGCGTAAGTGATCTATCCAGGTTCGATTGAATGAACCAATGAGTCGGTACCGCATGCATGGTGTTGAGTTGCATAATTGCATTATAATATGTTATATTGTAATTTGAACAGTAGGTTCGTTATATGGTGTTGTTGGGGTGAATAATTGATGTGTTGGTGTGTTTTACTGCCTTATTACATGTATTACATTACCATTATATTTTTGATCATGATTTCTCACCCCTTTGCTGTTGTTGTGTCTGTGCTTCTCCGGAAGTACAGATAATCCAGGTACTTAGCTAGCTTGGATTATGGTGTGACAGTCGAGTCTAGGATGCTCTGATACGTAGCACGGGACTTGGGCGCTTTTATTTGTTTTATGAAGAACTTATATTTTATTTTCCTGTGAACGTATCAAACTTTTATTGGGTTTTATATTTAATATTCCGCTGTATTTGGAGAAAAACCTTTTTATAAGGAAATGTTGTTTTCATGTGATATCCCACTTGGGAAATTGGAACTCTGATTTTGTTTATTTATTATGTTTATTAATTTAATTGATTTTGGGAAGTGGGGTGTTACAATTGGTATCAGAGCCTGGTTGGTCCGTCCGCCCAGTGTTGTTGAGTCGAGTTGAGTCTGTCCTTTATGATGTAGTTGAATATCTTTTAACTTGGTGTTGCTATGTTTGAGCAGTATGGCAGGAAGGAACGATGCTGCATTGGCTGCTGCTATGCAAGCAATGGCGCAGGCAGTTGCTAATCAGAATCAAACTGCAGATGCCCAATTCAGGAGTTTGGCGCAGTTTCGGAGCAACAAGCCACCAACGTATGAAGGAGGAATTCTGGACCCAGAAGCTGCTCAGAAGTGGCTGAAGGCAATTGAGAAGATCTTCAGAACGATGGAATGTACTGATGAGCAGAAGGTGAGATTTGGTACTCACATGCTGGAAGGTGAGGCTGAAGCCTGGTGGGACAATAGTCGCCAAAGATTGGAAGCTGCTGGAACCGCCATTACTTGGGAGGTGGTTCGGAAGGGTTTTTTGGAAAAGTATTTTCCAGAAGATATTCGCAGTGCTAAGGAAATTGAATTCTTAGAGTTGAAGCAGGGTAGTATGACGGTAGCGGAGTATGCTGCTAAATTTGAGGAGCTAGTGCAGTATTGTCCTCACTATAATGTGGAGGGGGCGATGACTTCTAAGTGCTTAAAGTTTGAGAATGGACTGCGTCCAGAGATTAAGTTGGGAATTGCTTGTCAGAAGATCAGGAGCTATCCTGAGCTAGTAAGTAGAAGCAGGATATATGATAACGATAACCGAGCAAGGATTGCGCACTACAAAGCTGTTAATGACCGTAAGGGTAAGCAGAGGTTTAGTGGTACTCCTTATAGTGTTGCTGCTGATAAGGGAAAACGTAAAGCTGTTGTTGATAAGAAGCCTAGAGATGGGAGAGCATCTGCTGAAGGGAAATGTTTTCGGTGCGGTGGTATGGGACACCGTGCTAATGATTGTCCTAATGAAGCCAAGAAGTGTTTTAAGTGTGGGAAACCAGGTCATGTGATAGCTGACTGCAGAGCAACCATGCCGACCTGTTATAACTGTGGTGAGAAGGGTCATATCAGTACACATTGTGAGAAGCCGAAGAAGCCTCAGACGTCTCCGGCTAGTGGGAAAGTGTTTACCTTAGCAGGGACTCAAGCTGCCAGTGATGAGCGTGTTATCAAAGGTACTTGTATTATCAATAATATTCCTTTGATTGCTATTATTGATACGGGTGCAACACACTCGTTTATTTCTATGGATTGTGTGGAGAGAATAGGATTGGTGCCGTCTACTCTGGAGAGACGAATGACTATTGAGACACCCTCTATAGGTTCAGTGACTACTTCTTTGGTATGCCTGAAGTGTCCGCTGACTATTTTCGGTAGAGAATTTGAAGTGGATTTGATTTGTCTACCACTTGGTAAATTGGATGTCATTCTGGGTATGAACTGGTTAGAGTTCAACCGAGTCTACATCGACTGTTTTCGGAAGGAATTGTTGTTCTTGACCCCCGAAGAGGAAGCTTTAGCAAGTTCTTTGTCTAATAAAGGATTGAGGGCTTTGTTGGAAGATGAAACTAGAGTGTTTGCTTTATTTGCAACATTATCGGGGGATAGCAAAGTGTCAATAGAGGAAGTAGCCGTGGCGAATGAATTTCCGGAAGTGTTTCCTGACGACATTACGGAATTGCCTCCGACGCGAGAAGTGGAATTTGGTATTGATCTTGTTCCTGGTACGAGGCCTATTTCTATGGCACCGTACAGGATGTCTGCAGTGGAATTGGCTGAGTTGAAGTCTCAGATTGGAGAATTGTTGGATAGGAAGTTTATTAGGCCAAGTGTATCGCCGTGGGGAGCTCCAGTGTTATTGGTGAAGAAGAAGGATGGTAGTATGCGTTTGTGCATCGATTACCGTCAATTGAATAAAGTGACTATTAAGAATAAGTATCCTCTACCTAGGATTGATGACTTGATGGACCAGCTGGTGGGAGCTCGTGTATTTAGTAAGATCGACTTAAGATCGGGTTATCATCAGATAAGAGTAAAAGAAGGTGATGTTCAGAAGACTGCCTTTAGGACTCGATATGGACATTACGAATATGCTGTAATGCCGTTTGGAGTGACTAACGCGACGGGAGTATTTATGGAGTATATGAACAGAATTTTCCATTCTTATTTGGATCAGTTCATTGTAGTGTTTATTGATGATATATTAATTTATTCTAAATCTGATGAAGAGCATGCAGGACATTTGAGGATTGCCTTGCAAGTGTTGAAAGAAAATAAACTATTTGCTAAATTGTCAAAGTGTGACTTCTGGTTGAGGAAAGTGAGTTTCTTGGGGCATGTAATATCTGAAGATGGAATAGCGGTGGATCCGTCAAAAGTAAGTGCAGTATTGCAGTGGGAACCGCCGAAGACAGCGACAGAAATTAGGAGCTTTCTGGGTTTAGCTGGTTATTACCGCAGGTTTATTGAAGGTTTCTCTAATTTGGCATTGCCATTAACTCAGTTAACGAGAAAGAACCAAGTCTTTGTATGGGACGCTGCTTGTGAAGAAAGTTTTGAAGAGTTGAAAAAGAGATTGACTACGGCACCGGTGTTAGTGTTACCGACTCCGAGTGAACCGTTTGTGGTGTACTGTGATGCGTCTAAGATGGGATTAGGTGGAGTTCTTATGCAGAATGGTAAAGTAGTAGCATATGCATCGCGGCAATTGAGAGTGCATGAGCGAAATTATCCGACTCATGATCTTGAATTAGCTGCGGTTGTTTTTGTGTTGAAAATCTGGAGACATTATTTATATGGTTCAAGATTTGAAGTGTTTAGTGATCATAAGAGTCTGAGATACCTGTTTGATCAGAAAGAGCTGAATATGAGGCAGAGAAGATGGTTGGAATTTTTGAAGGATTATGACTTCAGTTTGAGTTATCATCCAGGAAAGGCCAATGTAGTGGCAGATGCTTTGAGTAGGAAAGCAATTCATATGGCAGCTCTAATGGTGAAAGAAATTGAGTTAATTGAACAATTTAGAGATTTGAGCATGGTTTGTGAGACTACTGCAAATAGTGTAATGTTGGGTATGTTGCAGGTAAATAATGACTTCTTGGATATGATTAGAGAAAATCAGAAGTTGGATGTGAAATTGGTAGATTTGATGCCTGGAGTAGGAAGTGACTCCGATAGTGACTTTAAATTGGATAGTACAGGTGTGTTGAGATTTAGAGGCAGGATTTGTGTACCAGATAATGAGGAATTAAAAAAGTCAATTTTGAGTGAAGGACACCGTAGTAATCTGAGTATTCATCCTGGAGCTACGAAGATGTATCATGATTTGAAGAAATTATTTTGGTGGTCTGGTATGAAAAGAGACATTGCTCAATTTGTGTATGCCTGTTTGACGTGTCAGAAGTCGAAGGTAGAACACCAAAGACCTTCTGGATTTATGCAACCATTAGAGATTCCGGTTTGGAAATGGGATTGCATTACTATGGATTTTGTTACAGGTTTGCCGAATACAGCGAGAGATTTTGATGCTATCTGGGTGATTGTGGATCGATTGACGAAGTCTGCACATTTTGTACCAATCAACATTAGTTTTCCATTAACGAAGCTGGCGGATATTTATATTCGGGTAATTGTGAAGTTGCATGGCGTTCCGTCCAGTATTGTATCGGATAGAGATCCGCGGTTTACTTCGGAATTTTGGAAAAGCTTGCAGGAAGCTTTGGGGACTAAGTTGAAGTTGAGTTCAGCTTATCATCCGCAAACTGATGGTCAGTCGGAGAGGACTATTCAGTCACTTGAGGATTTGTTGAGAGCTTGTGTGTTGGAAAAGGGTGGTGCGTGGGATACTCATTTACCATTGATTGAGTTCACGTACAATAACAGTTACCATTCTAGTATCGGAATGGCACCGTTTGAAGCTTTGTATGGGAGGAGGTGTAGGACTCCTCTGTGTTGGTATGAAACTGGTGAGAATATGGTGCTTGGACCAGAAATTGTACAGCAGACTACTGAGACAATTCAAATGATTCGTGAGAAAATGAAAGTGTCTCAGAGTAGGCAGAAAAGTTATCATGATAATCGGAGGAAAGAGTTGGAATTCTGTGTAGGTGATCACGTATTCCTAAGAGTTAATCCGATGACTGGTGTGGGTCGTGCATTGAAGTCCAAGAAGCTGGATCCTAAGTTTATTGGACCTTATGAAATTCTGCAAAGAATTGGTGCTGTAGCTTATAGGGTGGCGTTGCCACCTGAGTTATCGAACTTACATGATGTGTTTCATGTGTCGCAATTACGAAAGTATGTTTCTGATCCATCTCATGTTATTCAGAGAGATGATGTTCAGGTTCGGGAGAATCTTACTGTTGAGACGATGCCGTTGAGGATCGAGGACCGTAAGATGAAACAGCTCCGAGGGAAAGAGATACCTTTGGTGAAGGTAGCTTGGGGAGGTGCTGCAGGAGGCAGTGTGACCTGGGAGTTGGAAAGCAAGATGCGAGAAGCGTATCCGGAGCTATTTCCATCAGGTAATTTTCGAGGACGAAAATAATTAAAGTGGGGGAGAGTTGTAACACCCATTTTAATTATTTAGTCATTTTATAATTATTTTAAATATTATACGTTGGTGTGTCCTTTGGTGGGGGTGTATTTGGTGATGTTTGGTGGGTGTCCCTAATGTGGAAGGACTATTGGTGGTATTTTGGTGTGAAATATAATAATATAAAAATAATAGTAACATTGGTGGGGGTGTTATTATTATTATTATTATTATTATTATTATTATTATTATTATTATTATTATTATTATTATTATGTTTATTATATTTGTTAATATTATTAATATTATTATTATTATTTTGGTGAAATAACGATATTATTATTATTATTATTATTATTATTATTATTATTAGTATTATTAATAATGAGTATTATTATTATTATGATTATTATTATTATTAGTATTATAATATTATTAGTATTAATAATAATATTGTATTATTTTATTAAGTTATTTTATTAATTGGGATTAGATTTAATAAAGAAAATAGAATGTGAAGGGGTGGGGAGAGTGGTACGATACATTTGAGAAATTGAGAAAAAGGGAACGAAGAACGGAAGAGAAAAGGGGAAGGCCAAGAGACCAATTCTAGGAGGATTTCTATCGATCAACCAATTGATAAGGTAAGGGGGGAGAAATTTGATTGGGAATGGTTTATACATGTATAGGGTAGAGGGGATTCCTTAACCCCATAGGAATTTATCGTTATATAAAGTTTTATATTGGCATGCTATGATTATTGTTGATGTTGGGGGATTGATGAATGCTGATGATGCATTTTGGGGTATATATATATATATGGTGATGATAGTAACTGTAATGTTGAGCCATTTTGTTGGATTGTTGATGTTACTGTAGTATTGATCCATTTTGTTGGATTGTTGATGTTACTGTAGTGTTGATAGTAACTAGGAATATAAAGCTGATGAGATTATGTGTTGTTACCGTAGTGTTGGCAATGACCATGATTATAACTTTGGGAAAGTTATATGTTGTTTCCCTAGAGTGTCGTTAATGACTATGGTTAGGACCTTGGTGAGATTCAGAGTGACTCTGAAGTGTCGGTAATGTACCGTAATGTCGGTTCTAGAGTAGAAATTATAGGATAATTGGTAAGTATAATATCTATTGGCATGTTTGTGATTGTGGATTGATGTTGATGAATTATTGATTTTGGTGTATAGGCTGAGGTGTTGGTTTAGGGAGGTTCTGAGTAACCTCAGAGACTTTTGGTGAGATGTCTGAATTGGTCTCGTGTGATCCTTCTAGCCTTGCTGTAGTGTGAAAATGATGAGTATGGGATATAACTTGTGTACTTGGTGATAGTACGCGTTTCCCTTAATATTGTTGGTGAGCAATTAGTTAATGTATATGTGTGTAGTGATCAGTAGGATCGTGTATCCCCGAGTGGGGGGGGGGGGACGTAGTTATATCCGGTGTGATAGTATGAATTCGTTTACTATCTGATTGATTTATATGGTGTTGGTGTAATATATCTATACATATGCATTGTTGTATGATGATATGATCAGGAGGATCGTGTGCACTTAGCGTGCCAGAATATAATAATTATGCATTGGTGTCTTGCATATCATGGTGTTTTGGTGGGATGAATCATGTCTCAGGAGGAGCGTAAGTGATTCATCCGTACTCCTTTGTGGAGAATGGTGGGGGATAGATCATGTCTCAGGAGGAGCGTAAGTGATCTATCCAGGTTCGATTGAATGAACCAATGAGTCGGTACCGCATGCATGGTGTTGAGTTGCATAATTGCATTATAATATGTTATATTGTAATTTGAACAGTAGGTTCGTTATATGGTGTTGTTGGGGTGAATAATTGATGTGTTGGTGTGTTTTACTGCCTTATTACATGTATTACATTACCATTATATTTTTGATCATGATTTCTCACCCCTTTGCTGTTGTTGTGTCTGTGCTTCTCCGGAAGTACAGATAATCCAGGTACTTAGCTAGCTTGGATTATGGTGTGACAGTCGAGTCTAGGATGCTCTGATACGTAGCACGGGACTTGGGCGCTTTTATTTGTTTTATGAAGAACTTATATTTTATTTTCCTGCGAACGTATCAAACTTTTATTGGGTTTTATATTTAATATTCCGCTGTATTTGGAGAAAAACCTTTTTATAAGGAAACGTTGTTTTCATGTGATATCCCACTTGGGAAATTGGAACTCTGATTTTGTTTATTTATAATGTTTATTAATTTAATTGATTTTGGGAAGTGGGGTGTTACAGTCACCACTAAACCCTCCATCATCAAGGAAAGGAACCCTCAAAGGTTCTACCAACTAGTGAAGAGCCACACATCCTACCAAAGGAGGGATGAGTCCTTCACAAGGGGACCTTACATCATAGGGAAGAATGGAAGTGATCAACACCTTCCATGTTTATAAAAGAAGAGAATCTATATAGAAGCTCTACTTACAAACCCTAATCTTAACACCTAAACAAAACTACTCCAAAGGAAGAGCAACCTTCAAGTCCAAGCTCCCTCATGCATTCCTCAGCAGCCCACACAAGTCTTCAACATCAGCCAAGATCAAGAGAGGCAAACCCTAATCTAAGGGAACTAAAGAAATCATTCTAGTTGAATTAGCAAGTTAGGATCACCTAAAACCTAGTACTAAAGTTAATTCTAACTAAAATACTAAAACTAATTGTAAATTCCTACAAAAATAACTATGGGAACCTAAGTCAATCATGAATCTACCATACAAAATCCAGGGGTTGAATCATCCACAAAGTTCTAGAAATAAATCCTAAATCATAGGGTACTAAGGTTAAACCCTAAAACTAGAGCACCTAAAGTTTCAACTTAAAAACACTACCTAATTTCATCAAAAAAATGTGATAAGAATCTAAGGGGAGCATGCATGTCTAAGATAGTTACACACAAAAAATCAACACAAGAATCATCACCAATTGATCACACAAAATTTCACAAGACAAGGTATCAACCATAATGGATTTAATATCAATTAAAATGTAAAAAACGCAATTAAAATAAAAATGCATGAATTTCCTAATCTTTCAATTTCATAAAATTCTAGACTCATTCATGAGTCAGGGGAAAAAAACTTGGATCAATTTGAATTATTTTCCTATTTTTTATGAATTATTTTCTAAACCATATGAAATGATGAAAATAAAAGAAAATCAAAGAAATTAAGAAAATTGGCGTGCTGAATAGCAATGGTTTCAAGTTTAAATCCTGGGTTGGGCCCAGAGGGGGTGTGGATAGCACTCAGTGCACTAAGCCCAAACCATTTCAATTAATGAAACGGTGCGTTTCATTCAAATCCAAGTCTTTAGACTTTGAGAGCAAATTGTGGCCGTGTATCCCTTTCCTGAGTCTATTGTCAAACCTTCATCCAATGGCTCATGCTCATCGTCCCCAATTTGAATCAGATGGATGGAAGTAACCAGACGGTGGCCTAAGCTGCAGCGCCACCGTCTTCTCCGGTGAGGTGCTCATCTCAGGTCATCAAAAATGACAAAACAAATCATCATCTTGCTCAATTTTTCATCCTGATCACAAATCCATCATCTAAATTCCCTAATTCTTTCTCTAACTCCAAACACGATAGCATTTTCAGAAATCCACCAAATCTTGATCATCATGATTCTTAAAATTAATGACACTAATGTAATCCTCACTCTTCACTGATCAATTTCCACTATCCAATCATGAATAACACTCCAAGAATCATGAGGAATCCATCTCAACAGAAGTTGCACAACACCTAGCATTGTCTCTAACCGTGTAATTAACCATCCTAAATCCATCTAGATCATGAATAGAACCTAACCACATAAATATTTCTATCTAACACTGCCTTAATTAAGCATAATTTCAATTTTCACAAACCTGGTTTCAGATGAAGAACAGGTGCAGTTCTTGCTCGCTTCAACCTTCAAGATGATGCAGATTCACTCTAAATCACCTTCCAAAGCTAATGCACACCTCAATTTCTCTTGGATTGGCCTTGAACTCAGAATACGATTTCAACTTGCAGCTATGAAACTTCAACCTCACTCTCTGCTTCAGGGCTCAATCTTCACCAAAAAAATGGCTGAACACACTCTAATGCTTATATAGAACTCAATGGAAATGTCTAGAAAGTTCTGTAACCTTCCATAGGAGATTTTGCAATTTCAATTTCTCCTTCAAAGTCTCATGTACACAGTCACGATTCTGGCTCTCTTTGGGCATGAAAATGCTTGCAATCATCATCTCATGAGATATTGAATTAGTTTGCTATGTTAATTTCCTTGTTTGCAAGCCAATGGTGTGAGTTTGATATGTTGCTTCATCATGAAGAAACAACATGAAATGGTATGAAAATGACCTATTATTTTGCATTCAACATGACTTTTCCATTCAAAATGACCTATTATTTTGCCTTGTTTGGATATAAAATGAATTATTTCAATTTTTGACCATTAAATGCCTTTAATTCTTCTTTTTTTCAAAATTCCTTGAACCACATCCTTCCTTGAGCCATTTCAATGTCTCCTTGATGCATGGTCAAGGTTAAAACCCCATTTTGAGCAACTTTCAAGTTGAACAAAATTTCATTTGAAGTGTCTAAGTTGGAGAAAATGGCCTATAACCAAAAATGACCTATAATCACAAATACCCAAAATACCCTTGACTTGTCAAAGCCATAACCTGAGTTCTACACATCCTATCAAGGACTTCTAGTACTCTATGGAAATCTAAGAGAATAAGGAACAACATTCATGTTTACCAATGTTTCATAGGAATCATCCTTCTAGGGAAAAAGTTTCATGCAAGTTGGGTAACTTTCAAGCTCTACATTCACATACCTCAGATGACTTGTAACTTGTCAAAGCCATAACTTGAGTTCTACAAATCCTATCAAGGACTTCTAGGACTCAAATTAAAGCTAAGACCATGCTCTACAACAATCATGTTAGAGGCAAGATGAGATAACAATCACATATTGAGCTAAATTTCCTTGAAGATAGGGGTCAAACTAGGGGATTTTACACTATCAAGCCTTAGAAACCCTAGCTTGAAACTTCTCAAACTCTTCAATCATGATGAGTTAACCTTGAAATCATTCTTATAACATCTCAAGATATCAATCCATGATCACATGGCTTTTGAATTAGGTCTCAACCTCCTTCAAATCATCAGTTGACTTAGGGTTGACCCAGTCAAACCCTAGCTGCACCAACCATGGTTGAGGCTTCTTATTCTTGCACCATGACCTGTCTAGGCCTCAAAGTGATCTTCAACACTTCTCATAAGCCCTCTCAAGACCTCAAGTCTAACTTCATGGCTTCAGAATCATCTGATGACTTCCCACAACTCTTAAGTTAGGAGACCTACACACTTGGTTTCAACCACTCTTTCTGATGCTCTTTCAACTTCTCTGACAAGGATATCAACCCTTGAACACCTGAATAACTTTCTCTAGCTAGCTTCATAGTCTTATATAGCTCTTGATTGGTAACCATACCTCTTGATCTCCTGCATACATGTCAATGAAATGCAAATGATAATGCTAATGTGAATGAAATGAAACATAAGCTAGGTAAAGAAATGTTGGGCAAATTTTGGGGTGCAACAGTTGCCCCTATTCAAACGGCTTGGACCTGACTGGGTGAGAAGCGAACGGCTCTCAAACAATCAAGGTGAAAGACGGTTGAATACCAACAAACCCGGAAATTTGGCAACTGCACAAGTACAAGGTACTCTTATGGGACAAATCTTCGGAAACTGAAATAATAGTCGCACGACAACTAGCTGGAGAAACACTGATCTGAACCTCTGTCAGGATGATTCTAGGATTTATCTGATATCATTACGTCCTCAAATCATCTAGGGATCACCGGTTACACGGTAACGGGTGATTTTCCGACCGTACGGGTAAACGATACTTTGATTGGTAGGCACATCTTCAAAACTGAACATGACAGTTGCGCGGCAATTCTGCTGGGAAATTGTTCACACGGGAATTGGTGAAGGGTCTAATCTCAAATCTCCGTCAGGATGATCATCTGACTTTTGCTGTAGATCTTTGTCCTCAAGTCATCAAGGGATCACCGGTTACACGGTAACTGGTAATGCATAGCTGATATTGCCATCAGGCACTCTGCGGCACTCCGGCAGAAGGATTCCTCGGGACTCATCAGGTCATTAGCAACTTTTTAACAATCAAGTTAATTATGCCGTCGGGCATCCAAAGAAATTTTCGGGCTCAGCCGGACTTCATCAGTAAGTCTGGGGTTTCGGCACCGCGGCCGGACTTCAATCATCAAGTCTTCAAGGGAAGTTTCAACTTCGCTGTTTGGAGACCATGCTGGGGATGACACATCTCTGCTGGGGATTCTGGAGAACTATCAAGTAACTCTGCTTCGGGGATCCAGAAATCATTCTGGATGAATCAACTCTGCTGAGGAAATCAAGAACCATCTTGGATAAATAACTCCGCTGGAGACTTCAAGAATCATCTTGGACCAAAAACTCTGCTGGAGATTTCAGGAATCATCCTGAACAGACACTCTGCCGGGGACTCTAAGCATCAACTTGAGCAACCAACTCTGGCGACTTCACTAGGGATTTTAAGAATCATCTTAAGCACACAACTTCGCTGGGGAATTCAAGAATCATCTTAAGCAAACCATTCTGTGGAGGAACACCTGTAAAACAAGAACGGTAACAACCTAGCTCATGTTTCATATGCGTATGATCTTCAATGGCACAATGCTCCACACGGTGGAAATGCTACGCATTTAGGGTAAATGCTATGCAATCATGCAAAATGCTATGACCCCATCAGCAAAATAAATGCTGAAGGGAGAATTTTCCTGTCAAGGAGAAAGAACCACTCTGGTGGAGGAAGGAATCATCCTGCCGAGGAGAAGAAGTCACAACAATCTCAATTGGACTAAACATGGGGAAATGAACTCCAGATGACTGCTGCAGGGGAACAAATTTCTACAAGAACTTGAACCCGCTCAATAGGGTATTCAAACCACAAACTGTCGAGGAAACGATATCAATTGCAGAAATAAACTGCACGGCCTTCGCAGATAAAACTTCCCTAGAGATAACGACTCTGGTGGGGAAATACAGCATCAGCTATTCAACACTCTACTGGAGAGAACCAACCATGGCTTCAACGACTTCCAAGGACTCGGCTCTCTTGGGGATTTTCCAGCTTGACTAGGGAAGAAGGAATCATCCTGCTTGCTGGGGAGAGTACAACTCTGTGAGGAATTTCAATTCCGCTGGAGACTTCAGTTTGGACTGTCGGAAGCTGAACACTTGCGAATGGTCTTCTACGAAAACTGCACTTTGATCCAATGCTGGGGAAGAACATACACTTCAGTGTATTACTCAGCTGGGGAGATGGTAATCCTTTAGGATACATCTGATTGGGGAGAGAATCTTCTCTGTTTGGGGGAGACATATCAATGCTTACGATCTCACATTCAGACTCCGCGGGGAGATGCTGCTGAACTTGCCAGAGAAGAAGGAATCATCCTGCTTGGGAACGCATGCGGCGTACTTCCTGGAATATGTTATACCTGCAACAACACAAACAAACAGACAAGATACCCTTCTCAAAGGGACCTATCAAGGTTATCATCTTGTGACAATATTCAAGTAATTCATTGTTTCAACAATCAGTGGCCTAGGCCAGTAAATTTATGTATGCGCATTTTATCAAAAACATCGGCGTTCTTTTTCGCAAACAAAACGGATAAATGCTAAACAGGCAAACAGAATTGCTGAATAGTATATATTTTATTAATGATGAACCCCTGAATGGGTGAAAATGTTTTACAACAGATGCAAGCTCCTGGAATAAGGAAGCTGCGCAAATATAAAAACGTAAATATACATCAGTATATACACAAATGTCGGCAATGCAGCGTAGACGAACACTATGAGTTGATCCCTCTATGACCCACTCGACCTCGATACTTCTCCGACGCTTCAGCCTCAGAAGAGATTGATTCAGATAAACGGCCCTCAGGTCCTCCAAACCACTAAACAATGAAAGTCCACACGCGGAACGCAGTCATTTGCTTTTTTCAAATCCCTAACTTTTGCCTAAATCGCCCTTTCGGGTTTTCGATTCACCAGGATACCCCTTTTTGCCAAAGTCGCCCTTCCAGGTTTTCGACTTTGCGGGCGCACATTCTTTTCTTTTTATATCCCTAATTTTTGCCCGAACCTTTTTCCTTTTTTATGGTTCGCCGGGATGCCCCATTTTTGCCTGGATATTCTTTTTCTTTCCAGCGGGTCATTCTTTTAAGCAAAGTATTTTTTAACTGCGTCTGCATTCACCGGGGATGCAAAATCTTCGCCATCCATCATGGATAACAACAAGGCTCCTCCCGAGAAGACCTTTCTGACGATGTACGGACCTTCGTAATTGGGAGTCCACTTGCCCCGGTGATCGGAGTGTGGAGGAAGAATCTTCTTTAGGACGAGATCACCCGTCTGAAAGCTTCTAGGACGCACCTTCTTATCATAAGCTTTCTTCATTCGGCTCTGGTACAGACGACCATATGCAATCGATGCTAACCTCTTCTCGTCCATCAGGCTGAGTTGGTTTAGTCGGTTCTTAATCCATTCTGCCTCATCGAGTTTCACGTCAACCAAAACTCGCAAAGAAGGAATCTCAACTTCTAACGGTAGGACAGCTTCCATACCGTACACCAGTGAGAAAGGAGTTTCCCCGGTTGATGTACGTACCGTTGTACGATAACCGCGCAGTGCAAATGGCAACATCTCGTGCCAGTCCTTATAGGTCACAACCATCTTCTGTACAATCTTCTTAATGTTCTTATTGGCTGCTTCAACGGCGCCATTCATCTTCGGCCGATAAGGAGATGAGTTGTGGTGTTCAATCTTGAAACTCTGGCACAGCTCCTTCATCATCTTGTTATTCAGATTCGAACCATTATCAGTAATGATCCGCTCGGGAATTCCGTAACGACAGATGATGTCCCTCTTTATGAATTTAGCCACCACCTGCTTGGTCACGTTAGCATACGAGGCTGCCTCCACCCACTTGGTGAAGTAGTCGATGGCTACCAAAATGAAGCGATGACCGTTAGATGCAGTGGGCTCGATCTTGCCTATCATGTCGATGCCCCACATGGAGAACGGCCACGAGGATGACATGACATTTAAAGGGCACGGCGGCACATGAATCTTATCAGCATAAATTTGGCATTTATGACATCTCTTCGCGAATTTAAAGCAATCCGACTCCATCGTCAACCAGTAATATCCTGCTCTCAGGATCTTTCTTGTCATAGCATGCCCGCCGGCGTGCGTACCAAATGTGCCTTCATGGACTTCTTCCATGAGCATACTTGCCTCTTTCTCATCTACACATCTGAGTAGCACGAGATCGTGGTTTCTTTTATACAAAACTCCATCAGGATTGAGATAAAAATTCCCAGACAGCCTTCTCAGAGTCTTCTTATCCTTGGTTGACGCTCCCGCAGGATACTCCTTAGTCATAAGGAAGGTCTGGATATCATGGAACCATGGCTTGCCGTCGGAGGCTCCCTTAATCGCAAAGATGAATGCAGGTCTATCAAGATGAGAAAGGACAATCCTTGGAGCTTCATTCTAAAAATTGACTTTATGCATCGAAGCCAACGTGGCTAAGGCATCAGCCATCTGGTTTTCAGCCCTGGGCACATGATGGAGTTCCACTCGATCAAAGAACGGAAGCAGCCTTCTGGCATAGTTCATGTACGGCACCAAATTCGATTGAAGAGTCTCCGACTCCCCCTTAATCTGGTTGATCACAAGTGTCGAGTCACCATATACATCTAGGTTCTTGATTCTCAAATCAATTGCTTCTTCTAGACCCATGATGCATGCTTCGTACTCCGCTTCGTTATTGGTGACCGGAAACGTCAGTCTCGCGGTGAACGGGATGTGGGATCCATGGGGAGTCGTGATGATCGCCCCAATGCCACTTCCGTAAGAGTTAACCGCCCCATCAAATATCAATTTCCACTGGGATTTCCTATCTGGACCCTCGTCGGGCAACGGTTCATCGCAATCCTTCGCTTTGAGAAACATGATATCCTCATCAGGGAATTCAAATTTCATCGGCTGATAATCCTCGATCGGTTGTTCGGCAAGGTATTCAGACAATACGCTTCCCTTGACGGCCTTCTGGGAAATGTACTGAATGTCATATTCCGTCAACACCATTTGCCATCTGGCAATCCTGCCCGAAAGCACTTGTTTCTCGAAGACGTACTTGATCGGATCCATCTTCGAAACTAGCATGGTTGTGTGGTTGAGCATGTACTGTCTTAAACGTTTGGTAGCCCAGGCTAGTGCACAACACGTCTTCTCCAGCATCGAGTAACGAGATTCACAGTCTGTGAACTTTTTACTCAAGTAGTAAATGGCATGCTCCTTTCTGCCCGTCTCGTCGTGCTGACCGAGAACACACCCCATACTATTCTCAAGAACTGTCAAGTACATGATTAAGGGTCTTCTGGCTACCGGGGGTATCAAGATCGGAGGTTCTTGTAGATACTGTTTTATCTTATCAAATGCCTTCTGGCAATCCTCGTTCCAGATAATCGCCTGATCTTTCTTTAGTAGTTTGAACATCGGTTCACATGTGGCCGTGAGCTGAGAGATAAACCTTGCAATGTAGTTTATTCTGCCCAGGAAACCACGAGCTTCTTTTTCAGTTTTTGGCGCTGGCATTTCTTGTATGGATTTTATCTTCGCAGGATCAACCTCGATGCCTCTTTCACTCACGATAAACCCCAGTAGTTTTCCCGACCGTACTCCAAAAGTACACTTGTTAGGATTCAGCCTCAACCTGAACTTCCTAAGCCTCTCAAAAAGCTTCAGCAAATTGACCAGATGTCCTTCCTCCGTTTGGGACTTCGCAATCATGTCATCAACATAGACTTCAATCTCATGGTGAATCATGTCATGGAATAAAGTAACCATTTCTCGTTGGTAAGTGGCCCCTGCGTTCTTTAGACTGAAAGGCATTACCTTGTAGCAAAATGTTCCCCAAGGAGTGATAAACATAGTTTTCTCCATGTCCTCCGGCGCCATCTTGATCTGATTGTAGCCGGAGAAGCCATCCATGAAAGAAAATACGGAGAACTGAGCTGTATTGTCGACCAACACATCAATATGAGGGAGCGGGAAATCATCTTTAGGGCTCGCCCTATTCAAATCCTGATAATCGACGCACATTCGCACCTTACCGTCTTTCTTCGATACAAGCACTATATTGACGGCCATATCCGGTCGTGTCCTCCTAAGCTTCTGCTTGACGGGAGGACAATCTTCTCGCAGCGGCAAGTGATGGACCACGATGTCGGTGTCAAGTCCGGGCATATCTTCGTATGACCAAGCAAAGATGTCACTATACTCTCGCAGCATCTCGACCAATCTCTGTTTGACATCACTCTGCAATGCAGCCCCTACCCTGACGTTCCTGACTAGTTCTTCAGAACCCAAATTCACAATCTCAATCTCTTCCTCGTGAGGCAGAATAACTTTCTCTTCTTGTTTCAACAAGCGGGCCAACTCTTCGGGAAGGTCTCCGTCTTCATCAATCTCTTCTTCGGCTTGATAGATCGGGCAATCGAAGTCGAAGTGAGTCGTAGAAGGTCCAGAGTCGATGTCATCTGCTATGTGGATCCTGCAATAACAAGGGTTAAGCTTAAAACAAGGATATGCAGGTTAGCACAAACCCTATTGCCATTTTATTGCTTTTCAAAACAAATATAAAACGGGAATAACAGAGATCACAACATTTGAGTGTGAAGAAAAAACGCCTTTTGATTTATCGGTAAAATGCATGTACATAATCAAACAAGGCCCTGACAATAAAACCGATATGCCCCGGGTAGGACATAAGGTTGTACAATGATTGGAGAAAGTAAATCATTACTCTTTGCCTGTCACTTGGATGGTATCCTTGACGGACCAGTTGGTGAGGCTCTAGCCTGGTTTGCTTGGCTGGATCCAAGAGTCTAGGTCGCAATCGTTGTCCTCGCCGTCTTCAGACACTGCATTGACACTTTCTAATATTACCCTGCCGCTTGTAAACTGGATTGACCCTTTACCTCGCGACGCACTGTAAGAAGAGGAGGCTTCAGCCATCCTAATCCAAACTTGTCCCGTTTGTTAGGTATTTCTAGAACCTGCCCCCAGCCTGGGGTAGTTCCGGCTTGAACAACGGCCCGGGCTTCCTTGAAGGAAGAGAGAGTCATCTCTGGTTTCTCAGTCATTACAGGAGCTACGTCCTTGACCTTAACAGCTTCGAATGCTTGACATAGGGTTTCTCCATCTCAACATACTTGAAAGACGACAAATGGCTCACCATTATGTCTTCCTCGCCACAAACAGTTACGATGCTGCCTCCGACAGCGTACTTGAGCTTCTGGTGCAACGTGGAGGTCACGGCGCCAGCATAGTGGATCCATGGCCAGCCTAGGAGACATCTGTAGGCTGGCATGATGTCCATAATGTAGAAGACTGTGTCGAAAGTTTCCGGCCCAACTTGGATTGGCAGAGTTACCTCTCCAAAGACATGACGCTTGGTTCCATCAAAAGCCTTCACGACCAGATCACTGGATGTGCAAATCAATCCGTGAGTATCTAACTTCATCAATGCCTTCTTCGGAAGAACATTGAGCAATGACACTGTGTCCACCAACACATGAGACATAATCGTTCCCCTACACTCTATCGAGATGTGCAGGGCGCTGTTGTGGTTTCTTCCCTTCGGCGTTAGCTCCAGGTCAGTGAACCCTAACCCGTTTCCAGCATTCACGTGGGCTACGACTCCTTCCAACTGTTTGACCGAGATTTCCTGCGGTACATACGTGGCATTCAAAACCTTTAACAGCGCGTTGCGATGTGACTCCGAACATAGCAACAAATTCAGGATGGAGATTTTCGAGGGTGTCTGATGGAGGTGATCCACGATCTTGTAATCACTCTTCTTGATCAACCTCATGAACTCTTCAGCGTCCTTTACAAGTAAGTCCTTCTCTACCTCATGAGGGGTTTCCTCAACGACTTTACTCTTTCCCTTATCAACTTCCTCGACTTTGTCCGCTTTGTCCGCAACAACCTCAGGTGGAGCAAACACTCTTCCGCTTCATGTGATTCCGCCAATCCCTACTAGATTATCCACCGTCTGCCCAGAGGGTTCTAGTTCTAACTTCTGTCCGTTACAGTAGACGTCTGCCCCATAGTGCCATGGGACATCATTGGTGCTTTCAAAAGGTATCGACCCAGCTTTGGTGATGGTAATGGTGGGCGGCCTGAGTGCAGAAATGGTTATCGTCTGGCGAGGGATGGTGATGGTGGCAACCTTATCACCTTGCTTCAGCATTACCTCTCCAGATCCACATTCGGCCCTTCGGCTAAACTGCAAGATTCCTTCGGTCATCAGACTCTGAATCCCCTCTATCAACTGTTCACATCCATCAGGATGAGTCGCACAACCCATACACAGTTCTCCACAGCCCAGAAAGAAACCTCTCTTCATCTGCTTAGCTTTAACGAAGCTAAGAGGTGTCTTCAGATCCTTGACATCAGTCAACAAATCTAAATCCTCTTCTTCGATAATGGTATTCACCCCACCTCCCCTATGGTTCGGCATAGGGTTCTTTGTGACATTCGACACATTATTTGAGAAATTGATGATCTTAGCGTCCACCAAATCTTGCACCTTGTGCTTGAAGGCTTTGCAGTTTTCTATCGTGTGGCCAGGTGCCCCTGAGTGAAAATCACATGTTGCGTTCGCATCATAACCTGGAGGAGGTCCCCTTGTCAAGGGAGCTAGGGTTCTCTTCTGGACTAGCTGCAATTGAAGCAGAGTCTGTAATAGCTGAGCATAAGACATGGGCGGTGTCTCAAGGTGACGGCTCGACAGAGGCGCCCTGTTCTGATACTTTCTGTACCCTTGCTGATTTGACTGCTGCTGCTGCGGCTGTTGTTGTGGCTGGGGTTGTTGGACGGCAGGGATGGTTATGCTAGCCACCTGCTGGCGCTGGCCTTTACCCTTCCTTCGAGCGTTAGACACGACGCTCGTCTCCCCTTCACGCTTTTTGTTACCATATGGTTTCTTTCCTCCTCCAGCTGAGGATAGATCAACACCTTGAATTTTTCCCAACTTGATCCCATTTTCGACGTGCTCGCCAGTGATGATGAGATCAGAGAAACTTCCAGACATACCACTGACCAATTTCTCGTAATAAACCCCCGGGAGAGTGGCTACAAACATCTCAACAAGCTCTCGTTCAACCATCGGCGGCAGAACTCTAGCTGCTAATTCACGCCATCGTTGGGCGTATTCTTTGAACCCCTCGTTGTTCCTCTGTGACAAGTTCTGCAGTTGAACCCGGTTCGGAGCCAATTCACTGTTATACTGATAATGGTGCACGAATGCCTCAGCAAGTTCCTTCTATGTGCGCACACTAGTAGGTTCCAAACTCATGTACCATTCCAAAGATGGCCCGGACAAGCTATCCTGGAAGAAGTGCATCAGCAGCTTCTCGTCTTCAGAGTGAGCGGACATCTTTCGGTAGTATGACCTTAAGTGGACACGAGGGCAGGTGGTGCCTTTGTACTTCTCGAAGTCAGGTACCTTGAACTTGGGAGGCACCTTGAAATCAGAAATCAATCCCAATTTACTCATGTCGACACCCATAGTGTTCTGGTTCTCGAAATTCCTCATTTTGTCCTCGAGTGCCTTAAACCTCAGATGTGCTTCAGCAGTCAGCTCTCCTTCAGCACTCCTCTGTGAGAACAAATCTTCTTGACAATCTTCTAGCCATGGCTGAGGCCCATACATATTTCCAGTACCTGCGTTGCCATTGCCCAGTCCAGCATTGCCATTAGCTTCAAAATTTCCATTACCGACGCCAGTCGTATTACCATTGAGCCCTATGTTAGTGATCATATTGCCGTTACCACTGCCATTCCTCTCGGTCACGGGGATGCCATTCTGAGGAGTTTCAACAGGTGGAGGGGTTGGAACATTTCCACCATGGAGTACGCCGTTGCTGTCAACCCTTGAGATCAGAGGCTGGACCAATGTTCTGAGTTGGTCTTGGCCGTTGGCGACCACTTGCATGAGCTCCATGAAGCGGTCCATCCTCTCTCGGAGTTCCTGAACGTCAGTCTGCACTTGTTCCATTGCTCTAGCTTGATTTTCTCTGGTCGGATAGCGGTGGATCGGTCTTCGATCAATCCTGGAACAACCTGCATACACAAAGGGTTAGAAGAAAAACGACAAGATGCTCGTTATGCAAATGCTTCATGCAAATGCAAACGTGTGTCTGTGTGTTAGGGAGATTCCCCCCCCCCCCCCCCCCCCGATCCTAGTGCCTGAGTGCCAGTGCTGATAATAAGAAGTCCGAGTCCAGTCATGGAAATAACATCTCATATATAAAGAAAGCCCATCAAGGCGGTACACAACGTCACTGAGTACAAGCAGAATCAATAGCATGACCTCGACCAACAAGCCTGGTGATGGTCAGCATACAACAATGATCAAAACAAAAGGATTACAAATATAGTCAAGCACGGCCACGGGCTCGAAACTCTTCTAACAGATCCCTCATTTCTGGATGATCAGGCCGAGTGAGCAACCCTTCGACGAGTAGCTCCCTCTGCCTAATAGTGTATTGAAGACCTTCAACTGAGTCTTCCCATGCTCTTTCGCCGAAACAATCTTCTAACTTCCGCTTCTTGGATTCAAACGTCAGTTTGTGCTCCTTCAGGTTAGCAAGAGCCTTGTTTAGCAGGCCTTCAGCGGCATATCTGCGAGCGGTTTCTTCATCAAACCTCTTCTCACTAGCCTCCACCTGGGCTTTCAGTTTGGAGATCTGGTGTTTCAGTTTATCCTCCCGTTCCTTGCCGTTGGTTAGGGTGGCCTTTCAATGCTGATTAAACTTGGATATTCTCCGGTACGCTTCATCCAAGTGCCGCTTCTTAGTGGCCAATACGTCGTTGACAGATTTGAAGTCCCGACCCAAACGCTCATGTTCAGCCAACTGCTTAGTCAAATCTGTACCTAACTTGTTTACCAGCTCTGTTTGCCTCTTGAAGGAATGGACGGTTTCGCTTCTCTCGCTTCTGAGCTGAGCCAATTCTTTCTCCAGTTCTTCATTTTCCTTCTTCAGCTCCTCTCACTCAGCTAACTCCTGATTGTGCTGCTGAATAGGCACGGTGGTAGGCTCTTCAATCACTGGAGGGCCTTCTAGCTTGGCAGGAGGAAACGACATCCCTATGATATCTGCTCTGGCTCTGATCCAGGTCACATATGGAGCGTAGGCTTGGCTATTACTTTTTCCCAGCAACGGCTTCCCTCGCTTACTGATACCATTCCAAGCATGCTGAAGCTTAGATAACATATCCCTCTCTAGAAGACCGGTGAGGTACAGAGATTCCTGCACCTCTTCATCCTTCGGCGGAGCTCTCAAAGCATAAGCAAATTGTCGGACCAACAGGGATGGATTATAGTTGATACAGCCCTTCCTGCCTATCAAATGCACATTCGGAAACCCGCTGCAGCTGAAGATAATCTCAGTACCCAACCTATCTTTATCAAACCAGGCAATATCCTCCGCTGATAGACTCATCAAACGCTCAGACCACTCAGTTGTGGCTGCAGACGAAGCAAAGGGACCCTTCTTGGGTAGGTGACTATCAAGCCATCTATAGAATAGGGGCACACAGCACGAGACATTCTTGCCTCTTCTGTTCTCGTTTTTGTAGTGGACGGAATGATAGACATCTCCAATCAAGGTAGGGATTGGATTCCCTGCTGCAAAGATGTGAAAGGCGTCGAAGTCTACAAAGTCAGACATATTAGGGAACAAAATGATGTCGTATATGCAAAGAGCAAGAATAGCGTTGAACACGATCCAACAACCGTCTTTGGCACACTGCTGGGCCTTTCCCACTAAGAACTGCAAGGAGAAACCGGGAACCCCGTTCCAACTAGACAAGACCAACTCAGAGGCATCCAGATGAAGCGAAAGAGCTAGACTAGCCAGATTAGGCTCATCATCCATATAAACAAAGGGCATCTGACTCTTGATAGGCACACCTAACAAATCAGCATACTCCTCTAGTGTAGGTGCGAGAACAAAGTCCGGGAAAGTAAAGCATCTCAAAGGAGGATCGTAGAACTGCAGCAAGGCGTACAACCCATTCAACTCAAACACAGAAGGTTTACGAACCAAGCTGAGCAATTTCCCATAAGACTTTCTGAATTCACCTCTCACAGAATCATCTGCCAAAGCAATCAAACTAGACAGCTGAACAACATCAGAAGTGGGGAGCTTGTAGGCCACAGTCTTCCTCAGAAAACCCATAATAGCACAACAGAAGGCAAGAAAACCTGAACCGTGGGAAACGGTACCTGCAACACAGACACACGTTAATGGTATGCAAATGAGTATGTAAAACAATGCAAAATGCAATCATGCAGCAGGAGATCAAGACGACTGTGTTGTTGAAGCGATGAAGGTTCTGTATAAACAAAACCACAATACTGCTCTGTCAAGAACAACCATATCTCTGATGAGAAGAAAACCATGATATCGGACCATAAATCTACTCTGTCAAGAACAATCATATATCTGATGATGAGACCCTCTGACATCAGACCAACAAAACTGATTCACTATCAAGAAAACTAGGTAGTTTGAAGGTTAAGGTTTCCTACAACAACCCCGACCCTGCTCACAGGTATGGACCTATACTAACACAAGTTCGGCATCCTATGCGGTCATCAGCGTCACACACATTCAAGAGAGACGATACGATATCTAAAAGGTGTGGCATCACCATCTCCTGAAGCGGCCTCACTTAGTTGAATCCCCATGGGGCAATCATCACGACTCCCCATGGGACGCACATCCCATTCACGGCCAGATTGACATTTTCAGTTACCAATAATGGATCTGAATATGAGGCGTGTATCATGGGTCTCGAGGAGGCTATTGATTTGAGGATTAAAAATCTTGATGTAAATGGAGACTCCGCGCTAGTCGTAAACCAGATCAAGGGAGAATGGGAGACTCGTCAGCCCAATCTGATACCATATATGAATTATGCAAGGAGGTTGTTGCCTTTCTTTGACAGAGTAGAGTTTCACCATGTGCCACGGGCAGAAAATCAGATGCCTGGCGCTCTTGCGACTTTGTCTTCGATGTACAAGGTTAACTTTTGGAATGATGCTCCCAGAATCGTTATTTCTCGCCTTGATAAGTCCGCCTTCATATTCGCCATTGAGGAAGTTTCCGATAGCAAGTCGTGGTATTTTGATATCCAGAATTTCCTAAAGAACCAAGAGTATCCGACTGGGGCATCCAGCCGCGATAAGAAGACTCTTAGGAGATTGGCTGGAAATTTCTACTTGAATCCAGATTGTGTTTTGTATAGGAGAAACCATGATTTGGTGTTATTGCGATGTGTTGATGAGAAATAGGCTAATTTGCTTATGGAAGAGGTCCACGAGGGAACCTTTGGTACGCACGTCGGCGGACATGCTATGTCTCGAAAGTTATTACGGGCAGGGTATTATTGGTTGACAATGGAAAGAGATTGTTTCAAGTTTGCAAAGAAGTGTCATAAATGCCAGATTTATGCTGATAAGATTCAGGTGCCGTCGAGCCCTTTGAATGTTATGGCGTCCCCGTGGCCTTTCTCCATGTGGGGCATCGATATGATTGGTAAAATTGATCCCACCGCATCCAATGGACACCGGTTCATCTTGATCGCTATCGATTACTTCACCAAATGGGTCGAAGCAGCGTCTTACGCTAATGTTACCAAGCAAGTGGTAGCCCGGTTTATCAAAAAGAACATTATCTGTCGCTACGGCATTCCTGAAAGAATCATTACTGACAATGGTTCGAACCTGAATAACAAGATGATGAAGGAACTGTGCCAGAATTTCAAGATTGAGCATCATAATTCATCTCCCTATCGGCCCAAGATGAATGGCGCTGTCGAAGCGGCCAATAAGAACATCAAGAGGATAGTCTAGAATATGGTTGTAACATACAAAGACTGGCACGGGATGTTGCCCTTCGCATTGCACGGTTATCGTACGACGGTACGCACATCGACCGGGGCAACACCTTTCTCACTGGTGTATGGTATGGAGGTTGTCCTACCATTCGAAGTGGAGATTCCTTCCTTTAGAGTATTGCTCGATGTCCAACTTAATGAGGCAGAGTGGGTAAGGAATAGATTGAATCAGCTCAGTTTGATGGATGAGAAGAGACTTGCATCTATCGCATATGGTCGGTTATATCAGAGACGGATGAAGAAAGCTTTCGACAAGAAGGTGCGCCCTCGAAGCTTTCAGACGGGCGATCTTGTGCCGAAGAAGATTCTCCCACCACAATCAGATCATAGGGGCAAATGGACTCCCAATTATGAAGGCCCATATATCGTCCGAAAGGTAGAGCCTTACTGTTGTCCACCATGGATGGCGAAGATTTTACATCCCTTGTAAACTTGGATGCAGTTAAAAAATACTTTGCTTAAAGAGACCCGCTGGACAGAAAAAAGAGAGTCCAGGCAAAAATGGGGCATCCCGGCGAACCAAAAAGAAAAAGAAAAAGGTTCAGGCAAAAATTAGGGATAAAATTGAAAAGATGTACACCCGTGAAGTCGAAAACCTGAGAAGGCGACTTCGGCAAAAAAGGGTATCCCGGTGAATCGAAAACCCGCAAAGGGCGATTCAGGCAAAAGTTAGGGATTGAAAAAGCAAATGATTGCGGTCCGAGTTTGATACTGCATTGCTTAGTGGTTTGGGAGTACCTGAGGGTCGATTATCCAAGTCAATCTCTTCCGAGGACGGAGTATCGGGAAAGCGTCGGAGTCACGCGAGTCATAGGAGGATCAGCTCATGGTGTTCGTCTGTACCACGTTGCCGATATGTATACAAATTTCTTTGTACCTCTGTACATATTTGTATGTATTTTTGTAGCTTCCTCATTTCAGGAGTTGCATCCATTGTACAAAACTTTGCCTATTTACAGGCCCATTATCAATAAATGCATACTATTCAGTACTTGATGTTTGTTCTTGTTTTAACTTTTACTGTTTTGTTTGTGGAAAATGCCGATGTTTTTGATAAACTTGCACGTGTATAAACCTGCAGGCCTCGGCCAATAATTGTTAAAACTTTGAATTGACTGAGCGATTGTCATGGCTATTGACCTGGATATTTCCTTTTGTATAGGATACCTTGTTGTTGCTCGTATTTTGCAGGGTCGTTACTGTCGCTACCGCGAAATAAGGTGCCGGCAAAACAGAAGAGTCACCACCTTTTGTTATTTATCCCTCAGAGCGGGAAAGGAAACGATCGGGAAAAACCTGACGAAAGGGTATAAGACAAGGTCATCGCAACCATTGTCTGGGTTCGGGAGTCGGTTACACAAGGGGAAGAAGGTATTAGCACCCCTCACGTCCATCGTACTCGATGGGATCCACGCTTGTTGTGTTTATCTGACGGGTTTATTTAACTATCTACCTACAGGCTGGTCTGAAAAGAAAAGAAAAATGACTCGGCAAAGCGTCGCACTTTATGCCTGCGTATTCTCATCAGAGAATGAAAAATCAGAGTCAACGTAGTTCGACTAACTACGGGTTACGGGGAAGGTGGCTCGCCAATACGTCAGTATTGTGCCTACGTACTGTCAACAGGTATGAGAGATCAGAGCTTACGTAGTTTGGGATAATACGGATTACGGCAACTCAGATTCATTTGTTTTTCGAGTAGGATTAACAAACAATTCCAGCAGTTTGGTGTACGCAGCTCGACCCTTGGAGACTTAGGCGTTACCGTTTGTGGTAGAACTGAGAGTTAACGACACTCTTTTCTTCAGAAAAATTTCCTTTGAATTACGGGCCCACGGGGAAAAAAGGTTTGAAGTTTGTTTTCTGTCTTTTACGGAAGAACTGTTTTTTATGGATGTTTGCAGCCAATATCGCACTAGAGACTAGGATCTGAGAGTGAATGCGCCGCATGTCACCAAAAGGGTGCCATACTAAACATCCAGACTGTTGAAAAGAAACTCTCCAACAATCCTTTCTCAGATAGCGTAAGGCTCGTAGCGTACGACGTCAGTTAACCTTTATTATTGTATTTTGATTTGTTTTGAGATGAGAAGAGAGAACAGGCTCAACTAAGGGGAGACTATCAAGTCCTAATGTTGTCATGCCAAGGATTCATCCTATGGTTGAGGTTTGAAACAGGGAACTCCTAGAAGTTATCATGCATAGGTTTCAACCTAAAGTTCTAATCATCACTTCCTTATCAAAGGAAGTGAGATTCCTAGGGCATCATGTCAATGATAAACGAAAACAGATAAAGCATCAGCTTAAACAGTAACCCGGTAAACAGCTGTAAATAAAATGCATGCAATGCAAGTGAGGGAGGAATTATGTGTGAGGCATCAGCCTCCACAAGCTCATCTCAACCTCAAGCCAAGTATGAATAAGTGTAATCATACAGAAGAAATGAAATAAAATGCCATCAAGCAAATCACAACCCACATAGGCAGGGGAGCAGAGCTCTACCGAATACCCGCAAGCGAAGCCATACAGTAACAATACAAGCAGAGGGAGCAACTCAACCTCTAGTGCAATCCTGCTCCTAGATTAAATCAATCTAAATATGAACTTATTCTAATGCATCAAGCAAATCAAACAAGTCACATCAATACTGTTGCACAGAAAGCAAACAAACAGAAAAGAAAGCAAATCAACAGCCTCCACAGCTTCACAGCAAAAGCCCTCCTCTAACAGCAACTCAGTCTTCAGTCTGTAACTGGTCTTCAAGGCTATCATCTTCAACAGCAAATATCAACTTGCTTCTTCAAGTTGTCCATGCATCAAACACAAGTATCAACTTGTTCTCCAACTTCAAGCTTCATTCTTCATTTGATCTCAGCAGGATCTCCTTCACAAGTGTCAACTTGTTCTTCTTGGTCTTCAAGCTTTAGCTCCAAAGGTAGTCTTCAAATACAGAGAAGTAGAAACTTCTAGCATCCTCAATATTCTAACAAGGAACTCCATCCTCTAGCAAGGGAGAAAGATTTATCTAACAAGAGCAAGGTTTGGATAGTGGAAAGCAAAGTGAAGACCAAAGGTCACCACTAAACCCTCCATCATCAAGGAAAGGAACCCTCAAAGGTTCTACCAACTTGTGAAGAGCCACACATCCTACCAAAGGAGGGATGAGTCCTTCACAAGGGGACCTTACATCATAGGGAAGAATGGAAGTGATCAACACCTTCCATGTTTATAAAAGAAGAGAATCTATCTAGAAGCTCTACTTACAAACCCTAATCTTAACACCTAAACAAAACTACTCCAAAGGAAGAGCAACCTTCAAGTCCAAGCTCCCTCATGCATTCCTTAGCAGCCCACACAAGTCTTCAACATCAGCCAAGAGGAAGAGAGGCAAACCCTAATCTAAGGGAACTAAAGAAATCATTCTAGTTGAATTAGCAAGTTAGGATCACCTAAAACCTAGTACTAAAGTTAATTCTAACTAAAATACTAAAACTAATTGTAAATTCCTACAAAAATAACTATGGGAACCTAAGTCAATCATGAATCTATCATACAAAATCCAGGGGTTGAATCATCCACAAAGTCCTAGAAATAAATCCTAAATCATAGGGTACTAAGCTTAAACCCTAAAACTAGAGCACCTAAAGTTTCAACTTAAAAACACTACCTAATTTCATCACAAAAATGTGAGAAAAATCTAAGGGTAGCATGCATGTCTAAGCTAGCTACACACAAAAAACCAACTCAAGAATCATCACCAATTGATCACACAAAATTTCACAAGACAAGGTATCAACCATAATAGATTTAATATCAATTAAAATGTAAAAAACGCAATTAAAATAAAAATGCATGAATTTCCTAATCTTTCAATTTCATAAAATTCTAGACTCATTCATGAGTCAGGGGAAAAAAACTTGGATCAATTTGGATTATTTTCCTATTTTTTATGAATTATTTTCTAAACCATATGAAATGATGAAAATAAAAGAAAATCAAGGAAATTAAGAAAATTGGCGTGCTGAATAGCAATGGTTTCAAGTTTAAATCCTGGGTTGGGCCCAGAGGGGGGTGTGGATAGCACTCAGTGCACTAAGCCCAAACCATTTCAATTAATGAAACGGTACGTTTCATTCAAATCCAAGTCTTCAGACTTTGAGAGCAAATTGTGGCCGTGTATCCCTTGCCTGAGTCAATTGTCAAACCCTCATCCAATGGCTCATGCTCATCATCCCCAATTTGAATCAGATGGAGGGAAGTAACCAGACGGTGGCCTGAGCTGCAGCACCATCGTCTTCTCCGGTGAGGTGCTCATCTCAGGTCATCAAAAATGACAAAGCAAATCATCATCTTGCTCAATTTTTCATCCTGATCACGAATCCATCATCTAAATTCCCTAATTCTTTCTCTAACTCCAAACACGATAGCATTTTCAGAAATCCACCAAATCTTGATCATCATGATTCTTAAAATTAATGACACTAATGTAATCCTCACTCTTCACTGATAAATTTCCACTATCCAATCATGAATAACACTCCAAGAATCATGAGGAATCCATCTCAACAGAAGTTGCACAACACCTAGCATTGTCTCTAACCGTGTAATTAACCATCCTAAATCCATCTAGATCATGAATAGAACCTAACCACATAAAGATTTCTATCTAACACTGCCTTAATTAAGCATAATTTCAATTTTCACAAACCTGGTTTCAGATGAAGAACAGGTGCAGTTCTTGCTCGCTTCAACCTTCAAGATGATGCAGATTCATTCTAAATCACCTTCCAAAGCTAATGCACACCTCAATTTCTCTTGGATTAGCCTTGAACTCAGAATACGATTTCAACTTGCAGCTATGAAACTTCAACCTCACTCTCTGCTTCAGGGCTCAATCTTCACCAAAAAAAATGGCTGAACACACTCTAATGCTTATATAGAACTCAATGGAAATGTCTAGAAAGTTCTGTAACCTTCCATAGGAGATTTTGCAATTTCAATTTCTCCTTCAAAGTCTCATGTGCACAGTCACGATTCTGGCTCTCTTTGGGCATGAAAATGCTTGCAATCATCATCTCATGAGATATTGAATTAGTTTGCTATGTTAATTTCCTTGTTTGCAAGCCAATGGTGTGAGTTTGATATGTTGCTTCATCATGAAGAAACAACATGAAATGGTATGAAAATGGACTCAAACCAAAATCCAACATTGCCAAAGTTCTTAAAATGACTTTTCCATTCAAAATGACCTATTATTTTGCCTTGTTTGGACATAAAATGAATTATTTCAATTTTTGACCATTAAATGCCTTTAATTCTTCTTTTTTTCAAAATTCCTTGAACCACATCCTTCCTTGAGCCATTTCAATGTCTCCTTGATGCATGGTCAAGGTTGTCGCTACGCGAAATATGACATAGGGTCGCCACCAGATTTTATTTATCCCAAGGAGGGAAAGGGAAATAACGATAAAACCTTTGGGAAAAGAGCATGGTCGTCGCAACCAAGTCTTAGGGTTCGGGAGTCGGTTATGCGAGGGGAAGGTGTTAGCACCCCCTCGCATCCATCGTACTCGATGGGAACCTCCTAGGTTATTTGGCGTGAATGGGTGTTTTTATTAAGAGTTTGCTTGTTTTGGGAAAAGAGGGGTTGGGTTTATTTATTTTAATGCTCACCAAGGATTGTGGCCCTTGTGCCTACGTATCTTCACTTAAAAGAAGTGAAGAATCAGAGCTCCGTAGTTCGGAGGCTTATGAAATAGTTGTTTGTTGGTTGATTTTATACCTTGAAAAAGGGTTTTCGGATTGATGCCCTAAGGCGAAAAATAGTTTGATGAGTTGATGTTATTTTTAGGTTTTTCTTAGGGAAGAATTTATTCTTGACTAGGATTATACAAAAGACTTTGGATAGAGATGAATGTCTCGAATAACCAAGTCGAGCGCCTTGTATTCAAAACATTCGGAATGAGTGTAGGAGGACTCCACTCTCATTCCTTCTCCACCACTTTAAAGTCCATGGTGCATAATTCTAATCGTATATTTTATTGTGTTTTGGGCTGTTTATAATAAAAAGGATCACTTGATGTTGGATTAAGGTTTATTGTTTATAAAAAGCATTTGAGGTGACACGAACAAGGTCAATGGCGGACGCACAAGGCGGCCAACTTACATGGTCGAAAATGGCTCGATAAAATCGAGAGTTTGTTTTTGAAAATGATTATGGAATCAAAAGTCAACAAAGACAATAACAATATTCACACTAAAAACCATACAAACATATGGGTTAGTCAGCTAAAAAAAAATCGAGACATGCAAAAAAAATGGCACGAAGTGCCATCAAGGAGTTCGCCGTGCGAACTCCTTGAAAAAAATATTTTTTTAGGTAAAAAACAGCAAAAAAGGCATAAACAAACTGATCAGTTCGCGCCGCAAAGGGTGTTCGCGCCGTGAACTGAGAAAAGTGAACATTCTTTTATTTGCATGTTCGCGCCGCGAACTGAGAAAAGTTTTGATTCTGTTTTTGACAGTTCGCGCCGCGACCTGAAGCGAAAAATACAGTATTTGCTGTATTTTTTGCTGTCTTTTGTGATTTTCTTCCTTTTTATTGGTTCTTTAAAAATAGTTTTTTTGGTCCCCTCAGAATCTTACATGGTATACTTAGTACAACAACACTTAAAATAAAAGACAAATGCAAGATATAAAGAGGGAAAAGTTTAAAGAAATGGATACCCCCAAGAGCTTTTATCCTTCTCGCGAATACTTCACTGGTTTTGGTTGGCTGTGCTCCCTCTCTTCACTCTATATGGTGAAAGTTTTGATCTTCAAGGGTTCCTTGTCTTTCTATGGAACTTTTTTTTTGGTTTTCTCTCTTACTATTTTTCTGGTTTTTTGCAATGTGTGTTGCTCTCACTATTTTCTCAATGTTGTGTATGTGAATGATAGTGAATGAATGATTTGTTTGCAGCTCCTTCCTTTTATTGACAGCCCCTTTCCCCTCTCATCTCACTTTTTCTGCTATACCAAACCAATGGCTCTTGCACAAGCTTCAATTTTCAGAATTTCCATTCTTGGCAACAATTATGGCCACTTTCTTGGTGCAACCCCACTTTTTCCACTTCTAGTATGCTGCTTTTGCTGTATTTTTTCTGCAGCACTCCACCTTGCTATCCATCCTTGTGTCCATTGGTTGGTTATGCTTGGATCTACTCATGTAGTCTATACCACTACCTTTTGACAGCATTTTCAAATTCTGGTTTTTGGTATGTAGATGCATCATTGTATGTTATTCCCTTGGTTTTGTGACATAAAAATGATTTTGTAACATGATACATATTGTCATCTCTTGCATGGGGCTGTTTTGCATGATATTCAATTTATCCATGGCTAAGAAAACATAGTCTTGATCTTGACATATTCCAATATTGATTTAATTCTTAGATATTTCTTGGATATAATGTGGACTTGGTGTGGCATTACCATAACATGAATTTGGTTAGAGACTTGAATGAAGATTAAAAATAAATTAATTTCTAAACATTACCTAGAGTTGGAAATCTTGTAACAAATGACATTGTTGTAATGTCATAAAATTTCTCATAGTAATATTCTTATCTCTACTCTTGAATTCATGAATTTTGAACTTTGAATGATGTATTCCCTCATGCCATCATGAAGTCTTGAATTATGAACTTGTGATATTGACTTATGCTTTGCAAATTTGAACTCCACTTGATCAAGAATTTGAAACAAAGTTGGATGAGAAAATCTTGAATTATGCCATGCATTTTCATGTCCATTAGGAATATTAATCTTGAATATCCTAATATTTTCAAGTAACTTCTTCTTGAAGTAATACATATGAGTAGACTTTCCAACTTAGATCAAACCTTAGGTGATGAACCTTTTCTTCCATGTATTCCATGATAGGAAATTTATCTCATTTAAAAATAGAAAATAACAAACCGATCCAATCCGTACCTTGTGAACCCACATGCTCAATATGCAATAGAACGATGTATGATATGGTGAATGTAGGGTATAAAGGCTAAAGGTGAAAATGAGGGTGTGACAAAGGTTAAAACCCCATTTTGAGCAACTTTCAAGTTGAACAAAATTTCATTTGAAGTGTCTAAGTTGGAGAAAATGGCCTATAACCAAAAATGACCTATAATCACAAATACCCAAAATACCCTTGACTTGTCAAAGCCATAACTTGAGTTCTACACATCCTATCAAGGACTTCTAGTACTCTATGGAAAGCTAAGAGAATAAGGAACAACATTCATGTTGATCAAAAGTTCATGGGAATCATCCTTCTAGGGAAAAAGTTTCATACAAGTTGGGTAACTTTCAAGCTCTACATTCACATACCTCAGATGACTTGTAACTTGTCAAAGCCATAACTTGGGTTCTACAAATCCTATCAAGGAATTCTAGCACTCAAATTAAAGCTAAGGCCATTATCTACAACAATCATGTTGGGGGAAAGATGAGATGACAATCACATCTTGAGCTAAATTGCCTTGAAGATAGGGGTCAAACTAGGGGATTTTACACTGTCAAGCCTTAGAAACCCTAGCTTAAAACTTTTGAAACTCTTCAATCATGATGAGTTAACCTTGAAATCATTCTTATAACATCTCAATATATCAATCCATGATCACATGGCTTTTGAATTAGGTCTCAACCTCCTTCAAATCATCAGTTGACTTAGGGTTGACCTAGTCAAACCCTAGCTGCACCAACCATGGTTGAGGCTTCTTATTCTTGCACCATGACCTGTCTAGGCCTCAAAGTGATCTTCAACACTTCTTATGAGCTCTCTCAAGACCTCAAGTCTAACTTCATGGCTTCAGAATCATCTGATGACTTCCCACAACTCTTAAGTTAGGAGACCTACACACTTGGTTTCAACCACTCTTTCTGAGGCTCTTTCAACTTCTATGACAAGGATATCAACCCTTGAACACCTGAATAACTTTATCTAGCTAGCTTCATAGTCTTATATAGCTCTTGATTGGTAACCATACCTCTTGATCTCCTGCATACATGTCAATGAAATGCAAATGATAATGCTAATGTGAATGAAATGAAACATAAGCTAGGTAAAGAAATGTTGGGCAAATTTTGGGGTTCAACAGTTACCTTCGCAGCAGATAGCCTAGGGATCGTGTCTCCCCAGCCAGAGTCCGTAGCGTAAGAGCAGGCTCTAAGTGATACTATCACTCCCCAACAGATGGAAGTCATATCTTTATCCCCACAAGAGTTCGATTCGAGCTAGCAAGCGATCAGGCAGTGATGTGCATTCCCAGCGATGGTCATGTGTACATATAATTCCCAGCAGTGATGTGAAGTCCTCACAGGGCGCAACCAGTTGTCAGTGGTTTAAAAGGTTCGTCCCCGTGCTGGGTGGTTTTTTCTGTTCTCCAGCAGGTTGTCTTTCCTCCAATAGGTTGATCATACTTAGCAGAGTTCTTAGTTCCAGATAGTCAAACTATCCCCCAACAGGATTGTTTCTTCCCCCAGCGGAGTCGGTTCACCTTTTCAGCATTTATTTTGCTGGAATAAGTCTGTGATACCCGGTTATCCTCAGCGGAGTTGGCTTCGTCTTCAGCATTTATTTTGCTGAAGCGGTTCTGTATCCAGCTTTTCTCCGGCAGCCCGAGCCTGCGTTTGCAGCCTGCATTTGCATCATATCTGCATTGCATAGCAATTTACCCAAATGTGTAGCATTCCATCTTATACGGAGCATTACGCCATTTTCAAACATGTGCATTTTGAAACATAAGCCAGGTTGGTTACCTCTTTGTTTCAGGTGTGCTTCCCTGCAGGTAATGGGAGTTCTTGTTCAGGGTGGTTTTCGAATATTCAAATTTGTGGCATGAGATATATGATGATCACGTTCTTCCTATCATGTGTTCCCTCATCAGAGGTGCTTGGTTAAGTTTCTCTTCTTCCTCGGAGGAGTTTTCTTTACACGGCTTCATAATTAGACTTTGGAGTTGTTGTAAAAAATCCCCCAGTGGAGTTTTCCCTCGGGTTGCTGTCTCATCAGCATTTCAAGAGAAAGATTTCAGAGATTAGACATCTGAAGTCAATACTCGTCGTCAAGGTTAATGTCTGGCAGTTAACGTCAGAATTTCCCCGGCAGAGTTCTCCTCAGATTGCTGTTATGGCTTCGTAATTAGACTTTGAAGTTGTTACCATTATGACATGGCTTCATAATTGGACTTTGGAGTTGTTGTCAGTCCTAAATGGCTTCATAATTAGACTTTGAAGTTGTTGGTAGAATTTCTTTGGAAGAGATTTGGAGGACTTCATAATTAGACTTTAAAGTTCGACAGAGTTTTCCTTGAATTGTTGTTCTTAGAAATTCCTCGACAGAGTTTCCTCGAATGGCTGGAATGGCTTCATAATTAGACTTTGAAGGTGTTATCAGTATTGAATGACTTCATAATTTGACTTTGAAGGTGTTATCAGCATTCAACGGCTTCATAATTAGACTTTGAAGTTGTTGCCAGCATTACAATGGCTTCATAATTAGACTTTGAAGTTGTTGTCAGGAATTACCCGGAAAGGTTCTTGTAGACTTCATAATTTGACTTTGGAGTTCGGAAGAATTTTCCTCGAGTAGCTGTTACGTCAGCATTGCAGACTTCATAATTTGACTTTGGAGTTTGGCAGAGTTTTCCTCGAGTGGTTGTTACGTCAGCGTTACACGGATTCATAATTAGACTTTGGATTCGTCGTTAGAAATTATCCAACAGAGTTTCCTCTAGTTGCTGTTACGTCAACATTACTACAACTTCATAATTAGACCTTGGAGTTCGTCAGCATTGAATGGCTTCATAATTAGACTTTGGAGTTGTTGCAAATTTTCCCCGCAGAGTTGCTTGGAAATGGAAGATCTCGGATAGTACAAGGATACCGCGCTTTTATTTAGTGCGATGCTCGGA
Source organism: Lathyrus sativus (assembly GCA_963859935.3). Lineage (NCBI taxonomy): Eukaryota > Viridiplantae > Streptophyta > Magnoliopsida > Fabales > Fabaceae > Lathyrus > Lathyrus sativus. The sequence goes on from OZ012741.1 coordinate 338,944,631, forward strand.
AGATCCCGGATAGTACACGGATGACGCGCTTTACGTAGTGCCCGCTTATTGTAGAGTATTTTTAAGTTGATTGTTTGGATTTAATGCATGTCGCGTCACACAAGTGGTTGGTGTTGAAATCAGTTTCTTTATCAAAGGATTGATCAGTTGTTGCCGTGACAACCGGATTCAATTGTCTGAATGTTTTTTTCCCCAAGCAGTTTGTGCAGTTTATTTCTCTGGTTGGAAAATTTCCGGGTTCTCTGGTAGTCAACCGTCTTCTATCTCGATTGCTTGAAAGTCGTTCGCTTTTCATCCAGTTAGGTCCAAGCCGCTTGAATAGGGGCAGCTGTTGCACCCCAAAATTTGCCTAACCTTTTCTTACTTGGTTTATGTTTCATTGCATTAGCATTGCATTGATATAACATTTTTATAACATAGCATTGTTCATTTTTGCAGGGGATCAAGTGTGGTTTATATCAAGAGGAGCCTATCTAGAGGTCTTATTCAAGCTTGAGAAGTCACCAAAGTCATCAGGAAGAGGGTTGGGTTCTTGAAAAGTTCAGTTGCTTGTATTTGGTTAATCTCCTAATCTGAGGACCAATTGAAGATCATCAGTGGGTTGCGGAGCCTTGATCAAGGAGAGAGGGTGTGGATAGAGCTCATATAGTGCCTTGAGGGTCATGGTGGAGCTCAATCAAGTCATTGTGTCAAGTGTGAAGAGCCACAGTTGGGAGTGTTGCTATTAGGGTTTTTATCTAGGTAATCCTAAGTCAACTGTGCAATTGAAGAGGATCAAAGCTCAATTCTAAGTCTTTGTAATCATGGAGAGTTATGTTGAGATACATGAGATGATATTCCAAGATCAATCCAAGAGGAATTCAAAGTGTGAGGAGTTGCTAAGTTAGGGTTCTCAGGGTAAAATCCCTTATTTAGTGCCTAACTTCAAGACCACTTATCTCAAGATGAAGGTTTCATCTCTACTTTTGGACAACATGAAACTTGTATATCATGCTATTAGCTTTAATTTGAGTACTAGAAGTCCTCCATTGGATTTATAGAACTCAAGTTATGGTCCAGACAAGTTACAGGTCATCTGAGGAATGTGAATTTTGTCTGTGAAAGTCAACCAACTTCCAAGGAACTTTTGACCTAGAAGGGTGTTTCTCCTAAACTTTTTGCCAACATCAAAGTTGTAGGTCTTGATATTAGCTTTCCAAATTGTATTATAAGTCTTCCATATGATTTGTATAACTCAAGTTATGAGGTTTACAAGTCAGGGGTATTTTGCGAAAGTAAGATTATAGGTCATTTGGCATTATAGGTCATTTTCTCCATCTTGCAAGCTTCAAATGAAGTTTTTCCCAACACAAAACTTGCTCAAAATGATGTTTTTAGGTCAATCATGTCCTCATGATGAATTGATTTGGCTTAGGGTGAGACTTGGTTTGAGAAATTTTGCAAAAAGGAGAATTTAAAGGCATTTAATTGAAAAATTCATGATTAATTCATTTGTGTTCAAAATAGGCCAAGTGAGTACTCATTTTAATCAGAAAAAGCATTCTAAACACTTTGGCATTTTTAGAATTTTCATTTGGGGTCAATTTCATAGCTTTGTGGCTTGTTACTTCACAAGTAAGCAACACATCCAAATTTGGGCATATGATAAGTTCAAGCTCTCTAATCACTCTATACACTCTCACCTGACCACAAGGGATTGAATTGTAGCTTCCAATGGAAGTTTTAAGGGAAAACTCGTGCACTTCATTGTTGAAATTTTGGATGAAATTTGAAAATTGGATTTCTGGATTTGGACCTCAATTGGACCTTCAAAGCCCACAAACACTTTCTATTTAAGTTCTGTGAATGATTTAGAACAATTTTGGTGATTGATTCATGCTAGAACCAGAGTTTGAAGTTGGAGTTTCAAGAGGAGAGGTGAAAATCGTGATTTCCATTTCAGGCCAATTCAAAGCAAATTGAAGTTGCAAACACATTCAGCATCAAGCATTGAGTAGATTTACACAGTTTGAAGCTAAAAATCGTGTTCAAGATATCTCAATTTCAAGCTCTAACACAGGTATGTAGTTTTCAAAATTGAGGAAGATTCATTGTGTTTTAGCATATGTTAGCATGCGGTTAAGCTTTAGGAAGTTATCTAGATGGATTTTGGATCGTTATTTGAGAGATTAGAGACAAAATAGGTTGATGTATGATTTCTGTTTGGAGGTGGTTTGATATGATCTTGAGGATTCAACATGATCTAATTAGTGCAGGATGATCAGTGTAACATGAGGAAGAGATCTACGGTTTTAGATTGAGGAATGGTGAGGTTACAAAATTACGCATATTTGGAGATCTTCTTCGTGTTTTATTTTCTTGTGAGAATTAGAGGAAATGAACGTGATATTTGAGTTCTACGTGGAATTTGGAGTGGATCTGTATAAGTTTTGTTAATTTTCCATGACCAGTGTGTGTTGCTTCGCCGAAGAAGATGACCGGAGGTCATCTCCGGCCACCTCTGCAATTCTCCTTCCATTTCCCATTCAAATGAAGAAGATGAGTGCTGAGCCCTTGGATCTGGTCTGAAGTTGGACTTTGTAATCAGATCGTGTGGCTGTGTTTTAACCTCAGAATTTGAGTTTGTGGAATGAAACGCGGTCGTTTCATTTATGTGCTGGCAATACCAGGGCCTTCAGATGCTTTGACTGGTCTCTTGATCCAACGCGCATCATTTAATCTTGCATTTTATTTTGTTTATTTGATTTTCTTTTTTATTTTAATTGCATTTTCATTCTAAAATTCATTTTAATTTCAATATTCATCAGAAAAATAAAACAAAAATATGGCCATGCTCCTCATTTTATTTGTGATTTTTCTGTGATTTTACATTTGATTTTTTCTTATTTTTCAATTTAATTTGATTTTCTCCACTTTATTAATTTCTTTAATTTTGTATATTTGATACATGTTTTTGTTGATTTTTGCTCGTGAAATTGGTATTGAATTTTGGACTGATTTTTTGCTAGCTGGTAGATTAGAGATGCATTATCCCCTATGATTTTATTTAGATTTTTTAGACAAAAATAGGTTCAATTTTGGATTAGGATTTTTAGACTTTCCATTTTAGGGTTCTTATGTGGTACCTTGTGATCTAAGATTTCTTTAGGTAACTTCCCTTTAGATTAAGGTTCTGATCCTTTGCCCATAGGTCCTTAACATACTTAGGTTCCCTTACAAATTTTCTTAGGATTTTATAACGTGTTTTAGGATTTTTCATTGATTTAACACTTAGGCTAGTTTTAAGTTGTTTTCAACATAGTACTTGCTTTAGATTGACCCCCAACGGTTGCCTTTAATGCATAATAAGTTTTCTAATTTTCTTTTATGGTGTTTTAGACATGTTTAAGCTTATGTTTGCTTGATGGTGATGTTTTGTTTGGTGTTTAGGCCTCCCTTTAGAAGCTTTCTTTGAGCTTGTTTAATTAGGGTTTAAGAAGAGCTTAGTTGTTCTCTCCTTCTTCACATAAAACATGGATTGCTTTGATTGCTTTCTCATCCTATTATTCAAGGTCCTTATGTGAAAGCCTCATCTTTCCTTTGGAAGGATGTGTGGCATTTCACAAGAGGTAGAACCTTTGAGGATGCCTTTCTCAGATGACTGGTTGAGTGTCAGGAGGGATTCCCTTGGTTTCCTTCCTGCTTCCCATCATTAATCCAATATCTTGGTGTTCACTCTCTTCTCTATTGTTGGAGCATGAAGATGAAGACTTCTCTTGAGGTGGCTTGAAGTTGTTTGTTGACTATTTGATTGTGTGATGTTTATCTGCTTTGCTGTTGAGCTGTTTGTCTGCTAGTTTGTCTGTTGTTTTCTGACTGCTCTGCTTTACTTGTGTGACTGATTGACTGTGTGTTGCATTAGACTAGGTTTCTCATATAGTGATCTAGGCTTAATATCATCCTAAAGGTTGAGATTAGCTCCCTTTGCTTGTCTGCATTTAGAGGTTGAGTCTGTCTCCCTCTGCTTGACTGTTGTTGATTGGCTTTGCTTGCTGGCTTAAGGTTGAGTTTGTCTCCCTTGCCTGTGTTAGTGTGTTGCCCTTGGGCTTGCTTGCTCTAGAAGTTGAGCTTGGCTCATTCTGCTTGTTTATTACATTGTATGCATTTTATTTACATTTGTTTCTGTACGGTTATTTCTTGTGCTGTTTGTTTTCCTTTGCCATGTTCCCCTAGGAACTCTGACTTCTCTTGTTCAAGAGAAGTTATGAGAGACATTAGGGTTCTAACCATGCATGATAACATTAGTTAACTTCCCTCCTATACTCAACCATAGGATCAATTTTGCATGACAACTTTAGGATTGGATCAGTTCCCCTTTAGTGCGTCTTTTCTCTTCTCATCTGCAAACAAATCAAGATACAGTAATAAAGGTTAATTGACGTCGTACGCTACGAGCCTTAAGATATTTGAGAAAGGATTGTTGGAGAGTTTCTTTTCAACAGTCTGGATGTTTAGTATGGCACCCTTTGGGTGACATGCGACGCATTCACTCTCAGGTCATAGTCTCTAGTGCGATATCAGTTGCAAACATCCATAAAAGACACTTCTCTAAGAAACAGAAAACAAAGATCAAACTCTTTTTGTCCTATTGGACCTTTAATCCCTTGGAAACCTTTTTCAGAAGGAGAGTTCTGTTAACTCCCGGTTCTATCGCAAACGGTAAACGCCTAAGTCTCCGTCGAGCGAGCTGCATACACCAAATTGCTGGAACCGTCTGTTAACCTTACTCGGATAAAAAAGATAAACCTGCGTCTCTCGTTGTCCCGAACTACGTTTGCTCTGATCTTTCGCGCTGTGTGAAAGTACGTAGGCACGAGATGCGATATCTCGGCGAGCAACCTTTCCCCGTAATTAGGCGAACTACGTTGACTCTGATTTCTCGTTCCAGACGGGAATACGTAGGCATAAAGTGCGACACTTTGCTGAGTCATTTTCTTTTCTTTTCAGACCAAACCTTTAGCGTAGATAGATGTAACAAACCCATCAAATAAACACAACAAGCATGGATCCCATCGAGTACGATGGACATGAGGGGTGCTAATACCTTCCCCTTGGGTAACCGACTCCCGAATCCAGACAATGGTTGCGATGACCTTGTCTTATACCTTTGCGTCAGGTTTTTTCCGATCGTTTCCTTTCCCATTCTGAGGGATAAATAACGAAAGGTGGCGACTCTTCTATCTTGCCGGCCTTGTTTTTCGCAGTAGCGACATATATCCACCAACATTAAATCCACCGATTTGGATTATTCCAATAGAAACCATGAGCTGGAACTTCGCTTATCCTGTCTCTTTAATTCAATAACTCTACAACCCCCTCCTTGGATCATGAAAATGGAACTAAAGCCCAATAAACTTTGACTTGAGATAAATGCATCCCGACTTCGAAGTCTCTTTGCACCAGCCATAATAATCCATACATCCTTGGGCACAACATCAATGTAAGAAAAACCTTTACTTCATGAAGTACTTCCTACACGAGCTTGTTAGCCATACAAAAATGCATAAAAGTATAAAGATAACATGTAAGAAGAGCTCCAGGAGGTGGGATCTTGAGGTCAAAAATTAGGGTGCTATAAATAGTAGACGGGATCATGTTGGATGGAATAGACGCGTCTTGCGAGCTTAAATGGTGTGTGTAGTGAATTGTTGGGAGTTAAGCCAAGTTCTTACAAATTGCTTTGATGAGTAGGTGCAGGATGGCGTAGGGATGTTTATGTTGGTGGCAATTTTGAGTGTTAATGGAAATGGTGAAGTTAGTGGTTGCCAATTGTTGCACCCCAAAACTTGCCTAACCTTTTCTTACCTGGTTTATGTTTCATTGCATTAGCATATCATTGATCTAACATTTGCATAACATAACATTGTTCATTTGTGCAGGGGATCAAGTGTGGTTTATATCAAGAGGAGCCTTTCTATAGGTCTTGTTTAAGCTTGAGAAGTCACCAAAGTCATCAGGAAGAGGGTTGGGTTCTTGAGAAGTTCAGTTGCTTGTATGTGGTTAATCTCCTAACCTGAGGACCAATTGAAGATCACCAGTGGATTGTGAGGCCTTGATCAAGGAGAAAGTGTGTGGATAGGGTTCATAGAGTGTCTTGAGGGTCATGGTTGAGCTCAATCAAGTCATTGTGTTAAGTGTGAAGAGCCACAGTTGGGGGTGTTGCAATTAGGGTTTTCATCTGAGTAACACTAAGTCAATTGTGCAATTGAAGAGGATCAAAGCTCATTTTTTAGTCTTTGCAATCATGGATAGTTGTGTTGAGACACATGAGATGATATTCCAAGATCAATTCAAGAAGATTCAAAGTGTGAGGAGTTGCTAAACTAGGGTTCTCAGGGTAAAATCCCCTATTTAGTGCAAAACTTCAAGACCACTTATCTCAAGATTCAAGTTTCATCTCCACTTTTGGTCAACATGCAACTTGTAGAGCATGTTCTTAGCTTAAATTTGAGTACTAGAAGTCCTCCATTGAATTTATAAAACTCAAGTTATGACCCAGACAAGTTACAGGTCATTTGAGGAATGTGAAATTTGTCTGTGAAAGTTCACCAACTTCCAAGGAACTTTTAACCTAGAAGGCTGTTGCTATTGAACTTTTTTCCAACCTGAAACTTTTGCAAAAGGAAGAATTTAAAGGAATTTAATTGAAAAATTCAATATTGATTCATTTTGTGCTCAAACAAGGCAAGTGTGTACTCACTTTAATCAGAAAAATCATTCTAAACACATTAGCAATATTGGATTTTTCATTTGAGGTCAATTTCATAGCTTTATGGTTTGTTACTTCACAAGTAAGCAACACATCCAAATTTGTTCATATGATGAGTTCAAGTACTCTAATCACTCTAGAATCTCTCACCAGACCACAAGGAGTTGAATGAAAGCTTCCAAGGGAAGATTTGAGCAAAAACTCGTGCATACCATTGTTGGTTTATTTTGGAAGAAAAGTGAAATGCGGATTTCTGGATTTGGGCCTCAATTGAACCTCAAAAGCCCTTAAACCATATCTATTTAAGTTCAGAAGAAGGTTTGGCTCCATTTTGGTGATCAATTCATGCTGGAAGCAGAGATAGAGAGTTGTGTTTCAAGAGCTCCAAGTGAAATCGTGAATTCTGATTGAGAAGGATTCAAGCCAAATCAAGGTTTCTAGAAGCTTCATCACACTCCATTGAACGTATCTGCAAGAGATTGGACCAAGAGAAGCTTCCTAACCACCTCAATTTGAAGCTCAAAGTCAGGTATGTAACTTCCAAAATTCCACTGATTCTAGCACGATCTAGGCATGGCTAGTATGTGGTTAGGCTTTGGATTGAAACATAGATGAAATCTGGATAGGAATTTGGTTGATTAGAGACAATTTAGGATGAGGTGTGATTTCTGTTGAGAGTTATAACTGCTTGATCATGGAGCTCTGGCACGATTTGATTAGTTCTTGATGATCTTTGAAGAATGTAGATTGGATCTGTGGCATTAGATTAGGTTTTGATGATAATTCAGATTATGACTTGGTTTGGATTCACGATCGAGCTTCAAAATCTAGTGGGAATTAGATGAATTGAATGTCATATTAGATATCAGGAGGAAAAATGGAGTGGAATCATGTAAGGCTTGATGAGTTTTGATCACCTGTAAATGTGGCCTCGGCGGAGAAGACGACTGAGGACCACCGGACCACCACCAGAATAATTTCCCGCCATCTGAGTTTAAATTGGAGAAGATGAAGGGGAAGCGTTGGATCTGGATGGAAATAAGACTTGGTACGCGTATCGTATGGACAGGATTCAAGCTGACTTTGCGGACTTTGACTGGACTTGAAACGCAGCCGTTTCATTAATTGATGTGGCGCTGGCGTGGCAGTGAGTTGGAGAGCTCTAGAGCCTTGGATGCGTAGACTTGGTCCCTCAATCTGATGGCTCTGATTTTTTTCTTCCTTTTGATTTTCTTTTATTCAATTCTTTTATTATTTTAATTGCTTTCTCATTCTAAAATTCATATTAATTTCAATTTTCATCAGAAAAATAAAAATATGGCCATGCTCCTCTTTTCATTTGTGATTATTTTGTGCTCTTACATTTGATTTTTTTTTGCTTATTTTTCAATTTAATGTGATTTTCTCCATTTTATTATTTTCTTTAATTTTGTATATTTGATACATGATTTTGCTGATTTTTGTTCTTGCATTTGGTATAGAATCTTGGGCTGATTTTTTGCTAGCTGGTATATTAGAGATGCATGATCCCCTATGATTTAATGTAGATTTTTTAGACAACATTAGGTTCTGTTTTGAATTAGGATCTTTGGACTTTCCATTTTAGGGTTTTAATTAGATACCTTGTGATCTAGGTTTTCTTTAGGTGACTTCCCTTTAGGTTAAGGTTCTGACCCTTTTCCCATAGGTCCTTATCATGCTTAGGTTCCCTTAGAAAATTTCTTAGGATTTTAGAAATAGTTTTAGTATTTTTAGTGGAATTAATTCTTAGGCTAGTTTTTAGTTGCTTTCAACATAGCCCTTGCTTTAGATTGACTTCAATGGTTGCCTAGGTTTTCTAATCTTCTTGGATGGTGTTTTAGACATGTCTAAACTTCTGTTTTCTTGATGGTGATGTTTGATTTGGTGTTTAGGCCTCCCTTTAGAAGCTTTCCTTGAGCTTGTTCAATTAGGGTTTAGGAAGAGATTAGTTGTTTTCTCTTTCTTCAAATAAACATGGGTTGCTTTGATTGCTTTCCATTCTCATCCTATGATTCAAGGTCCCTATGTGAAAGCCTCATCTTTCCTTTGGAAGGATGTGTGGCATTTTACAAGAGGTAGAACCTTTGAGGATGCCTTTCTCTGATGACTGGTTGAGTGTCAGGAGGGATTCCCTTGGTTTCCTTCTTGCTTCCCATCATCAATCCAATATTCTTGGTGTTGTTCTCTTCCCTTGTGTTGGAGCTTGTTGAAGCATGAAGATGAAGAATTCTCTTGAAGATGGCTTAGACTTTAAGCTGGTTGCAGACTGTTTGTTTGTGTTGTGCTGTTTATCTGCTTTGCTGTTGAGCTGTTTTGTCTATTGTTTTTCTGACTGCTCTGCTTTGCTGGTGTGATTAAGTGACTGGGTGTTGCATTAGACTAGGGTTCTCATATAGTGATATAGGCTTAAGAGCATCCTAAAGGTTGAGATTAGCTCCCTTTGCTTGTCTGCATTTAGAGGTTGAGTCTGACTCCCTCTGCTTGACTTTTATTGATTGGCTTTGCTTGCTGGCTTAAGGTTGAGTTTGTCTCCCTTGCCTATGTTTTGTGTGTTGCCTTTGGGCTTGCTTGCTCTAGAAGTTGAGCTTGGCTCCTTCTGCTTGTGTGTTGCATTGCATGCATTTTATTTACAGTTGTTTCTGTACTGTTATTTCTTTTACTGTTTGCTTTCCTTTTCCATGTTCCTCTAGGAACTCTAACCAAAAAACGAGTTAGGGGAAAGCAAAAAACGAAAAGCGAAAAGGGATTGCGAAAGAAAAACAAGAACGAAATCGTGTGGCTCCGGACACCAAAAGACGAAAAGGGAGCGACTGTCACTTCGAAAAGTGTAATTTCTTGAACTGTCACTCAACCTTTGAAATGAGAGCGCTAAGGTCGAATTATCTGAAGGTAGGGTCGGAGAACATCAAGGAGAATGGGGGGGGGGGTTAAAATAAATTTTGAGCCTTTATCTTTTCTTTCATAAACCGTGAACCCGACCACGTTACAACCTTTAAAAGTCCTAATTGAAATAGGTTTGTTTCGAAAGCATACTTTGGTAAAGATCGCATCGGAACTGAGTCCTGAAAGGATTCTTCTTACAGCATTGTCTTGATTTTGATAATTGATGAATGATTCATCCGTTTTATGTCATAAATTTTTTTCCAGTGAACAGGAATGGGTTTTGAAAACTGCCATATGCATTGCATTTGATATGTCTGTTATGCAGAACATTTTGTTTTACTAGCGAGTAAGCGCTTGACGGCAAGAAAGTCTCCACGATGGGAAAACGTGATCAGGACAGAATGCAGAACGCCAGAATATCCCGGCGAACCGAGGCAAGCTATGTCAAATGACCGCGGCATGGGAGTCAGCCATCCAGAAATCAGGTAATCCGGGGCAATCAGGTCGAGATTTGATGAAATTCTCGCAGCCAAGGGTACTATTCCCCACAGATCAGGCCCATGAGAGGCAAAGTCATGACAAGACTGGGGTAGGTCACCCCGAGAGCGCCAGAGCTATCCTTATCCTGAAGTCGATTAACTTGAAGTGCCTCCATGAGGTTCGAAATGCTGGAGCCGGTCGTATCAAACCACCAGGGTCCAGAGATCTCAGGTATCCTTCTAAGAGGATATGACGAAGGTCCCGCAGGATGGGGCAAAAGCTGAAGGCGAAAGGGCCGTCTCTCTCCACAACTGCAGAGTTTGTCAAAGGTTGTTATAAATTCTGGGGCAAGCCATTGCAAGTTCGTTTCAAGGCACGTTTTGCCAAGCAGGATGACTCCTTCTTCCTCAACAAGGGATCGTGTTTCCCCAGTCAGAGTCCCTTAACGGAGGATTATGCTTTAGGTGATTTTATTTCTCCCCAGCAGATGGAAATTGCATCTTTATCCCCAGAAGAGTTGGATGCGAGCAAGCAAGCAGTCAGGCCGTGATGGGCATCCCCAGCGATTGTCATGTGTACATTTAATCCCCAGTGAAGTCCTCACAGGACACAACCAGGTTGTCAGTGGTTTTGAAAGTTCATCCCCATGCAGGATTGTTCTTTCTGTTTCTCCAGCAGGTTGTCTTTCCTCCAATAGGTTGATTGTCCTCAGCAGAGTTCGTAACTCCGGGTCGTAAAACTATCCCCCAGGAGGATTGTTTCTTTCCCCCGCAGAGTCGGTTTACCTTTCCGGCATTTATTTTGCTGGAATAATTTTGTGATACCCGGTTATCCCCAATGGAGTTGGTTTTCTCTTCAACATTTATTTTGCTGAAGTAGTTCTGTATCTAGCTTTTCCCCGGCGGCCCGAGCCTGCATTTGCATCATATCTGCATTACATAGCAACTTACCAAAATGCATAGCATTTCCATCTTATATGGAGCATTACGCCATTTTCAAACATATGCATTTTGAAACATAAGCCAGGTTGGTTACCTCTTTGTTTTAAGGCGTTCTTCCCTGCAGGTAATTGGAATTCTTGTTCAGGGTGGTTTTCGGATATTCAAATTCTTGGCATGAGATATGTGATGATAACGTTCGTCCTGTCATGTGTTCCCTCATTGGAGATGCTTGATTAAATTTCTCTTCTTCCCCGGTGGTGTTTTCTTTAAACAGCTTCATAATTAGACTTTGGAGTTGTTTTAGAAATTCCCTAGCGGAGTTCTCCTCAGATTGCTGTTACGGCTTCATGATTTGACTTAGAAGTTGTTGTCAACATTTTAAAAGAAGATTTCAGCGATTAGACGGTTGAAGTCATTACTTGTTGTCAAGGCTTCATAATTTGACTTTGAAGTTGTTGTCAGCATTTTAAAAGAAGATTTCAACGATTTGACGGTTGAAGTCATTACTTGTTGTCAAGGCTTCATGATTTGACTTTGAAGTTGTTGTCAGCATTTTAAAAGAAAGATTTCAGCGATTAGACGGTTGAAGTCATTACTTGTTGTCAAGGCTTCATGATTTGACTTTGAAGTTGTTGTCAGCATTTTAAGAGAAAGATTTCAGCGATTAGACGGTTGAAGTCATTACTTGTTGTCAAGGCTTCATAATTTGACTTTGAAGTTGTTGTCAGCATTTTAAAAGAAGATTTCAGCAATTTGACGGTTGAACTCATTACTTGTTGTCAAGGCTTCATGATTTGACTTTGAAGTTGTTGTCGGCATTTTAATAAAAGATTTCAGTGATTTGACAGTTGAAGTCATTACTTGTTGTCAAGGCTTCATGATTTGACTTTGAAGTTGTTGTCGGCATTTTAAGAGAAGATTTCAGCGATTAGACAGTTGAAGTCATTACTTGTTGTCAAGGCTTCATAATTTGACTTTGAAGTTGTTGTCAGCATTTTAAAAGAAGATTTCAGCGATTTGACAGTTGAAGTCATTACTTGTTGTCAAGACTTCATGATTTGGCTTTGAAGTTTTTGTCGGCATTTTAAGAGAAGATTTCAGCGATTTGACGGTTGAAGTCATTACTTGTTGTCAAGGCTTCACGATTTGACTTTGAAGTTGTTGTCGGCATTTTAAGAGAAGATTTCAGCGATTTGACGGTTGAAGTCATTACTTGTTGTCATGGCTTCATAATTTGACTTTGAAGTTGTTATCAGCATTTTAAAAGAAGATTTCAACGATTTGACGGTTGAAGTCATTACTTGTTGTCAAGGTTTCATGATTTGACTTTGAAGTTGTTGTCAGCATTTTAAAAGAAAGATTTCAGCGATTAGACGGTTGAAGTCATTACTTGTTGTCAAGGCTTCATGATTTGACTTTGAAGTTGTTGTCGGCATTTTAAGAGAAGATTTCAGCGATTTGACGGTTGAAGTCATTACTTGTTGTCAAGGCTTCATGATTTGACTTTGAAGTTGTTGTCAGCATTTTAAAAGATGATTTCAGCGATTTGACGGTTGAAGTCATTACTTGTTGTCAAGGCTTCATGATTTGACTTTGAAGTTGTTGTCGGCATTTTAAGAGAAGATTTTAGCAATTTGACGGTTGAAGTCATTACTTGTTGTCAAGGCTTCATGATTAGACTTTAAAGTTGTTGTCAGAAATTACCCGGAAAAGTTCTATAAGACTTCATAATTTGACTTTGGAGTTCGTCACAATTTTCCTCGAGTAGCTAACGTCAGTATTGCAGACTTCATAATTTGACTTTGAACTTCGGCAGAATTTTCCTCGAGTAGCTGTTACGTCAGCATTGCAGACTTCATAATTTGACCTTGAAGTTCGGCAAAATTTTCCTCGAGTAGCTGTTACATCAGCATTGCAGACTTCATAATTTGACCTTGAAGTTCGGCAGAATTTTCCTCGAGTAGTTGTTATGTCAGCATTGCAGACTTCATAATTTGACTTTGAAGTTCGGCAGAATTTTCCTTGAGTAGCTGTTACGTCAGCATTGCAGACTTCATAATTTGACCTTGAAGTTCGGCATAATTTTCCTTGAGTAGCTGTTACGTCTGCATTGCAAACTTCATAATTTGACCTTGAAGTTCGGCAGAATTTTCCTTGAGTAGTTGTTACGTCAGCATTGCAGACTTCATAATTTGATTTTTAAGTTCGGCAAAATTTTCCTCGAGTAGCTGTTACGTCAGCATTGCAGACTTCATAATTTGACCTTGAAGTTCGGCATAATTTTCCTTGAGTAGCTGTTACGTCAGCATTGCAAACTTCATAATTTGACTTTGAAGTTCGGCAGAATTTTCTTTGAAGTTGTTGTCAGCATTGAACGGCTTCATAATTAGACTTTGGAGTTTGTTGCCAGATTTTCCCCGCAGAGTTGCTTGGAAAAGGAAGATCCCAGATAGTACAGGGATGGCGCGCTTTACGTAGTGGCCGCTTATTGTAGTGTATTTTGAAGTTGATTGTTTGGATTCAATGTTGTGGCGTCACACAAGTGGTTGATGTTGAAATCATGTTCTGTATCAGATGATTGATCAGTTGTTTCCGTGACAACCAGATTCAATTTTCTGGATCTTTTTTTCCCCGCGCAGTTTTGTGCAGTTTATTTCTTCGGTTGGAAAATTTCCAGGTTCTCTGGTATTCAACCGTCTTCTACCTCGATTGTTCGAAAGCAGTTCGCTTTTCATCCAGTCGGGTCCAAGCCGCATAAATAGGGGCAACCGTTGCACCCCAAAATTTGCCTAACCTTTTCTTACCTGGTTTATGTTTCATTGCATTAGCATATCATTGATCTAACATTTGCATAGCATAGCATTGATCATTTTTGCAGGGGATCAAGTGTGGTTTATATCAAGAGGACCCTTTCTAGAGGTCTTGTTTAAGCTTGAGAAGTCACCAAAGTCATTAGGAAGAGGGTTGGGTTCTTGAGAAGTTCAGTTGCTTGTATGTGATTAATCTCCTAATCTGAGGACCAATTGAAGATCATCAGTGGATTGTGAGGCCTTGATCAAGGAGAGAGTGTGTAGATAGGGCTCATAGAGTGTCTTGATGGTCATGGTGGAGCTCAATCAAGTCATTGTGTTAAGTGTGAAGAGCCACAGTTAGGGGTGTTGCAATTAGGGTTTTCATCTGAGTAACACTAAGTCAACTGTGCAATTGAAGAGGATCAAAGCTCATTTTTGAGTCTTTGCAATCACGGATAGTTGTGTTGAGACACATGAGATGATATTCTAAGATCAATTAAAGAAGATTCAAAGTGTGAGGAGTTGCTAAACTAGGGTTCTCAGGGTAAAATCCCCTATTTAATGCCTAACTTCAAGACCACTTATCTTAAGATGCATGTTTCATCTCCATTTTGGGTCAACATGAAACTTGTAGAGCATGTTCTTAGCTTTAATTTGAGTACTAGAAGTCCTCCATTGGATTTATAGAACTCAAGTTATGACCCAGACAAGTTACAGGTCATCTGAGGAATGTGAAATTTGTCTGTAAAAGTTCACCAACTTCCAAGGAACGTTTGACCTAGAAGTGTGTTTCTCTTCATATGGCCAACATGAAAGTTGTAGGTCTTGATATTAGCTTTCCAAATTGTATTATAAGTCTTCCATCTGATTTGTAGAACTCAAGTTATGAGGTTTACAAGTTAGGGGTATTTTGGGAAAGTGATATTATAGGTCATTTGGCATTATAGGTCATTTTCACCACCTTGCAAGCTTCAAATGAAGTTTTTTCCAACACAACACTTTCTCAAAATGATGTTTTTAGGTCAACCATGTCCTCATGATGAATTGATTTGGCTTAAGGTGAGACTTAGTTTGAGAAATTTTGCAAAAGGAAGAATTTAAAGGCATTTAATTGAAAAATTCAAGATGAATTCATTTTGTGCTCAAACAAGGCAAGTGGGTACTCATTTTAATCAGAAAAATCATTCTAAACACATTGACAATATTGGATTTTTCGTTTGAGGTCAATTTCATAGCTTTATGGTTTGTTACTTCACAAGTAAGCAACACATCCAAATTTGTTCATATGATGAATTCGAGTACTCTAATCACTCTAGAATCTCTCACCAGACCACAAGGAGTTGAATGAAAGCTTCCAAGGGAAGATTTGAGCAAAAACTCGTGCATACCATTATTGGTTTTTTTGGAAGAAAAGTGAAATGTGGATTTCTGTATTTGGGCCTCAATTGAACCTCAAAAGTCCATAAACCATCTCTATTTAAGTTCAGAAGAAGGTTTTGCTCCATTTTGGTGATCAAGTTATGCTGGAAGCAGAGATAGAGAGTTGAGTTTCAAGAGCTCCAAGTGAAATCGTGAATTCTGATTGAGAAGGATTCAAGCCAAATCAAGGTTTCTAGAAGCTTCATCACACTCCATTGAACGTATCTGCAAGAGATTGGACCAAGAGAAGCTTCCTAACCACCTCAATTTGAAGCTCAAAGTCAGGTATGTAACTTCCAAAATTCCACTGATTCTAGCATGATCTAGGCATGGTTAGTATGTGGTTAGGCTTTGGATTGAAACATAGATGAAATCTAGATAGGAATTTGGTTGATTAGAGACAATTTAGGATGAGGTGAGATTTCTGTTGAGAGTTATAACTGCTTGATCATGGAGCTCTGGCACGATTTGATTAGTTCTTGATGATCTTTGAAGAATTTAGATTGGATCTGTGGCATTAGATTAGGTTTTGATGATAATTCAGATTATGACTTGGTTTGGATTTACGATCGGGGTTCAAAATCTAGTGGGAATTAGATGAATTGAATGTCATATTTGAGATCAGGAGGAAAAATGTAATGGAATCATGTAAGGCTTGATGAGTTTTGATCACCTGTAAATGTGGCCTCGCCTGAAAAGACGGCTGAAGACCACCGGACCACCACCGGACCACCACCGGAGTAATTTCCATCCATCTGAGTTTGAATTGGAGAAGATGAAAGGGAAGCGTTGGATCTGGCTGGAAACAAGACTTGGTACGCGTATCGTATGGGCAGGATTCAAGCTGACTTTGTAGACTTTGACTAGGCTTGAAACGCAGCCGTTTCATTAATTGATGTCGCGCTGGCGTGGCAGTGAGTTGGAGAGCTCTTGAGCCTTGGATGCATAGACTTGGTCCCTCAATCTGATGGCTCTGATTTTTTTCTTCCATTTGATTTTCTTTTATTCAATTCTTTTATTATTTTGATTGCTTTCTCATTCTAAAATTCATATTAACATCAATTTTCATCAGAAAAATAATCTAAAAATATTGCCATGCTCCTCTTTTCATTTGTGATTTTTCTGTGCTCTTACATTTGATATTTGCTTATTTTTCAATTTAATGTGATTTTCTCCATTTTATTATTTTCTTTAATTTTGTATATTCGATATATGATTTTGCTGATTTTTGTTCTTGCAATTGGTATAGAATCTTGGGCTAATTTTTTGCTAGCAGGTAGATTAGAGATGCATGATCCCCTAGATTTTTTAGACAACATTAGGTTCTATTTTGAATTAGGATCTTTGGACTTTCCATTTTAGGGTTTTAATTAGATACCTTATGATCTAGGTTTTCTTTAGGTGACTTCCCTTTAGATTAAGGTTCTGACCCTTTGCCCATAGGTCCTTAACATGCCTAGGTTCCCTTAGAAAATTTCCTAGGATTTTAGAAATAGTTTTAGTATTTTTAGTGGAATTAATTATTAGGCTAGTTTTTAGTTTCTTTCAACATAGCCCTTGCTTTAGATTGACTTCAATGGTTGCCTTTAGTGCATGATAGGTTTTCTAATCTTCTTGGATGGTGTTTTAGACATGTCTAAGCTTCTGTTTGCTTTATGGTGATGTTTGATTTGGTGTTTAGGCCTCCCTTTAGAAGCTTTCTTTGAGCTTGTTCAATTAGGGTTTAGGAAGAGCTTAGTTGTTTTCTCTTTCTTCAAATAAACATGGGTTGCTTTGATTGCTTTCCATTCTCATCCTATGATTTAGGGTCCCTATGTGAAAGCATCATCTTTCTTTTAGAAGGATGTGTGGCATTTTACAAGAGGTAGAACCTTTGAGGATGCCTTTCTCTTATGATTGGTTGAGTGTCAAGAGGGATTCCCTTGGTTTCCTTCCTGCTTCCCATCATCAATCCAATATTCTTGGCGTTGTTATCTTCCCTTGTGTTTGAGCTTATTGAAGCATGAAGATGAAGAATTCTCTTGAACATGGCTTGGACTTGAAGTTGGTTGCAGACTGTTTGTTTGTGTTGTGCTGTTTATCTGCTTTGCTGTTGAGCTGTTTTGTCTGCTGTTTTTCTGAATGCTCTTCTTTGCTGGTGTGATTGAGTGACTGGGTGTTGCATTATACTACGGTTCTCATATAGTGATCTAGGCTTAAGAGCATCCTAAAGGTTGAGATTTTCTCCCTTTGCTTGTCTGCATTTATAGGTTGAGTCTGACTCCCTCTCCTTGACTGTTATTGATTGGCTTTGCTTGCTAGCTTAAGGTTGAGTCTGTCTCCCTTCCCTGTTTTTTGTGTGTTGCCTTTGGGCTTTCTTGGTATAGAAGTTGAGCTTGGCTCCTTCTGCTTGTGTGTTGCATTGCATGCATTTTATTTACAGTTGTTTCTGTACAGTTATTTCTTTTGTTGTTTGCTTTCCTTTGCCATGTTCCTCTAGGAACTCTGACTTCTCTTGTTCAAGAGAAGTTATGACAGACTTTAGGGTTCTAACCATGCATGATAACATTAGGTAGATTCCCCCTAACCTCAACCATAGGATCAATTTTGCATGACAACTTTAGGATTGGATCAGTTCCCCTTTAGTGCGTCTTTTCTCTTCTCATCTGCAAACAAAATCAAAATATAGTAATAAAGGTTAATTGACATCGTACGTTACGAGCCTTAAGCTACTTGAGAAAGGGTTGTTGAAGAGTTTCTTTTCAACAGTCTGGATGTTTAGTATGGTACCCTTTGGGTGACATGCGACACATTCACTCTCAGGTCATAGTCTCTAGTGCGATATTAGTTGCAAACATCCATAAAATATACTTCTCTAAAAAACAGAAAACAAAGATCAAATTCTTTTTGTCCTCTTGGACCCTTAATTCTTGGAAACCCTTTTCAGAAGGAGAGTTCTATTAACTCCTGGTTCTACCGCAAACGGTAAACGCCTAAGTCTCCGTTGAGCGAGCTGCATACACTAAATTGCTGGAACCGTCTGTTAACCTTACTCGGATAAAAAAGACAAACCTGTGTATGTCGTGTCCCGAACTACGTTTGCTCTGATCTTTCACGCTGTGTGAAAGTACGTAGGCACAAGATGCGATATCTTGGCGAGCAACCTTCCCCCGTAGTTAGGCGAACTACGTTGACTATGATTTCTCGTTCCAGACTGGAATACGTAGGCATAGAACTGTTGTGTTCTGCCGAGTCATTTTCTTTTCTTTTTAGGCCAGACCTTTAGCGTAGATAGATGTAACAAACCCGTCAGATAAACACAACAAGCATGGTTCCCGTCGAGTACGATGGACGTGAGGGGTGCTAATACCTTCCCCTTGCGTAACCGACTCCCGAATCCAGACAATGATTGCAATGACCTTGTCTTATACCTTTTCGTCAGGTTTTTTCGATCGTTTCCTTTCCCTTCCTGTGGGATAAATAACGAAAGGTGGCGACTCATCTATTTTGCCGGCCTCGTTTTTCGCATTAGCAACATCAATTATTTGTGATTTTCTGGAATTTTTTTTCCTGGTGAGATAAGAGATTTACCGCTGGAATGAGAAGTGGGGTTTGGGATCGACTTAATTCCTAGAACTAGTCCGATATCGATGGCTCCATATCACATGTCCGCATCAGAATTGAAAGAGTTGAAAAGTCAACTTGAAGATTTACTTGAAAAGAGGTTTAATCGTCTGAGTGTGTCACTATGGGGTGCACCGATTTTGTTGGTTAAGAGGAAAGAAGGTTCTATAAGATTTTGTATGGACTACTAACAATTGAACAAGGAGACTATCAAGAATAAATATCCACTTCCAAGGATTGATGATTTGATGGATCAGTTGATTAGTGCGAGTGTCTTTAGTAAGATAGATATAAGATCTGGGTATCATCAGATTCATGTGAAGGTTGAAGATATTCAGAAGACTACTTTTAGAATAAGGTATGGACATTATGAGTAGTTTGTGATTCCATTTGGTGTGACTAATGCACCAGGTGTATTTATGGAGTACATGAATAGGATTTTCCATTCTTATTTGGACAAGTTTTTGGTGGTGTTCATTGATGATATTTAATCTATTCAAAGAGTGAAGAAGAACATGTCGAGCATTTAAGGATTGTGTTATCTGTGTTAAGAGAGAAGCAGTTGTATGCCAAACTTTCTAAGTGGGAATTTTGGTTGAAGGAAGTGAGTTTCCTTGGTCATGTGATTTCGAGTAGAGGTATTGTAGTTGATCCGTCGAAGGTTGAAGCGATATCACAATGGGAGACTCTGAAATCAGTTTTTAAGATTAGAAGTTTTCTTGGTTTGGCAGGTTATTATCGGAAGTTTATTGAAGGATTTTCCAAGTTATCGTTACCGTTAACGCAGTTGACTAGGAAGGGTCAAGCTTTTGTTTGGGATGCAAAATGTGAAGAAAGTTTTCAAGAGCTTAAGAGGAGATTGACGACAGCTCCTGTTTTGGTTTTGCCAAATCCGGCCGAACCATTAGTTGTGTATTGTGATGCTTCTTTGATGAGTTTAGGAGGTGTGTTGGTACAAAATAAACAAGTTAGGGCTTATGCTTCAAGGCAACTTAAAGTGCGTGAAAGGAGTTATCCGACGCATGACTTAGAGTTGGCCGCCGTTGTATTTGTGTTGAAGCTTTGGAGGCATTATTTGTTTGGTACGAGATTTGAAGTGTATAGTGATCATAAGAGTTTGAAGTATCTCTTTGATTAGAAAGAATTGAATGCAAGGCAGAGGAGATGGTTGGAACTTCTGAAGGATTATGATTTTGGTTTGAATTACCATCCGGGTAAAGCAAATGTGGTAGCTGATGCATTGAGTAGGAAATCTTTGCATATGTCGATGATGATGGTGAAAGAGTTGGAAATGATTGAGCAATTTCTTGATTTGAGCTTAGTGTGTGAGAAGACTTCTTACGGGGTTAAGCTTGGTATGTTAAAGCTTACTAGTGTTATTCTTGACGAGATTCGAAAAAGGACAGAAATCTGATTTGGGTTTAGTTGATCTGTTGACTTTGATCAATCAAGGTCAAGGTGGTGATTTTCGGATTGATGAAAATGGTATCATGAGATGTCGTGATAGAGTTTATGTTCCTGATATTGTTGAGCTGAAGAAGAGTATTCTTGAAGAAGGGCATCATAGTGGATTGAGTATTCATCCGGGTGCTACTAAAATGTACCAAGATTTGAGGAAAGTATTTTGGTGGCCTCGTACGAAGAAGGATATTTCCGAGTTTGTATATTCTTGTTTGACTTGTCAAAAGTCAAAGATTGAGCATCAGAAATCGTCGGGCTTGATGCAATCGTTGTTTATTCCTGAGTGGAAATGGGATAACATATCTATGGATCTTGTGTTTGGTTTACCTAGGACACCGAGTAACTTTGAATCTATTTGGGTTATTGTGGATAGATTGACTAAATTTGCTCACTTTATTCCTATGCGAATGGATTACCTGTTGGAGAGATTGGCAAAGTTGTACATTGAAAGGATTGTCAGTTTGCATGGTATTCCATCTAGCATTGAGTCAGATAGAGATCTGAGGTTTACTTCGAGATTCTGGGAGAGTTTGCACAATGTTTTGGGTACGAAGTTATGTTTGAGTTTTGCCTATCATCCGCAGACAGATGGTCAGATTGAGAGGACGATTTAGTCACTTGAGGGTCTTTTAAAGGCTTGTGTATTGGAAAAGGGAAGAGCTTGGGATGGTTACTTACCTTTAATTGAGTTTACTTACAACAACAGTTTTCATTCGAGTATTGGTATGGCACCGTTTGAGGCATTGTATGGTAGACGGTGTAGGACGCCATTGTGTTGAGATGAGTCAGGAGAGAGTGTCGTGGTTGGACCCGAGATAGTCCAGCAGACTACTGATAAGGTTAAGATGATTCAAGAGAAGATGGAGATTAATTGGAGTCATAAAAAGAGTTATCTTGATAAGAGGAGGAAAGCACTTGAGTTTCAAGAAGGAGATCACATGTTTCTTCGAGTTACTCCTGTGACTGGTGTTGGTAGAGCGTTGAAGTCGTGTAAGTTGACACCGTGTTTCATTGGTCCTTATCAGATATTGCAGAGGATAGGAGAGGTAGCCTATCGAATTGCATTACCGCCGTCGCTTGCTAACATTCATGACGTGTTCCATGTATTTTAGTTGAGGAAATGCATTGTGGATCAGTCTCATGTAATTTAAGTGGATGATGTGCAAGTGAGGGATAACCTGATTGTGGAGACATCACCTATGCGGATAGAGGATCGAGAATTAGAGAAACTTTGTGGTAAAAAGATTTACTTGGTGAAGGTCGCTTAGGGAGGACCAACTGGTAGAATGTGACTTGGGAACTTGAGAGTCAGATGAGGCTGTCTTATTCTGAGTTATTTGTTTAAGGTAATTTTCGAGGGCGAAAATCTTTTAAGTGGGGGAGGGTTGTAACAGTCCAATTTTTAATAATTAATTATTTGTACAAATTAATTGATTTATGTGATTTATTTAATTTAAATGAATTATTTGATTTATTTAATTTATATGAGTTAATTTATTTAATTGATTTAATTTAAATATGTGATTTATTGAATTAAATTAATTGGTTTATTCTATTTGGTAGAATAGTGTAGAGTTGCTATATTGATTGGTTGGGCCTAGTGATGGGTGTGTGAGTAGAAAGTGAGAGTGAGTGGGGTAAAGCCCACTAGGAATGGTTAAAGAGTTAGGGTTTTAGAGAAGTTGGTAAGAGAAGGGAAAAGAAAAAAAAAAGAGAATAGAGAAAGATAGAGAGAATAGAAGAAGAGAAGAAGAGAAAGAGGCAAGAGGTAAAGAAGAAGGAGATGGAGAAACTCAGATTTCAAGCATCCATGGAATCAAGATTCATCTCCATAACAAACCTAAGGTAAGGGTGGGTATTCTCTCATTATTGGGATTATTGGATGATGACTAATGGGTAGAAGTTATGTGGGAGAAACCCTAGATTTGAAATTGTGAATTAATGGTTAATGAGTAGAAATGGGGTAGGGAAAACTCATAGGTTTATCATGAATTAGTGGATTTTTTCGAGTTTTGTGAATACCCTAACATGTGGGGATTAATTGTGGTAGCAAAGAGGGGAATGGTGGGTGAAAATATAATTTTCTGCAAAAATTTTCGAAAACGCACAGTGAGCAATTGATTGCGCTAAGGCTACAATCGATTGCACACTGAGCAAAGCTGATGGAAGCTGAATTTTTAGCTGAGCAATCGATTGCACTAATACAACAATCGATTGTATAGCCAAACAGTGGCTAAAATACTGAAATTTTCAAAGGTGCAATCGATTGCACCATAACTCCAATCGACTGTACTAGCCGAAACATAGAAAAATCATGTTTTTAGAGGGTTGATTACATAGAGTCTTTGGTTAATTAAACCTTAACAAAACATGGATCAATTGAGATGATTTATTGATTATTTACTTGAGTATTAATTGATTATAAATCTTCGGTTGGCTATTTAGATATCAATTTTTGTTTAACAAGTTGACTGTGTATTGAATATTGAATTCAATTATTGGTGATGGATTGATTGTCCTATGTGTAATCATTGAATTGTGTTGTGGATTGTGATTGAATCTGATTGATTCTTGTGCATTACTTGATAAATGTAATGATGATGTTGAAAGTGTGAATACTTGGATTATTATGAAATGTATTGTGTTTGCAATCATGATATAATTCTTGTGTGATGAATTATTTGAGAATGTATGGGATTAAGATGCGAGAACGGTCTTAAGTGCATTTGGTTGTTGATTGCATACGCATCATTTGTTGTCAAGAGGCAATGCTTGCTAGTTTCGTGGAGACTAGTGACTTGTCCCAAACCTAGAAGGGTGGGTTTGAAAGCCTAGAGGACGGGCTTTTGTTTGTTATTGGTTTAGAGGACAAACCCGATTTAAATGTAAAAACCGAAAAATAATAACAAGTGTTGGTACCACATAGCATGAGTTGCATTGAGTTACATCGAGTCACATGGCATATATGATTGTTATATGAAAGTATGCTTATATGTATGATTTGTCGAATTGGGAGTTGTGAATATATGATTGTTATATGAAAGTATGCACATATGTATGACTTGTTGAATTGGGAGTTGTGAATATATGATTGTTATATGAAGGTATGCATATATGTATGACTTGTTGAATTGGGAGTTGTGAATATATGATTGTTATATGAAAGTATACCTATGTGTATGACTTATTAAATTGAGATTTATGAATCTATGGTTGTTGAATGATATTGGCTGATGAAAATTGAAGTGTGAGAATATTGGTGTTTGTCCTGACATGCTTTACATTATTCATTATCTTATGATTTCAATATTGATGTGAATTCTCACCCTTCTGCTGGAATGATGTCCTATCTGACATCGTGCATGTATAAAGAGTAGAGCTGCTCGTAGTTGCATGGTCGCTGTTGGTGTAGCTATTTATTATTTTAGTTATGTTGGGTCGAGTCATGCTCTGGTCATGTAACACTGGGATTGCTTGGTTTATGTCTTAGAGATACATTATGTACTCTACGTTATGTTTTTATGTTAATTGGAATATCATGATGTTGGCCTTAGTGCCTAAGTAATGTTGAATTATGTGATGAACATGAATGTTTCTGTTAAGAGAATTATGATATAAAATGAATCTGCTGCTACATGCAAAGTGAAATTTTGAAAAGCATGATTATTTATTAAAGTGTTAATGATCATGACAGGTGTTCTTGATGTTTTGGAAATTATGTGTGACACCCTTTTGTGAGTGCATGATGATTTACTCTGATTATTTATATATATTTCGGGGGTTTAGAAGGGTGTTACAGAAACCGGTCTAGTACCCGGAATTAGATCAATAGAAAACTCAACTTCTCTTTATGGTGATATCCTCCTGAAACACTTCTGAAAATCACACACCACTGGGAACACATCGAGCTCAACTTTACTCTCCACCGACAATGATGTAAACAAACCGAACAATTGAGCTTCGCCCACTAAAAGTTCCTTCAACTCTTTGGATAGGAAACTCTCATCTTCATCATCTTCCAAAGAAGGAAACCTCACTAACTTGTGATAGCAATCTATATGAACTCTATTAAATTGAAACCAGTTCATACCCAAGATTACGTCCAATCCCTCCAACGGCAAACACACTAAATCCATGATGAAGCCTTTACCATACATGGTCAAAGGACAACTTACACACACCAAAGATGTAGTTACCTACCCGAAGCGGGAGTCTCAATAACCATGTCACCACCCCAATAAGTCATGAACAAATTCAAACGCTTAGCGCACTCATGAGAAATAAACGAATGAGTCGCTCCAATATCAATAATAGCAACTAAAGGCGTACTATTAATAAAGCATGTACCTTTAATCAAACGATCTGCACTAGTAGTGTCTGACCCAGCTAATGCAAACACCTTTCCGCCCGCTTGAGCTTGTTTTGCCTTAGTACACTTAGTATTAATGTGACCCACTTCTCCACAATTATAGCACTTCACTACATTCCTCCTACAATCGGGTAGTAGCATGCCCAAGGCCTCCACAGTTAGAACATTTCACCACAGTCTTCCCACACTCAAATAATTTATGACCCATTTCACCACACTTGTAACACTTAACGGAACCGGAACCTCCTCCTCCAGATCTCTTATCAAAGTTTCCCCTATGCTTGGCCTTATCATCAGGTGTCACATAAGGTCTACTTGTAGCTTGTTGCTTTCCCTTCCTCTCATTCAAACTTTTGTAATGTGTAGAACGAGCCTTGCTATCTTCCTCGAAGATTCTACAACATTCCGTCAAATCCGTAAACCTTCTTATCCTTTGATATCCCACAACTTTCTTAATCTAGGGACGCAAACCATTCTCATATTTAATACACTTTGAGAACTCAGCAGTAATGGCAGGATAGTGAGCATGGAATTCAACCAACTCCACAAACTTAGCAGTATAGTCCACCACGGATATACTACCTTGTTTCAGTTCAAGGAACTCTATCTCCTTCTTCCCTTTCACACTTTCAGGGTAATACTTCCTCAAGAACTCAGTACGAAATAAATCCCAAGTTATCTCTTCATCATCCACCTCAAGAGCTTGACACATACTGACCCACCAATCGTCGGCTTCTTCCTTCAGCATGTGAGACCCAAGCCTCACCTTATTCCCCTACACACAACACATAACTCTGAAGATCCTTTCAATCTCTTTCAACCAAATTTGAGCACCATCGGGATCAAATCTTCCTTTGAAGACCGGTGGTTGATTCTTCCTGAACTCGTCATTAGCATTCACATTCGACGCACCTTGCACCGCCCTAGCCATTACTTCCAAAGCAGCAACCATCGCATTGTCGTTTCTACCAGCCATATTTTGATCATTCCCAAAAATAACAACAAGGTTAAACAACAATTCAACCATCACAACAACAAGACAGACACAACTGACTCAACACTGGCTCTGATACCACTTAATGTAACACCCCCTTTCTATACCCCCAAATAATCACATAATCATTTAGTCACATATTAAAAATTTCGTCAGAGTATAATTATAAACATAGTATAAAAGAGGCGCGTCACATTATGCTTGAAATTAAAACATACAACACCAGCTCAACAAAAGATATGCAACAGTGGGGTAACTTTGCAACAGAGGAACTTAGTCCTTACACTCACATCTCAAAATTTAGAATAAAAGCGGAAACTCTAAACATTGATAACATCAAACATATATATATGTGTGTGTGTGTGTGTGTGTGTGTATATATATATATATATATATATATATATATATATATATATATATATATATATATATATATATATATATATATATATATATATATATATATATATATATATATATATATATATATATATATATATATATATATATATATATATATATATATATATATATATATATATATATATATATATATATATATATATATATATATATATATATATACATAAGTCATGTTTACATAAACATTCATCAACAAGATACATATACAAGTGTATGACAAAAGAATCATGTACATCCTAGCTACTCGGTGCTACATATCAGAGTCGACCGACCAAAAGAATGAAGACACGCTTAACAAAAAGACCACCAGCACACCTACTCTGCAATGCCTCATAGAGCATCATAAAACAGCAGAAGGGTGAGAAATATTATCATAATAACAATGCATATAATTATATATCTTAGCATAAAAATACACATATTTTACATTCTCACCACAATTCATCACAACTCACTCATATACATCACAATGTGTGTGTGTGTGTGTGTCTATATATATATATATATAAAACCAAACATATTCATCATGCATACTTTCACAATTCTTATCATTCCACATAAACATACACATTTATGTTTATTCACCAATGCACAATTATAAGGATGATAAATGCAAATCATAGAGACCGCCTCACGACTCAATGCAAATGCAATGTGGTACCGACTCAATCATCTCAAGTTCACTTAGGAATTTATTGGAACCATCGCTCTTACCAATGTAACTCCCCGTCGGGCCTACGATGTTCACCCATTGCTCAAACCTCACATAGGCACAAAATGTTTGTGGATTGCTCACACCTCACATAGGCACACAATGTTTGTGGATTGCTCACACCTCACATAGGCACACAATCTGATTGCTCACACCTCACATAGGCACACAGTCGTTTGTAATCATTGCTCACACCTCACATAGGCACACGAAGTTACAACGGATTCTCATTAGAATCACACAACACAAGAATGTACATCATTATGCTTCACATACAAAATGACTCATGACACTCTTGAAATGCATACATATTCACAATATATTCATGCATTCATCTCATTCTATCACATACAATCTATATACATTCACAATATATTCCACAATCTAGGATTCACGTCATACGGCTACCCACAACATATCATATAACAGCACACAAGCTACACGTTATATATCGCAAGCATACAATATGATAACACATCAAACACACCCGTTCACGACGGTAAAAGTTGACAAAATGACACGTTTTGAATTTTCTGCTATAATTGGATCATACACTGACATCAAAATCATTTTTCCTAGAAAGAACATCTCTTTAACTTTCCAACGCTTTGAACGGAGACTAAAACTGACTTACGGATCAAAAGATGTGAATTTTCGAAGTTTTCCGAAAAACCAGAATTTTGTCTAAAAACTGCTACGAGATTTTGCATTTTTGCCCGAAAATCCGACCGATTCAATTCTTTTCTTCGAAACAAACACATACTCATACTCACCTAACATATAGCAGTGAATTAGAACCATTAAACATGATTTCTACGACGTCCGATTTCCACTCAAATCTCAAACCCTCAATTATCCAAAAATGTCAAAAGTTACGAAATCACCCGAATTCAATCAAACAAGTTTCAATAGTCACGGTCTAACATTCCTCGACTAAACTATGCAATTTATTTCGAATTCTAACTGTGAAAACATCAGTTTCTATCGATTTTACCAATTCAACCTAAAATGGAAATATGTGGAAAAAACAACCAAACAATCCAAACAAAACCATACATAATCATACACAATGATAAGATAACAATATTTCATACCCTTACCCGATCAAATCGATTCCTAGAAGTGTTCTTGATGATTTTCTAAACTTTCTCTCTTTTCTTCTCTTTTCTTCTTTCTTTCTCTTCTCTTTCTTTCTATTTATCTTTTCTGTCCTTTTTCTCTCTTATATCTTTCTATTCTATTTCTTTTCTATTACTCTTTCTCTCAAAATATCTAATAATTCGTTTTCTCACACAAAATTTCTAACTTAACATTAATTAAGGAAATATCTAAATATCCTCCAACCTAATTTTCCCGAAAACTCTCAAAAACGATAAAATAACACAATATGCAAACATAACATATTAACACATCAATTCCACAAATAAAATAATAATCACCCAAATAAAATAAAAGACTCAACAAAATTGGGAAATCAGAATCGGGGCATTACACGTGGGTTAGTTGGGTTGGCTTAGCTTTGTGCCTATAACACCAAGGTCAAGGGTTCAACTCTTGGTGTAGGCATTTTTTTTTGTTTTATTTTATTTATTTTAAAAATAGTTTTAAATGTCAAAAAATCCAAAAAAATTATTTTATTGTGTTAACTTATTTTTCATCTTTTTATTTTAATTTTCATTTTATTTTATCATTTTATTTTGAATTAACAAATTAATGTGCTTTGTGGTTTATCATTTATTTCAAGTCAATTTCTCTTCTTTCTCATTTAATTTGTGAGTGAATTATCTAGTGTTTACTTGGCTTCATGCCATGATCCTCCTAGGATTCCTAGTCCCTCCGTTCAGGATGGGAGTAGGAGAGATATTAGGTGTTCAATCCTATGCATGATAACATTAGGTTAATTCTTTCCTTTCACCCCAACTTTAGGAGCATTATGCATGATAACTTTAGGGTCCAGTTTCCCCTTAGTTTGAGTCTTTCTCTTTTCATCCCCTAAACAATTTAAAACACTTAATAAAGAAAGATTTGTATCGTACGCTACGAGCCTTAAGTACTCGAGGAATGATGGTTGGGGGGCCTCCTCTCAATTGTCTAGAGTGTTTAGCGTATGCCCTTTGGGCGATATGCGACACATTCGCTCTCGAGTCATAGTCTTTAGTGCGACATGAGTTTCAAACCATAACTCAATCCACTTCTTGTCCTAAAAAATACAAAACAAAAAACGTCAAATCTTTTTATCCTTCAGGATCTTAATATGAAAATCATTTTCAGAAAGAGTGTGTTAAGCTTTGGTTCTACCTCAAACAGACATCATCCCTAACTGCTGGAACCACTGTTTAACCCTACTCAGTTAAAACACTTGAACCAACCTGTGGTCATGTCAACCCGAACTACGTTTGCTCTGATTTCTCGTACCAGACGAGGATACGTAGGCACAAGACGGCGATGTCTTGGAGAGTAACCTTCCCCCACCTTTCACCCGTAGTTAGCCAAACTACGTTGACTCTGACTTTCCCACTACACGAGGGAATATGTAAGCACAAAGCGGCGATGCTCTGCCGAGTCTCTTTTCTTTTCTTTTCCCCCCATGAGTCTGTAGCTTAGATAGTTTCAAACACCCTTTTAGATAGACAACAAGCGTGGATCCCGTCGAGTACGAAGGACGTGAGGGGTGTTAATACCTTCCCCTTGTGTAACCGACTCCCGAACCGAGATTTGGTTGCGATGACCTGTCTTATTCTCTTTTCATAGGTTTTCTCTGATCGTTTCGTTTCCCTCTCTTTGGGATAAATAATAAACGGTGGCGACCCTTCTGTCCTTGCCGGCCCCTCTTCGCAGTGATGCGGCCGCTGGCGACTCTGCTTGGGAAATCTTCCCATCCCCTATGTGAGTCAATCCTAGCGCTTGTGTGTTCTGTCTTTGGGTGTGTATATATGTGTATATGTGTTGCATTCTTACAGTTTTGCATTTGCATTTTTTATTTCTAGCGTTTTATATCATATATCATTTTGTTGTGTTGTGGGTGGGGATGTTCCATTGAGAGATAAGCCAAAACCCAGGCTTGAGGATAACCATAACATTAGAGTGGAAAGCAGTGACGGACCTTCATCCTACCTGTTTGTCTGAACAGTTGCAGTGGGATCCTTTATACTAGTGTTATATGGTTTTCTCGCCAAAGCAAAACGCTGATTCATCACCGTCAATATCACAACAACTTGATCCTCTGTTGCATTTGCATACTCATTTGCATTTTCTCGCATTAACATGTATCTGTGTTTCAGGTGTATACTTCCTCCTTGATTCTAGTCACCCTCAATCCACTGCTGTCATGGGATCTGATTTGAAGAAAAGTGTGTTATACAAGTTCCCGACTCCTGAGATAGGGCCTCTGCTTAGGCTAATCTCTGTGGATGATCGTAGTGTAATGGAGGATTTTAGAATAGAGTATGGGAGAATCCTAGGTCTTGTTTGTAAAGCTTATAAGTTTGAATTAGATGGTATTTATGCACTGCTGCAATTCTATGACCCCCAGTTGCACTATTTCACCTTCCTAGGTTTCGTTCTGTTACCCACCTTGGAAGAATTTTCTCTGTTGGCAGGGATTCCAGTGTTGGAGGAGATGCCTTTTGTGCATTCTGAAAAAGAGTCGGAGTTAGTCAAGTTGGCTGACGCTTTACATCTTGACGTCTCTGAATTAGAAGGCAACCTTGTGCGAAAAGTTGGAAGTCCTGGTTTTCTACTGTCATTTCTGGTGGAAAAAGCTCGGCACTTTGCCAAAGAGGGATGTTGAATAGTCTTCAATGCCATTCTGGCCCTATGCATTTATGGGATACTCTTGTTTCCTAACTTGCCTGACTTTGTAGACTGGGATGCTTGTTGTATCTTCGCCTCAAGGAATCCAGTGCCACCTCTCTTAGGCGACGTGTATCATTCTATTCATTACAAGAATGAGAAAAGGCGGGGCAAGAACATTTCATGCTGCCCTATGTTGTTGTACAAGTGGTTCATCTCACACCTACCAAAATCTGGGCCTTTTGTTAGCCTCGCAAAGTCTGCAGAGTGGCCAGAAAGGCTTATGGGATTAAGAGCAGAGAATATTGTTTGGTTCGACAGAGACCTGTTGGGAATGTAAGTTATTCACCGCTGCGGAGGTTTCCCAAACGTCCCTCTGATTAGAAGAAAAGGAGGCATTAATTATAACCCGGCTCTTTCTGTGAGACAATTTGGATACGCTCTTAGGGAACCTCCAAAGGAAGAAGAAATACAGGAATCCCTATACTTTATCAGTTTAATTAATAATGAGACCTTGATCAGACTTGAGAAGGCTTGGGGTAAGATCCATCACAAGGGAAAGCCTTTACTAGGCAAGAGCAATTCTAGAGCCTATGAACCTTACACATAATGGATTCAAGAGAGAGTCGAGAGGTTGTTGCTCCCCTTTCCAGCAAGGGAGCCTTTGTATCCTTTGGTAGTCGCAGAGCCTATGACAGTCGAGGTGCAGAAATACAATCGACTATAGGTTGAGAAGGAAGAACTGCGTAGGGCTAATGAAGAGTTAGAAAAGGAAATTGTCCAGCTTAGGATCGAGAGGAGTCAAGCCATCTTGTAACGCCCCGATTCTGATTTCCCATTTTTGTTGAGGTTGAGTCTTTTATTTTATTTGGGTAAATATTATTTTATTTGCGGAATTGGTGTGTTAATATGTTATCTTTGCATATTGTGATGTTTTATCGTTTTGAGAGTTTTCGGAAAAATTAGGTTGGAGGGTAATTTAGACATTTCTTAATTAATGATAAGTTAGAAATTTTGGGAGAAAATGAATTAGTAGATATTTTATGAGAAAGTAATAGAGAGAATGAGAATAGAATGATATAAGATATAAAATGGAGAGAAAAGGAAAAGAAAAGAGAAAGAAAGAAGAAGAAGGAGAGAAAGAAAGAGGAAGAAGAGAAAAGAGGAGAAAAAGAGGAAAACCTTGGAAATCGTTGAAACAACTTCTAGGAATCAATTTAATCGGGTAAGGGTGTGAAATCTTATTATCTTATCAATGTGTATGATTATGTATGTGTTTGGTTGGGTTGTTTGGATGTTTTCTACATTTTCCATTTTAGGTCGAAAGTGGTAGAATCGTTACAAACCGATGTTTTTACGGTTAGGATTTGGAATAAATTGCGTAGTTTAGTCGAGGATTGTTAGGCCAAGACTATTGAAACTTGTTTGTTTGGAATTAGGTGATTTGGTGGCTTTTTGACATTTTTGGAGAAGAGAGGGTTTGAGTATCGCAATATTCGCTAAGCGAGTCGCTGGCGAGTGAGCTAGTGAAGCGTTCGCTAGGCGAGCACCTAGCGTGCCAGTATCGAACACTTCCTGACTTGGACAGAACCAAAAAGACCCTCATTAGCTCTGGCGAGGGAAGTAGCGAAGTGCTCGCTAGGCGAGGCACCAGCGAGTAAGTAGCAAACACTTCCAGTAGCATAAGAACAACCTTCGCTAGCATGTTCGCTAGGCGAGCCAGTAGCGAATGTTCGTTATGTCTTCGCTAAGCAAACAGTGTAGCGAGCGTGACAGAACAACATTTTATTTTTGTTTCAATCCAATATCGATTCTTTGATGTGTAGCTTGTGTGTTGTTATATGTTAATGCTGTGGGTAGCCTTATGGCGTGAATCCTAGATTGTGGAATGGATTGTGAAATGTGGCCTTTTGGAAAATGAATGCATTGTTTAAATTAAATGTGAATGCATGATAAATGTGATAAACTTCATTACTGTTGGCGTAATTGAATGTGAATGTATATGGATTGTATGTGATTGAATGAGATGAATGCATGAATATATATATTGTGAATATGTATGCATTTCAAGAATGTTTGGAGTCATTTTGCATGTGAAGCATCATGATGTGCATTCTTGTATTGTGGGATTCTAATGAGAATTTGATGTAACATCGCGTACCTATGTGATGATTACAGACGATTATGTGCCTATGTGGGGTGTGAGCAATCGGATTGTGTGCCCATGTGGGGTGTGAGCAATCCATAAACATTGTGTGCCCGGGTGGGGTATGAGCAATGGGTGAACATCGTGTGCCCATGTGGGGTGTGAGCGATGGTTCCAATAAGTTCCTGAGTGAACTTGTGATGATTGAGTTGGTACCGCATTGCATTTGCATAGAGTCGTGAGTTGGTCTCTATGATTTGCATTTATCATCTTTATAATGGTGTATTGGTGAATGAACATATATGTGTATGTTTATGTGGAATGGTGAAGATTGTGAAAGTGTGCATGATAAATATGCTTGGTTGTATAGGTATAAACATTGTGATGTATATGAGTGAATTGTGATGAATTGTGGTGAGAATGAGGAATATGTGTATGTTATGCTATATATATGATTATATGCATTGTTATTATGATAATATTTCTCACTCTTCTGCTGTTTTATGATGCTTTATGAGGCATTACAGAGTAGGTTTGCTGGAGTTCTTTTTGTGAAGTGTGTCTTCAATCTTATGGTCGGTCGGCTCTGATATGTAGCACCGGGTAGCTAGGATGTTCTTGATTCTTTTTTTATACATTTGTATATGTATCTGGATGTTGGATGTTTATGTAAACATGACCTTATTGTTGAATCTTACTGGTTGATATATATATATATATATATATATATATATATATATATATATATATATATATATATATATATATATATATATATATATATATATATATATATATATATATATATATATATATATATATATATATATATATATATATATATATATATATATATATATATATATATATATATATATATATATATATATATATATGTGTGTGTGTGTGTGTGTGTGTGTGTGTGTGTGTGTGTGTGTGTGTGTGTGTGTGTGTGTGTGTGTGTGTGTGTGTGTGTGTGTGTGTGTGTGTGTGTGTGTGTGTGTGTGTGTGTGTGTGTGTGTGTGTGTGTGTGTGTGTGTGTGTGTGTATGTGTATATGTATATATTTTTGATGTTATTCAATGTTTAGATTTTCCGCTTTTATTCTAAATATTTGAAATGTGGGTGTAAGGACTAAGTTCCTCTGTTGCAACGTTACCCCACTGTTGCATATCTTTTGTTGAGCAGGTGTTGTATGTTTTAATTTCACGTATAATGTGACATACCTCTTTTATACCATGTTTATAATTATACTTTGATGAAATATTTTTTTATATGTGGCTAATTGATTATGTGATTATTTGGGGGTATAGAAAGGGGGTGTTACACATCCAGTCATCCAGGAAGCAAACGAAGTTGGTAAACAAGATGGGTACAGAATTGACAAAGGAGATCAGCACCCGAGAATGAATAGGTTAGGCTTTGAAAAGCATCAGTGATGTCCTCTCAAGCAAAAAGAAGGAGTTGGAGAAAGCTCATTTGAGCATATCCAAGTTTGAAGCCCAAAGGAATGCTCTTTTAACCAACAACAAAGAAAGAGAAGACAAACTCTGTCAACAGGTTGATAGTTTGATTGCTCGGCTTCGAGACAGAATTGTAAAAGCTCCAGGTGAACACATGAGTCTAATAGAAAGTAACCACAAACTCCATGAAGCTCTTGCAACGTTGGAGGAATACAAGCTAAGGATAGACTTGAAGAAGCCCAGACTTGAAGACGCTTTTGGGGAGGATGCTTGGGAAGACCTCGTTCAGAGTCTGCAAGATACTATCAAGAAGAGGGACTCACTCGGTCAAGGATTGATTGACAGGCCTAATCATCCGGACACAAAGGAGTTGCTAGAAGAGTTCCGAACTCGACACCGCTTCTGACGCTTTTTCTCTTATTTGTTATTATTTGTATTCTGACCATCACCAGGGTTGTTGTATGAGGTCATGATGACTTTATTTTTGTATTCCTTTGGTGATGTATGATGATACTTTATGGCTCATTTTATTTATGAGATGTTTTCTTTGGCTATCTCTGTGGTTTTTCATTTTCTCAAGGAGAGAGTGTCCTTGAAACATATTTACATGTCTGCATTCTGCATTTTACATCATTCTTCATTTGCATTACAGGTGTTTTTGTTAACCTTACCTCTTCCTGTGGTTCTCCAGAGTTTGTTTCAGGATTGAAGGTTAACCGATTCATCGATATTCTACGCAAGGAAATCAGCAAGGAGCCATGGAACAGATTCAGACAGAGCTTTAGGAATTTCACGAAAGGATGGCGCAATTCATGGACATGATGCAGGGCGTAGCCAATGGCCAAGAGCAATTGAGGAAGTTGGTCCAACCTTTGGTATCAAGGGTTGATGGAAATGGGGTTTTACATGGTGGAACTGCTATTGTACCTCCTCCAGCTGACAACAGCATGCCACAAGCAAACGTCGTCCCAACAATGGTTATCCCTCCGGGCGGAGGAAACCAGACTGGAATTCCTATCCCAGTTCCAATAGCTGTTGTGCAGGGTAACAATGGTCCCCAGTGGGAACACGACGAACAAGATGATGTCTTCTCCATGGGAGACCTTGGAGCAGGATTATAATCTGACTCTGATAGAAGATTCAAGGCAATAGAAGAAAAAATGAGGAGCCTTGAAAGCCAAAATGCTATGGGTCTTGACATGTCCAACCTGGGACTGATTCCGGGTCTTAGAATTCCTCCGAAGTTTAAGGTGTCGGACTTAGACAAGTATAAAGGGATGACTTGTCCCAGGGTACACCTTCGGTCCTACTATAGGAAGATGTCAGCATATTCAGATGACGAGAAGTTACTTATGCACTTCTTTCAGGACAACTTATCTGGTCCTTCATTAGAGTGGTACATGGGGTTGGAGGCAGCTCAAGTCAAAAGTTGGAGGGATCTAGCAGAGGCCTTCGTAAGGCACTACCAATATAATAGCGACTTGGCACCGAACAGAGTGCATTTGCAAAGTCTATCACAAAGGAACAACGAGTGTTTCAAGGAGTATGCCCAGAGGTGGCGTGAACTAGCGGCTAGAGTTCAGCTTCCAATGGTGGAGCCGGAATTGATCGATATGTTCGTGGCGACCTTGCCAGGAATATATTATGAGAAGTTGATCGGAAATATGTCAGGGAGTTTTTTGGATTTGATTATAACTAGGGAAAGAGTAGAGAACGGGATAAAACTGGGAAAGATACAAAATGGAGAAGGGACCTCGTCTGGAGGTGGGAAGAAAGTTTTCGGTAACAGGAAAAAGGAAAATGAGACTAACACAGTTTCAGGCTTTAGAAATCATAACAGGAATCAACGTCAACAGCAACCATACTACCAACAACGCCAACAAGTGGCGAGCATTGCCATTTTGGCAGTACCGTCGCCGCAACCACAACAACAACAACATCCACAGCAGCAGCAACAACAGCAAAACTACGCACAAAGGCAGTTTCAAGATAGAAGAAGGGCGGTGAATAGGCACTTTGACGCGCCTCCAATGACTTATTCTCAGCTGTTGCAACACTTACTTCAATTACAACTCATCCAGAAGAGAATATTGGCACCATTGACCAGTGCACCTCCTCCAGGATATGACGCCAATGCTCGATGTGATTTTCATTCAGGGGCACCCGACCATAATATTGATAACTGCAAAGCCTTTAAGCATAAGGTTCATGACCTTTTTGATAGTAAGGCTATTAACTTCACTCATGATGTACCCAACGTCGAACAAAATCCCATGCCGAACCATGGAGCTGCTGGAGTGAATGCTGTTATCGAAGACAATCTGAACTTGGTATCCAGTGTTGATGATTTGAAAACTCCACTGAGTTTTGTAAAAAGCAAGTTGTTAGCTGGTGGGGTGTTCCCAGACTGTGGGAGCGACTGTGAAGTTTGTTTGGTTAATCCAGAAGGATGTTCACGTTTAAGGAGTTGTATTCAGAATATGATGGATGAGGGGTTCTTAAAATTTGGCAGAATCAATAAGGAGGATGACGAGACAAAGATTAATGAAAAGGAGGATGAAGTGTCCACAATCTCTATCCCGTATAAGACTATCAACATTTCTGTACCACCGAGGTCGCTGACAATTGTGATTACAAAGTCAGGACCGATGCCTTACGAGAGTACTAAAGCATTCCCCTAGAATTATGGGGCAAAGGTGTTCTGTAATGGGCAAAAACAAGAATTGAATAATTCGCCTTGTGAGTCGGTTGACAATCTGGTCGGAAGCAGTGGGGGGACGAGAAGTGGAAGAGTGTTTGCACCTCCAGAGGTTAATACTGGAAGAACTGACAAGGGGAAGGACAAAGTGGTGATTGAAGAGGATCCACGGCAGGGAGAGAAAGAAGCTCTGGTGAAGGACGCAGAAGAATTCATACGCTTGATCAGAAAGAGTGACTACAAAATCGTAGATCACTTACAACAGACACCATATAAGATCTAAATCCTGTCTTTGTTATTGTGCTCCAAGGCACACCGAAATGCGCTTCTTAGGATCTTGAACACAGCCTATGTGCCACAAGAGATTTCAGTTAATCAGCTAAAAGGAGTGGTCGCGCATGTTAACGCTGGAAATGGACTAGGGTTCACTGATCTCGACTTAACACCAAAAGGAAGGAATCACAACTCAGCGCTGTACATATCCATCGAGTGTAGAGGGGTTATTTTGTCTCATGTATTGGTAGATACCAGGTCGTCACTAAACGTGCTACCCAAGAAAGCCCTCATGAAGCTAGACACTCAAGGGATAATATGCACTATGAGCAACTTGGTGGTCAGAGCTTTTGATGGGACGAGGAGGTCCATTTTTGGGGAGTTAACGTTACCAATTCAGGTCGGTCCTGAGATTTTTGATGCGGTGTTCTATATAATGGATATTCGACCGACATATAGTTGTCTTTTGGGTCTGCCTTAGATACATTCAGCGGGAGCTGTGACATCAACCTTGCACCAAAAATTAAAGTACATGGTGGGCGGTAACATTGTAACTGTTTACGGAGAGGAGGACATCATGGTGAGCCATCTGTCTTCATTCAAATATGTGGAGGTCGATGGTGAAATCCATGAAACATTGTGCCAAGCCTTTGAGACTGTCCAAATCAAGGAGAAGGCACCAGTTGAGGTCAAAGCGCCAGAAGTTGCTATGTCATCCTACAAGGAAGCACAAGCCGTCGTGAAGTCCGGGTCAGCACAAGGGTGGGGGCAAATGGTGAGCGTCCCCAACAAACAAGATAAGTTCGGATTGGGATACAGCCCATATGCATCCTCTTCACAAAGCACTCCATGCTACAAAGAACCTGTCCAGTTTACCAGTGGTGGGGTGATATTCGAGAGGATTAATGATGTATCTGACAAGGAGGGAGACAACGACTGCGACATGGACGCGTGGATCAAGCCATGTATCCCTGGCCAGGGTTTGAAGATTTGGACTGTGGAAGAAGTTATCTCTGTGACCTATGAAGAGTAATTGCTTTGTTTTGATTAATGTATTTCCCTATGCTCTTCCCGGAGCATAGTGGTCTTTATTTGTAGGGCCCTATCTGTTATGTGTGTGAACAATCTTTTTATCATCAATCAAAAAGGTGTCTTTTCATTCAAAATTTGTGATCCTTGTTTTTCTTGTTTTTATTTTCCTAACAATAAAATGGCAATGTGGTTTGTGTTTGTTTGTTTGCATATCATTTAAGCATAAAATCATCATCATTGCAGGTTACACATTTCAGATACCACCAACTTAGACTCGTCTATGACTCGGTGTGACTTTGACAATCCGATATTTCAAGTGGAAGAAGAGATCGAAGAAGACGAAGACCTGCCCTAAGAGCTTGCCAGATTGTTAAGACAAGAGGAGAAGGTCATCCTGCCTCATCAGGAAAAAGTTGAAGTCGTCAACCTGGGAATAGAGGAGGATAATAAGGAAGTCGGAATAGGGGCCGCGTTGCAAAGTGATGTCAAGCAAAGATTGGTTGAATTGCTCCGGGAGTATAAGGGTGTCTTTTCTTGGTCATACGAAGACATGCTTGGACTCGACACATATATTGTAGCTCATCGCCTGCCTCTTTGAGAAGAATATCCTCCCGTCAAACAGAAGCTTAGAAGAACCAGGCCAGATATGGCAGTGAAGATCAAAGAAGAAGTCCAGAAGTAATTGGACGCTGGATTTCTTGCTGTGACCAATTACCCTCCGTGGGTTGCAAACATCGTGCCCGTGCCTAAGAAGGACGGAAAATTCAGGATGTGTGTTGACTATAGAGACTTGAATAGAGCGAGCCCAAAGGATGATTTCCCGCTCCCTCATATTGACGTGCTTGTTGATAACACCGCACAATACTCAGTGTTTTCCTTCATGGACGATTTTTTGGGCTATAATCAAATTAAGATGGCACCAGAGGATATGGAGAAAATGACTTTTATCACACCTTGGGGGACGTTCTGCTATAAAGTAATGCCTTTTGGGTTGAAGAACGCAGGGGAAACCTATCAACGAGCAATGGTGGCCCTCTTTCACGACATGATTCATCATGAGATTGAGGTTTATGTCGATGATATGATCGCAAAGTCCCAAATGGAGGAGGGGCATTTGGTGAATCTTCTAAAGCTATTTGAAAGATTAAGGAAGTTCAAACTAAGGCTGAATCCAAACAAGTGTACTTTTGGTGTACGGTCAGGGAAGCTGTTGGGTTTCATTGTCAGCGAGAAAGGTATTGAGGTCGATCCTGCGAAGATCAAGGAAATTCAAGAAATGCCAGCGCCAAAGACTGAAAAAGAGGTTTGTGGATTCCTTCTTTAAACTATTGAAGAAGGATCAAGCGGTCGTCTGGAATGAAAATTTACAGAAGGCATTTGAGAGAATAAAAGAGTATTTGAAGGAACCTCCAATGCTAATGCCCCCAATGGCTGAAAGACCGTTGATAATGTACTTAACGGTTCTTGAGAATTCCATGGGTTGTATTCTTGGCCAACACGACGAGACTGGAAGAAAAGAGCATGCAATTTACTACTTGAGTAAAAAGTTCACAGACTGTGAGTCCAGATACTCAATGTTGGAGAAAACTTGTTGCGCACTAGCTTGGGCCGCCAAATGCCTAAGAAAGTATATGCTAAACCATACAACCATGTTAATTTCGAAGATGGATCTGATTAAGTACGTATTCGAAAATCAAGCACTGTCAGGGAGGATTGCTAGATGGCAGATGGTTTTGACAGAATAAGACATTCAGTATGTGTCCCAGAAAGCTATTAAGGGGAGTATTATGTCGGAGTATCCCGCAGAACAACCAATCGACGACTATCATCCTATGAAGTTTGAATTTCTCGATGAAGACATTATGTTCTTAAAGATGAAGGATTGCAACGAGCCGTTACCCGAGGAAGGTCCTGAAAAAGGCTCCCAGTGGAAATTGATCTTTGACGGTGCAGTTAACTCGTACGGTAATGGAATTGGGGTGATCATTACAACTCCCCATGGTTCTCATATACCATTCACTACAAGGTTAACATTTCCATGCACCAACAATGAAGCCGAATATGAAGCGTGTATCATGGGTATCGAGGAAGCAATCGATTTGAGAATCAAGAACCTTGATACCTATGGTGATTCAGCTTTAGTGGTCAACCAGATCAAAGGAGAGTGGGAGACCCGCCAACCAAATCTGATCCCTTATATGAACTACGCAAGAAGGTTTCTACCTTTCTTCGACCATGTAGAGTTTCACCATGTGCCGAGAGCAGAAAATCAGATGGCAGATGCCTTGGCTACATTGTCTTCAATGTACAAAGTGAACTTTTGGAACGATGCACCAAGAATCGTCATCCCACGCCTTGATAGGCCGGCATTCATTTTCGGAATAGAAGAAGCTTTTGATGGAAAGCCATGGTGTTACGACATCCCGAACTTTCTCAAGAATCAAGAGTATCTGCCTGGGGAATCAGCCCGGGATAAGAAGACCTTGAGGAGGTTATCTGGTAACTTTTATCTGAATTCAGACGGTGTACTCTATCAAAGAAACTTTGACTTAGTGCTGCTAAGATGTGTAGACGAAAAAGAAGTGAATTTGCTTATGGAAGAGGTCCACGAAGGGGCCTTTGGAACACATGCAGGTGGGCATACCATGTCTCGAAAGTTGTTGAGAGCAGGGTATTATTGGTTAACTATGGAGTCTAATTGCTTCAAGTACGCCAAGAAATGCCACAAATGTTAGATTTATGCCGACAAGATTCATGTGTCGCCGTGTCCTTTGAATGTCATGTCATCCTCGTGGCCTTTCTCCATGTGGGGCATTCATATGATCGGTAAGATTGAGCCGACGGCATCCAATGGACATCGTTTCATCTTAGTAGTCATCGACTATTTCACCAAGTGGATCGAAGCAGCTTCTTATGCCAATGTCACCAAGCAAGTTGTAGCCCGGTTCAACAAAAGGGACACCATTTATCGTTATGGAGTACCTGAAAGGATCATTACTGATAATGGTTCAAATCTGAATAATAAGATGGTGAAGGAGTTGTGCCAGAGCTTCAAGATTGAGCATCACAATTCGTCTCCCTATCGTCCGAAGATGAATGCCGCTGTGGAAGCAGCCAATAAAAACATAAAGAAGATAGTGCAGAAGATGGTTGTGACCTATAAGGATTGGCACGAGATGTTGGCCTTTTCTCTACATGGATATCGTACCTCAGTGCGTACTTCAACTAGGGCAAATCCTTTCTTGGTTGTATATGGTATGGAAATTGTCCTGCCATTGGAGGTCGAGATCCCTTCTTTAAGAATGTTGGCTGACGTCAAACTAGATGAGGCAGAATGGGTGAAGAACAGGCTAAATCAACTCAGTTTGATGGATGAGAAGAGGTTGGCGTCTATTGCGTACGGTGGTCTGTATCAGAGCAGGATGAAGAAAGCCTATGATAAGAAGATGCGCTTGCGAAACTTTCAGGCAGGTTATTTGGTGTTGAAACGGATTCTCCCACTACAGAACGATCATAGGGGCAAATGGACTCCCAATTATGAAGGTCTGTATGTTGTGAGGAAAGTCTTCTCCGGAGGAGCCTTACTACTTTCAACCATGGACGGTGAAGATTTCACGTCCCCTGTGAACGCAGACACATTCAAAAATTACTTTGCTTAAAAGTAGACCCGCTGGAAAGAAAAAGAAAATCCAGGCAAGAATGGGGCATCCCGGCGAACCATAAAAGGATAGGTTCGGGAAAAAATTAGGAATAAAAAGAAAAAAGTGTAAACCCGCAAAGTTGAAAGTGTAATACCTTCCCCTTGCATAACCGACTCCCGAACCCGAGATTTGGTTGCGATGACCTGTATTATTCCCTTTTCGTAGGTTTTCTCTGATTGTTTCCTTTCCCTCTCTTTGGGATAAATAACGAACGGTGGCGACTCTTCTGTCCTTGCTGGCCCCTCTTCGCAGCAATGCGACACATGTCTTTGTACTGCAACGTGTGTAACCCTTTATAGCTAAGATGACCATACCGCTGATTCCAGAGCCTTGACACATCATTGGTGGTGGTATGAAGATACTTCTCCTCCTGCCTTTCAGATTAATAGTGAACTACCTATTTGCACTCATGATTGATTGTATAATTAATCCCTTTTTAGGATGATACACCTTGCACATTCCTCCTTCAAACAATACAGCCAATCCTTTCTCTTGTAGTTGACCCACACTCAGGAG
Organism: Lathyrus sativus; assembly: GCA_963859935.3. Taxonomy (NCBI): domain Eukaryota; kingdom Viridiplantae; phylum Streptophyta; class Magnoliopsida; order Fabales; family Fabaceae; genus Lathyrus; species Lathyrus sativus. The sequence goes on from OZ012741.1 coordinate 338,987,097, forward strand.
ATTATTTTGAAGCCCAGATACGAGATATACACCATTTATTGAATAAGAGGTGTCTTCGATTACCAATTTTATGACACCTATTCCAGCCACCTCCATACGAGTATCATTCCCCCAATTTGACAGAGTGGGAGAATGTCATGTCCAAACTAGAGAACATGTCTTTATTATTGCACATATGGTTAGAACAACCAGAATCAATGAACCAGGTGTCCCCTTTTCCATGAACACCATCATAGGCCATCAGGAGCATCTCATCTTCTTCACCTGCCTCAGCATAATTTGCCTCCTTGTTCCACTTAGGACACTCATATTGAAAGTGCCCTAAGCCATAGAATTTATAGCACTCGACTGTAGCTTTTCCAAAGTAGTTCCTTCCTCGTCCTCGACCACCACGTCCCTGTGGTGATCCTCTTCCTCTTCCTCTGCTTGATCTTTCCTCCGCTTTAAGGACATGGTCGTCCTCCTCCTTGTTGACTCTATTGACCCTTAGATCTTTCCTCATGCTGTTGCACCCAAAATTTTGGCCCCTTAGATCTTCATCATCATTCTAGGATCATATTCATTTGATTATCTAACTATAACCTATTTCAAGTTTGTCTTTGTCAAGATACAAATGAATCAGGGTTCCATACAATCGAGAATCGAGGTTTCGATGGTCTGATCAATCACTGTCTTGGATTGGTTCTCTATGAAATAAGTCTCTACACCATCTAATATACCATATTGGATCAAGTATGAATCAAAATTTGAAGTTGTCACCCAAAGATCAAGAACAGTGTAGTCCAGGACTCCCGATTAGGGTTTCTGATTAGGATAAGTCAACTGTAATTTGACTTTTGATTTAAATGGCACTCCAATGATGTAATCATGGTCCATGAAGCTCATATGGATTAGTTAAGTCCACCCAAGAAGTTTCAAGACCTCAAAAGACCTAGAACATCAAAAGTCGATCCGACGATTATCAATCGATCGGTTCGTTTGACTGAAAAGTCAACTATTTGACCATAAGAAATTTGACCTCAAAGTTTGAAAAAAATATGCTCCTAATAACATATTACACCTAGCCATGAAGTTTCATGACCATTGGATCAAGGATTGAGGAGTAATCGAAAAAGTCGGGAATTAGGGTTTTGAAAGGAGCAAGACCATAACTTCCTAACCACACATCCAAATGAGGTGGTTCAAAGCTTGTTGGAAAGGTCTTGCCAAGTCCTAAAAAAGTGTCACAGTGGTCCATGTGCAAAAAATGCATAGATTTGGAGTTATAGTCAAAATCATCATAAGAGGGAGAAAACACTTGTAAAAATTCTGTTTTTGACCTTTTTAGGCATGTTTTCAGCCAACTTTGAGGGGTTTTTTGACCTAGTTCCACTTGGAATCTGAAAATTCAGTAAACATGAAAGTTGTAGTACTCCATGAGGGCTTTCCAAAAATTACAAGAAATCCTCCATATCCCTTGTGGGTTGAGAGTTTCGAATTGGACAAGTTGGGCCTAAACACTTGATTGTCATCATGTCAAAACTCAACATAAACTTGATTTCCAACTATGCACTTCATTTTTAACCATGGAATGACCTCTGATATAATGTGTTAGAGTTCATATTGAACTGGTTCATAAGATCTTTCAAGCAAATCCAAGTTTTTGTCCAAAATCCATTTGTTTAAGAAGAAAAAGTACAAAAAGTACACAAGGAGAGAGAGAGTGTTTGTGGCTGCAGCGTGGGGGTTGTCCTTGCTCAATCTAGGGTCACTTCCTACAGCTCAAAGTTAGCTGGTTTTAGGGGCTAAGCCTCCTTGGAAGCAAGCAAAATCATACCTAGATTCGTGAAATTTTTCAACAAAACCACCTTGCAAACCACTTATGCCAAGTCTGCCCTCATTCTTGCCTTGCCTATAAATAGAGGCTTCCTCTATGCACAAACACACATCATATCAAGCATCAAACCAAGCAAGAACTTTGTGTTCTTTCTAGTTGCAAAGTTCTTGCAAAAACTCATTAAATTTCCAAAATCACAAAAAAATTGTTTTGCACTTTCACCCTTAAAACCTTTTCCAAACACTTTCAAACTCAAACCAAGCCTCAAACACATCACGAATGATGTGTTAGAGCTGCCCAAACCCTCACCTTGGCCAGGGACTCATCCAATCCAAAAGTCAACCCTCAAAACCTCATTTTGTTGACTTTTTTGCATTTTAAAGGACAACCACTGGTCCCTTGACTTTACTTGAGCTTTAAGATCTCTAACACTTCATATTTGACATATAGAAGTTGTCCATAACCAATCCAAACTTCTGTAACAAGGATTGAAGGAGTTGTCTTTGAAAATCATTGGTTTTTAGAGGTTTTTCTTCACTTGCAAGCTGTTGCGGTGGAAATAGGATCACAAACTATTAATGAGTTTGAATCGCAATTCAATTCACAACCGCTCTTTGATTTATCCGAAGGAAAAGGTCAAAAGAGGGAAAACCTATTTTTGCATCGTAAACACAATGCGGGGAAAGATCTAGGGTTCGGGGGTTGGTTAAATTTAGGGAAGGTATTAGCACCCTAAACTTCTGTAGTACTCTACAGGAACCTTTTGTTCAAATGTTTACTATCTTGCTTTATTTATTTGCTTAAGGTATATGTACAAAGGATTAAAAGTGAGAAAAGAGACCTAAGGGGTTAATTCTAAGTTTACTCGGCAAGACATCGCATCTTGTGCCTACGTATCCTTACGGGAATGGAATCAGAGTAATCGTAGTTCCCCTCAAAAGGGAGGTTAGAGACTTCTTGACTGTGGTCAAGGTCTCAAGGGGAATAAACACATCTTAAGGACACGCTTACGTGGAGTGTAGGAACTCCAAATTTCTACGTTGAAATGTTAAGTTGAAATTAGGGTTAGGTTAGGTTAGGTTAGGGATTCCACGGCGGGAAACCCTAAAATGAGCGTGGCGGCTCTTTGACCTAATGCTAAGGGTAAAATTGTAATCTTGCCTGCGGCGAGGCATTTGGGAGAATTAGGGTTTGTAAGGTGAAAGGGTTTGAAGTTGAGGACTATTGGCGCGGCGACCAAAAGCTAGACCTAACCTTCGGATGTGTGTGGTGTGACTGGAATATTAATGAAGATGTGAGATAATTGAGTTATGCAAACAGAAAATAAAGACAGCAGTTAAAGCCATACAAACAGAAATTTAAAGGCAGAAACTTAAAGCGCGATTATTAGGTTCGCGTAGTTACAACCGAGAAGCAATTACAATAATGATGAAACTTAAATAAAACATAATGTAATAAGCTGCGAGATGAACACACGTGTTAACGGGCAAAGTCAGACGGCAATTGGACGAGTCATGAGACAAGAGTGCAATGTTGAAGGTTTTTGTTGTTTTGAAAGAGATGTTAAATGAATTTATAAAAAAAAGAGTAATGTTAATTTTAAAAATTTTAAATTTAATCTAAAAAAAATTTTCAATTTATATATTTTTTTTTTAAAAAAGGATTTTTCTTATTTATTAAAAAGGTTTTTTATTTATTTATTTAAAAAACAATTTTAATATCTAACCTAATATTAACAAAAAAACAGAAAATAATAATAAAAAAAATAAAGGAAAGGGAATTGGGAATTGGTAATTGGAATTGGAGATTGGGCCGGTAGGATTCTCAACCCAAACCGGTTGTATGTCACAGTTAGTGATGATCTAGGGTTTCAAAACCCCATTGTATCTCGCGGCGCCGTTAAGCCTTCGTCTTCCTCATCGCCTTTCTCTCTGTGATTCTTTCTTCAATCATATGGAAAACCCTGAAATCAAAACCGAACACTGTTAAAAGTGAAGATATTATGTTCCTGGCTTACATTCTCGTTCGCAATCGGTGATGAATGGAGGCGATGATGGTGGACTGAGCCTCCGTGGAGGGTTTGCCCGTCGTGGATGGAGGCGATGATGGTGGACCTTCCCCAACCTCTCGATGAGTGCTCGAAACTCTCCTCCTCTTTCTCGCGGTCGCTAGGGTTTTGCGTTCTTCGTCGTTTTCGTCCAGGGTCTCTTACGAGGTGATGTCCTTCCTTTTATAATCTTCTAATTCTCTTTTGGGCCTTTGATACCAGTGGATTTACGTTATTTTCTGAGATTGGGTCGCGATTTGATTTTGATTTCGTGGAGCTTTTGCGAACCAACGTTAATTTGATTTGATTGGGATCTGTTGATCTTTTTTTTCACTGAATCGGATTTGATTGGAAGCCTTTCCATATTTTATTTACCTTGACTAGATTTCGTCTTTTAGATTTCAATTGGGTATCGTTTCGTTTGGGATAAACTGTGCCTGATTTGGATTTTTATCAGATATAGATTTTAATGTTTTATCTGATATGATTTGTTTGGATTTCACAGATGTTTCGGATACGGGTAACTCCATCATAGATTTGGATATCTGGTTCCATCTGATGCAGTTTAGTGACCTTGTTTCATTTTCCTCTAACAGGGTTGTGTGAACCTGTTACACTTTCTGAATCGATACGCAGGTGTTGATGCTTTCTTCGAACGTGCGCCTGGGTCTTTTCTATGATGAACTCGCGGCGATTCAATTACTTTTGACACTTTTTCTTGAACTAAAACTGAGTTACGATGTTTATGAATTGAACTTGGCTCTTATTTTCTGAACATGAGCTTGGTTCGTTTGCACACGAGCTTGATTCCTCGACTCTCCGAGCTGAGCCTGATCTTTCTGTTCTCTGATGTTAAACTGGTTCCATTGAACTGAACTATGATTGTGACTTAGGCTATGATGTTCACACTGAGCCCTATGCCTTGCACTTCGATTTTCCAACGTGACATTTCACCTTTGGTTGGGGATCACTACGACTGATACAGTTTAATGAACTGAGCTTACTCTTGACATGTAAGTGTGATTATGTGAACTTGTCTTGCTCATCTGATTTGGCTAACAGTTTTGAGGTAGTTTGGGAAACTGGTTTGGATTTTGAACTGATTGTTTCTTTGTTTAGGATGAACTGTGATAGTATGCTGGGCTATGATGTGTGATAGCTGAGCCCTGGCTTTGGTATTTCGTTTTTAACACACATGTGTAAGGTGCTAGTTTGCTTTTTGACCTGAACTGCTGATATCGTGATGCACTTGTTGTTACGAGCTGATATGAACTGTCATGGTGAAACTGATATACTTGTTAATGGTATGGATTCATTTTCTTTCTGATATCAGTTGGCTCTTTTTCTTCGAACTTCTCTGGGTTTGTTCGTTTTTGAATTGAATTGCTTTGGTTCTAATGTTTGTGAATTAGATTACTTCTTTCAACTTTGTACAGCTTATGATTTGTTTGTTGAACCTTGGGTGACAGATTTGCTTGACTAGGTTCTTTTCCCGCGCGTCTTTCGAACGACTGTTTGTGGCTGTGAGGTTTGTGGATTTGCTTAGAACTGAAATGAATGGGTTCCTATCTTTCTGAACATAAGCTTGGTTCATCAATTCTCTGAGTTTAACTGATCTTTCTACTCTCTGATTTGGAACCAATAGGTGGCTGCGACTTTTAGGCTATGATGTTCACACTGAGCCTTGGATTCTGTACTTGAATTTTCAATGTGACTTGCTCATTTGGTTTATTACACTGCTGCTGATTGTGATTTGATGCTGAAACCGAGTTTATGCTGATGCGAATTCTGTCGTGGCTTATTTCCGTTCAGATTTGGCATTTGATTTTCACGGGCTCGCTTGTGTGGTTCAGAGTTGATACAGCTGTGAAATTTGGTTTACTTGATAGTGTCCCAAAAATTGTTTACTTGATGGAATGGTGTTTTTAATTTGTTTTTGAACCGAATCCAATTATGGCAAATCAAATCCTACTTCTTTTACTCTTCATATTTCGACAGTCCCTTATGATAAGAACAATAACTACCTGATCTGACGCCGATGGCTCAGATTGGTAACGGGAGTAGGATGCGGCTTTAGTCGTGCCCTCCCGACGCTCGATGATGATAATGTTCTGAGAGTTTCAAACAATCTTCTAACCTCTTTTCCTGTGGTTTGTTTTGCTTTGATGTGCAGGTGATCAAGAGTTGCGTGAAGAACTCAAGGGAGGACCAATGAAGAAACTTGTAGTTTTTTCTCTTTTTAGGACTTTAGGACCTAGAATAGATACTCATTGTAAATGTATAATCCTTTTGTAAATGAAAGATCATCATGAATAAAATCAAAAATTACTTCCATTTCAACTTGTAATTCTAGATGTTTATGAAATAAAATCCAGTAAATATTCATTTCTATTTTCTCAATTATGAATTTAAATATCCATGAATAATCATCCATTACTTATTTTGATTTGTAGCTTATGAACATTCATGAATAAAAGCTCACAAATATTAAAACTTAACCTCTCCTTTGCTTTTTATAAATGATATCCCGCCATATGATTATATCCAAACATATTCAAATTAAAACCTCGTTGATCACATCTCTTCTCAAAATAACCTTAACAGTATCCACTTCCTTTTCAACCCAACTTTATAAAAGGAAACAAAACTGTTTGGAAACGTTTCAGAATCAAACAAAGCACGGCCCCGAGTCCAATCATATTTCTGACAAAACATACTGGCACCTTGCCCCAAATGGCAAATAAATGCCTCAGAACGTAATAACAGCCCGTTTTCAAGAAATTAGCAGAATTTGCGTGAAATGTCCAAAATACCCCTGGGACCAACCAAATCTGCAAAACAAACACCTCCACAACTTGTTAGTGGTTAGCAAATGTTCATAGGAGATGATATGCGAAATGCCGGACTAAATGTAAGGGTAAAATTTGGGGTATTACAGTTGCCCCTATTTAAATAGCTACACCGGACGATTTGAGTGACAGAGACTCGAGGAATCGTGGTGGAGAGATTTAAATATAGATAACCGAAAATTTTGCCCTTATATGCGACGATATGCAATGCTGTGGACAAAACGGGAACAGCTTAATGCAAATGATGCCATGAATATGATATGATGCGTATGAATGCGAAAATGCTGACGAACATGACGACACCGGGACAGACGCCACGAGAAGAACTCACTGGGGACAATGACGTGCTGAGACAACAGTACAACACTGGGGAAATCTAAAAATGATAGTCAACTGGTACGAATGTCCAATTGTCACTTTTAGAAAAGGGGCGAGATCCTCAAATGGAGATGGTACCCATGAGACGGCCTCCACTGGGGAATCTAAAAATAAAACTGGATCACGTACGATTGTAAGATCGATTACAGAATGCTGGAGCATTGAGCAAAGAATAACATCCAAGCTTCTGTAAACTACCCCTCGTGACAGGATCAAACGGATTTTTCGGAACTCCGTAGCAAATATACAGGGTAAAGACCGACTGTATGCCATAATAAATGGACTTTAATGGGAATTGCCCTGATAAGCTTCTCGGGCGAGGACTGTCACTTATCGTTGGAAGGGACTTATGTGCCAAAATGGATAAGCACTCAAATAAAGAGGCTGCTGCTTATCTGATAAATAAATCTTCTCGCATTTAAGGTCGGCGCCTGGAATACGATTCTGATTTTTCTCTTACTGAAGGGTAAATAAACTTTTTCATGCTTCAAGATCGTGCTCTCCTGAACATGAAAAGGGTAAACTGAACTTCTTCATACTTCAGAATCGTGCTCTCCTGAATATGAAACTGGATAAACTGAACTTCTTCATACTTCAGAATCGTGCTCTCCTGAATATGAAACTGAATATACTCATACTTCAGAATCGTGCTCTCCTGAATATGAAACTGGATGACTGAATATACTCATATTTCAGAATCGTGCTCTCCTGAATATGAAACTGGATGACTGAATATACTCATATTTCAGAATCGTGCTCTCCTGAATATGAAACTGGATGACTGAATATACTCATACTTCAGAATCGTGCTCTCCTGAATATGAAACTGGATGACTGAATATACTCATATTTCAGAATCGTGCTCTCCTGAATATGAAACTGGATGACTGAATATACTCATATTTCAGAATCGTGCTCTCCTGAATATGAAACTGGATGACTGAATATACTCATATTTCAGAATCGTGCTCTCCTGAATATGAAACCGCTCCTTCTTTTACTAAAGGATAAATGAACTTCTTCATAACTCAGAATCGTGCTCTCCTGAATATGAAACTGCTCAAACCTCCCCGTAACTCAAGATCGTGCTCTCCTGAATACGATTTGGTTCAAACCTCAAGACGGCAGGTAAATGGAAGCCCAACCGCTCCATGGAGATGGCCATTTGCTGCGAGTCATAACGAGGATATGATCGACTTTTTAAGTGAGAAATGTCGTGTGCTGATGCTGTAAAAATGTAAAGTGTAAAGGGTTGTAACATGTAGGATTGTAAAGCGTTGTACTGATATATTTTCCGGGCGTGAACTAGCGTGTATTTGTAAAGGATTGTAGTTGGTTTTCTTGAAAGATAGTGCAAAATAAATGCACATCCGGGTACAGTGATAAACTTCTCCAGCGAGATAGTCGCGTATCTGCCATGGTATGGTGAAAATCTTTAGATGGTGCAAAATAAATGCACGTCCGGTTGGGATTGACGACCGACAAGACTGAGATTCAATCTAGGATCGAGCTAGAAAGAAGACTGGTAATCAAAACTCCATCGAGGGAATTATCTCGGAGGGTAAATATCTTATCCTGGTGAGGAAAGATAGCTGAAGTAACCGTCATCCACGAGGATCGAGCTCCGTAGGGAAACTGGGAACAAGTAAGTATTTTATGCTTAGGGCTGACAATCTATTTGAAGAGAATGGACAAACCCAATTACTCGGCGATAACAACCAATGACGGTGAAACGCAATGAACCTGTGAATGCTAATGCATATGTTAATGCATATGTTATTGTGAATGTATGTTAATGTCTATGTATGCAAGATGTTATGAAATGAGTATGTGTATGAAATAGGCATGTGATACTTATGCCCTTGCGTATGCTGACGAACAGACTAGAGACGGGACGAGAGATGAAATAAACATCTCGACGGAAATACCCTGCGTTCTCTGCAACCAATACGTCAATCATGGGTGGGAAGGATCAATGGTGGAACCAACTCTGGTTTTAAAGTTCTGAAAATTTTTTTTTTTTAGGGAGAAAGTAATCTGCTTGAGTGCATAGTACTATGTCTTCACCTGGGGAGAAGAAACCTGAGGGACACTTTTTGAGTTACCCAAGAAAAAGCTGTCAGCTTATAGTCTCTCTGGGGACTATCACTGGGCAATGGTTTGAAAGTGTTTCTGCAATAATGATATTTCCGGGGAATGAAGAGATCCTGTCGGAATTTCCACTAGTCAAAGTAATTTATTACATTTCAAATTTGTTTTGTTTTTTTGAAAAACAGTTTTGAAAAATCTACAATGCACCTTTCATTTTCAAATTTTAAGAATAAACGCATTTTGCATAACAATAGAAAATAAAGAGCAATGCACCAAGGAATGTAAGTAACGAGATGGTACTTTTTATTAAAGGGTGGCTGCTTGCTGAAGGCATAGCTCCACAGATGATTATGTTTTAAAATTGGCAACATGGGAAAAGTTACATCGAATCTAATGACACCTACTGACACTAATAACTAAGACTAATCCAGAATCCTGCTTTGGGCAAGGATAAAAGAACTGAAACATGGCTCTCATGCAAAAAGTGTGTTCGAGATAATCAGTGTCTTCTGATGCAATGGAATGCCTTTGTCCCTAACTTTTGCCTGGACCGCCCTTTCGGGTTTTCAATCCACCGGGACGCTCTTTTTTGCCTAAGCCGCCCTTTCGGGTTTTCACCTTAGCGAGCTTTTGTTATTATATTTTTTTTTCAACCCTTACTTTTGCCTAAGTCGCCTTTTGCAGGTTTTCGACTTAGCGGGTTTTTAGGCATAATATTTTCGGACTGCATCAGAATTCACGGGATGTACTAGTTCTTCACCGTCCATTGTCGTAAGTATTAGAGACCCTCCGGAGAAGACAGTCTTTACAACGAATGGGCCTTCATAATTGGGCATCCACTTTCCACGCATATCTTTGTGTACTGGCAAGATCTTTTTGAGTACGAGCTCTCCTTGGCGGAACTCACGAATACGAATCTTCTTATCAAACGCTCTTTTCATCCGTTTCTGATATAATTGCCCATGGCACATGGCTGTCAAACGCTTCTCGTCAATGAGATTCAACTGATCCAATCTGTCTTGAACCCACTCAGCTTCCTCAAGTTCAGCTTCCATTAACACTCTTAAGGAAGGTATCTCTACTTCGATGGGGAGCACGGCGTCCATTCCATATACCAGTGAGAAGGGTGTTGCCCCTGTCGAAGTTCTTACTGAGGTTCTGTATCCATGCAACGCAAACGGTAACATCTCATGCCAATCTTTGTAAGTCACAACCATCTTTTGCAGGATCTTCTTGATGTTCTTATTTGCAGCTTCAACGGCCCCATTCATCGTAGGACGGTACGGAGAAGAGTTATGGTGAGTGATCTTGAAGTTATCACACAGCTCTTTCATAGTCTTATTATTCAGATTGGTGCCATTGTCAGTTATTATCCGGCTTGGGACTCCATAACGGCAGATAATCTCTTTTCTGATGAATCGGGTAACCACTTGCTTGGTCACGTTAGCGTAGGAGGCAGCCTCTACCCACTTGGTGAAATAATCAATGGCAACAAGGATAAAACGATGTCCATTAGAAGCTTTCGGCTCAATTGCCCCAATCATGTCGATGCCCCACATAGAGAACGGCCATGGTGAAGACAAAACATTCAACGGTGACGGAGGTACGTGTATTTTATCAGCATAAATTTGGCACTTATGGCATTTCCTAGCGTATTGGATGCAGTCGGCTTCCATGGTTAACCAGTAATACCCAGCCCTTAACATCTTCTTGGACATAGCATAACCATTGGCATGGGTTCCGAAGGTCCCCTCATGAATTTCCTGTAGTAACATGTCCGCTTCCCGTTTATCAACACATATGAGCAGGACCATGTCATGATTTCTCTTGTATAGCACACCGTTACTGATAAAGAATTTGGACGCCAATCTTCTCAATGTCTTTTTGTCCAGGCCAGTAGCACCATCGGGATATTCCTGCTTGACGAGATAGTTCTTGATATCGTGAAACCAAGGCTTTTCATCCACCTCAACTTCTTCGATCGTCTGACAATAAGCGGGCTCAACTTTGCGCTCAATATGGATAAGAGGTGCTTCATTAACGAATTTAACTTTCCACATGGATGCTAATATGGCTAATGCATCAGCTACGTGATTCTCGGATCTAGGAACATGCTCGAACTCTATCTCGTCGAAATACTTGATCAGCTCAATAATATAGTCTTTATAAGGGATTAACTTCTCATTCTTCGTTTCCCATTTGCCCTGTACTTGGTAAATAACCAAAGCTGAGTCACCACTTACTTTAAGAAGTTTGATTCGGAGGTGAATTGCTGCTTCGAGGCCGAGGATACATGCTTCATACTCTGCGACGTTGTTAGTGCACTCAAAGTCCAATCTTGCTGTAAATGGAGTGAACCCGCCTTTTGGGTTCATCAAAACGGCGCCTATACCATGCCCATTGAAATTTGAGGAACCATCAAACATCATCTTCCACCAAAGACCTGGTTCTGGACCTTCGCTCGGATCTGGCTCTTCGCAATCTCTTTTAATCAACAAAATATCCTCATCAGGAAAATCAAGCTTAAAAGGTTCATAATCTTCAACTGGCTGGTCTGCAAGATAATCAGATAAAATACTACCTTTAATCGCCTTCTGGGGTACATACTGGATGTCATATTCGGATAACAACATGTGCCAACGGGCTAGCCTCCCGGTTTGAGCAGGTTTTTCAAAAATATACTTGATCGGATCCATTTTAGAAATCAATAACGTGGTATGACAGACCATATACTGCCGAAGGCGCTTAGCGGCCCATGCCAATGCACAACAAGTTTTCTCTAATGGTGAGTATCTGTTTTCGCAATCGGTAAACTTCTTGCTCAGGTAATAAATCGCATGTTCCTTTTTCCCAGTCTCATCATGTTGTCCAAGCACACAACCCATAGACTTCTCGAGAACAGTAAGGTACATAAACAACGGTCTTCCAGGTACGGGCGGGATCAGAATAGGGGGATCTTGCAAATAACCCTTAATCTTCTCAAACGCTTTCTGACAATCAGGGTTCCACTCAACTGTCTGCCCCTTGCAAAGCAACTTGAATATCGGCTCACAAGTAGCGGTCATATTAAAGATAAACCTGGAAATGTAATTCAGACGTCCCAGAAAACCCCTAACTTGCGTCTCGGTTCGCGGAGCCGGCATATCTTGAATGGCTCGGACTTTGTCAGGATCTACCTCAATCCCTCGCTGGCTAACAATGAAACCAAGCAATTTTCCGGATCTGACACCGAAGGTACATTTTGCAGGATTCAATTTCAACTGGTATTTCCTGAGTCGTTCAAACAGCTTCACCAAATGGTCTAAATGCTCCTCTTCACTTTGAGATTTGGCTATCATATCGTCCACATACACCTCAATCTCTTTGTGCATCATATCATGAAAAATAGTGGTCATAGCACGTTGGTAAGTTGCCCCTGCATTCTTTAAACCGAAGGGCATGACTTTGTAGCAGAAGGTTCCCCAAGGAGTAATGAAAGTAGTCTTCTCTCGATCGTCGGGATCCATCTTGATCTGATTATAGCCGGAGAAACCATCCATAAATGAAAACAACGCAAAACTGGCTGTATTGTCTACAAGTGTATCAATATGGGGCAGTGGGAAGTCGTCCTTTGGACTTGCTTTGTTCAGATCCCTGTAGTCTACACACATCCTAACCTTACCGTCCTTCTTAGGTACCGGCACAATGTTGGCAACCCAATCTGGATATTTTGCGACTGCCAAGAAACCTGCATCCAACTGCTTTTTAACCTCATCTCGAATCTTCAAAGCCATGTCGGGTCTCGTCCTTCGGAGTTTCTGCTTGATAGGCGGACAATCTGGCTTAAGTGGCAACTTGTGAACAACAATATCCGTGTCTAGGCCCGGCATATCTTGATACGACCACGCAAACACATCAATATACTCTTTTAACAACTCAATCAACCTCGGCCTAATCTCCGTCCCAAGCATTGCACCAATCTTGACCTCTTTCTTGCTCTCATCTGTACCGAGATTAATTAGGTCCACCTGCTCTTTATGCGGTTGAAGCTCTGTGTACTTGTACTCAATCAATCTTGTCAGTTCAGCGGGTACTTCAAAATCTTCTTCACCCTCGTCCTCAGCTTGATTGATGGGTGCATCCCAGTCAGGAGTGTCAGTAAAGTCATTGGATCCAACAAGGTTTACGATATCTCTGCATGATGGAAGGCTTACTTAATTAAAATGCTCGAAGACATGTAAGAATGAAATGCTGTTTTTTTTTAATTATTATTTTGAAAAAGGTTGCCAATTTCATTTTTAAAGGTGAAAACGAAAAACGCAAATGAACCAAAGTGGAATTGAACAAGATGCTTTTATTAATATCTTTTTAGAAATGAAAGGTGGCCCGACAAAACGACCCTATAGCCTTGGGCAGAGCTACAGACTTTTATTTGAAAATGTAAATGAAACTTAAAAAAAACAATTACTTTGACAAGGGAAAAATAACAGGGATCTCTACGGCCTCCCAGTTGTTCAAAACTGCATCACCCTTAAACACCAGGTTGCTCAGCTCTTCATTTTTCTCACATTCACTGATGGCATTGACTTGGAAACCTCCACTGACAAATACTTCTTGGATAACCTTCGGACGCCCTTCGACAGTGGTGGCAGCTCCATTCTGAGTTGGTTTGTAACCCAACCCAGAGCGATCAGTCTTGGTCTTGACATCAATTACCTCTCCCCAACCTTCAGGAATGCCCCTGTCAATTGTTGCTTTGGTACTCTTCAGAGATGCAAAAGATGGATTACCCTGACCCACCGTCTCTTCGACCTCCAGCAGAACAGCATTGGCGATCTCAAGTGCTTGAAAGGAAATGTCTAAAGCATTCTCGTCGGCCTCGATGTAACGGAAAGAGGACAGGTTACTGACCATCAGATCCTCCTCACCGTGTATAATAACCAACTTTCCATCGATCACGAATTTCATCCTTTGATGTAACGTTGAGGTCACTGCCCCAGCGGCATGAATCCACGGCCTTCCGAGTAAACAACTGTAGTTGGGATTAATGTCCATGACTTGAAACGTGATATTAAAAATTTGCGGACCTATCAGGATAGGAAGCTCAACTTCCCCCATTACCGATCGACGGGAGCCATCGAAAGCCTTGACAACCAAAGGAGTAGGTTTCAACACAGTCTCTTTACAAGCCAACTTATCAAGAACCCTCTTGGGTAGAACATTCAGAGAAGACCCGGTGTCTACTAGCACTCTAGCTAAATTGTCTTCCTGACATTTCACCGATATATGTAAAGCACGATTATGGTTCGGACCCTCCTTCGGTAACTCTTCATTGCTGAAACTGAGGGTGTTACAAGCGGTTAAATTGACAATCACACTATCAAACCGACTGGTGCTGATATCTTGATCCACATGTGCTTGAGTCAAAACCTTCTGCAAGGCCATCCTATGAGCGGGTGAACTCATCAACAGAGATAGAATCGAGATCTTGGAAGGAGTCTGATGAAGTTGATCGATAACTTTATAGTCACTTTTCTTGATGATCCTCAAAAATTCGGCATCTTCATCATTCGTAACGGCTCCCTTACCTTTGTCTTTGACGGCCACTGGGATATTAGTGGTCTCCTTAGGTGGAACCTCATTAGAACGGGGAGTATACACACGGCCACTGCGAGTCATCCTGCTTGCCTCTGCGATATTGGTCACAGTGTCCTTAACCTCTTCATTTGGAATAACCTTCCCAGACTCCTTGTCAATCATAGTCACGTCATATTTCCAAGGCACAGCTTTAGGATCACTGAAAGGAAATGGACTCGGTCTTCGAATAACTATAGGCTTAGGCTGATTCACTTCAGGGATATACGACCTCGGTATACCGAACACGAGGTTGGCGGAGCCTGCCCCTGATAAATTAAACACTGGTACCTTACCCTTTGATTCGGGCTGATGGAAGACAGGCTCAACCACAGCGACTACATCCTCCTTGGCTTGGCTTGTCACTTGTAAAACACCCTCATTAATTAACCTCTGAACATCATTCTGAACCAACACACAACCCTTAATACTGGCTTCACAACTTACGCATGCAACGTGGGAAGTATCTACTAAACCAGCTTCAAACAGTTTCGAATGGAACATTTTGAGAGGAGTCTTAATCTGTTCAACGTCAAGGGCATAACCATCCCCTGAATCAACACTAACGGCATTGACACTCTCATGGTTAGGAAAAGGGTTCTTCTTAACATTTGGTTGAGGATCTTCAAATGACAAAATCTTCTTTTCCAATAGATCCCTGACAATATTTTTGAGAGCATAACAATTCTCCAGATCATGACCAGGCGCACCCTCATGAAATAAACAATGAGCAGCGGCGTTGTAATTGGCGGGTAGAGGATTAGGAGGCGGACCCAAAGCCCGAGTGGTGATGAGACCTTGCTTGACCAAAGAGGGATACAACTCGGTAAAAGTCATTGGGATCGGCGGACAAGGTTTATACGTTCTTCTGTTCGGCATATTCTGGCGAGGAGTCGGACTCTTTGGCTGTTGAGGAGCAGGAGCGTTGGGCGCCTGTAGATAGTTGACAGGAGGAGGATAAACAGGAGGTTGTTGCATAGGTTGATACATGGGAACCTGTTAATTGAAAGAAGGAGTAATAGCTGCCACATAGGGTTGTTGAGCATATTGGACTGGGTACCCTTGAGGTTGAGCATAACCTTGCGGATGCCGATAAAAGCGTTCCCTTGGTCTACCAGAGGATATAGCATTAGTCTCACTCTCCTTCTTTTTCTGGGAGCTATACGGAGGTTTCTTCGGCTGATCCTTAGAAGCGCCATGATTATTTGTCATTTTACCACTCTTCATACCCAATTCAATCTTGACACCCACAGCAACGATGTCGGAGAAATTTGAAGTCACACTACCCACCATTCTCTCGTAAAATTCTGGACGGACTGTGTCGACAAACCAATCAGCTAACTCTTTTTCGGTCAAAGGAGGTTCTACCTGCGAAGCAGTCTCTCTCCACCTTTGGGCATATTCTTTGAATGACTCAGAATTCTTTTGTGACATACTCAGCAACTGTCTTCTGTCAGGAGCCAGATCCATATTGTACTTGTAGTGTTTGATGAAAGCGTCAGATAAATCTTGGAAACTCTTAACGCGGGATTGGTCCAAAGTTAAATACCATTTGGAAGAAGCACCCTTCAAACTGTCTTGGAAGCAATGAATCATCAGTTTATCATTCTCAACATGGGCAGCCATTTTGCGATAATACATGATCAGATGACTCTTAGGACAGGTGGCACCTTCATAGCGATCGAAGTTCGGAGTTTTGAACTTCGGGGGAATAACTAAACCTGAGACCAAACAAACATCCCTTGCGGCAGTCCCAAAAATTTGATCACCCTCTACCTTTTTCAATCTCTGGACGATAGTGTTTACTTCCTCACGAAGCTTATCATGTTTCTCATAACCCTCAACATTCTCGTCAAGATTATCAAAAGCTGTCTCATTGAAGTACGGTTGCGCACGAGTGTGTACAACAGGTGGTGCAAAGATAGGAGCCCCCCTAGAAACTTCAGAAAACAAGGGCACGGCTTGCTGAACAGGTTGATTAATCGGAACAGTGGCTTGAGGAGGCACAAAACCCGGAGCAAGACCATAAGGTGGGTCCCTTGCTACGGTCACACTTGGTGGAGGGTCCACAGTAACGCCGGTAATCTCAGAAACAACAGTGGGCTGGGTATCCATCTTAGCATTCATGACATGTAACAATTCCATCATACGCCCCATACCCCCTCGAAGGTCTTCAAGTTCATTGCTAAGGCGATCAATCTCTTTTGCCTGATCCTCCATTCTTTTCCGAGTTTGAGCTCTGGTGTTGTATTGGTGCCGAGAACTCAGGGTGACGAAACTGGAAGGTGAGAGAACCGAGTGTGAGAAATCGGGAGACACATGCAATGCAAAAAAGTAAATGATGCTAAAATGTGGATGAAGATGAAGATTTCATGGAGTTCAAAACATTTACTAATGTCGTGGGGTACCAAGGAAATCTTTTTCTTGTTTTTTCATTTTATATATTTTTTTTTTTATTTATGGTATCCCGCGATATCCATAAATGATGTTTGAACTCCATGAAATACAATGCGATGAGATGCTTTATGGATGCAATGCATGAAAACATACAAAGTCCTAGGTTAAAGGCTTGCATGAGGTTCAAAGGCAAGTACCCTCCCCTGAAGTTAGATGGTTCATCCTGTCCTACAAAAGTAACCAGGTTCTAAGGGATCTCAATATCATTGATCCTTCACAAGGGTGGTTGTTCAGAAGGCAACTTACTTGCCAACCAAAACCCTCCAAGTTTAAGATCTCAATGAGCGTAGTATCGAGTGTCAACCAACTTCAGTCTGCACCAAAGCCGGTTACCTCACTACTTTCTAAAGGCCAAGATGAGTTAACTAGGGTTCTAAAAGTCAGTTAGTGCATTGACAACATATGGCAGCCTCAATATTATCCTCAACTTGACTTAAGGAATATAAGCACCAACCAAGAAGTCGCACTAACTATGGCCACCAGATCAACCGTATCGATATACGTCGTACAGTTTCCTTGGTCTATTGCCATTTACCTAAGGTACACTAGATCCGGGTGTAGGACTCATCTCACAGCACAAGGAACAGTCCCACAATCAAAGCACAAATATATACATGCAAATGAATAATAACACAGATAGTAATAAATATGAACAAGTTAGGGATAACCCTCAAAAGTTAGATGTCCCCAGTGAAGTCGCCATTTTCTGTTGCGGTGGAAATAGGATCACAAACTATTAATGAGTTTGAATCGCAATTCAATTCACAACCGCTCTTTGATTTATCCGAAGGAAAAGGTCAAAAGAGGGAAAACCTATTTTTGCATCGTAAACACAATGCGGGGAAAGATCTAGGGTTCGGGGGTTGGTTAAATTTAGGGAAGGTATTAGCACCCTAAACTTCTGTAGTACTCTACAGGAACCTTTTGTTCAAATGTTTACTATCTTGCTTTATTTATTTGCTTAAGGTATATGTACAAAGGATTAAAAGTGAGAAAAGAGACCTAAGGGGTTAATTCTAAGTTTACTCGGCAAGACATCGCATCTTGTGCCTACGTATCCTTACGGGAATGGAATCAGAGTAATCGTAGTTCCCCTCAAAAGGGAGGTTAGAGACTTCTTGACTGTGGTCAAGGTCTCAAGGGGAATAAACACATCTTAAGGACACGCTTACGTGGAGTGTAGGAACTCCAAATTTCTACGTTGAAATGTTAAGTTGAAATTAGGGTTAGGTTAGGTTAGGTTAGGGATTCCACGGCGGGAAACCCTAAAATGAGCGCGGCGGCTCTTTGACCTAATGCTAAGGGTAAAATTGTAATCTTGCCTGCGGCGAGGCATTTGGGAGAATTAGGGTTTGTAAGGTGAAAGGGTTTGAAGTTGAGGACTATTGGCGCGGCGACCAAAAGCTAGACCTAACCTTCGGATGTGTGTGGTGTGACTGGAATATTAATGAAGATGTGAGATGATTGAGTTATGCAAACAGAAAATAAAGACAGCAGTTAAAGCCATACAAACAGAAATTTAAAGGCAGAAACTTAAAGCGCGATTATTAGGTTCGCGTAGTTACAACCGAGAAGCAATTACAATAATGATGAAACTTAAATAAAACATAATGTAATAAGCTGCGAGATGAACACACGTGTTAACGGGCAAAGTCAGACGGCAATTGGACGAGTCATGAGACAAGAGTGCAATGTTGAAGGTTTTTGTTGTTTTGAAAGAGATGTTAAATGAATTTATAAAAAAAAGAGTAATGTTAATTTTAAAAATTTTAAATTTAATCTAAAAAAAAATTTCAATTTATATATATTTTTTTTAAAAAAGGATTTTTCTTATTTATTAAAAAGGTTTTTTATTTATTTATTTAAAAAACAATTTTAATATCTAACCTAATATTAACAAAAAAACAGAAAATAATAATAAAAAAAATAAAGGAAAGGGAATTGGGAATTGGTAATTGGAATTGGAGATTGGGCCGGTAGGATTCTCAACCCAAACCGGTTGTATGTCACAGTTAGTGATGATCTAGGGTTTCAAAACCCCATTGTATCTCGCGGCGCCGTTAAGCCTTCGTCTTCCTCATCGCCTTTCTCTCTGTGATTCTTTCTTCAATCATATGGAAAACCCTGAAATCAAAACCGAACACTGTTAAAAGTGAAGATATTATGTTCCTGGCTTACATTCTCGTTCGCAATCGGTGATGAATGGAGGCGATGATGGTGGACTGAGCCTCCGTGGAGGGTTTGCCCGTCGTGGATGGAGGCGATGATGGTGGACCTTCCCCAACCTCTCGATGAGTGCTCGAAACTCTCCTCCTCTTTCTCGCGGTCGCTAGGGTTTTGCGTTCTTCGTCGTTTTCGTCCAGGGTCTCTTACGAGGTGATGTCCTTCCTTTTATAATCTTCTAATTCTCTTTTGGGCCTTTGATACCAGTGGATTTACGTTATTTTCTGAGATTGGGTCGCGATTTGATTTTGATTTCGTGGAGCTTTTGCGAACCAACGTTAATTTGATTTGATTGGGATCTGTTGATCTTTTTTTTCACTGAATCGGATTTGATTGGAAGCCTTTCCATATTTTATTTACCTTGACTAGATTTCGTCTTTTAGATTTCAATTGGGTATCGTTTCGTTTGGGATAAACTGTGCCTGATTTGGATTTTTATCAGATATAGATTTTAATGTTTTATCTGATATGATTTGTTTGGATTTCACAGATGTTTCGGATACGGGTAACTCCATCATAGATTTGGATATCTGGTTCCATCTGATGCAGTTTAGTGACCTTGTTTCATTTTCCTCTAACAGGGTTGTGTGAACCTGTTACACTTTCTGAATCGATACGCAGGTGTTGATGCTTTCTTCGAACGTGCGCCTGGGTCTTTTCTATGATGAACTCGCGGCGATTCAATTACTTGTGACACTTTTTCTTGAACTAAAACTGAGTTACGATGTTTATGAATTGAACTTGGCTCTTATTTTCTGAACATGAGCTTGGTTCGTTTGCACACGAGCTTGATTCCTCGACTCTCCGAGCTGAGCCTGATCTTTCTGTTCTCTGATGTTAAACTGGTTCCATTGAACTGAACTATGATTGTGACTTAGGCTATGATGTTCACACTGAGCCCTATGCCTTGCACTTCGATTTTCCAACGTGACATTTCACCTTTGGTTGGGGATCACTACGACTGATACAGTTTAATGAACTGAGCTTACTCTTGACATGTAAGTGTGATTATGTGAACTTGTCTTGCTCATCTGATTTGGCTAACAGTTTTGAGGTAGTTTGGGAAACTGGTTTGGATTTTGAACTGATTGTTTCTTTGTTTAGGATGAACTGTGATAGTATGCTGGGCTATGATGTGTGATAGCTGAGCCCTGGCTTTGGTATTTCGTTTTTAACACACATGTGTAAGGTGCTAGTTTGCTTTTTGACCTGAACTGCTGATATCGTGATGCACTTGTTGTTACGAGCTGATATGAACTGTCATGGTGAAACTGATATACTTGTTAATGGTATGGATTCATTTTCTTTCTGATATCAGTTGGCTCTTTTTCTTCGAACTTCTCTGGGTTTGTTCGTTTTTGAATTGAATTGCTTTGGTTCTAATGTTTGTGAATTAGATTACTTCTTTCAACTTTGTACAGCTTATGATTTGTTTGTTGAACCTTGGGTGACAGATTTGCTTGACTAGGTTCTTTTCCCGCGCGTCTTTCGAACGACTGTTTGTGGCTGTGAGGTTTGTGGATTTGCTTAGAACTGAAATGAATGGGTTCCTATCTTTCTGAACATAAGCTTGGTTCCTCAATTCTCTGAGTTTAACTGATCTTTCTACTCTCTGATTTGGAACCAATAGGTGGCTGCGACTTTTAGGCTATGATGTTCACACTGAGCCTTGGATTCTGTACTTGAATTTTCAATGTGACTTGCTCATTTGGTTTATTACACTGCTGCTGATTGTGATTTGATGCTGAAACCGAGTTTATGCTGATGCGAATTCTGTCGTGGCTTATTTCCGTTCAGATTTGGCATTTGATTTTCACGGGCTCGCTTGTGTGGTTCAGAGTTGATACAGCTGTGAAATTTGGTTTACTTGATAGTGTCCCAAAAATTGTTTACTTGATGGAATGGTGTTTTTAATTTGTTTTTGAACCGAATCCAATTATGGCAAATCAAATCCTACTTCTTTTACTCTTCATATTTCGACAGTCCCTTATGATAAGAACAATAACTACCTGATCTGACGCCGATGGCTCAGATTGGTAACGGGAGTAGGATGCGGCTTTAGTCGTGCCCTCCCGACGCTCGATGATGATAATGTTCTGAGAGTGTCAAACAATCTTCTAACCTCTTTTCCTGTGGTTTGTTTTGCTTTGATGTGCAGGTGATCAAGAGTTGCGTGAAGAACTCAAGGGAGGACCAATGAAGAAACTTGTAGTTTTTTCTCTTTTTAGGACTTTAGGACCTAGAATAGATACTCATTGTAAATGTATAATCCTTTTGTAAATGAAAGATCATCATGAATAAAATCAAAAATTACTTCCATTTCAACTTGTAATTCTAGATGTTTATGAAATAAAATCCAGTAAATATTCATTTCTATTTTCTCAATTATGAATTTAAATATCCATGAATAATCATCCATTACTTATTTTGATTTGTAGCTTATGAACATTCATGAATAAAAGCTCACAAATATTAAAACTTAACCTCTCCTTTGCTTTTTATAAATGATATCCCGCCATATGATTATATCCAAACATATTCAAATTAAAACCTCGTTGATCACATCTCTTCTCAAAATAACCTTAACAGTATCCACTTCCTTTTCAACCCAACTTTATAAAAGGAAACAAAACTGTTTGGAAACGTTTCAGAATCAAACAAAGCACGGCCCCGAGTCCAATCATATTTCTGACAAAACATACTGGCACCTTGCCCCAAATGGCAAATAAATGCCTCAGAACGTAATAACAGCCCGTTTTCAAGAAATTAGCAGAATTTGCGTGAAATGTCCAAAATACCCCTGGGACCAACCAAATCTGCAAAACAAACACCTCCACAACTTGTTAGTGGTTAGCAAATGTTCATAGGAGATGATATGCGAAATGCCGGACTAAATGTAAGGGTAAAATTTGGGGTATTACACAAGCCATTCAGCCCATCAAATTGCTTGAGCTTGATTTGTAGCATCTTCTCATCATCTTAGGAGCATTTTTATACCTTGGAAGAGCACTCAAAGTCTCTGGTTTTCTTATTGTGTAAGCTTGCTTCAAGAGGTAAGCCTAAAACACAAGAAAACATGAAATTTTCATTTGCATTTCACATGCTACCATGACTTTTAGCTATGATTTGGTGTTGTACATTGTTTTAACATGTCTTATATATATATATATATTGCGTGTCATGTATGAACCATTACTTGCATCAAAACATGTAGTTTTTGAACTGGAAAATTCTGGTCACAAGCTAGGCCACAAACTAGGCCCAACCTAGTCACTTTTTGCGTTTTGCATCTAATCTACCAAACCATGTGTGCATATCTTGATTTATTTTGTGCTAACCTCTTAATATGATGTATATGTGATATTTGTACACTTGTTTCACCAAGCACACCACTACACATGACTGTTCACATGTTCACGTTTTTTTGTTGTCACCAAACTTGCCTAAACCATGTTGCTATCGAATTTTTCTGTGGGTGTATGGTATGGAAAAAAATGGTACCATTGAATTACTTGTTTAAAAATACACAATTTTAACTTTTGTTTCACTCCATTTGGTTAAGAATTGACTGAGTTCCAATCCTTCACACAAATGACCCTTAGGTTGTAACCTTGCCTTGCCCTAGTTTTTGCCCTCTTGGTGCACCAACTTGCAATGACCATAACTTGCTCAATAACCTCGTTACAATCTTCTTCCCCTTTTCTTTTCTCTGGCTAAGACGCGATGATGAGGGACGCTCTGAGCGGTTTACTGATGTGGTTGTCGATGGCATTTGTTGTTGTTTGTATAACCTTGTTCTTTTCTCTCTCTTCTTATAAAAAGAAAAAGTGTAAATTGACTACTCCAGTTCACATTCAATGTGTGTCTTCCTTAATGCCGTTTTTTTAACAAGATTTATTTTATTTTTTCCATGTGAATTGGTATTGATGAAGGGCTTGGTGAAGATCCATATGATTCCACCATACCCCATATTGCTATCACATCTCCCCGGTGGATTAATTGGGCTCTTTTTTATTTATTATTTTTTACAATTGTGGCTTTTATTTTCTGCACAGTTGGGCTTTTCGCAGTCCATGGTAAAATCATCATGCTCACACACCCTCATCATTTTATACACCCCCTCTTATTTTTAATGTAATATATTTTTTGTAAACTAGTTTTAAGAATTGTTAGTATATTTTTTTATAATTTAGTTTTTTTTTTAAGATTTGTTAATATATTTTTTATAAATTAGTTTTTTTTTTAGATTTGTTAATATATTTTTTTATAAATTAGTTTTTTAGATTTCTAATTAGTTTTTTATAAATAAGTTTTTCAGACTTTTATTAATTTTGAATATGTTTTTCTCAATCAAATTCATCTTTTCTTCATTTATTCGAGTCGATGATGAGACCTCTAAAACCAATATCAGTCAAATTATTGATAGATAACGGTTTGTCTGAGACCATCCTCTTTCTCTTTCAATTTCTTCTTCATTTTCGATTTTATTTAATTTTTCTCGATCTATGAAGTCTTCTGATTCGTAAGCGTCAATTTATCAAAGTCAATAACCTTCGCAATTTCAAATCTATGAAAAAGGGCCATTTGGGTCATTTTCTATACTTTGGGATCGTGATAGGCTACCTTCGATTAATCGACATGATGCTTATGATTAATACGAGATCCAACCTTTCTTTTGTTCGTGTGACACGATTAAATCAAAGAATGATTCTCGATATCATTTCTCTATCTTGTCCATAACACGATATTAATTCACGCAACCTCCTATAGTTCGACTTTCATCATAAGTCGAGCTACAACAGTTTAGCGTTACATTTCGCCCCGATTCAATTCACTACCCAACTGACCACTAACTTTTATTTTCCAGTCAGATATACCACTGTTTTATTTTCAGTCGATATTATCTTGTTCATATACTCATTGACTCTTATTCTGATATATTTTTATGAATATTCTTATATATATTGTTATATACCCTGTATACTATTCATATCTTGTATATATTC
This sequence comes from Lathyrus sativus, assembly GCA_963859935.3. NCBI lineage: Eukaryota > Viridiplantae > Streptophyta > Magnoliopsida > Fabales > Fabaceae > Lathyrus > Lathyrus sativus. Next base: position 339,011,577 of record OZ012741.1, read on the forward strand.
ATTTCTTCATCTTATTCACATTCTTTTAAAACACCTAATAACTATCGAAACCATAAAACCCTAAATTGGTGAACTGTTGTTGGTTTATCCGAGTGTTGGATCTTTGGACATTTTCAGGAACCCTAGCATGGAGTTGTGCCCGACTTTCACTCAAGGCTTAGTTTATGACACATTGCACACACACAGCTTTCTCTTGGGCTACCTGACAATGAGACCTTTTATTTCGTGCAATCCCTGTAGAATCAAGATTCAAAAGCATCTATTGTTTTGATGAAGACAACTCATATCAGCTTGGATCGCAAGATACTTACACTATATACCCGTGGGGGTATATGTACTATGAAGCTGCTTACACTATATACCCGTGGGGGTATATATACTGAGGATAAAATCTGAAGCATCTCTATTCTGAACTCTTCACAAAAAGCAAAAGGTGCAAGCTTATCATCAAGAATACATTATCAAGATCAAGATAAAGTCATTTATCTATATTGGATCAAGTTCCATCTATCAAGTTTCAAGTGGTGTTAAAGATTCAAGACACGGTATAACATTGTTTACTTAGAATTATGTATGCAAGTGTTCTTTGATCTCACTTCACTACACCACTAACTGAAACCTATTTAAATCTATTTTAAAATACTCTTGAATTTTTAAATTAAGTATTTTTGGAAAATCTTTCAGTGTTAACCGATTAACCTGTGGGGTTAACCGATTAACACAAGTTAAAATTATGATTTTGGGAATTTCTTACAGTGTTAACCGATTAACCATATAGGTTAACCGATTAACACATTTAAAATTTGAATTTTTTTGTACGTTGAAAAGGTGTTAACCGATTAACCCATTTGGTTAATCGATTAACACTGAAGCAACAACCAAAAATAGCAACTGGTCATGGAGAATTGCATTGCTCTATGATTTTCTTACTGGCTATTTTTTCTGTCCCATAATCATACCTTTTTGAAAGGGTTTTTCACTCTTATAAATTGATTTAAGTTTTCAAAATCAAAACAACCTTCAAGAAACAAATTTCAAAAATTACTCTTTATCTTCAACCTTTTTGAATTTTTAAAAGTGTTCAAATCAGAATTTTGAAACAAGCCATTGAAATACACTTTCACATCTTTACAGCTTGCTTTCACATAAAGAACACTTGTATAATTTCTGAGTAATCTTTGTCTTAAGAAAAAGATCAATATTTCATATTGATATACATTCAAGTTTACTTATATACAAATTCAGAATTGACTACAACTTATTCTTAGAATTATAAAAGACAAGTTTGTAGGGTTTTCCTTGTGATCCGGATTGTGGATACAAGAGGTCCTTGTGTGAGATATTCATTCTCGGTAGGACTTAAATATTGTGTAAATCCAAGAAGGGTGTTCTTGGTTGTTAGGATTGTCTTGTGTAGAAATCTAACATTGATAGTAAAATTCTCTTTCATGTTAAAAGGGGAGTGGAGTACTCTCGGATTGTGAGGGGAACCACTATAAATCGTTGTGTCCTTTTACCTTCTGCATTTTACTGTTTTTCATCATCCAGAAGAACTTAAAGAAGAAAAATTCAAGAATCATAAAAACCGAAAAAAGTGTCGAAGAGCCTAATTCACCCCCACCCCCTCTTAGGCATACATATAACTTACAATTGGTATCAGAGCAGGTTAAGATAACCTGTTTCTATCGATCCAGTATGGCTTCCGCTAGCACCAACCCAGTTTTCAAAGACGGTGGAAGTAGTAACAAACCACCCCTAATTTTTGGAGAATATTTCGATATTTGGAAAATCAAAATGAAGGCACATATTGAAGCCCAAGGAGAAGGTATATGGGAAGCAATCGAAGAAGGACCACACAATCCAGTAAATGTGGTCAATGGCGTTGGAACCGCAAAGTTAAAAAGTACGTATGACGAAGACGATAAAAAAAAGATTCTTAATGAGAAGAAAGCAATCAACATACTCCAAAGCGCTCTCAGTATGGACGAATTCTTCCGTGTATCACAATGTAAATCGGAAAAGGAGATTTAGGACATCTTGGTTGAAACGCATGAAGGAACCACAGAAGTAAAAAAATTGAGGCTCAACACGTTAAGTCAAGAATACGAGATGTTCTGTATGCAGCCCGGTGAATCTATTGTTGCCTTACAAAAGAGATTCGTTCATCTAACAAATCAATTGATTACTCTCGGGAAGACCTTCACCAATGATGATCTCAACCTGAAAGTCCTAAGATCCTTGACAAGGGAATTGCAACCAAAAGTGACCGCTATTTCAGAAAAGAAGAGTCTCTCAACGATGACATTCGTGTCCTTATTTGGCAAACTTCAAGAGCACGAATTGGAACTTTGAAGGCTCGAGAAGCACGAAAGTCAAGAAAAGAATTCCATAGAAATTGCCTTGAAGATTGGCACAAAGGATGACAAAGAGGACGAGACTTCTGAAGATGAAAACTTTATGCTTCATGTAAAGAAGCTTGGTAAGTTTTTTAACACAAATAAAAATTCCTCTTTTCCTAAAAAGAATAAACATTACAGGAAAAAGGATGCATCCACATCGATTCAAGAAGTCACATGTTACGAATGTGGGAAGCAAGGTCATATAAAGTCGGATTTCCCGAAACATGCAAAGAAAGGAGGATTCAAAGGCAAGAAGGATTTCAAAAATAAGAAGGCTTATGTTGCTTGGGACGATAATGAGATAAGTTCATCATCGGAATCGGAAAACGACGAATGTGCAAATATGGCTCTTATGGCGTCACATCACCCCGATGAAGAAATTGATGAGGTTAGTAGCAATTTTTCAATTTATGACAATGATGAACAAGAAGTCATAAATGAACTTCTAAAAGAGTGCAAGACTTTGTATAAAAGCATCTCATCCCAAAAGAAAAGAATTTCATCTTTAGAAGAACAAAATATTGCTTTTGAAAAATACATTGAAAATGAAAAACAAAAATTGATGGATAAAAAACAAAGTCTTGTATGCAAAAATTGTGAATCCTTATCTTTTCAAATTGTTCAACTTAAAAGAGTTTTAGAAAGATACGAAAAAGGTCAAATTGGCTTGGGGGAAATTCTTAGGCACCAAAGATATCCTAATGATAAAAGTGGATTAGGATATTCTATGTTTTCCAAACCAAGCACAAATAAAATAATTTTTGTGAAAGCAAGTGAACAAGTTGTTAAAGAAAAGACAAATATTCCTAAAACTATGCATCAAAGTCATAAAAAGAAAAGAATTGTGAAGAAAAAGAATTATGTTCCTAGATATAGAAGTAATTTTCAACCTACTTGTTTTTATTGTGGAATCAAAGGCCATACATCTAATGCTTGCTATGTGTGCAACATTGGTGTTGCTAAAGGGTATTATGTGTGGGTTGAAAAGGGTACTAACTATCAAGGATCCAAAGCAATTTGGGTACCTAACAATACTTGATGTTGTTTTGTAGGTATGCTTAAAGACAACTTCTAATCAATGGTATCTTGATAGCAGTTGTTCAAAGCATATGACGGGCGGCATCAACAAATTTTCAAGTCTATCATTAAAGGTCAAAGGATATGTCACTTACGGTGATGATAATAAAGGAAAGATTCTTGGAGTAGGAACTGTTGGTGCACCTCCATATAGAATCATCGAAGACGTCCTTTATGTGGAAGGCCTTAAATAAAACCTTCTTAGCATAAGTCAATTGTGTGACAAAGAGTTCCGAATCAACTTCACAAAGGATGAATGTTTGATAGAACATGAAGTCACCCATGACATCTTGCTAAAAGGTAAAAGATTTAATAATATTTTTATGATCTCTTTTGATGACTCATCCTTGAAGGTAAAATGTTTAATGGCGGACAACAACGAGGCGTGGCTATGGCATAAAAGGTTTGCTCACATTCACATGGAGCATTTAAACAAGTTGATAAAGCATGACCTAGTTGTTGGTCTTCTGAAGATAAAGTTCATCAAGGATAATTTATGCGATGCTTGCCAAAAAGGGAAACAAACCAAGACAACTTTCAAGTCCAAGAAAGTAGTGTCTACATCAAGGCCACTTCAATTGTTGCATATGGATCTTTTTGGTCCATCAAGAACGAAAAGCTTCGGAGATAACATTTATGCTATAGTTATTGTTGATGATTTCTCTCGATACACATGGATATTATTTTTAGTGCAGAAAAGTGATGTGTTCAAAGCATTCAAGAAGTATGCAAAGCAAATTCAAAACGAGAAGTCACTCACCATAGCCTCCATTAGAAGCGACCATGGTGGAGAATTCCAAAATTCACATTTTGAAGATTTTTGCGAAGAGCATGGAATTTCTCACAACTTTTCCGCACCAAGGACTCCTCAACAAAACGGTGTCGTAGAAAGGAAGAATAGGTCATTGGTGGAGCTTGCAAGAACAATGCTTAGCGACTCAAATCTTCCTAAATATTTTTGGGCGGATGCGGTTAGCACGACTTGCTTCGTAAGCAATCGTGTCAATATTCGACCAATTCTCAAGAAGACTCCGTATGAGTTGTTCAAGGGTAGGAAACCAAATATATCATTCTTTCATATATTCTGATGCAAATGTTTCATTCTCAACAACGATAAGGACAATCTCGGTAAGTTTGATGAGAAGTCCGACAAAGGTATATTCCTTGGTTACTCCCTCTCTAGTAAAGCCTTTAGAATTTTTAATAAAAGAAATCTTACTATTGAAGAATCCATTCACGTTTCTTTTGATGAGACTAACCCCTCGAAAGAGGATAATATTATTGTGGATGATGATGATGCTATAGTAGATTCTTCACAACAACAAAAGGAGACTTCAAAGGATCAAACAATACCACAAGAAGATGACACTCAAATCATTGAAGAACATCAAGATCTTACGAAGGAATGGAGAACTCATAGAGATCACCCGACTGATAAAGTTATTGGTGATATTAGCCAAGGTGTTTCAACTCGACTAAATCTTAAGGATGCTTGTCTCAACATGGCTTTTGTGTCTCAAATTAAACCAACCAAGATTGATGAAGCCTTAGGCGACGACCAATGGATTATAGCGATGCAAGAAGAACTCAACCAATTCGAAAGGAATCAAGTTGGGAGTCATGTACCAAGACCGGACCATAAGCACATCATAGGAACAAGATGGGTGTTCAAGAAAAAACATGACGAGAATGGGATCATAGTTCGTAACAAAGCAAGATTGGTCGCACAAGGCTACAACCAAGAAGAAGGAATTGATTTTGATGAAACATTCGCTCCGGTAGCAAGGTTAGAAGCGATTAGATTATTTACTTGCTTACGCGTGGTCTATGAATTTTCAGTTGTTCCAGATGGATGTCAAAAGCGCTTTCCTGAATGGATACATCAATGAAGAAGTTTATGTCAAACAACCTCCGGGTTTTGAAGACTTCAAGAATTCCTCGCATGTTTACAAGCTGAAAAAGGCACTCTATGGATTAAAACAAACACCAAGAGCATGGTATGACCGCCTTAGCAATTTCTTATGTGAAAAGGGATTTACAAAAGGAAAGGTTGACAAGACGCTGTTCATAAAGAAGATCAAGGGTAACACCTTATTGGTTCAAGTCTATGTCGATGACATCATCTTCGGATCAACAAACAAAGAGCTTTGCAAAGAATTTTCACTTATGATGCAAGGAGAATTCGAGATGTCCATGATGGGAAAACTGAACTACTTTCTTGGACTACAAATCAAGCAATCAAAGGATGGCATCTTCCTCAACCAATCCAAGTATTGCAAGGAATTGTTGAAGAAATTCGATATGGATAGTTGCAAGGTGATGTCCATTCCTATGGGATCAGGAATGTACGTTGATCAAGATGAATCCGGTACTCCAATTGATATCACAAAATATCGAGGATGTAAGACCGATAGAAAAAGAATAAGTGGTACGTGTCACATTCTCGGGAATGCACTAGTGTCATGGGGATGCAAGAAGCAAGCATGTGTTGTAGTTAGCACGGCCGAAGCGAAATATATTGCAGCAGGAAGTTGTTGTGCACAAATTTTATGGCTTAAGCAACAACTCCTCGATTATGGTGTAGATCTCGGTTGCATTCATCTTCGATGTGACAACACAAGTGCCATCAATATCACAAAGAACCCGGTCATGCATTCAAGGACAAAGCCCATAGACATCCGGAATCACTTCCTTCGAGATCACATACTTAATGGAGATGTAGATGTTACTTTCGTGGATACACACAATCAACTCGCCGACATATTCACTAAACCATTAACTAAGGAACCTTTCTTCAAGATTCGTCGAGAACTCGGGTTTCTCGACGAAGGTGATATCTAATCTCCTCTTTAGTTAATGTGTGCATAATGGATGTTTTCAAACTTGTTGCATTATGTTTTTAAGCTTTAAATTCAGTTTCGTTTTCTTTTATGTACTCGTATAATGGTTTGCTTATTTTAATTTCAAGTTATGACTTTTCCTATGTTAATTGTTTATGCTTGTTGTGTTTGTTATGCATGATTATTTGCTATTAACTTTAAATGCCCCTCTTCCTTTTTGCTAATGATAAAAGGGGAGAAGGATTGTGTATCTAGCATTTTCCTATGAAGAAAAAGTGTTATCTCTCTTGAATTTAGGGGGAGATTCAACTTAGGGGGAGAAATTCTATGAATCAAGTATCAAGCAAGTTTTTCAAAGAAACGTTTGTCATCATCAAAAAGGGGGAGATTGTAGAATCAAGATTCAAAAGCTTCTATTGTTTTGATGATGACAACTCATATTAGCTTGGCTCACAAGATACTTACACTATATACCCGTGGGGGTATATGTATTGTGAAGTTGCTTACACTATATACCCGTGGGGGTATATATACTGAGGATAAAATCTGAAGCCTCTCTATTCTGAACTCTTCACAAAAAGCAAGAGGTGCAAGCATATCATCAAGAATACATTATCAAGATCAAGACAAATTCATTTATCTATATTGGATCAAATTTCATCTATCAAGTTTCAAGTGGTGTTGAAGATTCAAGACACGGTATAACATTGTTTACTTAGAATTATGTATGCAAGTGTTCTTTGATCTCACTTCACTACACCACTAACTGAAACCTTTTTAAATCTATTTTAAAATACTCTTAAATTTTTAAATTAAGTATTTTTGGAAAATCTTTCAGTGTTAACCGATTAACCTGTGGGGTTAACTGATTAACACAAGTTAAAATTATGATTTTGGGAATTTCTTACAATGTTAACCGATTAACCATATAGGTTAACCGATTAACACATGTAAAATTTGAATTTTTTTGTACGTTGGAAATGTGTTAACTGGTTAACCCATTTGCTTAACCGATTAACACTGAAGCAACAACCAAAAATAGCAACTGATCATGGAGGATTGCATTGCTCTATGATTTTCTTACTGGCTATTTTTCTGTCCCATAATCATACCTTTTTGAAAGGGTTTTTCACTCTTATAAATTGATTTAAGTTTTCAAAATCAAAACAACCTTCAAGAAACAAATTTCAAAAATTACTCTTTGTCTTCAACCTTTTTGAATTTTCAAAAGTGTTCAAATCAGAATTTTGAAACAAGCCATTGAAATACACTTTCACATCTTTACAGCTTGCTTTCACATAAAGAACACTTGTATAATTTCTGAGTAATCTTTGTTTCAAGAAGAAGATCAATATTTCATATTGATATACATTCAAGTTTACATATATACAAATTCAGAATTGACTACAACTTATTCTTAGAATTATAAAAGATAAGTTTGTAGGGTTTTCCTTGTGATCCGGATTGTAGATACAAGAGGTCCTTGTGTGAGATATTCATTCTCGGTAGGACTTAAATCTTGTGTAAATCCAAGAAGGGTGTTCTTGGTTGTTAGGATTGTCTTGTGTAGAAATCTAACATTGATAGTAAAATTCTCTTTCATGTTGAAAGGGGCGTGGAGTACTCTCGGATTGTGAGGGGAACCACTATAAATCGCTGTGTCTTTTTATCTTCTGCACTTTACTGTTTTTCATCATCCAGAAGAACTTAAAAAAGAAAAATTCAAGAATCATAAAAACCGGAAAAAGTGTCTAAGAGCCTAATTCACCCACCACCCCCTCTTAGGCACACATATAACTTAAAATTGGTATCAGAGCAGGTTAAGGTAACCTGTTCTTATCGATCCAATATGGCTTCCGCTAGCACCAACCCGGTTTTCAAAGACGGTGGAAGTAGTAACAAACCACCCCTGTTTTCTGGAGAATATTTTGATTTTTGGAAAATTAAAATGAAGGCGCATCTTGAAGCCCAAGGAGAAGGTATATGGGAAGCAATCGAAGAAGGACCACACAATCCAGTAAATGTGGTCAATGGCGTTCGAACCGCAAAGTTAAAAAGCTCGTATGACGAAGACGATAAGAAAAAGATTCTTAATGAGAAGAAAGCAATCAACATACTCCAAAGCGCTCTCAGTATGGACGAATTCTTCCGTGTATCACAATGTAAATCGGCAAAGGAGATTTGGGACACCTTGGTTGAAACGCATGAAGGAACCACAGAAGTAAAATGATCGAGGCTCAACACGTTAAGTCAAGAATATGAGATATTCCGTATGCAACCCAGTGAATTTATTGTTGCCTTACAAAAGAGATTCGTTCATCTAACAAATCATTTGATTGCTCTCGGGAAGACCTTCACCAATGATGATCTCAACCTGAAAATGCTAAGATCCTTGACAAGGGAATTGCAACCAAAAGTGACCGCTATTTCGGAAAAGAAGATTCTCTCAACGATGAAATCCGCGTCCTTATTTGGCAAACTTCAAGAGCACGAATTGGAACTTTGAAGGCTCGAGAAGCACGAAAGTCAAGAAAAGAATTCCATAGGAATTGCCTTGAAGATTGACACAAAGGATGACAAAGAGGACGAGACTTCCGAAGATGAAAACTTTATGCTTCATGTAAAGAAGCTTGGTAAGTTTTTTAACACAAATAAAAATTCCTCTTTTCCTAAAAAGAATAAACATTTCAGGAAAAAGGATGCATCCACATCGATTCAAGAAGTCACATGTTACGAATGTGGGAAGCAAGGTCATATAAAGCTGGATTACCCGAAACTTGCAAAGAAAGGAGGATTCAAAGGCAAGAAAGATTTCAAAAATAAGAAGGCTTATGTTGCTTGGGACGATAATGAGATAAGTTCATCATCGGAATCGGAAAACGACGAATGTGCAAATATGACTCTTATGGCGTCACATCACTCCGATGAAGAAATTGATGAGGTTAGTAGCAATTTTTCAATTTATGACAATGATGCACAAGAAGTCATATATGAACTTCTAAAAGAGTGCAAGACTTTGTATAAAAGCATCTCATCCCAAAAGAAAAGAATTTCATCTTTAGAAGAACAAAATATTGCTTTTGAAAAATACATTGAAAATGAAAAACAAAAATTGATGGATGAAAAACAAAGTCTTGTATGAGAAAATTGTGAATCCTTATCTTTTCAAATTGTTCAACTTAAAAGAGTTTTAGAAATATACGAGAAAGGTCAAATTGGCTTGGAGGAAATTCTTAGACACCAAAGATATCCTAATGATAAAAGTGGATTAGGATATTCTAAGTTTTCCAAACCAAGCACAAATAAAATCATTTTTGTGAAAGCAAGTGAACAAGTTGTTAAAGAAAAGGCAAACATTCCTAAAACTATGCATCAAAGTCACAAAAAGAAAAGAATTGTGAAGAAAAAGAAATATATTCCTAGATATAGAAGTCATTTTCAACCTACTTGTTTTTATTGTGGAATCAAAGGCCATACATCTAATGCTTGCTATGCGCGCAACATTGGTGTTGCTAAAGGGTATTATGTGTGGGTTAAAAAGGGTACTAACTATCAAGGATCCAAAGCAATTTGGGTATCTAACAATACTTGATGTTGTTTTGTAGGTATGCTTGAAGACAACTTCTAATCAATGGTATCTTGATAGCGGTTGTTCAAAGCATATGACGGGCGACATCAACAAATTTTCAAGTCTATCATTAAAGGTCAAAGGATACGTCACTTACGGTGATGATAATAAAGAAAAGATTCTTGGAGGAGGAACCGTTGGTGCACCTCCATATACAATCATCGAAGACGTCCTTTATATGGAAGGCCTTAAACACAACCTTCTTAGCATAAGTTAATTGTGTGACAAAGGGTTCCGAATCAACTTCACAAAGGATGAATGTTTGATAGAACATGAAGTCACCCATGACATCTTGCTAAAAGGTAAAAGATTTAATAATATTTTGATAATCTCTTTTGATGACTCATCCTTGAAGGTAAAATGTTTAATGGCGAACAACAACGAGGCGTGGATATGGCATAAAAGGTTTGCTCACATTCACATGAAGCATTTAAACAAGTTGATAAAGCATGACCTAGTTGTTGGTCTTCCGAAGATAAAGTTCATCAAGGATAATTTATGTGATGCTTGCCAAAAAGGGAAACAAACTAAGACAACTTTCAAGTCCAAGAAAGTGGTGTCTACATCAAGGCCACTTCAATTGTTGCATATGGATCTTTTTGGTCCATCAAGAACGAAAAGCTTCGGAGATAACATTTATGCTATAGTTATTGTTGATGATTTCTCTCGATACACATGGATATTGTTTTAAGTGTAGAAAAGTGATGCGTTCAAAGCATTCAAGAAGTATGCAAAGCAAATTCAAAACGAGAAGTCACTCACCATAGCCTCCATTAGAAGCGACCATGGTGGAGAATTCCAAAAGTCACATTTTGAAGATTTTTGCGAAGAGCATGGAATTTCTCATAACTTTTCCGCACCAAGGACTCCTCAACAAAATGGAGTCGTAGAAAGGAAGAATAGGTCATTGGTGGAGCTTGCAAGAACATTGGTGGAGCTTGCAAGAAGAATGCTTAGCGACTCAAATCTTCCTAAATATTTTTGGGCGGATGCGGTTAGCACGACTTGCTTCGTAAGCAACCGTGTCAATATTCGACCAATTCTCAAGAAGACTCCGTATGAGTTGTTCAAGGGTAGGAAACCAAATATATAATTCTTTCATATATTCGGTTGCATTCCTCTTCGATGCGACAACACAAGTGCCATCAATATCACAAAGAACCTGGTCATGCATTCAAGGACAAAGCACATAGACATCCGGCATCACTTCCTTCGAGATCACATACTTAATGGAGATGTAGATGTTACTTTCGTGGATACACACAATCAACTCGCCGACATATTCACTAAACCATTAACTAAGGAACCTTTCTTCAAGATTCGTCGAGAACTCGGGATTCTCGATGAAGGTGATATCTAATCTCTTCTTTAGTTAATGTGTGCATAATGGATGTTTTCAAACTTGTTGCATTCTGTTTTTAAGCTTTAAGTTCAGTTTCGTTTTCTTTTATGTACTCGTACAATGGTTTGCTTATTTTAATTTCAAGTTATGGCTTTTCCTATGTTAATTGTTTATGCTTGTTGTGTTTGCTATGCATGATTATTTGCTATTATCTTTAAATGCCCCTCTTCCTTTTTGCTAATGATAAAGGGGGAGAAGGATTGTGTATCTAACATTTTCCTATGAAGAAAAAGTGTTATCTCTCTTGAATTTAGGGGGAGATTCAACTTAGGGGGAGCAATGATATGAATCAAGTATCAAGCAAGTTTTTCAAAGAAACGGTTGTCATCATCAAAAAGGGGGAGATTGTAGAATCAAGATTCAAAAGCTTCTATTGTTTTGATGAAGACAACTCATATTAGCTTGGCTCACAAGATACTTACACTATATACCCGTGGGGGTATATGTACTGTGAAACTGCTTACACTATATACCCGTGGGGGTATATATACTGAGGATAAAATCTGAAGCATCTCTATTCTGAACTCTTCACAAAAAGCAAGAGGTGCAAGCATATCATCAAGAATACATTATCAAGATCAAGACAAAGTCATTTATCTATATTGGATCAAGTTTCATCTATCAAGTTTCAAGTGGTGTTGAAGATTCAAGACACGGTATACATTGTTCACTTAGAATTATGTATGCAAGTGTTCTTTGATATCACTTCACTACACCACTAACTGAAACCTTTTTAAATCTATTTTAAAATACTCTTAAGTTTTTAAATTAAGTATTTTTGGAAAATCTTTCAGTGTTAACCGATTAACCTGTGGGGTTAACCTATTAACACAAGTTAAAATTATGATTTTGGGAATTTCTTACAGTGTTAACCAATTAACCATATAGGTTAACCGATTAACACATGTAAAATTTGAATTTTTTTGTACGTTGGAAAGGTGTTAACCGATTAACCCATTTGGTTAACCGATTAACACTGAAGCAACAACCAAAAATAGCAACTGATCATGGAGAATTGCATTGCTCTATGATTTTCGTACTGGCTATTTTTTCTGTCCCATAATCATACCTTTTTGAAAGGGTTTTTCACTCTTATAAATTGATTTCAGTTTTCAAAATCAAAACAACCTTCAAGAAACAAATTTCAAAAATTACTCTTTGTCTTCAACCTTTTTGAATTTTCAAAAGTGTTCAAATCAGAATTTTGAAACAAGCCATTGAAATACACTTTCACATCTTTACAGCTTGCTTTCACATAAAGAACACTTGTATAATTTCTGAGTAATCTTTGTTTCAAGAAGAAGATCAATATTTCATATTGATATACATTCAAGTTTACTTATATACAAATTCAGAATTGACTACAACTTATTCTTAGAATTATAAAAGATAAGTTTGTAGGGTTTTCGTTGTGATCCGAATTGTGGATACAAGAGGTCCTTGTGTGAGATATTCATTCTCAGTAGGACTTAAATATTGTGTAAATCCAAGAAGGGTGTTCTTGGTTATTAGGATTGTCTTGTGTAGAAATATAACATTGATAGTAAAATTCTCTTTCATGTTGAAAGGGGCGTGGAGTACTCTCGGATTGTGAGGGGAACCACTATAAATCGATGTGTCCTTTTACCTTCTGCACTTTACTGTTTTTCATCATCCAGAAGAACTTAATAAAGAAAAATTCAAGAATCATAAAAACCAGAAAACGTGTCTAAGAGCCTAATTCACCCCCCCCCTCTTATGCATACATATAACTTACAATCCAGTGTAATTTACATGTACCCCTCTCCCATTTTCAATGTACGTATTTCGTATTTCTTTGACTGTGGCTTATCTTCTAGGAGCACCCCCAAGGATTAGTATAACCGCTTTCAAACTAATTCTCGATTCGTCATCGAACCATTTTCAAACACCCCTCTGTAAGTCGAGTGCTCGTCCGCATTCGCCATCAACCTATTGCATACACTGTTGCACTTTATTGTGAACTCGATATTAGGAGAACCCCTAGGGACTAGTATCGTTTCTCACGCTTAAACCCTAGACTCGTACGCGAGGTATTTTCAAACTCACTTCCATTCCACCATATTTTTGCATGCAAATACAAGTCAAACTCTTGATCCAACGTCAAACAGATATTTTCAACAAACTATCAAACTAATTCACCACCTGTTCTCTTTTACAATTTTTCTCCTGAAGCCTTGGTCTCGTACCAAATGCATTTTCAAATTATTTTTCACAATACAACTTGAATGGTTGTGGAGCGGTTAGGCGTAGGCCTTCTCCTATCCCGAGTGCTTGACATTACCTTTAGGGTTCACTGTCGTAAAATACTTACCATCCAAGATCAAAATGCTTTTAATAAAGGAATGAAGTTCTCTTTGCATTGAACTAAAGAGAGAGGATTAAGTGCAGAATTCTTCCTCTTCAAGTGTCAGGATACTCACTGTAGAGTGTGTAGTCTCGATACTCGTCTTTCAATATGAAGACGTGATTGTATTCGCCACACCATTTTCACAATAAATCTTTGAGATAAGGAATTGGGTACTACCCGCAAGGGGTTACTATCCGAGGACCTATTTCATCCTTAAAAACAAATTCCACTAATCAAATGTGACATCTTGCCTCGATAGGTGAAAACTATCTTTTCAAAAAGGATATGTTACATCCGTTCTACCGCAAATAGGTAATGCCTAAGACTCTTCAAGCAAGCTGCAATACATCTAACTGCTAGAATGCACACGTTAGCATCATCCATCAAAAATACCAGTTAACCGTAGGTCGAACTACGGCTGCTCTGATTCTTCATTCCCTATGAGGATACATAGGCACGAGGATCTATATCCTTGACAATCACACTAACAACTGACTTCCCCTTTCTCTTGCCCCAGTGCAATCGAGACCAACCTGTTATTCAAACCTTTTCTCTCGCCCCAGTGCGATCGAGACCTTTTCCCGTAGGCCAAACTACGGCTACTCTGATTCTTCACTTCTTTTAAGTGAAGATACGTAGGCACAAGGGCCCCAACCCTTGCCGAGCAATTTCCCCTCTTTTATTCGTAGTTTCCTGAACTACGTTGACTCTGACTTTCTCATTTCTGTTAAGAATATGTAGGCCTAGGACCGCGAAGTCCTACCGAGTCTCTTCTTCTCCTTATCATTTTCTCTTTTCCCTGTTTCCAACCTTTCTCTCTCCCCTTAAAACACTTCTTATAGCAATAATCTTTAACATATACCTTCACACATAGACAAACAAATGATTCCCATCGAGTACAATGGATGCGAGGGGTGCTAATACCTTCCCTTTGTATAACTGGCTTCCAAACCCGTTCTCTTGGTTGCGAGACCATCTTATCTGTTTCATCTTAGGGTTTTCACGATGTTTTCGCTTCCCCTATCGGCATAAATAAAGTTTGATGGCGACTCTCCTATCCTTTCGTTCTCGCCTATTTGTCGTTGCATTTTTCGAGTAGCGAAAACAGTCCCTTATCCAATAAGGTTCTTCACAATACCAAAGCAGTACAAACGAGATTTCTTCGGGTGATCAAAGCAGTCCCTTATCCAATAAGGTTCTTCGCGATACCAAAGCAGTACAAACGAGATTTCTTAGGGTGGTCAAAGCAGTCCCTTATCCAATAAGGTTCTTCGTGATGCCAAAGTAGTATCTCTGAACACATGAGATTCTTCGGGTGGTCGAAGCAGTCCCTTATCCATTAAGGTTCTTCGCGATACCAAAGCAGTATCTCTAAACACATGAGATTCTTTGGGTGGTCGAAGAAGTCCCTTATCTATTAAGGTTCTTCGTGACACCAAAGCAGTATCTCTAAATACATGAGATTCTTCAGGTGGTCGAAGCAGCCCCTTATCCATTAAGGTTCTTCGTGATACCAAAGTAGTATTTCGATCAACATGAGATTCTTTGGGTGGTCGAAGCAGTATCTTATCCAATAAGATTCTTTGATGATGCCAAAGTAGTATCTTGATCAACATGAGATTCTTCGGGTGGTCGAAGCAGCATCTTATCCAATAAGATTCTTCGATGATACCAAAGCAATATCTCTGAACATAAACGAGATTCTTTGGGTGGTCGAAACAGTCCCTTATCCAATAAGGTTCTTCACGATACCAAAGCAGTATCTCTAAACACATGAGATTCTTTGGGTGGTCGAAGTAGTATCTTATCCAATAAGATTCTTCGCGATACCAAAGTAGTATCTCTAACACATGAGATTCTTCGGGTGGTCGAAGCAGTCCTTTATCCATTAAGGTTCTTCGCAATACCAAAGTAGTATCTCTAAACACATGAGATTCTTTGGGTGGTCGAAGCAATCCCTTATCCATTAAGGTTCTTCGCGATAGCAAAGTAGTATCTCTAAACACATGAGATTCTTCGGGTGGTCGAATCAGTCCCTTATCCATTAAGGTTCTTTGTGATACCAAAGCAGTATCTCGATCAACATGAGATTCTTCAGGTAGTCGAAGCAGTATCTTATCCAATAAGATTCTTCGATGATACCAAAGCAGTATCTCGATCAACATGAGATTCTTCGGGTGGTCAAAGCAGCATCTTATCCAATAAGATTCTTCGATGATACAAAAGCAGTATCTCTGAACACAAACGAGATTCTTTGGGTGGTCGAAGCAGTTCCTTATCCAATAAGGTTCTTTGCGATACTAAAGCAGTATCTCTAAACAGATGAGATTCTTTGGGTGGTCGAAGCAGTCCCTTATCCAATAAGGTTCTTCGCGATGCCAAAGCAGTATCTCTAAACATATGAGATTCTTTGGGTGAGTAACCCAGGAAACATGGGATATAATCAAGAAATGGGTCCCCATCCTATTAAGTGGGCAGTTAGGGAGTCTCTGGAAAAGGAAACATGATACATCGCCTATTTTGAGAAAGCTCAAGTGCCTCCTCATATGGGGCCTTTGTAATTATACATGATACATCGCCTATTTTGAGAAAGTTCAGGTACCCCCTCATATGGGGCCTTTGTAATTATACATATATAATTGCCTTTGACTTGCCTCCTGCATCCTTGCTGAATCTATTCTTGTGTTGTTTCGCCTAAATACATTCTTTACACACTTCACTTGGAATGTCGATTTCTGGTAATCCTGAAACCATATTTCTTCTCTTCAAATCTCTGATGTCTTTGAAATTGAGATGACCAAGTCTATAATGCCATATCCATTCATCTCTACTAGATGCAGTTGCAAGGAACTTATACTCTATCACATTAAGTTCATCCTTGAAGGTTCTACTCTGAGACATTAGTGCCTTAAGACATTAAGTTCAACCTTGTCTTTAATCAACACTTTTTAATTTTTTTCGACCAATTGCCCTATACTTAGCAAATTGCTCTTAATGCTTGGCATGTACAACACATTGGAAATTACTGACCTTTTTCCATCTTTCCTCATAATCAGAACATCATCAATACCTTCAGCTGCTAAAGTATTATCATTTGTGATTTTCACCATGTTCTTCATTGAGGGCTTTATGTTGACAAACCAATATTTCCTTCCAAACATGTGTGATGAACATTTTGAGTCCAAGTACCATTGGTCCTTGAATCTCTCTTCATCTTTCATTGTAACCATCAACAACATCTCTTTTTCTTCTTCATGTTTCGCTAGCTTTACATCAGTTTCTTGATTCTTTTTCTTTTCAAGACAATCATTGTAATAGTGATCATACTCCTGACAATTGTAACACAGAATGTGACTTTTATAGATTTTTTGACCACCACCTCTTCCTCTACCTACATCACCACATCTTTGTTTTCCTTGGTTCCAAATTTTTCTATGATTTGACGAGTTTCCTTCTTGCTGATTTGCCCCACATTTCTTTACCCAGCTTGTGTTTCATTTCATTCACATTAGCATTATCATTTGCATTTCATTGACATGTATGCAGGAGATCAAGAGGTATGATTACCAATCAAGGGCTTGGAATAATTTAAGAAGGTTATTCAAATGCTCAAGGGTTGATATCCTTGTCAGAGAAGTTAAAAGATCCTCAAAGAGAGTGGTTGAAGCCAAGTGTGTAGGTCTCATAACTTGAGAGTTATGGGAAGTCATCAGATGATTCTGAAGCCATGAAGTTAGACTTGAGGTCTTGAGAGAGCTCATGAGAAGTTTTGAAGATCACTTTGATGCCTAGACAAGTCATTGTGCAAGTTTAAGAAGACTCAACCATGATTGGTGCAGTTAGGGTTTGACTGGGTCAACCCTAAGTCAACTGATGATTTAAAGAAGGTTGAGACCTAATTCAAGATCCATGTGATCATGGATTGATACATTGAGATGTTATAAGGATGATTCCAAGATCAACTCATCATGATTGAAGAGTTTGAGAAGTTTCAAGCTAGGGTTTCTAAGGCTTGACAGTGTAAAATCCCCTAGTTTGACCCCTATCTTCAAGGCAATTTAGCTCAAGATGTGATTGTCATCTCATCTTACCACCAACATGATTGTTGTAGATCATGATCTTAGCTTTAATTTGAGTGCTAGAAGTCATTGATAGGATTTGTAGAACTCAAGTTATGGCTCAGACAAGTTACAAGTCATCTGAGGAATGTGAATTTGGAGCTTGAAAGTTACCCAACTTGCATGAAACTTTTGCCCTAGAAGGATGATTCCTATGAACTTTTGGTCAACATGAATGTTGTTCCTTATCCTCTTAGATTTCTAGAGAGTACTAGAAGTCTTTGATAGGATTTGTAGAACTCAAGTTATGACTTTGACAAGTCAAGGGTATTTTGGGCATTTGGAGATTACAGGTCATTTCAATCATAAGTCCATAACTCCTATTTGCAAGCCTCAAATGGGAAAATGTTCAACATCAAACTTGTTCAAAATGATGTTTTGAGGCTATCCAAGTGGTCATAAGAGGTTGGAATTGCTTGTAACTCAAGATTGAAAAATTGGCTTAAAAAGGAAGAATTAAAGTTCATTAAAAGGACCAAATTTGTGATTTTTCATTTGGTGACCAAATGAGACAAACCTATATGTCATTTTGATTGTAAACTGCATTTTAAAGACAATGGCAATGGCACTTTTCTAATTTGAGGTCAAAATCATGGAGTTGTATTTTGTTACTTAAGACATAAGTTACATATGCCAAACTATGCATAAGTGCAAGACCAATGCTCCAATCCATCCAAACACCTTCATAATCTCATGTGAGGAGAATTTGGATGAAGAGCATAGTGAATACAAGCTGCTAGTAGAACTGATATGGACATGTCATGAGATTGAATTTTCCATGACATGAGATATTGAAATTCTCATTAGATTGATCCAGAACTTTCTAGATCATCCATTCATGTCCTATATAAGCATATGAAGTGATCCAAGGCCAAGGTTGGTGAGAATTGAGAGATAAGAGTGAGATTGCATTTTGAATTTGCTCATTGCAAATCAAAATCTGTTACAGCCATTGAACCCATTTCAATCCAAGTTCTTGATCTCAATAGCTTGCTCTAGGGTTGGTGATTGATTCTAGATCAAATTCAAGGCAAAACTGTGGAAGAATCGTGAGTTGGCCATTGGAGTTTGAAGCTTGCAACTCAGAATCGGGTTCAAGAATCCAAGAGGTTTCAGCTCATTTCTTTGCATACAGAAGGTTGATTGGATGCTAGTGAAGGAATCTGGAGCTTATTGAAGGTTGATTTGAAGATTTAACCACTCTGTTCATCAAGAATTTGCAGGTATGTACTTTTCATCGTGCAGCTTAATTTAAGCATGATCAATAGGAATTGTTAGTTTAGATGTGATGTAGATTGTTAGTAGAAGCTTTCTGGTAACAATTGGATTGATTTAGAGGCAATAAGTAAGATGACACAAATTCTGTTCATGCTGATATCTTGGTGATTCTTGAGAGTTAATCTTAGTATGATAGTGGAATCAACTTAGTGAAGCATGGTGATGATGTTAGACCTAGTAATTTGGAGAATGGTGAGGTTCGATTCTTGAGTGATTTCTGAGATTTTAATCGTGATTTGAGTTAGGATGAGTTTCAATGTTATTACTTAGCATGGTTAGATTCAGTGGGAAAATGGGGTGGATTAGTGTATTCATGTGAGAGTTTTGATGGAGTATTGATGAAGTACGATTTGGGGAAGATGGAGTTGAAGCTATGAACTTCCATGGATTCCCTTTCCCTCCAACATTCAAAAGGAAGAAGATGAGTTGGTTGCCATTGGATTGGGCTGAAGACTTTGACCTGGGAAGGATCCAACGACCACGAATGATTTAAATTTTGTGAAGGACTCTGAGTTATGAAACGATGCATTTCATTTAATTGGTGTTTTGGGCTTAAGTCACGGATTGCTATCAACACCCCACTTCTAGCCCAGTTTGGATATTGAACTGAATTTTGTTGCTATTCATACCACGCGCCTATTAATTTCTCATTATTTTCTTTTAATTTCTCATTTCATTCATGGTTATTGGAAAATTCATAAATAATTGAAAAATGACTCAAATAATTCCATTCTTTTTTCCATGGATTCATGATTGAATCTAGTTTTATTAGATAAAAAAATATTAATATTTCATGCATTTTTTATTTTATTAGAATTTGTTGAATTTTAATTGATATTAAAATAACCATGGTTGATGCTTTATTTTGTTGAATTTGGTTTGATCATTTGATGATGATTCTTGCCTTGATGTTTTGTGTGTAGCTAGAATAGATATGCATGTTCCCCATAGATTTTTATCACATTTTTGTGATGTAGTTAAGTGGTTGTTTTGAGTTGAAACTTTAGGAGCTCCATTTTTAGGGTTTATGGTTAATACCTTTTGATTTAGGTTTTATATCTAGAACTTGGTGGATGATTCAACCTCTGAATTTTGTATGGTAGATTCATGATTGAATTAGGGTCCCTTAAGAATTTTTATAGGAATTTACAATGTAGTTTGCTGTTTTTGTTTGATTTTAGTTTAGGTGCTAACTTTGGATGATTCTAATGCACTAATTCAACTAGAATGACTTCTTTAGTTCCCTTAGATTAGGGTTTTGTCTCTCTTGCTCTTGGATGATGTTGAAGAAAAGCTTGGACTACTATGGAATGCTTGAAGAAGCTTGGATGTGAAGATCTTCCCTTCTTTTGGTGTAGTGTTGATTAGGTGATAAGATTAGGGTTTGTAGGCAGAGCTTCTAGATAGATTCTCTTCCTTCATAAACATGGAAGATGTTGATCACTTCCATTATTCTCTATGATGTAAGGTCCCCTTGTAAAGGCCTCATCCCTCCTTTGGTAGGATGTGTGGCTCTTTACAAGTTGGTAGAACCTTTGAGGGTCCCTTTCTCTAAGGATAAGATGCGTAGTGGTGACCTTTAGTCTTCACTCTGCTACCAATCATCCAAACTTTGCTCTTGTTAGATGAATCTTTTTCCCTTGCTAGTGATTGGAGTTCCTTGCTTGAAGAAGATTGAAGGCTAGAAGTTGATACTTCTTTGTGTTTGAAGACTACCTTTAGAGCTGAAGCTTGAAGATCCAGAAGAATAAGTTGATACTTGTGTGAAGAAAAAGATCAGATTGAGATTGAGGGAAGAGCTGAAGCTTGAAGAAGATGAAGAGCAAGTTCTGGTGAGAGGAATCCATTGGAGATGGAATGAAGAAGCTGAAGCTTGAGGAAGAAGCAAGTTAATACTTGTGAGTTTAATGCATTAAATCCCTGAAGGAGCAAGTTGATACTTGGTATTAGGATTGAAGCCTGAAGGTGGAGTTCACTTTGCAGCTGAGGCCTAAAGAAGAGAGAATAAGTTGATACTTATGTTGGATGTGTTGAAAGATTGAAGAGGCAAGTTGATACTTGTTGTTGAAGATGAAAGACTTGAAGAGCAGTTATAGACTGAGGGTTGAACTGCTGTCAGAGGGTTGCTTTGTTGTAAAGCTATAGGAGTGGTTGATCTGCTTTCTTTTCTTGTCTGTTTGCTTTCTGTGACTTGTTTGATTTGCTTGATGCATTAGAATAAGTTCATGTCTAGACTGATTTAAGCTAGGAGCATGATTGCACTAGAGGTTGAGTTGCTCCCTCTGCTTGTATTTTTACTGTATGGCTTTGCTTGCGGGTATTCGGTAGAGCCCAGCTCCCTTGCCTGTGTGGTTTGTGATTTGCTTAATGGCATTTTATTTTCCTTTATGATTGCAGTTACTCATATTTTGCCTGATAGCATATTATTTCTTCTGTATGATTACAGTTATTCATATCTGGCTTGAGGTTGAGATGAGCTTGTGGAGGCTGATGCCCCACACACATTTCCTCCCTCACTTGCATTGCATGCATTTTACAGTCGTTTACTGTTTACTGTTTAAGCTGATGTTTTATCTGTTTCTGTTTATCATTGACATGATCCCCTAGGAATCTCATTTCCCTTGATAAGGAAATGATGATAGAACTTTAGGTTGAAACCTATGCATGATAACTTCTAGGAGTTCCCTGTTTCAAACCTCAACCATAGGATGAATCCTTGGCATGACAACTGACGTAGGCACAATACTGACGTATTGGCGAGCCACCTTCCACCTTCCCCCATCCGTACCCTGTAGTTAGTCGAACTACGTTGACTCTGATTTCTCATTCTCTAATGAGAATACGTAGGCATAAAGCGCGATGCTTTACCGAGTCATTTTCTTTTTCTTTTTATACCGGCCTTGATAGGTAGATAGTTAAAACCAACCCGTCCAGTAAACACAACAAGCGTGGATCCCATTGAGTACGATGGACGTGAGGGGTGTTAATACCTTCCCCTTGCGTAACCGACTCCCGAACCCAGACAATGGTTGCGATGACCTTGTCTTATACCTTTTCGTCAGGTTTTTCCAATTGTTTCCTTTCCCGTTCTGAGGGATAAATAACGGAAGGTGGCGCCTCTTCTATTTTGCCGGCACCTCATTTTCGCAGTAGCGACAGCTGGCGACTCTGCTGGGGACTTGATAGTTTCCTAGGATCCAACGTCCCGTATGTGAGTCAGTTTGGGGATCCAACGTCCCCTGCGAGAGTCAATCCTAGCGCTTGTATGATTACTTGTTGGGTTGTGTTTATTTATCGCATTTTATTTCCCGCATTTTATTTTCAGTATGATATGATTATCTGTGCTGTTGTGGGAAGGGCATTCTGATGAGTGAGAAGCCAGACCCAGGCTTGAGTGTACCTAGCATTAGTTGTGGAAATTAGTGGGCGCGTACTTGCTTTGCAGGCACTAGTGTCTCATGAAATCCATGCTCAGACGAGGTTCTCTTGGTTGACTTCTTTTCCGGCCCTTTGGGCCTAAGGGGTTGTTGCTTTGGAGGATTGTTGACTCTAGGGACCGATCATTTGGAATTCAGCTGAGTGAGGCCGCTTCAGGAGACGGTGATGCCACACCTTCTGGGTATCGTATCACCCCTCTTGAATGTATGTGACGCTGATGACCGCATAGGATGCCAAACTTGTGTCAGTTTAGGTCCATACCTGTGAGCAGGGTGGGGTTTGTTGCAGGAAGCCTTAACCTTCAGACTACCTGGTTTTCTTGATAATGAATCAGTTTTGTTGGTATCAGAGGTCCTTGTTATCAGATATATGTGTTCTTGACAAAGCAGATTTGTGGTCCTGTATCAGAGGTCCTTATTGTCAGATGTATGTGTGTTCTTGACAGAGCAGATTTGTGGTCCTGTATCAGAGGTCCTTATTGTCAGATGTATGTTTGTTCTTGATAGAGCAGATTTATGGTCCTGTATCAGAGGTCTTTATTGTCAGATGTATGTTTGCTCTTGATAGAGCAGATTTATGGTCCTGTATCTGAAGTCCTTATTATCAGATGTGTGGTTGTTCTTGACAGAGCAGATTTATGGTCCGATATCAGGGTTTTCTTCTCATCAGAGATAAGGTTGTTCTTGACAGAGCAGTATTATGGTTTTGTTGATACAGAATCTTCACCTTCACCTCCTCAACAGCACAGTCGTCTTGATCTCCTGCTGCATGATTGCATTTTACATTGCTTTACATACCCATTTGCATTTCATTAACGTGTGTCTGTGTTGCAGGTACCATTTCCCCCGATTCAGGTTTTCTTGCCTTCTGTTGTGCTATTATGGGTTCTCTGAGGAAGACTGTGGCTTACAAGCTCCCCACCCCTGACGTTGTTCAGCTGACTGGTTTGATTGCTTTGGCAGATGATTCTGTGAGAGATGAATTCAGAAAGTCTTACGGTAAACTGCTCAGCTTGGTTCGTAAACCTTCTGTGTTTGAGTTGAATGGGTTGCACGCCCTGCTGCAGTTCTACGATCCTCCTTTGAGATGCTTTATTCTCGCACCCACACTAGAGGAGTATTCTGATTTGTTAGGTGTGCCTATCAAGAGTCAGATGCCCTTTGTTCATATGGATGTTGAGCCTAATCTGGCTAGTCTAGCTCCTTCACTTCATCTGGAGGCCTCCGAGTTGGTCTTGTCTAGTTGGAACAGGGTTCCCGGTTTCTCCTTGCAGTTCTTAGTGGGAAAGGCCCAGCAGTGCGCCAAAGACGGATGTTGGGTCGTGTTCAATGCCATCCTTTCTCTGTGCATATACGGCATCATTATGTTCCCTAATATGCCTGACTTTGTAGACTTCGACGCCTTTCACATCTTTGCATCCGGGAATCCAGTCCCTACCTTGATAGGAGATGTCTATCATTCCATCCACTACAAGAACGAGAACAGAAGGGGTAAGAATGTCTCGTGTTGTGTACCCCTGCTCTATAAATGGCTTGATAGTCACCTACCCAAGAAGGGTCCCTTTGCTTCGTCTGCGGCCACAGCTGAGTGGTCTAGGCGTCTGATGAGTCTGTCAGCGGAGGATATTGCCTGGTTTGATAGAGATAGGTTGGGTACTGAGATTATCTTCAGCTGCAGTGGGTTTCCGAATGTGCCTTTGATAGGCAGGAAGGGTTGTATCAATTATAATCCATCTCTGCTGGTCCGACAGTTTTCTTATGCTTTGAGAGCTCCGCCGAAGGATGAAGAGGTGCAGGAATCTTTGTACCTCACTGGTCTTCTAGAGGGGGATATGTTATCTAAGCTTCAGCACGCCTGGAATGGTATTAGTAAGCGGGGAAAACCGTTGCTGGGAAAGACTAATAGCCAAGCCTACGCTCCGTATGTGACCTGGATCAGAGCCAGAGCAGATATTATAGGGATGCCGTTTCCACCTGCCCAGCCAGAAGGCCCTCCAGTGATTGAAGAGCCTACCACCGTGCCTATTCAGAAGTATAATCAGGTGTTAGCTGGGAGAGATGAGCTGAAAAAGGCCAATGAAGAACTGGAGAAAGAATTGGCTCAACTCAGAAGCGAGAGAAGCGAAGCCGTCCATTCCTTCAAAAGGCAAACAAAGCTGGTGAACCAGTTAGGGACGGATTTGACTAAGCAGATGGTTGAGCGTGAGCGCTTGGGACGAGACTTCAAAGCTGTCAATGACGTACTGGTCACCAAGAAGCAGAACTTGGATGAAGCGTACCGGAGGATATCCAAGTTTAATCAGCATTGGAAGGCCACCCTAGCCAACGACAAAGAACGAGAGGATAAGCTGAAGCAACAGATCTCCAAGTTGAAAGCCCAGGTGAAGGCTAGTGAGAAGAGGTTTGATGAAGAAACCGCTCGCAGATATGCCGCTGAAGGCCAGCTCAACAAGGCTCTTGCTAACCTGAAGGAGCGCAAACTGATGTTTGAATCCAAGAAGTGGAGGCTAGAAGATTGTTTCGGCGAAGGAGCATGGGAAGACTCAGTTGAAGGTCTTCAATACACTATTATACAAAGGGAGTTACTCGTCGAAGGGTTGCTCACTCGGCCTGATCATCCAGAAACGAGGAATCTGTTAGAAGAGTTTCGAGCCCGTGGCCGAACTTGACTATATTTGTAATCCTTTTGTGTTGACCATTGTTGTATGCTGACCATCACCAGGCCTGTTGGTCGAGGTCATGCTATTGATTCTGCTTGTACTTAGTGACGTTGTGTACCGCCTTGATGGGCTTTCTTTATATATGAGATGTTATTTCCATGGCCGAACTCGGACTTCTTATTATCAGCACTGGCACTCAGGCACTAGGATCGGGGGATATCTCCCTAACACACAGACACACGTTTGCATTTGCATGAAGCGTTGGCATAGCGAACACTTTGTCGTTTTTCTAACCCTTTGTGTTTGCAGGTTGTTCTAGGATTGATCAAAGACCGACCCACCGCTACCAGACCAGAGCAAATCAAGCCAGAGTTATGGAACAAGTGCAGACTGACGTTCAGGAACTCCGAGAGAGGATGGACCGCTTCATGGAGCTCATACAAGTGGTTGCCAATGGCCAAGACCAGCTCAGAACCTTGGTCCAGCCTCTGATTTCAAGGGTTGACAGCAATGGTGTACTCCATGGTGGGACTGTTCCAACCCCTCCACCTGTTGAAACTCCTCAGAATGGCATCCCTGTGACCGGGGGAATGGTAGTGGCAACGGTAATGTGATCGCTAACATGGGGCTCAATGGTAATACGACTGGCGTCGGTAATGGGAATTTCGAAGCTAATGTCAATGTTGGGCTGGGCAACGGCAACACAGGTGTTGGGAATCTGTATGGACCGCAGCCATGGTTAGAAGACCGTCAAGAAGATTTGTTCTCACAGAAAGGTGCTGAAGGAGAGCTGACTGCTGAAGCACGTCTGAGGTTTAAAGAACTCGAGGACAAGATGAGGAATTTCGAGAACCTGAACACTATGGGTGTTGACATGTCCAAGTTGGGACTGATTGCTGATTTCAAGGTGCCTCCCAAATTCAAGGTACCCGACTTTGAAAAGTACAAGGGCACCACTTGCCCTCGCGTTCACCTGAGATCATACTACCGGAAAATGTACGCTCACTCTGAAGACGAGAAGCTGCTGATGCACTTCTTTCAGGATAGCTTGTCAGGGCCATCCTTGGAATGGTACATGAGTCTGGAACCTACCAGTGTGCGCACGTGGAAGGAACTTGTTGAAGCATTCGTGCACCACTACCAATATAATAGTGACTTGGCTCCGAACCGATTCCAGCTGCAGAATTTGTCACAGAGGAACAACGAAGGGTTCAAAGAGTACGCCCAGCGGTGGTGTGAATTGGCAGCTAGAGTTCAGCCGCCGATGGTTGAGCGGGAGCTTGTGGAAATGTTTGTAGCCACCCTCCCAGGGGTTTACTACGAGAAATTGGTCAGCAGTATGTCTGGAAGCTTCTCAGATCTCATCATTACCGGTGAGCACGTTGAAAATGGGATCAAACTGGGGAAGATTCAAGGTGATCTGTCCTTAGCTGGAGGAGGAAAGAAACTGTATGGTGGCAAAAGGCGGGAAGGAGAGACGAGCGCCGTGTCCAACACTCGAAGGAAGGGTAAAGGCCCTCACCAGCAGGTGGCTAGCATAACCATCCCCGCTGTCCAACAACCCCAGCAGCAGCAGCAGCAGCAGCCGAATCAGCAAGGGTACAGGAAGTATCAGAATAGGGCACCTCTATCAAGTCGTCACCTTGAGACACCGCCCATGTCTTATGCTCAGCTGTTACAAACTCTGCTTCAGTTACAACTAATCCAGAAGAGAACCCTGGCTCCCTTGACAGGGGCACCACCGTCGGGTTATGACGCGAATGCAACATGTGAGTTTCACTCAGGGGCACCAGGCCACACGATAGAGAATTGCAAAGCCTTCAAGCACAAGGTGCAAGACATGGTGGATGCTAAGATCATCAACTTCTCAGATAATGTGCCAAACGTCACGAAGAACCCTATGCCGAATCATAGGGGAGGTGGGGTGAATGCCATTATTGAAACGAGAGCTTGGATTTGTTGACTGACATCAAGGATCTAAAGACGCCGCTTAGCTTTGTTAAAGCCAAGCTGATGAAAAGAGGTTTCTTCCCAGGTTGTGGAGAACTGTGTATGGGCTGTGCGACTCGTCCTGATGGATGCGAACAGTTAATAGAAGGGATTCAGAGTCTGATGACCGAAGGAATCTTGCAGTTTAGCCGAAGGGCCGAATATGGATCCGGAGAGGTAATGCTGAAGCAGGATGGTGAGGTTTCCACCATCACCATTCCTCGCCGGACGATCACTATTTCTGCACCTAGACCGCCCACAATTACCATCACCAAAGCTGGGCCGATACCTTTTGAAAGCACCAATGTTGTCCCATGGCATTATGGGGCAGACGTCTACTGCAACGGACAGAAGTTGGAACTGGAACCGTCTGGGTCATCTGTGGATAACCTAGCGGGAATTGGCGGGATCACGCGAAGCGAAAGAGTATTTGCTCCACCTGAGGTTGTGGCGGACAAAGCCGACAAAGCTGATGTAACTGACAAGGGAAAGAATAAATTCGTTGAGGAAACCCCTCGTGGGGTAGAGAAGGACTTACTTGTTAAAGACGCTGAAGAGTTTATAAGATTGATTAAGAAGAGTGACTACAAGATCGTGGATCACCTCCATCAAACACCCTCGAAAATTTCCATCATGAATTTGTTGCTGTGTTCTAAGGCCCATCGCAACGCGCTGCTGAAGGTTTTGAATGCTACGTATGTACCGCAGGAAATATCGGTCAACCAGTTAGAAGGGGTCGTAGCCCATGTGAATGTTGGAAATGGGTTAGGGTTCACTGACCTGGAGCTGACGCCGAAGGGAAGAAACCACAATAGTGCCCTGCACATCTCGATAGAGTGCAGGGGAACAATTATGTCTCATGTGTTAGTGGACACAGGGTCATCGCTCAATGTTCTTCCGAAGAAAGCATTGATGAAGTTAGATACTCGAGGATTGATTTGTACACCCAGTGATCTGGTTGTGAAGGCTTTCGATGGAACTAAGCGTCATGTTTTCGGAGAAGTGACTCTGCCAATCCAAGTGGGGCCAGAAACATTCGACGCAGTCTTCTACATTATGGACATCATGCCTGCCTACAGCTGTCTCTTAGGCCGACCATGGATCCATTCTGCTGGCGCCGTAACCTCCACGTTGCACCAGAAGCTCAAGTACGCTGTCGGGGGTAGTGTCGTGACCGTATGTGGCGAGGAGGATATAATGGTGAGCCATTTGTCATCCTTCAAGTACGTTGAGATGGATGGGGAAATCCACGAAACCCTATGTCAGGCGTTCGAAGTTGTTAAAGTCAAGAACGTAGCTCCTGTAATCACTGAGAAACCAGAGATGACTCTCTCTTCCTTCAAGGAAGCCCGGGCCGTTGTTCAAGCCGGATCTACCCCAGGTTGGGGGCAAATTCTGGAAATACCTAACAAGCAAGACAAATTTGGGTTAGGATACTCTCCTGCGGCTGAAGCCTCATCTTCTAGCAGTGCGTCGCGAGGTAAAGGGCCGATCCAGTTTACTAGTGGCAGGGTGATATTTGAAAGTGTCAACGCAGTTTCTAAAGACGACGAAGACATTGACTGCGACCTAGACTCTTGGATCCAGCCAAGCAAGCCAGGCGAGAGCCTCAACAACTGGTCCATCAGGGATATCATCCAAGTGACAGGAAAAGAGTAATGATTTACTTTTTCCAATCATTGTACAACCCTATGTCCTACCCGGGGCATAGTGGTTTTATTGTCAGGGCCTTGTTTGATTATGTACATGCATTTTATCAATAAATCAAAAGGCGTTTTTCTTCGTATTCAAATGTTGTGATCTCTGTTATTCCTGTTTTATATTTGTTTTAAAAAACAATAAAATGGCAATGGGGTTTGTGCTAACCTGCATATCCTTGTTTTAAGCTTAACCCTTGTAATTGCAGGATCCACATAGCAGATGACATCGACTCTGGACCTTCTACGACTCACTTCGACTTCGGTTGCCCGATCTATCAAGCCGAAGAAGAGATTGATGAAGACGAAGACCTTCCCAAAGAGTTTGCCCGCCTGTTGAAACAAGAAGAGAAAGTTATTCTGCCTCACGAAGAAGAGATTGAGATTGTGAATTTGGGTTCTGAAGAACTAGTCAGGAACTTCAGGATAGGGGCTGCATTGCAGAGTGATGTCAAGCAGAGATTGGTCGAGATGCTGAGAGAGTACAGTGACATATTTGCTTGGTCATACGAAGATATGCCCGGACTTGATACTGACATCGTGGTCCACCACTTGCCGCTGCGAGAAGATTGTCCTCCCGTCAAGCAGAAGCTTATGAGGACACGACCAGATATGGCCGTTAAGATCAAAGAAGAAGTGCAAAAGCAGCTCGATGTTGGCTTCTTAGCGGTCACTACTTACCCTCCGTGGGTCGCCAACATAGTGCTTGTACCGAAGAAGGATGGTAAGGTACGAATGTGCGTCGATTATCGGGATTTGAATAGGGCGAGCCCTAAAGATGATTTTCCGCTCCCTCATATTGATGTGTTGGTCGACAATACAGCTCAGTTCTCTGTATTTTCATTCATGGATGGCTTCTCCGGCTACAATCAGATCAAGATGGCGCCGGAGGACATGGAGAAAACAAAGTTTATTACACCTTGGGGAACATTTTGCTACAAGGTAATGCCTTTCGGTCTGAAGAACGCAGGGGCCACTTACCAACGAGTAATGGTTACTTTATTTCATGATATGATTCATCATGAGATTGAAGTCTATGTTGATGACATGATTGCGAAGTCCCAAACGGAGGAGGGACATCTGGTCAACTTGCTGAAGCTTTTTGAGAGGCTTAGGAAGTTCAGGTTGAGGCTGAATCCTAACAAGTGTACTTTCGGAGTACGGTCTGGAAAACTACTGGGGTTTATCGTGAGTGAAAGAGGCATCGAGGTTGATCCTGTGAAGATAAAAGCAATACAAGAAATGCCAGCGCCAAAAACAGAAAAAGAAGTTCGTGGTTTCTTGGGCAGAATAAACTACATTGCAAGGTTTATTTCTCAGCTCACGGCCACGTGTGAACCGATGTTCAAACTACTGAAAAAAGATCAGGCGATTATCTGGAACGAGGATTGACAGAAGGCATTTGATAAGATAAAACAGTATCTACAGGAACCTCCGATCTTGATACCCCCAGTGGCTGGACGACCCTTAATCATGTACTTGACAGTTCTTGAGAATAGTATGGGGTGCGTTCTCGGTCAGCACGACGAGACGGGCATAAAGGAGCATGCCATTTACTACTTGAGTAAAAAGTTCACAGAATGTGAATCTCGTTACTCGATGCTGGATAAGACGTGTTGTGCACTAGCCTGGGCTGCCAAACGTTTACGACAGTACATGCTCAATCACACCACCATGCTAATTTCGAAGATGGATCCGATCAAGTACGTCTTTGAAAAGCAAGCGCTCTCAGGCAGGATTGCCAGATGGCAAATGGTGTTGACGGAATACGACATTCAATATGTTTCCCAGAAGGCCATTAAGGGCAGCGTATTGTCTGAATACCTTGTCGAGCAGCCGATCGAGGATTATCAGCCGATGAAATTTGAATTCCCTGATGAGGATATCATGTTTCTTAAGGCGAAAGATTGCGATGAACCGTTGCCCGACGAGGGTCCAGACAGGAAATCCCAATGGAAATTGATATTTGACGGGGCAGTTAATTCTTACGGAAGTGGCATTGGGGAAATCATCACAACTCCCCGTGGATTCCACTTCCCGTTTACTGCGAGACTGACGTTTCCGGTCACCAATAATGAAGCGGAATATGAAGCATGCATCATGGGTCTAGAAGAGGAAATTGATTTGAGAATCAAGAACCTAGATGTATATGGTGACTCGGCACTTGTGATTAACCAGATAAAAGGGGAGTGGGAGACTCGTCAATCGAATTTGGTGCCGTACATGAATTATGCCAGAAGGCTGCTTCCGTTCTTTGATCAAGTGGAACTCCATCATGTGCCCAGAGCAAAAAATCAGATGGCTGATGCCTTAGCCACGTTGGCTTCGATGTATAAAGTCAATTTTTGGAATGAAGCTCCAAGAATTGTCCTTTCTCTTCTTGATAGACCTGCATTCGTCTTTGCGATCGAGGAAGCCTCCGACGGCAAGCCATGGTTCCATGATATCCAGACCTTCCTTATGACTAAGGAGTATCCTGCGGGAGCATCAACCCAGGATAAGAAGACTCTGAGGAGGCTGTCTAGAAACTTTTATCTCAATCCTGATGGAGTTTTGTATAAAAGAAACCACGATCTCGTGCTACTCAGATGTGTAGATGAGAAAGAAGCGAGTTTGCTCATGGAAGAAGTCCATGAAGGCACATTTGGTACGCACGCCGACGGGCATGCTATGACAAGAAAGATCCTGAGAGCAGGATATTACTGGCTGACGATGGAATCAGATTGCTTTAAATTCACGAAGAGATGTCATAAATGCCAGATTTATGCTGATAAGATTCACGTGCCGCTGTGCCCGTTAAATGTCATGTCCTCCCCATCGCCGTTCTCCATGTGGGGCATCGACATGATAGGCAAGATCGAGCCCACTGCATCTAACAGTCATCGCTTTATTCTAGTAGCCATCGACTACTTCACCAAGTGGGTTGAGGCCGCGTCGTATGCTAATGTGACCAAGCAGGTGGTGGCTAAATTCATAAAGAGGGACATCATCTGTCGTTACAGAATTCCCGAGCGGATCATTACTGATAATGGTTCGAATCTGAATAACAAGATGATGAAGGAGTTGTGCCAGAGTTTCAAGATTGAACACCACAACTCATCCCCTTACCGGCCGAAGATGAATGGCGTCGTTGAAGCGGCCAATAAAAACATCAAGAAGATTGTGCAGAAGATGGTTGTGACCTATAAGGATTGGCATGAGATGTTGCCATTTGCATTGCACGGTTATCGTACGACGGTACGTACCTCAACCGGGGCAACTCCTTTCTCACTGGTGTACGGTATGGAAGTTGTCCTTCCGTTAGAAGTTAAGATTCCTTCTTTGCGAGTTTTGGTTGATGTGAAACTCGACGAGGCAGAATGGATTAAGAACCGACTAAACCAACTCATCTTGATGGACGAGAAAAGGTTAGCATCGATTGCACATGGTCATCTGTACCAAAGCCGAATGAAGAAAGCTTATGATAAGAAGGTGCGTCCTAGAAGCTTTCAGACGGGTGATCTCATCCTGAAGAAGATTCTTCCTCCACACTCCGATCACCAGGGCAAGTGGACTCCTAATTACGAAGGTTCGTACGTTGTCAGCAAGGTCTTCTCGGGAGGAGCCTTGTTGTTATCCATGATGGATGGTGAAGATTTTGCATCCCCGGTGAACGCGGACGCAGTTAAAAAATACTTTGCTTAAAAAACGACCCGCTGGAAAGAAAAAGAGTATCCAGGCAAAAATGGGGCATCCCGGCGAACCATAGAAAAGGGAAAAAGGTTCGGGCAAAATTTAGGGATATAAAAGAAAAGAATGTACACCCGCAAAGTCGAAAACCTGGAAGGGCGACTTTGGCAAAAAAGGGTATCCCGGTGAATCGAAAACCCGGAAGGGCGATTCAGGCAAAAGTTAGGGATTTAAGAAAGCAAATGACTGCGTTCCGCGTGTGGACTGTATTTGTTTAGTGGTTTGGAGGACCTGAGGGCCGTTTATCTGAATCAATCTCTTCTGAAGCTGAAGCGTCAGAGAAGTATCGAAGTCGAGTGGGTCATAGAGGGATCAACTCATGGTGTTCGTCTACGCCTCATTGCCGACATATACTGATGTATGTTTATGTTTTTATATTTGCGCAGCTTCCTCATTCCAGGAGCTTGCATCTGTTGTAAAACATTTTTGCCCATTCAGGGGTCCGTTATCAATAAAATGTATACTATTCAGCAATTCTGTTTGTTTATGTAGCATCTATCTGTTTTGTTTGCGAAAAAGAACGCCGATGTTTTTGATAAAATGCGCATACATAAACTTACTGGCCTAGGCCGCTGATTGTTGAAACAATGAATTACTTGAGCATTGTCACAAGATGATAACCTTGATAGGTCCCTTTGAGAAGGGCATCTTGTCAGTTTGTTTGTGCTGTTGCAGGTATGACATATTCTAGGTAGTACGTCGTAAGCGTCCCCAAGCAGGATGATTCCTTCTCCTCCAGCAAAGTTCAGCAACACCTCCCCACGGAGTCTGCACATGAGATCGAAAGCATTAATATGCCTCCCCAAGCAGGATGATTCCTTCTTCCCCAGCCGAGTTTGCAGATCTCCAAGAGAGGCGAGTCCTTGGAAGCCGTTGAAGCCACGAGTGGTTTTCCCCAGTAAAGTGTTGAATAGCTGATGCTGTATTTCCCCACCGGAGTCGTTATCTCCAGGAAAGTTTTAGCCGCAAAGGCCGTGCAGTTTATTTCTGCAATTGACATCGTGTTCCTCAGCAGTTGTGGTTCGTATACCCAGTTGAGCGGGTTCAGGTTCTCGTAGAGCTTTATTCCCCTGCAGCAGTCAACTAAAGATCATTTTCCCAGGCGGAGTCCAATCGAGATTGGTGTGACTTCTTCTCCTCGGCAGGATGATTCCTTCTTCCTCTCCACCAGAGTGGTTCTTTCTCCTTGATAGGAGGCTTTTCCCTTCAGCATTTATTTTGCTGATGGGGTCATAACATGTTGCGCGATTGCATAGCATTTACCCTAAACGCGTAGCATTTCCACCATGTGGAGCATTGCGCCATTGTCGATCATATGCATATGAAGCATGAGCTAGGTTGTTACCGTTCTTGTTTTGCAGGTGTTCCCCGACAGGGTGTCTGCTCAGGACGATTCCTGAAATCTCAGAAGAGTTGTGTGGCTCAGGGTGATTCTTGAATTCCTCAGCAAAGTCGTTTGCTTAAGATGATTCTTAAAATCCCCAGTGAATTCGCCAGAGAGGGTTGCTCAAGTTGATGCTTAGAGTCCTCGGTAGAGTGTTTGCTCAGGATGATTCCTGAAATCTCCAGCAGGGTTATTGATTCAGGATGATTCCTGAAGTCCCCGGCGGAGTTACTTGTCCAAGATGATTCTTGAAGTCCTCAGCAGAGTTGATTCACCCGGAATGATTTCTGGATCCCTGGAGCAGAGTTACTTGATAGTTCTCCAGAATCCCCAGCATGTTTTTAAATAGAGGAGTTGAAATTTCCTTAAAGACTTGATGATTGAAGTCCGGCAGCAGTGCCAAAATCCCAGATTTACTGATGAAGTCCAACTGTGATGTCAAAGCAGTTCTCCCAACTGACGCGGAATGCCTGACGGTGAAATATCAGACATCCTTACTGGTTCATGATTGAATGAGGATTCTATTCCCGACTTACTGACGAAGTCCGGCTGATGCTCGAAAATTTCTTTGAATTCCTGACGGCATGATTAACTGGATTGTTAAAAAGTTCCCGATGACCTGATGAGTCCCGAGGAATCCTTCTGCCGCAGTGTCGCAGAATGCCTGACGGCGATATCAGCTATGTATCGCCGGTTACCGTGTAACCAGTGATCCCTTAATGATTTGAGGACGCAATGATATCAGATAAATCAGAGAATCATCCTG
Organism: Lathyrus sativus; assembly: GCA_963859935.3. Classification (NCBI taxonomy): domain Eukaryota; kingdom Viridiplantae; phylum Streptophyta; class Magnoliopsida; order Fabales; family Fabaceae; genus Lathyrus; species Lathyrus sativus. The sequence continues at coordinate 339,046,349 of OZ012741.1, forward strand.
AATGAGGTTCAGATCAGTATTTCTCCAGCTAGTTGTCGTGCAGCTATTGTTTTAGTTTCCGAAGATTTGTCCCTATCAGAGTACCGTGTACTTGTGCAGTTGGCAAATTTCCGGGTTTGTTGGTATTCAACAGTCTTTTACCTTGATTGTTTGAGAGCCGTTCACTTCTCACCCAGTCAGGTCCAAGCCATTTGAATAGGGGCAGCTGTTGCACCCCAAAATTTGCCCCACATTTCTTTACCCAGCTTGTGTTTCATTTCATTCACATTAGCATTATCATTTGCATTTCATTGACATGTATGCAGGAGATCAAGAGGTATGATTACCAATCAAGGGCTTTGAATAAGTTAAGAAGGTTATTCAAATGCTCAAGGGTTGATATCCTTGTCAGAGAAGTTAAAAGATCCTCAAAGAGAGTGGTTGAAGCCAAGTGTGTAGGTCTCCTAACTTGAGAGTTGTGGGAAGTCATCAGATGATTGTGAAGCCATGAAGTTAGACTTGAGGTCTTGAGAGAGATCATGAGAAGTTTTGAAGATCACTTTGATGCCTAGATAGGTCATTGTGCAAGTTTAAGAAGACTCAACCATGATTGGTGCAGTTAGGGTTTGACTGGGTCAACCCTAAGTCAACTGATGATTTAAAGAAGGTTGAGACCTAATTCAAGAGCCATGTGATCATGTATTGATACATTTAGATGTTATAAGGATGATTCCAAGGTCAACTCATCATGATTGAAGAGTTTGAGAAGTTTCAAGCTAGGGTTTCTAAGGCTTGACAGTGTAAAATCCCTTAGTTTGACCCCTATCTTCAAGGAAATTTAGCTCAAGATGTGACTGTCATCTCATCTTACCCCCAACATGATTGTTGTAGAGCATGGTCTTAGCTTTAATTTGAGTGCTAGAAGTCCTTGATAGGATTTGTAGAACTCAAGTTATGGCTCAGACAAGTTACAAGTCATCTGAGGAATGTGAATTTGGAGCTTGAAAGTTACCCAACTTGCATGAAACCTTTTCCCTAGAAGAATGATTCCTATGAACTTTTGGTCAACATGAATGTTGTTCCTTATCCTCTTAGCTTTCTAGAGAGTACTATAAGTCCTTGATAGGATTTGTAGAACTCCAGTTATGGCTTTGACAAGTCAAGGGTATTTTGGGCATTTGGAGATTACAAGTCATTTCAATTATAAGTCCATAACTCCTACTTGCAAGCCTCAAATGGGAAAATGTTCAACATCAAACTTGTTCAAAATGATGTTTTGAGGCTAGCCAAGTGGTCATGAGAGGTTGGAATTGCTTGTAACTCAAGATTGCAAAATTGGCTTAAAAAGGAAGAATTAAAGTTCATTAAAAGGACCAAATTTGTGATTTTTCATTTGGTGACCAAATGAGACAAACCTATAAGTCATTTTAATTGTAAAATGAATTTTAAAGACAATGGCAATGACACTTTTCTAATTTGAGGTCAAAATCATAGAGTTGTATTTTGTTACTTAAGACATAAGTTACATATGCCAAACTATGCATAAGTGCAAGACCAATGCTCCAATCCATCCAAACACCTTCATAATCTCATGTGAGGAGAATTTGGATGAAGAGCATAGTGAATACAAGCTGCTAGCAGAACTGATATTGGCATGGCATGAGATTGAATTTTCCATGACATGAGATATTGAAATTCTCATTAGATTGATCCGGAACTTTCTAGATCATCCATTCATGTCCTATATAAGCATATGAAGTGATCCAAGGCCAAGGTTGGTGAGAATTGAGAGAGAAGAGTGAGATTGCATTTTGAATTTTCTCATTGCAAATAAAAATCTGTTACAGCCATTGAAGCCATTTCAATCCAAGTTCTTGATCTCAATAGCTTGCTCTAGGGTTGGTGATTGATTCCAGATCAAATTCAAGGCAAAACTGTGGAAGAATCGTGAGTTGGCCATTGGAGTTTGAAGCTTGCAACTCAGAATCGGGTTCAAGAATCCACGAGGTTTCAGCTCATTTCTTTGCATACAGAAGGTTGATTGGATGCTAGTGAAGGAATCTGGAGCTTATTGAAGGTTGATTTGAAGATTTAACCACTCTGTTCATCAAGAATTTGCAGGTATGTACTTTTCATCGTGCAGCTTAATTTAAGCATGATCAATAGGAATTGTTAGTTTAGATGTGATGTAGATTGTTAGTAGAATATTTCTGGTAACAATTGGATTGATTTAGAGGCAATAAGTAAGATGACAAAAATAATGTTCATGCTGATATCTTGGTGATTCTTGAGAGTTAATCTTAGTATGATAGTGGAATCAACTCAGTGAAGCATGGTGATGATGTTAGACCTAGTAATTTGGAGAATTGTGAGGTTCGATTCTTGAGTGATTTCTGAGATTTTAATCGTGATTTGAGTTAGGATGAGTTTCAATGTTATTACTTAGCATGGTTAGATTCAGTGGGAAAAATGGGGTGGATTAGTGTATTCATGTGAGAGTTTTGATGGAGTAATGATGAAGTACGATTTGGGGAAGATGGAGTTGAAGCTCTGAACTTCCATGGATTCCCTTTCCCTCCAACATTCAAAAGGAAGAAGATGAGTTGGTTGCCATTGGATTGGGCTGAAGACTTTGACCTGGGAAGGATCCAACGGCCACGAATGATTTAAATTTTGTGAAGGACTCTGAGTTATAAAACGATGTGTTTCATTTAATTGGTTGTTTGGGCTTAAGTCATGGATTGCTATCAGCACCCCACTTCTGGCCCAGTCTGGATATTGAACTGAATTTTGTTGCTATTCATACCACGCGCCTATTAATTTCTCATTATTTTCTTTTAATTTCTCATTTCATTCATGGTTATTGGAAAATTCATAAATAATTGAAAAATGACTCAAATAATTCCATTCTTTTTTCCATGGATTCATGATTAAATCTAGTCTTTTTAGATAAAAAATATTAATATTTCATGCATTTTTTATTTTATTAGAATTTTTTGAATTTTAATTGATATTAAAATAACCATGGTTAATGCTTTATTTTGTTGAATTTGGTTTGATCATTTGATGATGATTCTTGCCTTGATTTTTTGTGTATAGCTAGCATAGATGTGCATGTTCCCTATAGATTTTTATCACATTTTTGTGATGTAGTTAAATGGTGGTTTTGAGTTGAAACTTTAGGAGCTCCATTTTTAGGGTTTATGGTTAATACCTTTTGATTTAGGTTTTATATCTAGAACTTGGTGGATGATTCAACCACTGAATTTTGTATGGTAGATTCATGATTGAATTAGGGTCCCTTAAGAATTTTTGTAGGAATTTACAATGTAGTTTGCTATTTTTGTTTGATTTTAGTTTAGGTGCTAACTTTGGATGATTCTAATGCACTAATTCAACTAGAATGACTTCTTTAGTTCCCTTAGATTAGGGTTTTGTCTCTATTGCTCTTGGATGATGTTGAAGACAAGCTTGGACTACTATGGAATGCTTGAAGAAGCTTGGATGTGAAGATCTTCCCTTCTTTTGGTGTAGTGTTGATTAGGTGATAAGATTAGGGTTTGTAGGCAGAGCTTCTAGATAGATTCTCTTCCTTCATAAACATGGAAGATGTTGATCACTTCCATTCTTCCCTATGATGTAAGGTCCCCTTGTAAAGGCCTCATCCCTCCTTTGTTAGGATGTGTGGCTCTTTACAAGTTGGTAGAACCTTTGAGGGTCCCTTTCTCTAAGGATATGATGCTTAGTGGTGACCTTTGGTCTTCACTCTGCTACCAATCATCCAAACTTTGCTCTTGTTAGATGAATCTTTTTCCCTTGCTAGTGGATGGAGTTCCTTGCTTGAAGAAGATTGAAGGCTAGAAGTTGATACTTCTCTGTGTTTGAAGACTACCTTTAGAGCTGAAGCTTGAAGATCCAGAAGAATAAGTTGATACTTGTGTGAAGAAAAAGATCAGATTGAGATTGAGGGAAGAGCTGAAGCTTGAAGAAGATGAAGAGCAAGTTGATACTGGTGAGAGGAATCCATTGGATATGGAATGAAGAAGCTGAAGCTTGAGGAAGAAGCAAGTTGATACTTGTAAGTTTAATGCATTAAATCCCTGAAGGAGCAAGTTGATACTTGGTATTAGGATTGAAGCCTGAAGGTGGAGTTCACTTTGGAGCTGAGGCCTAAAGAAGAGAGAATAAGTTGATACTTATGTTGGATGTGTTGAAAGATTGAAGAGGCAAGTTGATACTTGTTGTTGAAGATGAAAGACTTGAAGAGCAGTTGCAGACTGAGGACTGAACTGCTGTTAGAGGGTTGCTTTGTTGTAAAGCTGTAGGAGTGGTTGATCTACTTTCTTTTCTTGTCTGTTTGCTTTCTGTGACTTGTTTTATTTGCTTGATGCATTAGAATAAGTTCATGTCTAAAATGATTTAAGCTAGGAGCATGATTGCACTAGAGGTTGAGTTGCTCCCTCTGCTTGTATTTTTACTGTATGGCTTTGCTTGCGGGTATTCGGTAGAGCCCAGCTCCCTTGCCTGTGTGGTTTGTGATTTGCTTAATGGCATTTTATTTTCCTTTATGATTGCAGTTACTCATATTTTGCCTGATAGCATATTATTTCTTCTGTATGATTACAGTTATTCATATCTGGCTTGAGGTTGAGATGAGCTTGTGGAGGCTGATGCCCCACACACATTTCCTCCCTCACTTGCATTGCATGCATTTTACAGTCGTTTACTGTTTACTGTTTAAAATGATGTTTTATCTGTTTCTGTTTATCATTGACATGATCCCCTAGGAATCTCATTTCCCTTGATAAGGAAATGATGATAGAACTTTAGGTTGAAACCTATGCATGATAACTTCTAGGAGTTCCCTGTTTCAAACCTCAACCATAGGATGAATCCTTGGCATGACAACTGTTAGGACTTAATAGTCTCCCCTTAGTTGAACCTGTTCGTTCTCTCTTCTCATCTCCAAACAAATTAAAACACAGTAATAAAGATTAACTGACATCGTACGTTACGAGCCTTAAGCTATCTGAGAAAGGGTTGTCGGAGAGTTTCTTTTCGACAACTTGGATGCTTAGTATGGTACCCTTTGGGTGACATGGGACGCATTCATTCTCAGATCATAGTCTCTAGTACGATATTGGTTGCAAATATCCATAAAAAACAGTTCTTTCGTAAAAGACAGAAAACAAACTTCTCGTAATCCGTATTATCCCGAACTACGTAAGCTCTGATCTCTCAAGCCTGTTGAGAGTACGTAGGCACAATACTGACGTATTGGCGAGCCACCTTCCACCTTCCCCCATCCGTACCCTGTAGTTAGTCGAACTACATTGACTCTGATTTCTCATTCTTTGATGAGAATACGTAGGCATAAAGCGCGATGCTTTGCCGAGTCATTTTCTTTTTCTTTTTATACCGGCCTTGATAGGTAGATAGATAAAACCAACCCGTCCAGTAAACACAAAAAGCGTGGATCCCATCGAGTACGATGGACGTGAGGGGTGCTAATACCTTTCCCTTACGTAACCGACTCCCGAACCCAGACAATGGTTGCGATGACCTTGTCTTATACCTTTTCGTCAAGTTTTTCCGATCGTTTCCTTTCCCGTTCTGAGGGATAAATAACGAAAGGTGGCGACTCTTCTGTTTTCCCGGCACCTCATTTTTGCAGTAGCGACACAAGACAATCATTGTAATAGTGATCATACTCCTGACAATTGTAACACAGAATGTGACTTTTATAGAGTTTTTGACCACCACCTCTTCCTCTACCTAAATCACCACATCTTTGTTTTCCTTGGTTCCAAATTTTTCTATGATTTGACCAGTTTCCTTCTTGCTGATTTCGACCAGTCGAATTGTTGTAGCCTTTTTGGCCTTTGTTACCATTCTAACATCCTTTGCCTTTCTTTTCTTTTGATGATTCTGCCTGCAAAGCCATATCACTCTTCGGCTTTCCTACATCTCTTTCGGCCATTATTTGTTCATGAGATTCAAGCATCCTTTGAAGCTCTTCCTTTGTCAATGTTGACAAGTCTTTTGACTCTTCTATGGCTACTATCACATGGTCGAACTTCAGAGCCAATGAGCTCAAGATCTTTGCAACAACTATTGTTAATGTCAACGCTTGCCATATACCTTGATTTGGTTCACCAGTTCCGTAACCCTATTGAAGAAATTAGTTATACTTTCATTGTCCTCTATATGAAGAAATTCATAGGTTCTTTTGTGAGTTTGTAACCTCACCTCTTTCACCTTTTCTGCACCTCCAAATGATTTTCCCATATTTTTCCATGCTTCTTTTGTTGATTCTACATCACTAACCTTTTCAAAATTATATGGATCAATGCATTGATGAATTATAAAGAGAGCTTTATAATTTTTCTTCTTTAATTCTTTGTGTGCAGTCTTTTCTTCATCTGTCGCTTTTTCTACAAGTGGTATTACTCCTTCCTTCACAAGGTCCCACAAATCTTGATAACAGAAAACCACCTTCATCTGCTTACACCAATTCTCATAATTATTGTACTTGAAAATCAAAAGACACGTCGGAAAATGCCTGTTTGGATGATTCATCGCCATCGCATTTTGCTTCCATGAATCACAACCGGAGCTCTAGATACCAGATGTTAGAATTAACCCAATCATGAATAATTATGAAATAATCTTGACGAACAAGATTCAATCAACCAATCGAATTCCTCTCTTATTATTTATTCTTCACTCGAGTGAATCAATTACACCTTGATTGCACGAATGATCTTGTGCAACAATTGTTAATGGAATAAGAAAGAAACATTGATTGGGAAGAAAAGGTAATTAGGGTTTGAACCAAATATGAAAGAAGAGGATTTCTGCAGAGTTTCTCTCTGCTATACAAAACTGAATATAATTCTTTGAAACTGCAAATTTTTATACAATAATAGGGGTTACTGCCTATTTCTAGATTTTGGGTTTGTTTTCTCCCTAAGCAAAGCCCAAAAATACAAATCTCAAAATACCTAATTCTGCTAACACTACAAAATTATGCCTAAGTCGAAATTCATGTCGAGGCTAACTCCTTAGACACTTTGACAACTACACAACTCAGACACACTAGATTATTTTTATACTACCTTTTTCTATTGAGTAACCTACTTTGACATAAGGAATTACATTCTCAACAGTGAAAGAGTCTTTACGTAGCAGTGTTTGTCTACAAATGCTTTATTTTTAACAATGGTAAAGACAAACTAGGCAAGTTTGTTGCTAAATATTATGAGAGAAAAATTCTAGGTTATTCCTTATCTAGTAAGATTTACAGTTTGTTCAACAGTATAACATATGTTTTTGAAGAGTCCGTGTGTGTAGATTTTGATGAAACCAGACCCCAAGAGACGGGGAAAAGTAGTTATAGTTTTGATGTTTCAAGATTTGGTAAACAATGACAATTCAAAAGTGGTTCTTTGACTAATGAATGTTGGCTCCTTAATATGTAAGAAGAGGTCAATCAATTTAAAAGAAATGATGCATGTGATCGTGTCCCGTGTCCTCAAAATAAAATTGTCATAGGCACCAAATGGGTTTTTTTGGAACAAACTTGATGAAGATGACATAATTACAAGAAATAATGTAAGGCTAGTGGCAAAAGGATAAAGCCAAACTGAAGGGATTTACTATAGGGAGAAATATGCTCCCGTAGCTCGTCTCGAAGTGATTCAACTCCTTTTGGCATTCACATGCTGCTTAGATTTTAAATTGTATGAGATTAATGTTAAGTCTACCTTCCTTAACGACTTTATAGACAAAGAAGTGTATGTCATTAAACCACTCAATTTTGAATACCATGAGAATTCGGATTATGTTTTCAAACTGAAACGAGCCCTCTATGATCTCAAACTAGCTCTTAGAGCTTAGTATGAGTGCCTTATTGGTTTCTTAATTAAGAAAGCATTTACTTGTGGTACTGTTGACAATACTAGGTGTACAAAATGTAAGAGATATCATATCCTTCTAGTTCATATTAATGTTGATGATATCATATTTGGTTCTACTAATGAAGATATGTGTAGAGAGTTCTATATGGGTCGAATTGATTAGGAATTTGTTCTAATTGATTAGATTACGAGTTTTGTCTTTTCTAGTTAAACATGAATAAAAGCTTGGTGTGAGAAGGTTCTGGGGTTGGTAATGTGATAAAAGCTCAAGTTAATAGTGTAATTCTTAAGAGGGAACTCTTGGGGGCTGGAGTAGGCCGCGTAGTATAAGGTTGGACCAGTATAAATCCCAGTGTGCTCAAATTTTCTAACTCTTCTCTTTTAATTTTTAGTAATTTATCTTTCGAGCAAAAATCTCAGCTTCATCTGTATTCTTAAAATTGACCAAGTTAAAATAAATTTTAAAAAAATATATTCACAATCCTTTTATGTTTGAAATCGTAAATCAACATTTTGTTGTGTGGATCAGATGAAATATTTTACATTATCTTCTTGGTTCCAATTCTTTTTAAAATGTCTATTTAAAATAATAAGAGAATGAACCAACTATTCTCAAACACCAACTTACAACCCTGCAGAACAATGAACTACAGCAGCAAAGCTACAACAATATTAACCTAAACCTGTCAAAAATAAGGAAATGGAAGATGTCAGATATGCCCAAATCTTTACATTTACGAAGAACACGACCTATTTCAGTTTAAGAACCAACAGAGGGTTCATTATCATCAATAACAGAAATAAGGGCGCCAAATCCCAGCAATTCGTGGTGACAAAAGGATTTAGAAGGAAAACCGTGTTTATTAAGTGGTTACAAGATCTAACAAAATCTGGAAGTTAACAGCAAACTTCCCAAAAATGTCCAAACTTGTCTCCAACAAAATAATACCCAAAAAAGAAACCTTTTCAAGTGCATTTCAAACCAGATCAAACGAAAACGGATTGCATCATCGACTTGAGGGGGGACCATACAACATTCGTACACACAAGTCCACAAACCCACGAAAATCACGACATCCTCAAATTTATATAACAGGGCAAGACAACAAATCTATCAGAGATTCACGAACCCCCAACATCCAGAAGTTCAAAAACACAATACCCAGAACTCTTCGAAACCCTAACAAACACATATAACACAAAAAATGCAAAAATTTTCACAAAAAATACCAAAAAGCCCTAAATCGCAAAAGAGGGGAAACTTATCTTTTGGGTTGCTTCGCCATCACCGGAAACCATCGTCGTCCTAACCCCTCATTTCGCCGCTAATCGCCCTTCAATCACCACCGCTGTGAAAAGAAGCCACCAGTCGGCCACCCATCGTGAACCCTGCAAAGGAACCACTTTCACCGCGAGTTTTTGCTAATAGTTTGACTTTGTTCTTATTTGTTTTATGTATGAGCAAAAGAGAAGAAGAGAATTTCAAGTGAGGAAGAGGAGAAGAAGAAGAGTTGAAAGGGAAAAGTGTGAGAGAGATTGAGAGATTGAGAGGAAGAGAGAAGACGAAATTGGGGGGGGGGGGTGCCGTCAGATGAATGTAAGTTAGGGTTTCAGAATTTTTGACCCCTTCCCCCTTTTTCTTGTTCTTTCCGGACACACCACCGGCCCAACCCCATTTTTTTTGTCTGTTTTTGTTGTTTTATATTTTTGTCTTTTTTTTTTTGTAATCCTTGGGTCAGACCCAGTTAATTAAAGGAAAGACTAACTAACTAACCAAATAATTAAAAATAAATAATAATAATAAACAAAAAAACAGAAAAACTAATAAAAATAAACTAAAATAATAAAATAATATAATTAGAAGTTAGGTTTTTGTAATTTAATTTAACTTTTAATTTCACATAAAATAATAATAAAAATATTAATTTAGTTTTAATAGACATTTTTAAACAATTAATTTAGATTTTTATGATTTAATTGATTTTAGATTTAATTTAAATAATTTTAGGATTAAATAAATTCAAGACACTTTAGTTTTGTTAATATCTAGATTTGACTTTGTTTAGAATTTATTCTTTAATTAATCTTTCTTCAATTCTCCATCTAATTTAATTCTAAAACAAAAACAAATAAAAACAATTAGAACATTTTTTGTTAATATAATTCAGACTTATTCATCAAGTTAATCACCTTTCCTTTAATCTGAATCTAACTGTTTCTCGACCCCATTCGAACTTAACCCCCTTTACTTCGTTTAATTTACATATTCACATACTATTATCTCACTTTATTCTGTATCATTTATTTATCATTGCTTTACATTTCCATTCTTAACTGCGTATCCGAAGGAAAGGTACCCATTTGAATGCCATGTTAATACCTTCACTTTTAACCTCTTCCTAGCCATAGGATCTGAGTCGCCGTACTCACTTTTAGGCCTCCCACCGTGGACATCCTTTACCTTTCCTAGCTATAGGATCAGAGTCGCCGCACTCCATGTAAGTTCACGCCGAGGAATATTTACTCACCCTTTCAATTCAAATTTCAACAAAGAATAGGAGTCTCCGCACTCCACGTAAGTGCTTCCTTATGAACGCTTATATCCCCCTGGAACCTTGACCACGGTCAAGAAGTTCCTCTCTCCTCTTTAAGGGAAACTACGAATGCTCTGATTTCTCGTTGAGAATACGTAGGCACAAGATGCAATGTCTTGGCGAGCTCACTAACAACTAACTTCCCGCTACCTTTTGCAACTTAGGGTAGGAGTCGTCGTGCTCCAGGTAGTCGTCCCACCGTGGATACCCTTTTCCTAGCCTTAGGATTGGAGTCGCCGTACTCTAGGTAGTCGTCCCGCCGTGGATATCCTTTACCCTTTTCCTAGCCTTAGGATTGGAGTCGCCATACTCCATGTAAGTTCCCGCCGTGGATACTTAATTATCCCTTTTAACCCTTTAGCATACCTTAAACAGATAGATAACCAAATAGCACATATAAACAAGAGGTTCCTGTAGAGTACTACAGAAGTTTAGGATGTTAATACCTTCCATAGGCTTAACCAACCCCCGTACCCTAGATCTCTCCCCGCATTGTATTTACGATGCAAATTAGGTTTTTCCTCCTTTAACCTTTCCTTTGGATAAATCAAATACCGGTTGTGAATCTAAGATTGTGATTCAATTTAATCATTAATTTGATATCCTATTCTCACCGCAACAGAAAATGGCGACTTCACTGCTATTTTGTATATATTATTTATTTATATATATAATTGTACTTTGCTTGGGGTTATACATTGTTGTGAGATAAGTTCTACACCCGAACTTGAGTGAAATTATGATAAGAAGGTGATATATTAGATGAGGCTTATATGGAGTGATTCTTGACCAAGTTGACTTGAGAATCACCGCTTAGTTGAGGCCCTCTTGGAATTAGTATTGTTGAACGAGTATTCGTGAAAACATTCACTATTTTCGACCTAGGAGCCTGTGATACTGGGGACCGTAGTTCTAAACACAACTTTGGCCTTATTAGGACGTAGTGCGATGACTGTGAGGGAGTAGTCCCAAAATAGTTGTTATGTGATACTACACTCAAAAGAGGTTCTCTTGAGAAAATTGTTAATCATCGAGTTATTTGGGAAATTGATAATATCCAAAAGACGAACCGATGACTTTGGGCACCTCTTAGAACCCTTGTTCTGCAGGTATAATTAACCCTTAGTACATACCTTTCAGGATGGGTAGACCATGGCTCCTTGCTCACGACCCTCTAACCTAGGACTTTGTTTTCTTTTGTGTGTTTGTGCATTACATTCAAGCATCATAACATTCCTAGTTTCAACGAATTCAACTGTCAGTCCTTTGCACATTCAAAAATCTTGAATTCAAATTTAAAACTTTTTCAATTTTCCTAGAAACATTTGCAACTGGCCTTTGAAATCATTGAAACCATTGCATTGCTTTGCATTTGCATCCTATTTTTGCATTGCATTTTCCTTCCAGTTTTCTTATTTTCGGTTCTCTCGCCTTCCAGTTCTGTCACCCTGAGTCCTCTGCACCAGTACAACACCAGAGCTCAAGCTCGCAAAAAGATGGTGGAACAAAACCAAGAGCTTGGTCGTGTCAGCAATGAATTAGAAGACCTTCGGGGAAGTGTGGGGCAGATTATGGAGATGTTACAGGTTATTCGTGCAAGGATGAATACTCAGCCCATTATTGTTTATGAGATCACCAATAGTGTTGTGGATCCTCAACCATCTGTTACTAATGCAAGTGTACCTCCTTATGGTCTTCCATCGAGTTTTGTGTCAACTTCTATTATAGTTCCTATTGCTCAACCAGTTGTTCCTTTGGTTTCTGAAGCTCCTCAAGTGATTCCTACTTTTGCACCAGCTGTTGTTCATACTCATGTGCAACCATAATTCAATGAACTGGTATATGACATCCCTGATGTGAAAGAAGATGAAGATGAACGTCATGAAAAGCTCCGGGAGAATGTGGAAATTATTAACAAAAGGTTGAGAGTGATGGAAGGAGATCAAATCTTTGGTGCTGCTGCCAGAGAAGTGTGCCTTGTATCTGGTCTGGTTATTCCTCCGAAGTTCAAAACTCCTAGCTTTGATCGTTACGAATGAGCTACATGTCCTAAGATTCATCTGATTATGTATTACCGTAAAATGGCTGCTCATGTTGATAATGAGAAATTGATGATACATTGTTTCCAGGACAGTTTAAAAGGTGCTTCATCAAAATGGTACTTAACTCTGGATCAATCTCGTATTAAGAGCTTCCAAGATCTGTCTAATGATTTCATCAAACATTACAAGTACAATATGGATTTGGCTCCTGATCAAAGACAACTGCTGAGTATGTCCCAGAAGAGTTCTGAATCATTTAAGGAGTATGCTCAGAGGTGGAAAGAGATTGCTTCGCAAGTAGAACCTCCTTTGACTGAAAAAGAGCTAGTTGATTGGTTTGTCGACACTGTTCGTTCTGAGTTCTATGAAAGAATGGTTGGTAGTGTTACTGGAAATTTTCTCTGACATTGTTGTTGTTGGTGTGAAAGTAGAATTGGGTCTGAAAAGTGGGAAGATGACAAGTATTGCTGGTAGTTCAAGCTCCGACAAAGATCATGCCAAGAAGCCTTCATTTACATACCACAAGAAGAAAGAGGGTGAAACTAATGTTGTGACTACAAGCAGACGAAGGAATCAACCTTGGCAACATCAACAAAACTATGTTCAACAACCAGGTTATTGAAGGTGAGATAATACGTAGAAGGGGGGTTGAATAAGTATGAAAGATTAAGACTTTAAAAATAATGACACAATTATTTTTATCCTGGTTCGTTTAAAACAACTACTCCAATCCACCCTTCCTAGAGTGATTTGCCTTTCTCAACAAGGACTTAATCCACTATTTAATCAAACTGATTACAATAGTAACACGTAAGAACAACTGTTCTTAGTCTTCTCAAGAGCTACTGATTCCAACTGAATCCTCTTAAGGAAAAACCTTTACAATAAATGTAAATCAAATACAAGAGTATTAATGCTTCTATAAAGCTTTTATCACAACAGTGATTTTTCTCTTAAGTTTAAGTACAAGAAATTCTAAGAAGAATATGAAAGAATGAGAGCTTTGAATAATATGATTTCTTTTCAGCAAATTGTGTCTCTGAAGAATTTGGTGGAGTCCTCCTTTTATAGGCAGCTGATCCAAGGAAGCTGAGCGTTGAAAAGAGAGTCCCGAAAAGGTCTGAGCCTTTTTGTCTTCACATCAAGTGACCTTTCCTAGAAGTAGATAACACAGAAAAATCCTTTTTGTCTGTGTTATTGTGTCTAGCACAAATAAGGAAAGAGACGTTGATTTACTCCAACGGATATAATCTTGAATATTTCTTCTTCAGTTTTCAGCAAGTTCTTCAGAATCTGAATGAGTCAGAGTCTTCTAATGATGTTCAGAACCTTGCTGTATCAGAGTCTTCTGCAGCATGTGTGCTTTCAGCGTGTTGATCATCAGAGCATATTTGACACAGAACTTCAGTACTTGGCAGCGTTAGTACTTTCAGAAACTTCTGTAGAAACTATGCTTTGAGAAACTCTTCAAACAATATTCTTCTTTGCTTCAGATGCTTCAGCTTCAGATGCTTCTGACTAGCTTCAGAATCTTCTGACTAGCTTCAGAACCTTCTGGAGCTACTTGCTTCAGATCCTTCTGGAGACTAAGCTCAGGATCTTCTGTAAACATCAATCAGAATCTTCTAATGAGTGCATCTGGCGCTTCAGAGTCAGGATAACTTCTTGTATATACTTCAGATTTACTTCTAGAGAGTTAATATCATTTCAATCTGCAGTAAAACTCTCAAACAAATTTTAGAATATATAATTCTTAAATATAAAATTTCCTAACAGTTATCATCAAAACAAAGAGTTATTATTAAGAACCAATCTGTGTTCTAACAATCTCCCCCTTTTTGATGATGACAAAAAGTATCAGAAATTTTATTTATCTGAACATAAAGAATTATAACTCCCCCTGAGATGATGAATCTCCCCCTGAGTTAAATATAAAAAGGAATAGAAACTTCCCTTTTGTCTTGAGTAATCTTCAGAGTTAGATCTTGTTTGTTCTTATAACATTTGAAGGTCAGAATGTCTTGCAGATATAAGATTCAGAGTTTGATAATAGAAAAATGATCTGAGAGACTCAGAGTTTCTTTTATATAGTGTACTTATCAAATATTCTGAAATAGTCAGATGATGTTAGATAGAATAGATATGTCTGAAGATTCATTCTGGTGAAGTTATATTAAACAGTTCAGATCTATATTTTCTCCCCCTTTTTTGTCATAAGAAAAAAGTAAAAGCTTTTAAAAGGACAAATAAAAGGAAACAGTAAATAAGATAATTCAATGGAGAAAACTTGATTCATTCAAAAAGATCAGAGCAAGAGTACATAGGTAAGCATCAGAAGACATAGCAAAAAGTACAGATGCAAACAACAGATGCAAAAACATTAGAAAACAAATCTAAGAGTGTTTGGACAAAAGCATCTTCAATAGATCTGTAATCTCAGAGGATGATTGCTCTTGCTTGGACATCCACTTAGTCATAGTTTCATTCTTCTCATCTTGCTTTGACGTCCATTATGTCATATCCTCAGACTTCTTATCCTGCTTAGCCATCCAGGATTTGATCTCTGACTGTCCAGCTTCCAGAGCAGCAATCTTATCTTCAAAGTCTGGATGTTCTTTCTTTATCTCAGATGAAGAATTATGATGAGGTTCTGTAGCCTGAACAGAGTCAATTTCCATTGGTTCTGTAGATTCTGAGGAGGGGTCTACTAGAGTCATAGCCAATGCATTATCAGTAGATTCTATTGATGGTGGAGGAGCATCTAAACGAAGCAGAGGTTCAGTTTTGTTGACAGTCCAGAATAGAGTCCTTTCAGCTCTGAGCTTTGCATCATCAGAACAGACGTTCTTCAGATTTGAAGCTATAGTGTTGAATCTGTTGATGAATCCGTTCCAGATGATGTCAGATTCTTTGGCATCCATTGTTTCTGAGCATTTCTTCTGAACAGTACCTAAATACATCTGTATTTCTTGCAAAAATGTTTGAAATAAATGATCAATATTAAGTCTGGGCAGAGGTCGTAACAAGGTTTCCAGAGTTACAGGTTTAGGTTGGGGAGTTGGTGGAAAAAGTGATTTTTGGATGGAAATCAGAGGAGGAGGATAGTATGGAAAGAAAGGAATTTTAGGTTTTTGAGGTAGGGATCTGTTTAAAGCATTAAGCAAATGAGGTTTTGGTCTTCTGTTAGGGGTAACAACATCAAAAAATTCATTTGAGTATGGTTTGAAAGCAGATCTTGGTGGTTCAGCAGATGCAACAGTGTTATCAGATGCAATTGGCAGAGCTGAACCAACAGCTTTACCAGATGTTGCAGATATGGTTGCTAAAGATCCTACATTTGACATTGATTGAATATATGAAAAAAGCACAGATGGAAGAGCCTGTGTGAGTTTTGGTTTCAAAGGTTTGAAGAGGTCAGATGGTTCAACTCTGTCATAAAAGTCTTTCAGTTTGAAACCATAAGACAGATTATGAAAAAGAGAAGAAACTTGAGCACAGGATATAGAAGATGTTGGATTGGAATTGGGAATTAATATCTCAGATGATGGTGCAGATGGAGGAATAGGATTTGGAATGGGAGTTTTTGAAGATATGGTAGTTTCAGGTTGGTTTAACTCAGAGTATTTGTCAGATGGAGAGATTAGAAAATCTGGGTGGATTTCTGATTCTGAGGAGTTAGAGGATGTTATTGGTGTACAGGAGGTAGAAGATACTTGAAACACTGTTTTTAAAGGTGTGATATCAAGAACTTTTGTCTCAGGGATGTGAGGTTCAGAAGTATTGGTAGGTTCTGAAGGAATTTCAGATTGTTTGGATGGTGGTTCTGATGAAACAGGAGCAGAAGTTACTTTTGTAGGTTCAGAAGTAACAGGTGCAATGGGTTCAAAAGGTGGATTATTTGATGGTGGATTGTCAGAGGCTTTTTCTGGTTGAGAGTCTTTTTGTTGTTTCTCTGGTTGTTCAGATGTTTGTTGTTGATCAGATGTTTGTTGTTCTGATGGTTGTTATTCTGATGGTTGTGGATCTGATGGTTGTTGATCTGATGGTTGAGGTCGTGGAACAAAGTGTTTAATATGAATTTTGGGTTGAGATGGTTTTGGTACAGAAATTGTTGGTGTTGTTGTTTGTTTTTGTGGAGATATGGAACTGGGAGCAGTAACAGAAGTGGTTTGTGTAGAAGGTGGTTCTGGAACAGACTTAACATTAGAATCATTAATAACAAGTTTTGTAGTAGATACAGAAGATTTAGTACCTTTTACTTTAGTCCTCTTGGCAGGTACAGAAGCAGCTTCTTCAGAATCTTTTCTCTTCAAGAGCTTCTTGGGCTTCTCAGCAGTCTTGGCCTTTTTCTGAGCAGGTGCAGATTCTTCTACAGGCTGAGTCCTTTGCCTCTGGAGCTGTGCTTCTTCTTCTCCTGCATCTGGTAGTGGTTGTCTTGCTAGCTGAATCACATTAGCAGGAACAGGTTTTCCTTCCTTCTTGCATTCATCAATATACATAACCACTATATGTCTGGGCTCTTCAGCAAAGAATAGAGGAAAGTCATCTACAGGAACCCTCTTATTCAATTCTGACATATTCAGCTTCTTGGGAGCTGTTGTGAGTTCATCAACAATTTTGAGTCTCAGAAGACTTTTAGCATTCAGAGGCTTTCCCATTATAAATTCTAATTCCTCTGTAACTCCAGCAGCGTACAGAGCAGTTACCAAACCATTCTCAGTAAGAAGATCTGAGATCAACCTTCCAAAGGGGATCCAAGTTCTGATCTTCTGTCCTTTCTCTTTCACATATTCTCTAGATGCATTGATATGGTTCCACAGATGCATAAACAGAATGTATGGAAGATCTACCTTGGTGCTCTGACTAAGGCAATACATGAAATAGAGCTGTTCATTATTGACATAGTCTGGAGAATTGGTTGACTTCCTGTGGTGGATGCATCCCATGAAGATCTTGGCCCAGATCTTGTAATCAGGCTTCAGATCTTTGAATTTGTTAGAAGCTTGACCTGCAGTCATAACTTCTTTATAAACCTCATCCATGTCCACACGCCCAGCTGGCAAGTGGGAAACACCATCTGTTTCTTCATATCCTATCAATTTTCTTATCAGATATTCTGTGATTATAATTTCTTTTCCCAGCACAGAAGATAAGATGAACTTGGGATAAACTGATGCATGGATCCATAATTCTTTCACAAGGAGAGGGTAAACTGGTCCAAAGAGCCTATCAAAGTACTTAACCCATCCTTGAGCTCCAATGATGGAACGAAACTCAAACCCATTTCTGCCAGAGAATCAAACTCTACCATAGATTCACATAGAACTTCCAATTTATCAACTGGCGTTAGAAGTGTTCTTTTGGGAGGAGAATATGGAGCAACACCCAAGTTTTCTGAAGTCACAGCAGCCATAGTAGATTGGAATTGAGCAGTTGATGATGATGAAGATGCCATTGAAGAATGCTTTGTCAAACACTTAGGTTTTGGGTTTTTATGCAGAGAAAATAGGAGATGAAAACGCATGTAATTTTTGAGAGAGTGAAAAGTGTGAAAGTGAATACAAGACAAGTATTTATACTAAAACACTTAGGCAAATCAACAGTCAGAAAAATGCACGTTTGAACAAGCATTATATGAAGAGAATAAAAATCATTTCAAAACATTAATTACTTCTGACAATTTGGGGGGAAAACCAAGATTCTCACTATTCAAACTTCACCTCAAACGTCTCTTCAGTTATGTACACGCCACCTCTTCAGAGTTGGTGTGACACGTGTTTACTTGCATGTTGTTCTGAATTCTCTTAAGAAATGAAACGTTAGCCAACGTTCAGATCTTCTAAAGATTGTTAGTTCAGAGTTTCACAAAAGAAATATTGATCAGAATAAAATAAGCAATCAAAATAAATACTTCAGAGCATTAAGCATTTTTGCATCTGAAAAAAAAATTTGCTTCTGATAAATATCATTCTGGACAAAAATCCATACCAATATTTTTCAGAATAAAATTGAATCTATCTTCAACAAGGGGTTTTGTAAAAATATCTGCCCATTGATGATCTGTATCAACAAAGGCTAAATTTATGATTCCCTTCTGAACATAGTCTCTGATGAAATGATGCTTAATTTCTATATGTTTTGCCTTAGAATGTAAAATGGGATTCTTGGACAAACATATAGCAGAAGTATTATCACAAAAGATAGAAATGTTACTTTCAAAAATTTGATAATCTTCTAGTTGACTCTTCATCCAGAGCATCTGCGTGCTACATCCAGCAGCAGCAATGTATTCAGCCTCTTTGGTTGAAAGTGCAATTGTGGGTTGCTTCTTGCTGTACCAGGAGATTAGATTTCTTCCTAGAAATTGACAACTTCCAGAAGTACTTTTTCTTTCCACTCTGTCTCCAGCGTAGTCAGCATCACAGAATCCAACTAATTTGAAATCATCAGATTTTCTGAAACACAAACCCACATTAGAAGTACCTTTCAGATACCTTAGAATCCTCTTGACAGCTGTCAAGTGTGATTCTCTAGGATCTGATTGGAATCTAGCACATAGGCAAACACTGAACAATATGTCAGGTCTAGAAGCAGTAAGATAAAGAAGAGAGCCAATCATACCTCTATAGAGCTTCTGGTCTACTTTCTTACTTACCTCTTCCTTGCCAAGTGAGCTAGTAGGATGCATTGGAGTCTTTGCCAGCTTACTGTCAGACATGTTGAATTTCTTCAGAAGTTCTTTAACATACTTTGTCTGATGTATGTAGGTGCATTCTGGAGTTTGATTAACTTGGATTCCTAGAAAGAATCTGAGTTCTCCCATCATGCTCATTTCAAATTCTGCCTGCATACATGTAGCAAACTCCTTTCCAAGCATAATATTTGTTGATCCAAAAATAATATCATCTACATAAATTTGGCAAATTAGAAGATCTTTCTTAATTGTTTTACAAAAGAGTGTTGTATCCACTTTGCCTCTGATGAAATTCTTCTCCAGAAGAAAATTGCTCAATCTCTCATACCAAGCTCTGGGAGCTTGTTTTAATCCATATAGAGATTTCTTTAATTTGAAAACATGATCTGGAAATTTTTCATTTTCAAAACCAGGAGGTTGGTGGACATAAACTTCCTCTTCTATAATACCATTAAGAAAGGCACTTTTAACATCCATCTGATACAGAGTGATGTTATTTTGTGCAGCAAAGGAAATAAGAAGGCGTATAGATTCTAACCTTGCCACTGGAGCATATGTCTCAGTGTAATCAATATCTTCTTGCTGACTGTACCCTTGAGCAACCAGTCTTGCCTTATTCCTCTCAACTTCTCCTTTCTCATTTAACTTTTTTCTGAAGACCCATTTTGTACCAATTATATTGAATCCTTGAGGTCTCTGAACTAGATCCCATACATCATTTCTGCTGAATTGATTTAGCTCTTCTTGCATGGCAATAATCCAATCATTGTCTTGCAGAGCTTTTTCTACAGAAGATGGTTCAATTTCTGACACTAGTCCAAATAGTGATGCTTCAGATGATCTTAGAAAGGATCTTGTTCTGATGGGATCATCCTTCTTTCCAATAATGACATCCTCTGGATGAAAAGCTTTAATTCTGGATGATGATCCTCTAATAGTTGACTCTTCAGAAATGTTAAGATTATTCAACTGAGAAGTTAAAGGAGTAGCATCTGGAGTTGCTTCTGGTTCCTTCACTTGAATTTTGTCTGCTTCTGGAACTTCAGAGTCAATAAAGACTACTTCCCTATCTGTAGAGTTATCAACCTGCTTTGGCTTTTCAGAGCCAAGCTTATCATCAAATCTGACATGAATGGATTCTTCCACAATCTGTGTCTCAGTGTTGTATACTCTGTAGCCTTTAGAGCGTTCAGAATATCCAAGCATGAAACACTTCTGTGCTTTGGAATCAAACTTGCTCAGATTTTCCTTAGTGTTTAACATATAACAAATACATCCAAAAGGATGAAAATATGAAATGTTAGGCTTTTTGTTCTTCCACAATTCATAAGGAGTCTTATTCAGAAGAGGTCTAACAGACACTCTGTTCTGAATGTAACAAGCTGTATTGATTGCTTCTGCCCAAAAATGTTTTGCCAGATTTGTCTCATTGATCATGGTTCTGGCCATTTCTTGCAAAGTTCTGTTTTTCCTCTCTACAACCCCATTCTGTTGTGGAGTTCTAGGACAGGAAAAATCATGAACAATGCCATTTTCAGAAAAATATTTTTCAAAATATTTATTTTCAAATTCACCACCATGATCACTTCTGACTTTTATAATTTTGAAATTCTTTTCATTCTGGACTTGCTTGCAGAAGTCAAAGAACACAGAATGTGACTCATCCTTGTGTTTTAAGAACTTTACCCATGTCCATCTACTAAAGTCATCAACAATGACTAATCCATACTTCTTGCCTCTGATGGATGCAGTTTTCACTGGTCCAAACAGATCAATATGAAGTAATTCTAGTGGTTTAGAAGTAGAAACAACATTTTTTGATTTGAAAGATGTTTTTGAAAACTTCCCTTTCTGGCATGCTTCACAAAGAGCATCTGAAGTGAACTTCAGATTAGGGAGTCCTTTGACAAGATTAAGTTTATTAATCTGAGATATACGTCTCATATTAATATGGCCCAATCTTCTGTGCCAGACCCATTGCTCTTCATTTACAGACAAGAGGCATTTAACATTTTGAACTTTAAGTTCTGAAAGATTTATTTTATAAATGTTGTTTTTCCTCTTACCACTAAATAGGATAGAGCCATCCTTTTAACTAATAGCTTTACAACATTTTTGATTAAAGATAATATCATAATCATTGTCACTTAATTGACTTATGGACAATAAGTTATGCTTTAACCCTTCAACAAGTAAAACATTAGTAATAGAGGGAAGTTTACCATTTCCAATAATGCCAGATCCAATGATCTTGCCCTTCTGGTTCCCTCCAAACTTCACGTCACCTCCAGATCTAAGTTCCAGGCTTTGGAACATAGACTTTTCTCCTGTCATGTGTCGTGAGCATCCAGAGTCCAGGTACCATGATTGGTGTCCTGACCTTGCTGCTAAGAACATCTGCAACATGAATTATTTTGTTTTTAGGTACCCAGATCTTCTTGGGTCCTTTGGGGTTAGTTGGTTTGTAGGTTTGTCTAAACTACTGTTTTTCAACATAATGTTTATTCTGACTTGCCTTGGGTTTAAACACATAAGTATTCTTCTCAGAGCTTGTGTGTTTAATGTCATTTAAGTGACCAAATTTAAATTGAGAATACAGAGGTGTCTTCTTGATGAAAATTTTGTCAACAGGTTTTGGATTGCTTCCAGATGAAGATTCATATCCAATACCTCTTCTGTTGTTTCCACTAACACCATAGATCATAGAAGCCATCTTGCTTCTATCTATGCTCTTAGTAAGAAATCTCTGAAAGCTAGAGTCATATTTTTCTAAAATGTTTTCATATGACTTAGTCTCAGATTCAGATTCTTGTTGAGTTATTCCAAAGTCATTTTTGATTTTCAGATTTATTTCTTTTTGCTCAACAAGTTCTGTTTTCAGAAGATCAATCTCAGATTCAAGATTGCTTTTCAGCTTCTTGTATTTGAGTTTGATATTGTTATAACTTTTAAGAACTTTTGTTAAAACTTTTTTAAGTTCTTCTTTGGTAAGTTTAGCCATTACCTATTTTGCATCATCATCAGATTCAGAATCTGATTCATATCCTGAGGTACCTTCCTCTTGATCCTCTATGCTGGCCATCAGTGCAACATTAGCACATTCTTCTTCTGATTCAGAAGATGATTCAGATTCATCTGAGTCATCCCATGTTGTCATCAGAATCTTCTTCTTTTTGTTAAACTTCTTCTTGGGTTTTTCTTTCTGAAGTTTGGGGCAATCATTCTTGTAGTGCCCAGGTTCTTTGCACTCATAGCACACAACTTCTTTCTTGGCAGATCTTCTGTTTCTAGAAGATTCCTTTCTGTTATCAGATCTTCTGAAGTTGTTGAACTTCTTTCCTTTGTGCTTCCAGAGTCTGTTGATCCTTCTGGACAGCATGGATAACTCATCTTCTTCTTCAGAAGAAGATTCTTCAGAGCTTTCTTGAATGACCTGCAAAGCTTTAGCAGTTTT
Source organism: Lathyrus sativus (assembly GCA_963859935.3). Classification (NCBI taxonomy): domain Eukaryota; kingdom Viridiplantae; phylum Streptophyta; class Magnoliopsida; order Fabales; family Fabaceae; genus Lathyrus; species Lathyrus sativus. The sequence goes on from OZ012741.1 coordinate 339,069,031, forward strand.
GTTAGATTTTAATGCAACATATTTACCTTTTTCTTTCTTCTGAGGTTCATCTTCCTCAAGCTCAATCTCATGGCTCCTCAGTGAGATGATGAGTTCTTCTAGAGAGATCTTGTTCAGATCTTTGGCCATCTTCAAGGCAGTCACCATTGGTCTCCATCTTGTAGGTAGACTTCTGATGATTTTCTTTACATGATCAGATGTAGAGTATCCCTTGTCCAGAACTTTCAGCCCAGCTGTGAGTATTTGGAATCTGGAGAACATGGCTTCAACAGATTCAGAGTCTTCCATTTTGAAAGCCTCATACTTCTGGATCAGAGCCAGAGCTTTTGTCTCCTTAACTTGAGAATTTCCCTCATGAGTCATTTTTAGGGATTCAAACATATCAAAAGCAGTTTCCCTGTTTGTAATTTTTTTCATACTCAGTATGTGAAATTGCATTCAATAATATAGTCCTGCCTTTGTGATGGTTTCTAAAATCTTTCTTCTGAGCATCTGTCATAGATTTTCTGTCAATCTTCTTGCCATTCCCATCTGTGGGATGGACATATCCATCTATGACTAGATCCCATAGATCAGCATCATATCCTAGGAAAAAACTCTCAATTCTGTTTTTCCAGTAGTCAAATTTCTCCCCATCAAACATTGGGGGTTTGGTGTTGATCCTATCCCTTTCTTCATATTTATTGTTAATATTGGATGTTGAATTATCAGTCATTGTAACAAATAAATATATATCAAAGTATTTCTCTCTGGATCTTTACTGACACTGTTAAGTGGTAGCACACACAGAACCGGAGCTCTGATGCCAACTGAAGGTGAGATAATACTTAGAAGGGGGGTTGAATAAGTATGAAAGATTAAGACTTTAAAAATAATGACACAATTATTTTTATCCTGGTTCGTTTAAAACAACTACTCCGGTCCACCCTTCCTAGAGTGATTTGCCTTTCTCAACAAGGACTTAATCCACTATTTAATCAAACTGATTACAATAGTAACACCTAAGAACAATTGTTCTTAGTCTTCTCAAGAGCTACTGATTCCAACTGAATCCTCTTAAGGAAAAACCTTTACAATAAATGTAAATCAAATACAAGAGCATTAATGCTTCTATAAAGCTTTTATCACAACAGTGATTTTTCTCTTAAGTTTAAGTACAAGAAATTCTAAGAAGAATATGAAAGAATGAGAGCTTTGAATAATATGATTTCTTTTCAGCAAATTGTGTCTCTGAAGAATTTGGTGGAGTCCTCCTTTTATACGCAGTTGATCCAAGGAAGCTGAGCGTTGAAAAGAGAGTCCCAAAAAGATCTGAGCCTTTTTGTCTTCACATCAAGTGACCTTTCCTAGAAGTAGATAACACAGAAAAATCCTTTTTGTCTGTGTTATTGTGTCTAGCACAAATGAGGAAAGAGACGTTGATTTACTCCAACGGATATAATCTTGAATATTTCTTCTTCAGTTTTCAGCAAGTTCTTCAGAATCTGAATGAGTCAGAGTCTTCTAATGATGTTCAGAACCTTGTTGTATCAGAGTCTTCTGCAGCATGTGTGCTTTCAGCGTGTTGATCATCAGAGCATATTTGACACAAAACTTCAGTACTTGGCAACATTAGTACTTTCAGAAACTTCTGTAGAAACTATGCTTTGAGAAACTCTTCAAACAATATTCTTCTTTGCTTCAGATGCTTCAGCTTCAGATGCTTCTGACTAGCTTCAGAATCTTCTGACTAGCTTCAGAACCTTCTGGAGCTACTTGCTTCAGATCCTTCTGGAGACTAAGCTCAGGATCTTCTGTAAACAGCAATCAGAATCTTCTAATGAGTGCATCTGGCGCTTCAGAGTCAGGATAACTTCTTGTATATACTTCAGATTTACTTCTAGAGAGTTAATATCATTTCAATCTGCAGTAAAACTCTCAAACAAATTTTAGAGTATATAATTCTTAAATATAAAATTTCCTAACAGTTATCATCAAAACAAAGAGTTATTATTAAGAACCAATCTGTGTTCTAACAGTTATCCTATTTAGTTTGCTCAACAACCGTATGTAGCTGTTGTTACACCTGCATTCAATCAACAAGTGCGTGCTTATCAGCCTGTGCAATCGGCTCCTGTTTATCAAGCTCCGATCTATCAACCTACTCCTGGTTATCAGCCTGCACAAGCTCCATCCAATTATCAACGAGCGCCCAACGGTCCTGCCTATCAACAACCGAAGAATCAGGCGCCTCACCAGAATGGTCCTAACAGGAGACAGTACAAGTTGATTCCTCCTATTATGATGACTTATACCGAGTTGTACCCTTCATTAGTGCAACAAGGTTTGATAACTACAAGAGCTTTGGGACCACCTCCTAATCTGCTTCCAGCTAATTACAACTATGCCACTCATTGTTTATTTCATGAGGGTGCACCTGGTCATGATCTAGAAAGCTGCTATTGTAACACCCCACTTTCCCAAATTAAAATAAAATATGATTAAATCAAATAAATATCAAAGGTTCCCTTCAATAGTGGGATATCACATCATAAAATTCAACAAAACACTTCATTAAATGGTTTTCAAAATAAACAGCGGAAATCATCATTAGTACGTCATTCTCGGCCATCCGCCAATTTACATACATTCATTAAGAGGGTTCACCAAAATAAGATACGTCACAGGAATACAACAAATTTATCATAAAACAAGTAAACTCCCAAGTCTCGTGCTACGTATCAGAGCATCCTAAGACTCGACTCGCACACTACTATCCAAGCTAGCTATGTACCTGGATTATCTGTACTTCCGAAGAAGCACAGACCACAACAACAAAAAAGGGTTGAGAAAACATGATCAAAATTATCGGTAATAAGATACATGAATAAAAGGCAGTAAATAGACAAATCATCGCCCCACCAACATCAAACACGACATACTGTCCAATCATCAACACAACATATAATAATGCAAGAATGCAACTCAACACCATGCATGCGGTACCGACTCATTGGTTCATTCAATTGAACCCCGAATAGATCACTTAGGCTCCTCCTGAGACATGATTTATCCCCACCATTCTCCACAAAGGAGTACGGGTGAATCACTTACGCTCCTCCTAAGACATGATTCAACCCCACCATTCTCCACAAGGGAGTACGAGTGAATCACTTAAGCTCCTCCTGAGACATGATTCAACCTCACCATTCTCCACAAGGGAGTACGGATGAATCACTTATGCTCCTCATAAGACATGATTCATCCCACCAAAACACCATGATATGCACAACACACAGACTCAGGCACACTAAGTGCACACGATCCTCCTGATCATATCACCATGCATCATATATATATATATATATATATATATATATATATATATATATATATATATATATATATATATATATATATATATATATATATACACACACCAATCAGTTATATCAATTACAATGAATAATAGGGAAATCACATTTGAACACCAAATATACGCTCTTTACTATTCACACAATTCATATACTCACCATGGCCAAAAGGGCCCTACGGAACGAAAGAACAAATCAAAACAATACAAAATCACAATTTGCTGTCATGCTCGCTGGCCCACTCGCCTAGCGAGGCCTCAGTGAATGCTCACTACCTCACTCGCCTAGCGAAGGTGCTGGCGAACGTCTGCAATTTCACAAAACCGTCTCTGTCTAGAAATTCATCAGAAGCTCAAAACCCATCTGATTCTCACCAAACTAATCCCTGTAGCCTTAGCCTAACAAACTACACGAATTATTCCAGATTTTACCCGATAAAACGTCAATTCTACCGATCAATTCATTTCCGACCTAAAACGGTAAACTATACAAAATCACCCAAACCATCCAAACAATTATTATACAAAATCACCCAAACCTTCCCTAGGCTTAACCAACCCCCGTACCCTAGATCTCTCCCTGCATTGTGTTTATGATGCAAATTAGGTTTTTCCTTCTTTAACCTTTCCTTCGGATAAATCAAAGTCCGGTTGTGAATCTAAGATTATGATTCAAATTAATCAATAATTTGAAATACTATTCTCACCGCAACACCAAACTTTCCTAATTGACTAACAAAGTGCTTTCGCTGTGTTTCTTAATAAAAAAACTAACTAATTTTTATCTTTAGTGTTGGACGGATTTCGATCTTTCCTGGCGTAATCACGGATCTACTTTCGTAATATCCGATCAGATAAACCACAGAAAAATTTCATTAAAACCAAAACATCCCCTAAAGCATTCCTACCAACACAACATATAGAGTATCGTTAAAATAAGGATCCTCACATCCCAACACCAAAGATTTAGCTGGACATGACTACAATAAACAACGTAACATATAATTGATTATCAGAGTAAGTCATTTAGTGAAAATGTGTTAAGTGTGCAATTGGTTTTGAAAAGGTAAAACAAAAACAATAAGATAAATCAAGACAAATCAAAGTAAACGTGCGAGACAATAAAGGAATAAAAATAGAACGATAAAATAAAGGCAGTGGGAGAAATAAATGAAAGTAAAGACAATGCAGGAAAATAAATGATAAAATAAATGTGATGCGAGATAAATAGATAATATCTACGAATGAATTAAAAAACTGCTCCAAATCGGAGACTCGAATTCTAATACAAGACTGGTAAAGAAAAAATAACTGCAAGCTTCTACTCTACAATTTGATCCACGCTCGCTCACAACAATGGTGCAATAATTCCTCGATGTGATGAATTATCGCTTTTACAAAGTGATTCTATGCATATGGTGCGACTAAGAGTGGATGATCAAAACGTGAGAAACTAAGCCCTATTTATAGTGCAACATTGCCTTGGGCTCCAAGTTGGGCCTTCAAAATACGTGGGAGAAAAGTTATCTGGTCATGGCTTCAACCTCTGAACCACCCTTGTCTGCTTCCACCTTAAGGAAGATGGCGCCCGCCACCAAGGCTTAGCGTCCTCCATGTAAGTAAATGGTGATCGACATGGTCTTCTAGCCATTTGGCCGTGGGAGAAACCTTATACCTCATGGCTACCCCCATGGCCAATGCCATGTGGAACTCCATGTGTGTAGTTTAACCCTAAAATCTCTGTTTTTCGCCAGTTTTGCTTCGTTTCTTTGTGAAAGGCTCCAATTGAACAATGTACCTAAAAGTAATACAAAATACAAACATAATGCTAAAAAATAAAAATTAAATGATAATAAACATGTGCAATCCGAGTCAAATACGCAATGTGTTTCAGTGTTATCAAGATTCAAGCGTCCCTTGAAGCTCTTCCTTTGTCAATGTTGACAAGTCTTTCGACTCTTCTATGGATACTACCACATGGTCGAACTTCGGAGCCAATGACCTCAAGATCTTTGCGACAAATGTTGTTAATGTCAATGTTTTTCTATATACCTTGATTTGATTCACCAGTTTCGTAACCCTATTAAAGAAATCAGTTATGCTTTCATTGTCCTCCATATGAAGAAATTCATAGGTTCTTTTGTGAGTTTGTAACCTCACCTTTTTCACCTTTTCTGCACCTCCAAACGATTTCCCCCAAAGTTTTCCATGCTTCTTTTGCTGATTCTACATCACTAACATTTCAAAATCATATGAATCAACGCATTAATGAGTTATAAAGAGAGCTTTATAATCTTTCTTCTTCAATTCTTTGTGTGCAACCTTTTCTTCATTCGTCGCTTTTTCTGCAAGCGGTGTTACTCCTTTCTTCATTCATCGCCATCATGTTTTGCTTCCATGAATAACAACCGGAGCTCTAGATACCAGATGTTGGAATTAACGGAAATGCATTCATTTCCTATGCATTGACTCAATTTATGATACTATCGGAGTTAAACAAGTAGATCTAAAGAAAAAGCGGGTTGTATTATATTAGTAATAAGTAAATCCTTTCTATGTCAAAAATTCTGAAAATTCTTTTTTTGAGGTATACCAGGCGAAAGGTTTGAGATCACCCAGAAAGAACTTTGGATTTTGAAAACTTACTTGGGTGAAAAGCATTTACTTAAAAATAAGAACTGAATTTTTTGCATTTACAATGAATAGTTGTAATTTCAAAAAAAAACAATTAAATCCATTTTATTACATATTATTACATAGAATCATGATATATGAGTGACTAACATATAAAGAATTTCTATGTCTGCATTCAGTTTGTTATGGAGAATTCTGAAACAATCTTGATGAACAAGATTCATCAACCGATTGAAATCCTCTCTTATTCTTCATTTTTCACTCGAGTGAATCAATCACACCTTGATTTCACAAATGATTTTGTGCAGCAATTGTTAATGGAATAAGAAAGAAAAGTTGAATTAGGAAGAAAAGGTAATTAGGGTTTGAACCAAATATGAAAGAAGAGGATTTCTGCAGAGTTTCTCTCTGCTATTCAAAACTAAATATAATTCTTTGCAACTGCAAACTTTTATACAATAATAGGGGTTACTCCCTATTTATAGATTTTGGGTTTGTTTTCTCCCTAAGCAAAGCCCAAAAATACAAATCCCAAAATACCTAATTCTGCTAACACTACAAAATTAGGCCTAAGTCGAAATTCATGTCGAGACTAACTCCTTCGACACTTCGACAACTACACAACTTAGACACACTAGATTATTTTGACACTATCTTTTTTCTGTTGAGTAACCTACTTTGACATAAGGAATTACATTCTCAACAGTGAAAGGGTATTTAGATAGTAGTGTTTGGCTGCAACTGCTTTATTTTTGACAATGGTAAAGACAAAGACAAACTAGGCAAGTTTGTTGCTAAAGATTATGAGAGAAAAATTCTAGGTTATTCCTCATCTAGTAAGATTTACAGTTTGTTCAGCAGTATAACATATGTTTTTGAAGAGTCCGTGCGTGTAGATTTTGATGAAACCAGACCCCAAGAGACGGGGAAAAGTAGTTCTAGTTTTGATGTTTCAAGATATGGTAAAGAATGACGATTCAAAAGTGGATCCTCTTAAAAGTGAGGGAATTAAATATGGTAAAGAGGAAAGCAAACAAGTGATGATAAATAAGAGACCTCAACAAAGTTTTCTCAAGATTGGATTTTTGTGAAAGACCATTTGTTAGGCAACATTTTTTGAGACATTAAAAAGAGCGTAGGTAGGCATTCCCAAGTTAATAATTTTTGTAATTAATTCCATTCATATCTCAAATTGAACCAAAAGACATAATTTTTTCTTTGACTAATGAATGTTGGCTCCTTAATATGGAAGAAGAGCTCAATCAATTTAAAAGAAATGACGCATGCGATCTTGTCCCGTCTCCTCAAAATAAAATTGTCATAGGCACCAAATGGGTTTTTCGAAATAAACTTGATGAAGATGGCATAATTATAAGAAATAAAGCAAGGCTAGTGGCAAAAGGATAAAGCCAAGCTGAAGGGATTTACTATAGGGAGAAATATGCTCCTGTAGCTCGTCTCGAAGTGATTCAACTCCTTGTGGTATTCGCATGCTGCTTGGATTTTAAATTGTATAAGATCAATGTTAAGTCTACCTTCCTTAACGACTTTATAGACAAAGAAGTGTATGTCATTAAACCACTCAATTTTGAATACCATGAGAATTCTGATTATATTTTCAAACTGAAACAAGCCCTCTATGATCTCAAACAAGCTCTTAGAGCTTAGTATGAGTGCCTTAGTGGTTTCTTAATTAAGAAAGCATTCACTTGTGGTACTGTTGACAATACTAGGTGTACAAAATGTAAGAGATATCATATCCTTCTAGTTCATATTAATGTTAATGATATCATATTTGGTTCTACTAATGAAGATATGTGTAGAGAGTTCTATATGGGTCGAATTGATTAGACATTTGTTCTAATTGATTAGATAACGAGTTTTGTCTTTTCTAGTTAAACATGAGTAAAAGCTTGGTGTGAGAAGGTTCTCTGTTGGTAATGTGATAAAAGCTCAAGTTAATAGTGTAAGTCTCAAGAGGGAACTCTTGGGGGCTGGAGTAGGCCGCGTAGTATAAGGTTGGACCAGTATAAATCCCAGTGTGCTCAAATTTTCTAACTCTTCTCTTTTAATTTTTAGTAATTTATCTTTCGAGCAAAAATCTCAGCTTCATCTGTATTCTTAAAATTGACCAAGTTAAAATAAATTTTAAAAAAATATATTCACAATCCTTTTATGTTTGAAATCGTTAATCAACATTTTGTTGTGTGGGTCGGATGAAATATTTTACATTATCTTCTTGGTTCTAATTCTTTTTAAAATGTCTACTTAAAATAATAAGAGAATGAACCAACTATTCTCAAACAGCTAGAATTCGATTGACATGAGATTTAAATTTATTATTTTATCGTCAAATAAGTATTTAATAACAATAAAAAAGAAATTCTAAAACATGAGATAATAAAATATTATGTAATTAGAAGACACATTCATCTAATTCATTATTTAAAAAAATAAATAATTTTCTAGGGATTATATATTTTAAAAAAGAGCACAAATGAACAAGTTTAAAATTGTGTTGTTTAAAGAATAAAAAAATATATGTTGGAGCATGTAATTATTTATACAAGTTAGAAATAAAATGACATGATATATTTTGTTTTAATAGAAAAAGTAGATATGATGATGATATTATCATCCGACGTGAAAGAATACTATGATATAGTGCAGTTTTAATAGTTGTAATAATAAATCGACTGGAAGACACTCAACAGAGTCGCTTTGGCCGAGTGGTTAAGGCGTGTGCCTGCTAAGTACATGGGGTTTCCCCGCGAGAGTTCGAATCTCTCAGGCGACGAATTTCATTTTTTCGTCTTCTTTTCAAATTCTCGCTCGCTCTAATCAATTCTTCCGGCAGTCACTGTGCGTGTTTTTCTCATGCTATCTATCTAACAACAATCCATTCTGCTAACCTTACCAACTTTAAATTAATATACTACTATCTTATCTTTTCTATATTGAATTAATAATATATATTACTTCTCTCCCTTTTTATTTTAATTAACTCTTTTTTATGTATAAACTCCCCCTAAACATAACAATAATGAAATATAAAACATAATATATGATTCAAATTGATTTATCATTTTTCTTGTCATACATGGATGAATTTAGAAAATACCATTAATTAGATATTTTTACTCTTCATTGTCCTTTAAAACTAATAATTTTATATTTTAAACTCTAATTTTCTAGGAGATTAGTGATACGATAACAAAATTAGCCAACACCGTTAATTAGATTCGTTTTCCCTTCACTATTTAGAAATGGGGTGAACCTTGAGATCATTAAATTTTAGTTAACACTTGGCTTAATTTTAATTTTTAATTCACTAAGAGATTCATGATTAGTTTAAGGTTTAATTGCCAACATTTTAGTGTTAGATTTATCTAATATTTTATGAGCTGCAATCAGTTGTTATTTTGCTTTGTGAAAAACAGGTTAATCATGATTTTGATGGGGTATATAAATAGGTTTTTTTATTGGTCAAGTGGTCTTTTTTAATTAAAGTCTAAGCTAAAATCTGATTGGTGGTAGTAAAAGTGTGAGTCTTAATCTTTGGCCCATTATGGATAGTGACTAGGTTATATATTATGAAGACTCTGCAACTTTTCTCATTGAGAGTTATGAATGAGAGTGTGAGATACAGATGAAGATTCAGTCACTCATCTTTTTAAAATTCCGAACAAGATGATAATTAGAACGATAACCCTTATTCTCAAATCATGTCTTCAACAAGTAAGTGTTGATGTTCTAATTTCATATAATTATTCAATGAATTTTTCTACTTACATTTGATATCAGAGCTTAGATTATATGAGTTAGGACTCAACTGTTTGTCGTTAATTAAGGTTCATGGTACTATTTGAATTATTTTGATCGTAATCAATTTCTATGGATTTTCTGTGATTGAACAATAATTTAGGGTTATTGGCGTGATGTGGTTATTAAGGTTTTGTGGTGATCGAACAATTCTGATTATTTTTTTTCCTTCTGATCATGTGGCTTCGAAACTGCAATATGAAGCATGTTTAAACATTCATTGAATTTCTTAAATTTCACTGATTGCCTAATTTTGAGTCCACCCTCTAATTTACTCCTATAAAATAAAATAGAAATTGAAGATCTATTGATTATGTACATGTTAAGCACATATAAAATAAATAAATGAATTAGACATGAATAAATTAAGCAATATTAATTCAAAGTACTCGTTACTTTCAATCGAGTCTACCTGAAGAGGACAACACACATATGAGTATATAATCTTAAGTGTTGCTTTCGACTTAATTCTCGCATCTTTGCTGAAGTTGTTCTTGTGTTGCTTTTTCTGAACACATTCTATAAATACTTCATTTGGAATGTTTATTTTTGGTAAACCTGAAACCATATTTCTTCTCTTCAGATTTTTTATGTCTTTGAAGTTGTGATGGTCAACTCTGTAGTGTCATGGCCATTCATCCCTGCTAGTTGCAGTTGTTAGATACTGTTAGTTCTATATTTTTGGGATTGACAACAATTTTGTTAAAACATGTTTCACAACAAAATGTTAAGCAAGATGTCTTAACATGTTGGTCAAACATCATTGCAGAGATGTTAAGCACATTGTCGTGACATGCTGGTTAGACATCAGTGTATGTTCTGTTTTACTTCTTGGAAAATCTGTTCTTAATTTGTGAGATTCTCTATGTTTTTAGTTTTCATTATGTTGCAGTCCAGTGAGGTTTATTTTAGGAACATCAGTTTTGTTCTAGAAGTGCATTTGCTTCATAAAAAGGCACTTGGAGACTTTTTAGGAAACATTCGATTTTGTTCCTATTTTTAGGGTGAGATCCAAGAAAGATACTTTCTGGTACTATGGAAAAGGAAGGAGGAGGAAATGTTAACTAACCCCCAGTCTTAGATGACACTAACTATGACTATTGGAATGTACATATGGTGGCTTTCCTAAAATCTATGGATAGCAAAACTTGGAAAGCTATCATCAAGGATTAGGAACATCCTGTTGTTAAGGATAAAGATGGGAAGGAGACTTTGAAGACAGAGGAGTGGTTCCATGAAGCGATGCCATCTTTAGGAATTAAACATATTGATGAAAGGAGTTGTTGCTTAAGTGGTAATCGATTACCATAATGTTGTAACCGATTACACCTTGTAACGTTCATACAAAAACAAACTTTTGTAACTGTAATTGGTGACCAAAAATCTAGAACCGGTTACACTTATAACGAATTACAGAAACTTGTAACCGATTATACCTTTAATGTGTTACCAAAAACCTGTAACTGGTAGCACTTGTTACAGAATGCAAAATACCTTTTTTTTGTATGATAATGAACCAAAGTTAAAACATTTTAATGAAGCATAACAGGTTTGAGATGAACATGCATAATATTTTATGAGCCATTTAAGATATATAATATGAATTATAATGCACACTCTAACCATCTTAATTCTTTTCTTTGATTTCCAAAGCTTATGCTCATTTGAGCTTGATTGTGCTAGCCTTCAATCTTTTTCTTCTTAGACAAGATTTTATCTTCTTTTTCTTGATGTGTATGTCTTTATCAAAACTTTAACCAAGGTTAAGAGGAACTTTTCTTCACAGCACATTCCACCCAAAATGGATTGCATGATAATGTTTGCCTTTTCGTGATAACTTATGTTCATTGAAGTTATATCTTTTCTTTATTATTTATTCTAATGCATTACTATTTTGTCTCAACAATGACATTCTCTATGAACAGTCGTTCTACTTCCGTTGAGATCCTAAATGGGTCTAATTTCAAGAAATGGAAGCAAGAATTAGAATTTTCATTAGGGATCGATGATCTTGACATGGAATTGCATGAAACCATACCCGTGATCAATGTTCAGAGTACACCTGAAGAGAAATAAAAATTAGCTAAGTGGGAGAGAAGTAACCGACTTAGCTTGTGTGCTATTAAGAGGACCATTTCTGAACATATGATCAATGGATTTCCAGAGAAAGAGAATGCTAAAGAGGACCATAACATGAATAGAGGTCCCAGATATTTAATAATGTTGAATTTTTATATTTAATGAAACAAATCACTGGCATTAAATATGATAACAATAGGGTTATCAGGGAGTTCATTCTAAGGATGGTTCATGTCCAAACCAAACTGAAATCCCACAACATTGACCTGAATGATAATTTCATTGTGTCTTATACCTTAAACTGCATTCCTGCTGAATTCACTCAAATCAAAATTGCCAATAATACCTTTGGTGAGAAGTGGACTGTTAATAACGTTATTACCAAGTGTGTGGCTGAAGAAGATAAACTCAAGAAGGAAAGAAGTGATTTATCCTTCCTAATTTTTCATGTTAAACCTCATTCTTGTAATAAGGGTTGAAAAAATAACAAAAATACTCATAGTGCTTCTCATAGACATCACGAGTTTAGGAAACCAAGCAATGGTCAACACTATAACACAGGAGGTCCTAAGTCGGTTGCTTTTAAGAAATCCTTTTGGTGCTTTTGGTGTAAGGAAAAAGCGCATGAGAAAACTAATTGTCATGCTTTTAAAGCTTGGTTAGACAACAAGAATAAATCTGGAGGTAATCATTTAGCTTTTGTCTATTTTGAGTCTAACTTTTTTGATGTTCCCATTAATTCTTGGTGGATTGATAGTATTTCTACAACCTATATTGGTGTGCCCTTCCAGGGATTCAGAAACCAACGGAGACCAAATTTGAGGGAAAGAAAGCTCAGGGTAGGAAATGATCTTGAAGTCGTTGTGGAGCTAGTGAGAGATGTTAGCTTAGTTCTAGGATCTGGTTTTGAATTTGTTTTGAAAGATACATTTTATGTACCTTATTTTAGGAGGAATTTGATTTCAGTATCTTATTTGGATAGGCTTGGATTTCAGTTTACCTTTTATGATGGAAAAATAAATTTGATGTTGAATTCTCAAGTTTTTGGTAATGGTATCTTGTTGGATGGTTTATGTAAGTTATCTTTGGATTGTGATAAAATTTTCTCATCCTTGAAAGTTGAGATATCCATTCCTAAAATGTCTTTAATTAGATAAAAATCCTCATTATTGTGGTACAAGCATTTAGGCCATATCTTTAAGGAAAGAGTTGAAAGGTTGATTAGAGATGATATTGATGATATTTTACCTTCCTTATATTTTAACAACCTGGGGAATTGTATGGATTGCATTAGAGGAAAATTGATCAATGAATTTGATGGGGTATATAAATAGGTTTTTTTATTGGTCAAGTGGTATTTTTTAATTAAAGTCTAAGCTAAAATCTGATTGGTGGTAGTAAAAGTGTGAGCCTTAATCTTTGGCCCATAATGGGTAGTGACTAGGTTATATATTATTAAGACTCCACAACTTTTTCCATTGAGAGTTGCGAATGAGAGTGTGAGTTACAGAGGAAGATTCAGTCACTCATCTTTTTAAGATTCTGAACAAGATGATAACTAGAACGACAACCCTTATTCTCAAATCATGTCTTCAACAAGTAAGTGTTGATGTTCTAATTTTTTGTAATTGATCAATGAATTTTTCTGCTAACACTACTAAGAGTTTTACACTTGGATCCTTTGCAATAAAGAAGACTTACATGATCCTAAGTCAAAGCCTCAACCATGTAATTGGATTTATAAACTATGCCTTCCACAAAAGACCAAGTTTCTCTTTTAGCTTACTTCTCTTAACTTTGTTACTTTCATCTCTCTCTCTCTCTCTCTCTCTCTCTCTCTCTCTCTCTCACACACACACACACACACACACACACACACACACATCATTGTAACATGGTCCCATCGATTATGCATTCCATATTTGACCTATAAGAGGTGTAATTCTTTCATCGTGTTCACGATTTTAGGGATTCTAGAAACCTATGGTTATATGGAAGGGCTTGGATAAAATATGAGTCATGGTACCTGTCATAACCTCTTTGCCGTAGGAGTTTAGTAGGCATGGAGAAATCCAATTTAACATGCATATCTCATGAATCCATTCCCAAATATCGACTCTCCTCGGCTCCCCACTCCATGAAAGATTCCTTTCACTTTTGCTTCACTAAACCTCAAACATGGAACTCAGACAATTGATTCATTAAGTAGAACTCTCTCAAATACACATACACCATTATTAATGTATATGGAAGCTATAATGGTACACCAACTCGTACGCAATTTGGTGGCACCTTTCGCACCTCATGTGGGACATGGAAAAATGGATTCTTTGGATTCATTCTTAACTTTTCAGATATTCTCCAAACAAAACTTTAGGTCATTTACAAAGGTCTCTTTTTAGCAAAAGGTATGGCCATTATTGACTTGGCTTGCTACACAAAATTTTCTCTCAGTATTATCCTCATTGAGACTCCCTATAATAAGTATCACAAACATGCTGAATTGATCCAAAGTATTAAGAATATTTTACTATGAAACACTATATTTCGAGTAATCCACACTCTCCGCGAAGGCAATCAAAGTGATGATTTTATGGAAAAAAATCAATGCATCTGGTAACGTTAAACTTTTGATTCAAAACTCACCTCTGATACTAAAAGAATTCTTGTCGCGGACGTGGAATGAACTTTATTTTTAAGATTATATCAATATAATTACAAAGGCCTCATATCAGTATAATTAGATATTTTTTTCACTCGCTATCTAGAGATAGGGTAAACCCTTGAGACCATTAAATTTTGGTTGACATTTGGCTTTATTTTAAATTTTAATTCACTAAGGGATTCATGATTAGTTTAAGGTTTAATTGCTAACATATTAATGTTAGATTTATCTAATATTTTTTGAGTTGTAATCATATGTTATTTTTCTTTGTTAAAAACAAGTTAATCATAATTATGATGGGGTGCATAAAAAGGTTCATGTATGACATTCTTCATTATACGAGAATGAAATTAGAACATTGCAATGACATTTGTATAAAGGTTGACTTCTCTATACACATGAAAGTTTCAGACTTTCCATTCTTCATTCAGACAACTCTTGATTTATTGAAATAGACACCAACCCTCTCACCTATGTTTGACTTACTATCCTTAATTGCCTCAATAATCCTTTTATTATTAGTTTGCAATTCTACCTTCTTGTAGCCTTATTTGAACACGTACTTGAGATCCTCTAGAACTCTCCACAGCTTTGTTATAAGAACATTATAAATTCTTGTTAAAGAACGAGTTAAGCTATGTTATAAAGACATTATAAATTTCAGTTAAAGAACGAGTTTAAAAGAGAATGCAACTTTAAAGTTGGTGACTAAATTAGTTTTGAAGTAGATGAATATAAATGTTTATTTATTGATGTAAAAGTCTACCGAAAATGATTTTATTTTATTTCTGTTTTTATTTTTTTTATCCGCAACTATATATTATTAAATAAAAAGTAATTTGTTGTGCAATGATTATTATTATTATTATTATTATTATTCAATAAAAAAGTTATAAATTTTTTGTAAAAAAATTAAAAGTTAATAGTTGTGATGATGACAACGTTAACAGTTGTGATGAAGTTAGTGGCAATAACTATCAACTATATGGTGATGGTGACCCAACTAGAGAAATATCTCAAGCTTCATCAAGAAAAAAGACTCAAGATTAAAGTGCTAATATGATCAAGGTATCTAGCAAAGAATATTAGAAGCCTCAGAGTAATGAAAGAGAGGAAGTGTGAAAGCTCGTCAAGTCATGTCTATCTGAGTGACTAGAGTTGTAGAAAAGTAAGGAAATAGCTCCTATGTTTTAAGGAAACTCACACACACACTTAAAGTTTTTTTCTAACCTTTTTACACCTTAAAAATGTTTTCAATGCTAAGCCAATTGATTAGAATATTGTTCGCCTCCTTTTTGAAGTATTTTTGAACTAACCAATCGATTGAAAGACTTTTTTGAACTACCCAATCGGTTGGGGCCTTAAGCAAATCAATTGAAAGGATTTTTCAACTATCAAATCAATTTTGTACTTTTTCCAATAGATTAGAAGAAGCCAAAATGATTAACCAATCAATTGGGATAGTGTCGTAATGACTCATTATGGTTCCTTATCCAAACTTTCTATGTTAGGCAAGGTTATTGATTAAAAATGATTAATCTAATCAATTGTGCCTTATGTAAATCAATTGGGACATTAAAAATCCCCATTGATCATTTCCTTTTTTGATTTTTACATCTCCTATATAAAGGAGGGTACCCTCTTATTCATTTCATGCCACTTTCCAACAATTTACATTTTCTTTATGATTTATCTCTCTACTTTCTCTCCCTCTTTCTCTATAAAATATCTCTTTCACTTAAAGTTGCCTTAGTGCTTGTGAGTGAAACTTTACTCTTGAGAAAGAGTTTTGTAAGTGGTTGTGCTATTTGTTTAATACTCAAGAGTGTGACACTCTTGAGAAGATTGGGTTTGGTTTGTGAGATAAATCAATCATATGTTTGAAGTCACTTTTCCAACATATTAGAGTCACACAACCAAAAGTGTTTAAAAGTGTTTTCAAATACCCCTTAGATATTTCCAAGGGTTTTCTATCCCACCCGATGAACGTTAATTGTTGTGAAATTGAAATATTTAATCACACTAAGAAAATTTATGTGTGTGGGAATAAAGGACAATGAAAATCAAAATAAATGGCCTTCAACAAAAATATCTTTCTAAGCAATAATACAACATCTTAACTTGGTAGTATTAGATGACTTGTTTACCCAGTTCGAACAAACGATCTACTCTAGGAGAGATAACACCTCTCTGTTTCACTATACTTGTTATAAAAAATACAAATGAGTTATTACAAATTACTCATCCAAGTTCCCAAGAACAAACCCTATTTTTGTACCCAAGTGTTTTCTAATCTCTTTAACTCTCTACATATGAATCACATAAGTCCAAGGTGTTTAGAAGTGTTTCTCAATCCCTCTTAGATATCTTCTAGGATTTTACAAATTCTGAGAATACACTATTAGGAGTTCGCCATCTCCTCTCGAATATTACCACTAGGATTCTCAAACCCTTTTCTTTTTTCTTTAACTATAAAGTTCTTGAGTTTTTAAAGACACGAATGATGGAGATACATATTTATAACTACTAATATTCAAAAAATCCTTAACAAGCCAAAAAATCAACCCTTTAGTGAATGGATCAACGAACCAAAAAAATCACAAAGCCCAATACATGCGAACTGAGAAAACCAGACCCAAATCTGACGAACCAAACTGCACGCCGAACCCAAACCAAGTGTCGATTCACTATCATTGGCTCTACCTCCAGGCTGATTTATGGTTTATACTGTAACACCCAAAATTTAATTGGAATATTTTAATTTATTTATTTAATTGAGAATATTCATTTTTCGGTGATTTTCGGTGGTTTTGTGGATTATTGAGAATTATGCATTTTTGGGTTATTTATTTAATTAATAGTATATAATAGGAATATATTAGTATTATTATTAACTAAAGTAAATATAAGATGAATAAGGGCAATTGGGACAATTCAGAGGAGTTAGTGAGGGTATTATAGAGAAAGCCCAATTGTGAGGCCTAAGACTAGGTTTACCAAAAAGGAAATTGGAAAGAGATTAGGATTCATTTGTTAGACCGTGAAAAGTATTGAGGCTAGAGCTCTAAGGAGAGGATTGGAGGCAGAAGCTTCGAGAGATTCCCTGAAAGATTTGTGAAGGCTTTGAATTGACGATTAAGGTATGAGGAGTATTACCTTCATGATTTTCCATGTGTAACTTTCAATGTACTTAAGGTCTATTTAAGGTTTAAGGGATTTTGAGGGTGGATATGAGAAATAGTGATCTTTGGCCTTCGTGGCCTAAATTTGTTATTGTGAATCTAACCGTGGAATTCATTGGGGAAAAGGAAAAGTTATGCCTTCGTGGCCAAAACCATGAATTGTTATTTGTCTAACCCTGAAGGAATAGGAATATTAGATAATGAGTAACTCTAATGCCTTGGGATAATTGTAGGGAAATTTGTGATTTAAGGCGTGAATATGATACAGGATTGGCCTAATAAACCGTAGGTTTTGTGCCTTTATCGTCGTAAGACCTTAGGGATGATTTAAGAATGTTTTGGGGGCATTGGGGAAGTGAATCATGTGGACATTTGGGTGGATTTAGGTTCTGGTGCATAGCAGAATTTACTGTTATCGCACTGTTCTCCTAGCGAATAATGATTCGCCTAGCAAACCATGTTGTTCCCAGACTCGCCTAGCGGAGAATCCTTCGCCTAACGCAGAAACTCGCCCCAGACTCGCCTAGCGAACATGCCAGCGAAGGTAGCAGAGTTTCGCGAATGTTGATCGTGTGCAGCTATGCCTTGACGTTTGATTCTGTGATTTCTTTGACGAATTAACATGAGTATGACTGTGAGTTTTATGTGATGTGTACATGATTACATGATGATTTTTATGATGTATTGATTGGAAAACTATGATGATGTTACCATGACTTTGATGAATTATATGATGACATGAGATATGATGGTGATTGTCATGATGATGAATATGATGAATGATGATGCACCATGATGTTATTATGAGGATGATTATTGACGTGTGCATCATACATTCATCCGGACTTTGGTTCAGAACCTCGATTACTTTGGCTTCAATCCCATTATGCAGATGTGAAGTGTTTTGATGTGCTCCGGTTCTCAAGTAGAATCAATCCTATTGATGGAGATCTATGGAGGGTTGATGGCCCAGTGTCCATCATGCTGTAATGATTGGTACCACATGCATTGAGTCTTGTTGCATTTGCATTTATGAGTCATTTGGAATAATTTATGATGTTGTGGCCTTTGAGGCCTATTGAAGGATAATAATGTGTTGAATATGAATATGATGCCGTTTTATATGTTGATTTTTATACATTGATTATTATGAATCGTTTTACTCACCCTGCTTGTTTGAATGTTACCTCCATGTGGGTAACGTGTAGATGACCAGGTTTAGCCGTGGACACCATCGAGGATATTTTTGAAGTCTTTGAGTTGTTAGCCTTTTGGTTAACTTAGAGGGTCTTGCTCTGATATGTAACATCGGGTTGGGGTCTTTTGAGTTAAACTATGTTTTATTTGAGTTTATTTTGATTATCTTCCCGTATGAGGAAAACCTTGATTTATGCCTTTTGAGTTCCGCTGCTTTGTGCAATTTGATGTATTTTAGGAAAACTTGTTGCTTATGGAGCCTTGACCTATTTTGTTGATTTGGGAAATGTACGCCCCTTTTGGATGGATTTTTGTTGAAATTTAATAATTACTCTAATATCTGTGTTATTTTTCCATAATATTTGTGGGGTAGAAAAGGGTGTTACATTAGTTGTATCAGAGTAGGTCGATCTGTCCGGCCAAGTTTTTATGTTGTTAGTCCCCTGTCAGTCAATAGTGTGAGAACACTATTGATGAGTTGTTTTCTTCTAACACTGTTGGTGGTTGCAGATGACTGGAAGGAGTGATCGTGCTATTGCTGATGCACTGAAATCACTTGCCCAAGTGATGGGTCAGAATGGTGGACCTCCAGATGAGTTTCATCCTTTCGGAAAGTTCCAGAGGAACAATCTGCCGACTTTTGTGGGCATTCATGATTCTGATGGTGCGCAGAAGTGGCTGAAAGTGATTGAGAAAATTTTCCGAGTTATGGAGTGCACTGATGCTCAACAGGTGCAGTTTGGTATGCATATGCTAGCAGAGGAAGCTGAGGACTGGTGGGATAACACTCGTCAGAGATTGGGAGATGTTGGCATTGTAATAACTTGGGCTCGTTCAAGGAAGAATTTTTTAGGAAGTATTTTCTTGAAGATGTTCGGGGCAAGAAAGAGGTGGAATTTCTTGAGCTGAAACAAGGGAATATGACTGTGGCTGAGTATGCGACAAAGTTTGAGACTTTGGTAAAGTTTTGTCCGCATTACAACCGTGCTGACGTAGAGATATCGAAGTGTCTCAAGTTTGAGAATGGATTGAGACCAGAGATTAAGCAAGGAATTGGGTACCAGCAGATTCGTCGGTTTTCGGAACTAGTGGACAAGAGCAGAATGTATGATGAGGATAGTCGAGCTCGATCTACTCACTACAAGCAGATGAGTGAGAAGAAAGAGAAAGGTTAGTATAGAGGGAAGTTTTATGTGACTTCTGGTGATAAGGGGAAGCAGAAGGCTTCAGATGGAAAAAAGTCAAGTGGGGAAGCATCTAATGCTCCAGGAAAGTGTTATAAGTGTGACGAGCAAGGTCACCATGCTGAAGCTTGTAGGGCGCTGAGATGTCACCGTTGTGGCAAGAGAGGTCATAAAGCTACTAACTGTAAAGACGAAGCTTCGAATTGCATCAATTGTGGAGAGAAGGGTCATATCAGTACCCAGTGTCAGCAGCCGAAGAAGACTGCTACTGCTGCTCAGACAAATGGTATAGTGTTTGCTTTGAGCGGTGCAGGAGAATCCAAGACAGATAACTTGATCAGAGGTACTTGTTTTATTAATGATGTTGAATTGATTGCTATAGTTGATACTGGTGCTACTCATTCGTTTATTTCGCTTGAATGTGCTAAGAGGTTGAATTTGAAATTATCTTCTATGGTTGGGAGTATGGTTATCGATACCCCGACTAATGGTTCTGTGACTACTGCGTTAGTCTGCTTGAGCTTCCCTTTGACCATTTATGATATGAATTTTGTGATGGACTTGGTCTATCTACCCTTGCATTAAATTGATGTTATTCTTGGAATGAACTGGTTGGAGTACAACTATGTTCATATCGATTGCTACAGCAAGACTGTGAGGTTCCCAGAGTTTGGTGATAGTGGAGAGCTGATGTTTGTATTTGCCAAGCAAGTAGGGGAACTCTTAGAAGATGAGGCTCAGATGTTTGCATTGTTTGCATCACTTCAAGTTGATTATGAAGCAGTGAGCATGGAGCTACCAGTTGTTCGGGAATTTCCAGAGGTGTTTCCAGGCAACGTGAGTGACTTGCCTCCTGAGCGTGAGGTAGAGTTTACTATTGATGTGATAGTGGATACTAGTCCTGTGTCGATGGCTCCTTATCGGATGTCTGCATCTGAGTTAGGGGGATTGAAGAAACAGTTGGAAGATTTTCTTGAGAAAAAGTTTATTCGACCGAGTGTTTCTCCGTGGGGTGCTCCTGTGTTGTTGGTGAAGAAGAAAGATGGTAGCATGAGATTGTGTGTGGATTATCGGCAGTTGAATAAAGTAACAATCAAGAATAAGTATCCACTTCCGAGGATTGATGATTTGATGGATCAATTGGTGGGTGCTTGTATATTTAGCAAGATTGATTTGAGGTCTGGTTATCATCAGATTCGCGTTAAGCCTGATGATATTCCGAAGACAGCTTTCAAAGCAACGTATGGACACTATGAGTATACTGTAATGTCGTTTGGTGTGTCTAATGCACCTGGTGGGTATTCATGGAGTATATGAATAGGATTTTTCATCCTTATTTGGATTAGTTTATGGTAGTTTTCATTGATGATATCTTGATATATTCTAAGTCCGAGGAAGAGCATGTGCAACATCTAAGAGTGGTATTACAGGTTTTGAAGGACAAGAAGCTTTATGCCAAGTTGTCCAAGTGTGATTTTTGGTTGAAGGAAGTGAGTTTCCTTGACCATGTGATTTCTAGGGGAGGAATTGATATTGATCCGTCGAAAGTTGATGTTGTGTTGCAGTGGGAGACTCCAAAGTCTGCTACTGAGATTCAAAGTTTCCTTGGATTGGCTGGTTATTATCGCATGTTTATAGAAGGATTTTCTAAGTTGGCACTTCCATTGACTCAGTTGACTCGAAAGGGGCAAGCTTACGTGTGGGATGTGTCTTATGAGAAGAGTTTTGTGGGACTCAAGGAGAAGTTGACGACTGCTCCAATGTTGATTTTACCAAACCCGAGTGAGTCTTTTGTGGTGTATTGTGATGTGTCGAAGATGGGTCTTGGAGGTGTATTGATGCAGAATAGACAGGTTGTTGCTTATGCTTCCACACAATTGTAGGTTCATGAAAGGAACTATCCTACCCATGACTTAGAGTTGGCCGCTGTGGTGTTTATGTTGAAAATTTGGAGACATTATCTTTTTGGGTCTAGGTTCAAAGTGTTCAGTGATCACAAGATTCTGAAGTATTTGTTTGATCAGAAGGAGTTGAACATGAGGCAGAGAAGATGGCTTGAACTTCTGAAGGATTATGATTTTGAATTGAGTTACCATCCTGGTAAGGCTAATGTTGTAGCTGATGCGTTAAGTAGGAAGTCCTTACATATGTCGATGCTTATGGTTTGAGAGTTATGGCTGATTGAGCAATTCAGAGATATAAGTTTGGTTTGTGTAGAGACTCCTAACAGTGTGAAGTTGGGTATGCTGACGTTGATTAGTGGTATTCTCCAAAAAATCAAAGAAGGTTAAAAATCTGATTTGAGTTGGGTGGATCGTCTCACGTTAATCAACCAAGGTAACGAGAGTGATTTTCGAATCGATGAGAATGGTGTGATGAGATTCAGAGATAGAGTGTGCATTCTTGATGTGCCAGAAATCAAGAAGAGCATTCTTAAGGAAGGTCACAGAAGTGGGTTGAGTATTCATCCTGGTGCCACAAAGATGTATCAAGATTTGAAGAAGTTGTTTTGGTGGCCAGGTATGAAAAAGGGAATTGCAGAGTTTGTATATGCTTATTTGACTTGTCAGAAGTTGAAGATTGAACATCAGAGACCGTCAGGTTTATGCAACCGTTGAGTATTCAAGAATGGAAATGGGATAACATTTCTATGGATTTTGTGACAAGCTTTCCAAAGACTTTGAAGGGATATGATTCGATTTGGGTGATTGTGGATAGATTGACCAAATCGGCTCATTTTATACCGATGAGGATCAATTATTCGTTGCAGAAGCTTGCAGAGTTATATATTGATCATATTGTGAATCTGCATGGTATTCCTTCGAGTATTGTGCCTGATAGAGATTCGAGATTTACGTCGAGGTTCTGGGAAATTTTGCAGACAACTTTGGGTACTAAGTTGAGGTTGAGTTTTGCCTATCATCCGCAGACGAATGGACAGACAGAGAGAACTATCCAGTCTTTAGAGGATTTGTTGAGGGCATGTGTGTTGGATCAAGGTGGATCGTGGGATAGTAATTTGCCGTTGATTGAGTTTACCTAAATTAACAGTTATCATTCTAGTATCGAAATGGCACCGTATGAGTCTTTGTATGGTAGGAGGTGTAAGACTCCTTTGTGTTGGTATGAGTCAGGCAAGAGTGTTGTACTCGGACCTGAGATTGTGCAAGAGACGACTGAAAAGATCAAGATGATCCAAGAAAAGATGAAAGCATCGCAGAGTCGTCAGAAGAGTTACCCTGATAAGAGGAGGAAAGCACTTGAATTCCAAGAGAGAGATCACGTGTTTTTGAGAGTTACGTCGTAACTGGTGTTGGCTGAGCTTTGAAGTCTCGAAAGCTCACATCACGTTTTGTTGGTCTGTATCAGATATCGCAGAGGGTGGGGGAAGTAGCATATTGGATTGCTTTGCCGTCGTCGCTTGCGAATTTTCATGATGTGTTTCACGTGTCTCAGTTGAGGAAGTACATTCCAGATTCGTCGCATGTGATTCAGATGGATGATGTACAAGTGAGAGATGATTTGACTTTTGAGGTGTTGCCTGTTCGGATTAATGAACGAGAAGTGAAGCAGCTGCGAGGTAAAGAGATTGCCTTGGTGAAGGTAGTTTGGGTAGGACCAGCTGGAGAAAGTTGGACTTGGGAACGTGAAGATCAGATGAAGAAGTCGTATCCGACTCTGTTTTCTTGAGATAATTTTCGAGGACGAAAATTCTTTTAAGTGGGGGAGAGTTGTGACACTCCAAATTTAATTGGAATATTTTAATTTATTTATTTAATTGAGAATATTCATTTTTCGGTGGTTTTTGGTGGTTTTGTGGATTATTGAGAATTATGCATTTTTGGGTTATTTATTTAATTAATAGTATATAATATGAATATATTAGTATTATTATTAATTAAAATAAATATAAGATGAATAAGGGCAATTGGGACAATTTAGAGGAGTTAGTGAGGGTATTATGGAGAAAGCCCAATTGTGAGGCCCGAGAGTAGGTTTAACAAAAAGGAAATTGGAAAGGGATTATGATTCATTTGTTAGACCGTGAAAAGTATTGAAGCCAGAGTTATGAGGAGAGGATTAGAGGCAGAAGCTTCGAGAGATTCCCTGAAAGATTTGTGAAGGCTTTGAATCGACGATTAAGGTACGGGGAGTATTACCTTCATGATTTTCCATGTGTAACTTTCAATGTACTTAAAGTCAATTTAAGTTTTAAGAGATTTTGAGGGTGGATATGAGAAATAGTGATCTTTGGCCTTCGTGGCCTAAATCTTTGACCAGAGTGCGGATGCAAAAAAAATTATTAGAAAAACCATATTTAGTATGAAAAAATAATTGGTTAAAGGAAAAATCCACATACCAAGAATCAGAAAAACCCACATACCAATATTGAACGGTTAGTACGAGATTGAAGCGGGAAAAATGCCGCAGATAATGGGAAGAATAAAGAAGGTCATCAATGCTCATAATATTGCTTAAAACTCGGGTATCTCCATAATAACGACAAATTGCACATCATTCATTAAAGCCACTCATATGGATCCAATTCAAATCAATATCTATAGTGAACTTCCCATAAAAAAAAATTAAAGTTGTTTCCTTTACAAGAAAAAGTATTTTTAGTTTGTTAAAAAAAATTATAACTATGGTGACCCCTACCGACTTGTCATACCCTAATTTTTTACCCTAATATTCTATTTTGCATCATCTGCATAACATAGCATGCACTTCACTTGCATAGTATCCAAAATGTCAGTCAGAATAAACTTGTTGAATTTACAGGCAAACCGGTATAAATTTATTTCAAAATCTGACTAAACGCTATATTTTTTCAATATGTTTATTTCGCGTTGAATATTTTGGTGTGTTCATTTTATTTTTTCGAGCACTTTTCTACCCGACTTTATATTTCATTTTTAATCATTTTTGTTTAAATAATCATTTAATTTATTTAGATTTAATTAGATATTTAATGTAAATTTTTATTTTTATTAATTAATTTTATTTTTAATTTGTTTATTAATATTTTATTTAAAAAAAACACAAAAACATAATTTTTAATTCTTTTTATTCTTGTCTTATCATAAAAAAACATAAAAACATGATTTTTAACTCTTTTTATTCTTGTCTTATCATAAAAAAACATAAAAACATAATTTTTAAATCTTGTCTTATCATAAAAAAACATAAAAACTTGATTTTTAATTCTTTTTATTCTTGTCTTATCATAAAAAACACAAAAGCATGATCTTTAATTTATTTTATTCTTACCTTATTATAAAAAAAACAAAAAAAATACTGTGTTAATTGTTATTATTATTCTTGTCTATTTTCTAGTCATATATATATGCATTAGAAAAAACAAAGGGGACACAAAAAAAAAGAAGAGAAAAAACATAAAAAAAAAAGGCAAAAAAAGTTCAGAAATACACACATACAAGAGATAGAAAAAACAGAGCAAGAAGGAAAAATACTAACACTAAGAAGTTGGAGTTCGATATTTCCGACGCGCACAAACCATTTTTGGTTGAACCGTTGCACCACACCCTTTTCCAACTGCGACCGCACCTTTCACCACTGGCTGTCGTACCGATCACCTCCGCTTAGTGACGTAACATCTTTCGATTTAGGTACCGCCCCTTGCATCTTGTTTTTATTTATTGTGTTATGTCTAAATCTAGATCTGTGTGGCTTTACGAGTTGTGATTGTGAGAATTTAGTTTTAAAAAAATTGATTTTTTTGTAAGGAGACGAGAGAGAGAGAGAGAGAGTGAGAGAGAGAGTAATACTGCTACGTTGCTTTCTTTTTGTTTTGCTTGACTACATTTTATTTTTATTTTTTTAAAAGAACTCTATTGTCATGTGTTGCTATTCTAAGGGCTAGGAGTTTATTTGAAAAGTCAAAGTGAGAGAGAAGAATTTGGATTTGATATGTTCTTTTTCATCTTATGGTTTAATTGTTTTTATTTTATTTATTTATTTATGACGTGGGTTATTATTATTTTTTAATTTTTTTTAAAAAAGGTCAAGATAATGTAGTAACTTCTTTTTGACTAAAATCAAGGGACTAGGATAATTTATTTGTTGAAAATGGTACTGCTATCTCATGCAGACCTTCATGTTTTTTTTTTATATTTTTTTCTTTCATTCACAATGATATATTATTATTATAATTATTATAATTTAGATTATTATTATTATTATTGGATATGATTTAGTGATGTATGTTACGATTATGAGTTAGACTTTAAGTCTTTTTACTATTAACACTTTCTAATTATAGCCTACGTATTAATTTTATTTAATTCACACCCTATTCTTTTTAATTATTGTTATTATTTTATTTAGGTAATTTAATGCATAACACCTTACACCTTGTTTAGTTAGTCAAATTAGTTCAAATTATGATAATTAGAGTTAACTAACACTTCTATAATAAATATTATTAAGACTAAAATTTTAAATAAATTAAGATGGTTAACCTATTTAAGAGTAGGCCCATAATTCAACTTCATCTCTGATAAATTGAATCAGATTAGGTCTTGTGATAAATTCTTTGCATGACAACAATAAGATAGCTTTCCCCTTCAATCTTATTTTAGATTCATAGAATTAGGTTAGTTCCCTTCGGATGTTAACTAAACAACCTACAATTAGGTTCCCTTTTCTTCCATGAGAGAATTAAACACGAGTCATCCTTAGTCGAGATATAATTTCCTACCCTGTGACATAGTTGAGAAAGATCCATCTTCCACATGTTTGTGGTGATTTAAGTCGAGTATTCTTGTTAAGATGATGACTTGTCTCTTCTCCTAGAATTAATCAACAAACTTCTCTCCCCTGGAACATTGGCCACAGTCAAGAGTTTCTCATCCCTTTAGGGAAACTACAAATGATCTAATTCCATTCCCGTCAGGATACGTAGGCACAAGATGCGACTTCTTAGCGAGCGTGCTTACAAATAAACCCCTTAGGTCACCCTTAGAAAAGAATAATAACATAATAAAACAAGAGGTTCCTGTAGAGTATTACAGATACTTAGGATGATAAAACCTTTCATAGGTATAACCAATCCCCGAACCTTAAATTCTTTTACTTTGCATTGCATATTTTGGGTTATTCGCTTTTTTTCCCTTATCTTGGATAAATTAAAGATCGATGGTGAATAAAGATGTGTAATTCAAGTTAATCAATAGCTTGATATTCGACTCTCACCGTGACACGACGAAGTTATTATGCTCGACATCGATAGTTTGTGTGATTATATATGTTGTGCAGGTAAATATGATTTTGATGATGACTAAAGAATAAAGCAAAATAAGCACGAGCATCGTCAAGGAAGGAAAAGAGTAAAGTTTGTCAAAAAGAGAAGATAAGAAGGTTTTAGTGTTTAGAAAATAACTTCTAATGCTAAGATCAACATCAAAGAATTGAAGTCTTTGAAAGTTCACATGATCATGTCACGTGCCTTAGTGTATTTTCTCTATTTGTGATCAATAATGTGTAATAAGTATAAGTAGCTCTCAAAGTACTAAAGTAATGTGCATGTGCATATATACACATGCTCATACAGACACACACACACACACACACACGCGCTTGCGCACGCATAATTATACACGCACTTAAAATGATTTTGAAAACTTATGCTTTTTTCCCCAAATGATCTTAAAAATTACTATGGCCTTATGTTAATCGATTAAGAATCTTACCTAACCAATTTGGAAACCTAAAACTTGTGCTCTAATATATTAGAACAAGTGTTGAGTCAATTATAGATCGAAATTGCAAACCTAATCGATTAGGCTTCGAACCTAGCTAGTTCATTCCTAATCAGCTAGGTTTAATCAATCAGGGTTGAAGGCTAATCCATTAGAGAATTACTTTGTTCCATGGCTCTTTCCTTTTTTGGAAAAAAAATTATCTTATATAAAGGAGACCTTGTGTTCACTTCCGATCACAAGAAATATGATTTATGCTCTTATCTCTTACTCATTATCTTCATAGAAACTATTTTATACACTTTTAATATTTTAGTGTTGATAGAGTGAAAAACTTATGTAAAAGGCATGTAATTGTTGTCTGAATCAAATCCTGCTATAATTGTAAATCAAGAGTCTCATTCTCTTATAACATTGTGATATAAAGGTTGCAAGGTAAACTTGAGTAAAAGCTTGATGTGAGAAGGTTTTGGGTTGATATTATGGTAAAAGCTCAAGTTCATAGTGTAACTCTCAAAGGGAAACTCTTGGGGATCAGAGTAGACCGTGTGGTAGAAGGTTGAACTAGTATAAATCATAGTATGCTTAAATTTCCTAACTTTTCTATTTTACTTTCTAGTAAATTATCTTTCACGCTTAAATCTTTGCTTTATCTCTATTCTTAAAATTGACCAAGTTAAAATCAATTTTTTTTTGTAAAAAATTTCACCTTCCTTTTATATTTAAAGTCATTAGTCAACAGATTGTTGTATGGATCAAATGAATCATTTTACATGACATTTTAGAATAAATTCAGGTAAACTCGGATGAATCATTTTGATTATGATGAAATGTCCAGTGTGCAGACAAGTTACTTGAGGACAAGCAATAATTCAAGTATATATTTGTGATGATAGTTGTCATTACATGACTTTTAAGAATAAATTCAGGTAAACTCGGATGAAGTGTGATAAAAAACCAGGTTAAAGTGTGAAGAATTGAGCAAAATTCAAATACAAGGAGTATACAAAGACTTGGTAAAATTTATGAAGAAAAAGGATAAAAAAACATGTTATTTGCTTCTAGAATTCCCGAGCACGATGCATCCCATCGCGACACAATGCTCACCATCACAGAGACGATGCAACTTTTTCAGCTAACATAATTTTTTATATTAAAAGCATTTTTTTGGTCACTTTTGAAGGGTTTCGAATTCCTAGAATGAGAGTGACAGAAAAAGGCAAATTTTAGTGCTTTTGGAGGCCATTGGAGCCATTGGAAATCTTTTTTTTAAGTGAGTTTTCATATACTCTGAATCTAAACTCATGATATATTTATTTTACACTATGATTAGCTAGAGTTTTTTATAGGTTAGGTCTTTTTTTATATAATAAACCTACTTTTATTCTATTGGGACATACGATTGGTTGATTTTAATGTTATTTCTTTGACATATTGTTATTATTCAATGATCACAA
This sequence comes from Lathyrus sativus, assembly GCA_963859935.3. Lineage (NCBI taxonomy): Eukaryota > Viridiplantae > Streptophyta > Magnoliopsida > Fabales > Fabaceae > Lathyrus > Lathyrus sativus. The sequence goes on from OZ012741.1 coordinate 339,098,324, forward strand.
GTGTTCATTTCCTATTGTATGTTACGATACACGATATGATCTAGGTAGGTAGTGAACATTGACCGTAGGACTGCTTATCGGAAATAGGATAATTGTTCAGTTATCTAATTAACTAGGGATAGTCTAATTAGGAATTTTGACTTTGGAATTAACATACTATACTGTCTATTATAACGTTCCAAATGGCCTGAGGGACTGTGGAACTAACATTACACTAGTGAGTTGCACACCAAAGGATTGGGTGCAATAGCAAGGTTAATCTTCGGTGTAACTCTTATGTCTCTACGTGTCTATTAATACACATTTCATTAATAGAATAGAAGTATGGGATTCTAACAAAAAGACCTAATTTCCTTTATCATTGTTTCATTTCCAAATTTAATTTTCTCTTGTTTCCGTATCAAACAAACAATTTTCAAATAAAACCTCCTTTTGGTTACGTTAACTCACACTTGTTTTCCTTGTTAAAATCTAATCCTCGTGGAGACGAAGTTTTTACTATTACTTTGATACATACTAGTACACTTGCTAGTTTTGTCATCAGTAATCAATTAAGACAATGCCTTAATGACTAGTATCAACTTAATATATATTTTTACCTTCTTAAACTTATTAATTGATTAACTTAGACTTACAAATCAATTGGCACATGATGTCAATCGATTGATATATCATTATTGGCCTTAAGTTTTTTTCTTTTTTGTACCAACATCTAGCCTATAATTAAAGGTATCTTCCCACATATTTCATATCCAGAAAATGTGATTTCATTTCTCACATCTCACTATCTTTCTAAAAATTATTTTTGTTTACTTTATCTCACTAAGAGTTTAGCCGTATCAATTTTTGAGAAAGTCACTTTGCGAGTGAGGAAGTTTTAATTCTAGAAGGGTTATTTTGTAAGTTTACTAAGGAAGTTTTGTCTTATCTTTGTTAAGCATTTCATCCATTTAGGGATTATTTGTTTGGGTTCGAAGCTAAACCCATAAAAAATCGAATGTTTAATTGTTCAAAAGGTTTCAAGGTTTAAGATCAACCCGATGGCAAAATCTCATAGGTTGTTGGTTAGTCTGTGATAAAACCAAGTTTTGGTTAATCTCTACCCGATATAAAAACTTGTTTTTATTTGAGATCATCCCAGTGACAAAATATCACATGTTATTGGTTAGCTCATGTCGCTACCGCGAAAATAAGGTGCCGGCAAAACAGAAGAGTCGCCACCTTTCGTTATTTATCCCTTAGAGCGGGAAAGGAAACGATCGGAAAAACCTGACGAAAAGGTATAAGACAAGGTCATCACAACCATTGTATGGGTTCGGGAGTCGGTTACGCAAGGGGAAGGTATTAGCACCCCTCACGTCCATCGTACTCGATGGGATCCATGCTTGTTGTGTTTATCTGACGGGTTGGTTTTATCTATCTACCTATCAAGGCTGGCTTAAAAAGAAAAGAAAATAACTCGGCAAAGCGCCGCACTTTATGCCTACGTATTCTCATCAGAGAATGAGAAATCAGAGTCAACGTAGTTCGAATAACTACGGGTTATGGGGAAGGTGGCTCGCCAATACGTCAGTATTGTGCCTACGTGTTGCACCCCAAAATTTGACCAACATTTCTTTACCTAGCTTGTGTTTCATTTCATTCACATTAGCATTATCATTTGCATTTCATTGACATGTATGCAGGAGATCAAGAGGTATGATTACCAATCAAGGGCTACACAAGAGTTTGAAGCTAGCCAAGAAGGTTATTCAAGTGTTCAAAGGTTGATATCTTTGTCAGAGGAGTCAGAAGGTCCTCAGAGAGAGTGGTTGAAACTAAAAGGGTGTCTCCTAGCTTGAGAGTTATGGGAGCTCCTCAGATGATTCTGAAGCCATGAATGTGGACTTGAAGCCTTGAGAGAGCTTATGAGATATCTTGAAAGCCATCATGAAGCCTAGATAGGTCATTGTACAAGATTAAGAAGACTCAGCCATGAGTGGTATAATTGGGGTTTGACTGGGTCAACCCTAGGTCAACTGATGATTTAGAGAGGGTTGAGACCTAATTCAAGAGCCATGTAATCATGGATTGATGCATTGAGATGCTATAATGATGATTCCAAGGTTAACTCATCATGATTGAAGAGTTTGAGAAGTTTCAAACTAGGGTTTCTAAGGCTTGACAGTGTAAAATCCCCTAGTTTGACCCCTATCTTCAAGGCACTTTAGCCCAAGATGTGATTGTCATATCATCTTTCCCCCAACATGAATGTTGTAGAGCTTATTATTAGCTTTAATTTGAGTACTAGAAGTCCTTGATAGGATTTGTAGAACTCAAGTTATGACTTTGAAAAGTTACAGGTCATCTGAGGTATGTGAATCTGGGGCCTTGAAAGTCACCCAACTTGCATCAAACGTTTGCCCAAGAAGGATGATTCCTATGGACTTTTGATAAACATTAATGTTGTTCCTTATCTTCTTAGCTTTCTAGAGAGTACTAGAAGTCCTTGATAGGATTTGTAGAACTCAAGTTATGGCTTTGACAAGTCAAGGGCATTTTGGTCATTTGGAGATTACAGGTCATTTCAACCATAAGGCCATAACTCCTATTTCCAAGCTTCAAATGAAAAAATCTTCAACATCAAACTTGCTTAAAATGATGTTCTAAGGCTAATAAGGAGGTCATGAGATGTTAGAAAGGCTTGTAGCTCAAAGCTGCAAAAATGACCTAAAATAAAGGCATAAGTTAAATAAACCAAAGTTGGAAATTTATATTTTCAACCTACACATCCAAACCATGGCATTTAATATATCATTTTGACTCTAGAAAACATTTTAGAAACAATGGTTTAGCCACATTATTGATTTAAGATTCAATTCATGGACTTGCTTTGAAAAGCACTTGCTTGCATATTAAGTAACATGTGCATAACTTAAAATTGAGGCATGGGCAAGGAACTTGGCAAGCTAAACCCTTCCAAAATGTCACTAGGGGAGAAATTGAAGGAGATTGAGATGAATTTCAAGCTGCAAACAGAATTGAGCATGGCATGATAAGTGATTCAAAATCTCATGACATGAGATATATAAAATCTCATTGGAAGGATCTAGAGGGTTCTAGATCATCCAAACTTCATCTATATATTGAGTAGAATGGATCCATGGCAGAGGTTGGTGATCATTGAAGGTTTGAGCATAGTTTGAGATTGAGTTTTCATAGCTTGCAAGTGCAATCGATTTCACCAAATTCCCCCATTTCCTTCCATTTTCTTGATTGATTCCTCTTCCATGAGTTTCAAGGATTGATTCCAGACCATTTCCAAGAAGAATTGGTGGCTAGATCATGTGGGAGCAAGTGATTTTCAGCACCTGCAACTCAGCATCGTGTTTCAAGATTGAAGCACTTTCCATTGAATCTTTTGCATACAGAAGCAAGAAGGAGGTTCAATGATCGTGTCTAGAAGATTTGAGGGCTTGAAGAGAAGATTTGGTGCATCTGTTATTCAAGAATCTCTAGGTTGGTAATCTTCTTCCTATAGCATGATTTAGGTAGAACTAGGTTGAATTAAGGTGATAGATTAGTTGTAGAATGGCCTAGGATGGATTTCAGATGGTTAATTGCTGACTTAGAGACAAAATAGGAAGATCACCATTTTCGGTTGAGATTAGGAGATGTTGATTCTTGGGGTTTCAGAGGAAACTATGGGCATGATTGAGTTCGTGGCAAGATTTGGAGTGTGTTTCATGTTTTGACCTCTTGGATTGGAGGCCTCTAGGAAGAACTAGGGTTGAAGGGGACGACCGGAGCTCCACCGGCGGTGGCCGGAGCTGGGCGCGAAGTTCAGACGTTTGAAATGAAGAAGATGAAGTTCTCACCATTGGATGATGGATTGACCATTGACTGGGAGAAGATCCAAGGGCCACGTTTTAATTCTGAGTTGTAAAGGGTTTCTGAAGGAAACGTTGCGTTTCATTTATTTGGTGCTTTGGGCTTAGTAATCTGAATGTTATCGACACCCCCCAGCGAGCCCAATCCATGTTTTTAACTGAAAATGTTTACTTCCTGCACCGTGTGTTTGGTTATTTCATTTGATTTTCATTTAATTTCCATTTAACTCATGGTTTTTGTAAAATTCATAATAAATTGAATATTAATCCAATCAAACCCATTCTTTTTGCATATTAATCATGATTGAGTATATTATTTTTTAGAGAAAAAATATTTTCATTTCATATAATTTCTGATTTAATTGGAATTTTGTATTTTAATTGATATTAAAATGGTAATGTTTGATGCACATTTTTGTGGAATTTTGTTTGATGTCATGGTGATGATTCTTGGCTTAATTCTTTGTGTGTGATTAGGTTAGACATGTATGATCCCATAGAATTTTTCTCACATTTTTGTGATGAAAATAGGTGTGCTTTCTAGATTTATGTTTAGATGCTTCCTTTTAGGGTTTTAGGTTTGATGCCTTAGAATGTAGAATTTAGTTCTAGGTCCAATTTGATGGTTTGATCTTTGAAACTAATGTGGTAGAGTCATGATTGACCTAGGTTCCCATAATAATTTTTGTAGGATTTTACAATTGATTTTAGTATTTTAGTTAGGACTAACTTTAGTACTAGGTTTTAGGTGATCCTAATTTACTAATTCAACTAGTTTAACTTCCTTAGTCCCCTTAGATTAGGGTTTTTGCTTGGTTTGCCTTTGGTTGAGATTGAAGACAAGAGGAGGATGCTTGAAGCTGCTTGAAGTTGCTTGGAGCTTTGGATTTGCTTGAGCCTGAAGGTGTCTGATGAAGATTAGGAGATAGGACATAGGGAGAGCCTTGTAGTTAGAATGATTTCTTTCACAAACATGGAAAGCATCATGTGCTTCCATTCCTCCCAATGACTAAAAGTCCTTCTCAGATATTCACATCCCTCCTTTGGAAGGATGAGTGGCTTTATCTGGGAAGTAGAACTTTGAGGGAACCAGTCTCTCATAATGATGAACCCTTACAGGCTTCCTTTGGTTGTCAATAAGCTGTTTATAATTTCCACTCATCCTGTTAAATCAATTGTCTTCTGGTTTGAGTATCTTGAAAGATGTTGAGCTTGAGTTTGGAGATGAGGACTTCATTGAAGAGTGTGGAAGAGGATGATTCCTTGAGCATGGCCATTACAGCTGAAGCTTGAAGAGCAAGAAGAGCAAGATGATACTTGAAGACCCAATGAAGATTGAATGAAGAGTGAGGAGTTCCTTGCTAGAAGAAGATTGAAGGATGAAGTTGACACTTCTAAGTGATTGAAGACTACTCTGAGAAGCTGAAGCTTGTAGTAGAAGAGAGAAGATCAAGTTGATACTGGTGAAGCAAAGAGAGCTGAAGCTTGAAGATTGAGTTGATACTTACTTGAGGATTCAGTGGAGATTGAGTGTAGAGCTGAGGCTTGAGGAATAAAGGATGAGTTGATACTTACATTGATGCTTGGAGAGCCTGAAGGAATCAAGTTGACACTTGCAGTTAGGAGTGAAGCCTGAAGGTAGAATTGACTGAAAAGCTGAAGCTTGGAGAAGAGAGAACAAGTTGATACTTGGGTTTGATGGGTTGAAACCTGGAAAAGCAAATTGATATTTGTCATGAGAGATGGTAGCCTTGAAGGGTAATTGAAGTCTGAAGACTAAGTTAATGACAGAAGAGCTGAAGCTTGGGTGAGGAAGAGGGGTTGACCTGCTTTCTTTCTTGTCTGTTTTCTTTTCTGTATTGCTGATGTGCCTTGTTTGACTTGCTTGATGCATTAGAATAAGTCCATGATTAGACTGACTTTAATTAGGAGCATGATTGCACTAGAGGTTGAGTTGCTCCCTCTGCTTGTATTGTTACTGTATGGCTTTGCTTGCGGGTATTCGATAGAGCCCTGCTCCCTTGCCCATGTGGTTTATTTTGCTTGACAGCATTCCATCTTCTTCTGTATGATTACAGTCTCTTATATTCTGCTTGATAGCATGTTGTTATTGTTGCTGTATGATTGCAGTTATTCATTCTGGCTTGAGGTTGAGATGAGCTTGTGGAGGCTGCTGCCCCACACACATTTCCTCCCTCACTTGCATTGCATGCAATTTACAGTCGTTTATTTGTTTGCTGTTTAAGCTGATGATTTATCTGTTTCCGTGTATCGTTGACATGATCCCTTAGGAATCTCATTTCCTTTGATAAGGAAGTGATGATAGAACTTTAGGTTGAAACCTATGCATGATAACTTCTAGGAGTTCCCTGTTTCAAACCTCAACTATAGGATGAATCCTTGGCATGACAACAGTAGGACTTGATAGTCTCCCCTTAGTTGAGCCTGCTCTCTTCTCATCTCAAAATAGCTTAAAATACAGTAATCATGAATGATTTCTTTCGTACGTTACGAGCCTTAAGCTATCTAAGAAAGGATTGTTGGAGAGCTTCTTTCCAACAGTCTGGATGTTTAGTATGGCACCCTTTGGGTGACATACGACGCATTCACTCTCAGGTCATAGTCTTTAGTGCGATTGAAATTGCAAACACAATAAAAAAACACTTCTTCCGTAAAAGACAGAAAACAAACTTCAAACCTTTTTGCCCCGTGGGCCCATAATTCAAAGGAAGCTTTTCTGAAGAAAAGAGTGTCGTTAAACTCCTAGTTCTACCGCAAACAGGCTTTGTCCCTAACTGTTGGAATTGCTGTTTAACCCTACTCGATAAAACAGATGATTCTGAATTCCCGTAATCCGTATTATCCCGAACTATGTAAGCTCTAATCTCTCATACCCGTTGAGAGTATGTATGCACAATACTGATGTATTGGCGAGCTACCTTCCCCGTAACCCGTAGTTGGTCGAACTACGTTGACTCTGATTTCTCATTCTCTGATGGGAATACGTAGGCATAAAGTGCAACGCTTTGCCAAGTCATTTTCTTTTCTGTTTGAGCCAACCTTGATAGGTAGATAGATAAACCAACTCGTCCAGTAAACACAACAAGCGTGGATCCCGTTGAGTACGACGGACGTGAGGGGTGTTAATACCTTCCCCTTGCGTAACCGACTCCCGAACCCAGACAATGGTTGCGATGACCTTGTCTTATACCTTTTCGTCAGGTTTTTCCGATCGTTTCCTTTCCCGTTCTGAGGGATAAATAACGAAAGGTGGCGACTCTTCTGTTCTGCCGGCACCTTATTTTCGCGGAAGCGACAGCTGGCGACTCTGCTGGGGACTTGATAGTTTCCTGGGATCCAACGTCCCGTGTGCGAGTCAGTTTGGGGATCCGATGTCCCCTGCGAGAGTCAATCCTAGCGCTTGTATGATTACTTATCGGGTTGTGTTTATTTATCGCATTTTTATTTCCCGCACTTTATTTCCAGTATGATATGATTATCTATGCTGTTGTGGGAGGGGCATTCTGATGAGTGAGAAGCCAGACCCAGGCTTGAGTGAACATAGCATTAGTTGTGGAAATTAGTGGGCGCGTGCTTGCTTGGCAGGCACTAGTGTCTCATGAAATCCATGCTCAGACGAGGTTCTCCCGGTTGACTTCTTTTTCAACCCTTTGGGTTGAGGGGGTTGTTGGTTTGGAGGATTGTCGACTCTGGGGACCGATCATTTGGGATTCAGTCGAGTGAGGCCGCTTCATGAGCTAGTGATGCCACACCTTCTGGGTATCGTATCACCCCTCTTGAATGTCTGTGACGCTGATGACTGCATAGGATGCCGAACTTGAGTCAGTTTAGGTCCATACCTGTGAGCAAGGTTGGGTTTGTTGCAGGAAACTTTGACCTTCAGACTACCTGGTTTTCTTGATAGTGAATCAGTTTTGTTGGTACCGGAGGTTCTCATCATCAGATATATGTTTGTTCTTGACAGAGCAGAGTTTTGGTCCTGTATCAGAGGTCCTTTATCAGATATTTGTTCTTGACATAGCAGAGTTCTGGTACTGTATCAGAGGTCCTTATTATCAGATGATTGTTCTTGACAGAGCAGAGTTCTGGTCCTGTATCAGAGGTCCTTATTATCAGATGTTTGTTCTTGACAGAGCAGATTTATGGTCCTATGTGTGTGTGTTCTTGACAGAGCAGATTTGTGGTCCGATACCAGGGTTTTCTTCTTATCAGAGATAGTGGTTATTCTTGATAGAGCAGGATTATGGTTTTGTTGATACAGAATCTCCACAGCACAGTTGCCTCGATCTCCTGCTGCATGATTGCATTTTACATTGCTTTGCATACTCATTTGCATTTCATTAACGTGTGTCTGTGTTGCAGGTACCATTGTCCCCGATCCAGAATTTCTTGCCTCCTATTTTATTGTTATGGGTTCTCTGAGGAAGACCGTGGCTTACAAGCTCCCTGCCCCTGATGTGGTTCAACTGATTGGTTTGATTGCTTTAGCAGATGATTCTGTGAGAGATGAGTTCAGAAAGTCTTACGGCAAATTGCTCAGTTTGGTTCGTAAACCTTCGGCGTTCGAGTTGAATGGGTTGCACGCCTTGCTGCAGTTCTAGGACCCTCCGTTGAGATGCTTTACCTTCCAGGATTTCATTCTCACACCCACACTGGAGGAATATGCTGATTTGTTAGGTGTGCCTATCAAGAGGCAGATGCCTTTTGTTCATATGGATACTGAGCCTGATCTGGCTAGTCTAGCTCCGTCACTTCATCTGGATGCCTCCGAGTTGGTATTGTCTAGTTGGAACAAGGTTCCCGGTTTCTCCTTGCAGTTCTTAGTGGGTAAGGCTCAGCAGTGCGCCAAAGACGGATGTTGGGTCGTGTTCAACGCCATTCTCGCTCTGTGCATATATGGCATCATTCTATTCCCCAATATGCCAGACTTTGTGGACTTTGATGCCTTCCACATCTTTGCTTCAGGGAATCCAGACCCTACCTTGATAGGAGATGTCTACCATTCCATCCACTACAAAAACGAGAACAGAAGGGGAAAGAATGTCTCGTGCTGTATGCCCCTGCTTTATAAATGGCTCGATAGTCATCTGCCCAAGAGGGGTCCCTTTGTTTCGTCTGCAGCCACAACTGAGTGGTCCGAGCATTTGATGAGTCTATCTGCAGAGGATATTGACTGGTTTGACAGAGATAGATTGGGTACCAAGATTATCTTCAGCTGCAGCGGGTTTCCGAACGTGCCTTTGATAGGCAGGAAGGGCTGTGTAAACTATAATCCGTCTTTGCTGGTCCGACAGTTCGCGTATGCTTTAAGAGCTCCGCCGAAGGATGAAGAGGTGCATGAATCTCTGTACCTCACTAGTCTTCTAGAGGGGGATCTGTTATCTAAGCTTCAGCGCGCTTGGAATGGTATCAGTAAGAGGGGAAAACCATTGCTGGGGAGAAGTAATAATCAAGCCTACCCTCCGTATATGGCGTGGATAAGAGCCAGAGCAGATGCTATAGGGATGCCGTTTCCTCCTGCCAAGCCAGAAAGCCCTCCAGTGATTGAAGAGCCTACTACCGTGCCCATTCAGCAGCATAATCAGGTGTTAGCTGAGCGAGATGAATTGAAGTGGGCAAATGAAGAACTGGAGAAAGAATTGGTTCAACTCAGGAGCGAGAGAAACGAAGCCGTTTATTCCTTCAAAAGGCAGACAGAGCTGGTGAACCGGCTAGGTACAGACTTGACTAAGCAGATAGCCGAGCGTGAACGCATGGGTCAAGACTTCAAAGCTGTCAACGACGTACTGGCCACGAAGAAGCAACACTTGGACGAAGTGTATCGGAGGATGTCCAAGTTCAACCAGCACTAGAAGGCCTCTCTAGCCAACAGGAAAGAGCGGGAGGATAAGCTGATGCAACAGATTTCCAAGCTGAAAGCCCAGGTGAAGGCTAGTGAGGAGAGGTTTGATGAAGAAACCGCTCGCAGATACATCGTCGAAGGCCAGCTCAACAGAGCTCTTGCTAACCTGAAGGAGCGCAAACTGACGTTTGAATCCAAAAAGCGGAAGCTAGAAGATTGTTTCGGCGAAAGAGCATGGGAAGATTCGGTCGAAGGTCTTCAATATACCATTGTGTAGAGGGAATTACTCGTCGAAGGGTTACTCACTCTGCTTGATCACCCAGAAACGAAGGAGTTGTTAGAAGAGTATCGCGCCCGCGGCCGTGCTTGACTGTTTGTATTCCTTTTGTTTTGATCATTGTTGTATGCTGACCATCACCAGGCTTGTTGGCTGAGGTCACGCTGTTGATTCATCTTGTACTCGCTGATGTTGTGTACCGCCTTGATGGGCTTTCTTCATATATATGAGATTGTTATTTCCATGACTGGACTCAGACTTCTTCTTATTATCAGCACTGGCACTCAGGCACTAGGATCGGGGGAGATCCCCCTAAAGCACAGACACACGTTTGCATTTGCATGAAGCATTTGCATAACGAGCACTTTGTCGTTTTTCCTAACCCTTTTGTGTTTTGCCAGGTTGTTTCAGGTTGTTACAGGATTGATCAGAGACCTATCCACCACTATCCGACCAGAGCTAATCAAACCAGGATCATGGAGCAAGTGCAAACTGATGTTCAGGAACTCCGCGAAAGAATGGATCACTTCATGGAGCTCATGCAAGCGGTCGCCAATGGCCAGGATCAGCTCAGAACCTTGGTTCAGCCTCTGATTTCAAGGGTCAATAGCAATGGCGTACTCCATGGTGGGACCGTGCCTACTCCTCCACCAGTTGAAACTCCGCAGAATGGCGTCCCCGTGACCGGGGGAAATGGCAGTGCCAACAGCAATGTGATAGCAAACATGGGACTCAATGGCAATACGACGGGCGTCGGTAATGGGAGTCTGGAAGCTAATGTCAATGTTGGGATGGGCAACGACAATGCAGGTGTTGGGAATCTGTTTGGGCCTCAGCCATGGTTAGAAGACCGTCAAGACGATGTGTTCTCTCAGAGAGGTGCTGAAGGAGAGCTGACTGCTAAGGCACGGCTAAGGTTCAAGGCACTCGAGGATAAGTTGAGAGATATCGAGAACCAGAACACCCTGGGCGTTGATATGTCCAAGTTGGGACTGATTGCTGATTTTAAGGTGCCTCCCAAGTTCAAGGTACCTGACTTTGAGAAGTATAAGGGCACCACTTGCCCTCGCGTCCACCTGAGATCGTATTACAGGAAAATGTCCGCTCATTCTGAGGACTAGAAGTTGCTGATGCACTTCTTTCAAGACAGTCTTTCCGGGCCATCCCTCGAATGGTACATGAGCCTTGAGCCTACCAGTGTGCGCACGTGGAAAGACCTTGCTGAAGCATTCGTGCACCACTACCAATACAACAGCGACTTGGCCCTGAACCGAGTCCAACTGCAGAATCTGTCGCAAAGGAACAACGAAGGGTTTAAGGAATACGCCCAGCGGTGGCGTGAGTTGGCAGCCACGGTTCAGCCGCCGATGGTTGAACGTGAGCTCGTGCAGATGTTCGTAGCCACCCTCCCAGGGGTTTACTATGAGAAATTGGTCAGCGGCATGTCTGGAACCTTCTCAGATCTTATTATCACGGGTGAGCACATCGAAAATGGGATTAAACTCGAGAAAATTCAAGGTGAGTCAGCCTCAGCTGGAGGAGGCGGGAAGAAACCTTATACTGGCAAGAGACGGGAAGGAGAAGCGAACGCTGTGACCAACGCTCGAAGGAAGGGTAAAGGCCCTCACCAACGGGTGGCCAGCATAACTATCCCGGCAGTTGAACAGCCACAGCAGCAGCAACAACAGCAACCGAATCAACAAGGGTACAAAAAGTATCAGAATCGGGTACCTCTGTCGAGCCGTCACCTCGAGACACCGCCCATGTCGTACGCGCAACTATTGCAGACTTTGCTTCAGCTACAGTTGATCCAGAAGAGAACGCTGGCTCCCTTGACAGGGGCACCTCCGCCAGGGTACGACGCGAATGCAACTTGTGAGTTTCACTCAGGGGCACCAGGGAACACAATAGAGAACTGCAAAGCCTTCAAGCATAAGGTGCAGGACATGGTGGACGCTAAGATCATCAACTTCTCGGATAATGTGCCAAATGTCACGAAGAATCCTATGCCGAATCATAGGGGAGGTGGAGTAAACGCCATTATCGAAGACGAGAGCTTAGATTTGTTGACTGACGTCAGAGATCTGAAGGCGCCGCTTAGCTTCGTTAAAGCTAAGTTGATGAAAAGAGGTTTCTTTCCAAGTTGCGGAGAGCTATGTATGGGTTGTGCTACTAGTCCTGATGGATGTGACCAGCTGATAGAGGGAATCCAAAGTCTGATGACTGAAGGGATTTTACAGTTTAGCCGGAGGGTCGAAAGTGGATCAGGAGAGGTAGTGCTGAAGCAAGAGGATGAGGTCACCACCATCACCATCCCTCGCCAGACGATAACTAGTTATGCGCCCAGACCGCCCACAATTACCATCACCAAGGCCGGGCCGATACCCTTCGAAAGCACTAATGCTGTCCCATGGCATTATGGGGCTGAAGTCTACTGCAACGGACAAAAGTTGGAGCTAGAACCGTTTGGGTCGTCTGTGGAGAACCTTGCAGGAATCAGTGGTATTACTCGCAGCGGAAGAGTGTTTGCACCACCAGAGGTCGTGGCGGATAAAGCGGTCAGAGCTGATGCAGCTGATAAAGGTAAAAGTAAAGTCATTGAAGAGATCCCGCATGGGGCAGAAAAAGACTTACTTGTTAAAGACGCCGAGGAGTTTATGCGGTTGATTAAAAAGAGTGACTACAAGATTGTGGATCATCTCCATCAGACACCCTCAAAGATTTCCATTCTGAACTTGTTGCTGTGTTCTGAAGCACACCGCAACGCACTGCTGAAGGTGTTGAACACCGCATATGTACCGCAGGAAATATCGGTAAATCAGCTAGAAGAGGTCGTAGCCCACGTGAATGCTGGAAATGGACTGGGGTTCACTGACCTAGAGCTGACGCCGAAAGGGAGGAATCACAATAGCGCCCTGCACATCTCGATAGAGTGTAGGGGAACGATTATGTCGCACGTGTTGGTAGACACTAGTTCGTCACTCAATGTTCTTCCGAAGAAGGCATTAATGAAGTTGGATACTCGCGGAGTGATTTGCACACCCAGTGATCTGATGGTGAAGGCGTTCGATGGAACCAAACGCCATGTTTTTGGGGAGGTGACCCTGCCAATCCAAGTCGGTCCGGAAACATTCGATGCGGTATTTTATATTATGGATATCATGCCTGCCTACAGCTGTCTCTTAGGTCGGCCATGGATCCATTCGGCGGGTGCCGTGACCTCCACGTTGCACCAGAAGCTCAAGTACACTGTCGGAGGTAGCATTGTGACTGTTTGTGGCGAGGAAGATATAATGGTGAGCCATTTTTCGTCCTTCAAGTATGTTGAGATGGATGGGGAAATCCACGAGACTCTATGCCAAGCGTTCGAAGCTGTCAAAGTGGAGGACGTAGCTCCTGTAGTCACCGAAAAGCCAGAGATGACTCTCTCCTCGTTCAAGGAAGCTCGGGCCGTTGTCCAAGCCGGATCTACCCCAGGCTGGGGGCGAATTTTGGAGATACCTAACAAGCAAGACAAATTCGGGTTGGGATATTCTCCTGGAGCTGAAGCTTCTTCTTCTAGCAGTGCGTCGCGAGGTAAAGGGCCGATCCAGTTTACCAGTGGCGGGGTGATATTTGAAAGCGTAAACGTGGTGTCTGAAGACAGCGGAGATAGCGACTGTGACCTCGACTCTTGGATCCAGCCAAGCAAGCCAGGCGATGGCCTCAACAATTGGTCCGTCAAGGATATCATCCAGATGACAAGCGAAGATTAATGATTTACTTTTTCCAATCATTGTACAACCCTATGTCTTACCCGGGGCATAGAGATTTTATTGTCAGGGCCTTGTTGGATTATGTACATGCATTTTTTCAATAAATCAAAGGTGTTTTCTTCGTATTCAAATATTGTAATCTCTGTTATTCCTATTTTATATTTGTTTTGAAAAACAATAAAATGGCAATGGGGTTTGTGCTAACCTGCATATTCTTGTTTTAAGCTTAATCCTTGTTATTGCAGGATCCACATAACAGATGACATCGACTCTGGACCTTCTACGGCTCACTTCGACTTCGATTGCCCGATCTATCAAGCCGAAGAAGAGATTGATGAAGACGAAGGCCTTCCTGAAGAGTTGGCCCGCTTGTTGAAACAAGAAGAGAAAGTTATTCTGCCTCATGAAGAGGAGATTGAGATCGTGAATCTAGGTTCTGAAGAACTCGTCAGAAATGTCAGGATAGGGGCTGCATTGCAGAGTGATGTCAAGCAGAGATTGGTCGAGATGCTAAGAGAGTATAGTGACGTCTTTGCTTGGTCATACGAAGATATGCCCGGACTTGACACTGACATCGTGGTCCACCACTTGCCGCTGCGAGAAGATTGCCCTCCCATTAAGCAGAAGCTTAGGAGGACGAGACCAGATATGGCCGTTAAGATCAAAGAAGAAGTGCAAAAGCAGCTTGATGCTGGCTTCTTAGCGGTCACTACATACCCTCCGTGGGTCGCCAACATAGTGCCTGTACCAAAGAAGGACGGTAAGGTGCGAATGTGCGTCGATTATCGGGATTTGAATAGGGCGAGCCCTAAATATGATTTCCCGTTGCCTCATATTGATGTGTTGGTCGACAATACGGCCCAGTTCTCCGTGTTTTCGTTCATGGATGGCTTCTCCGGTTACAATCAGATCAAGATGGCGCCGGAGGACATGGAGAAAACTACGTTTATCACTCCCTGGGGAACATTTTGCTATAAGGTAATGCCTTTCGGTCTGAAGAACGCAGGGGCCACTTACCAACGAGCAATGGTAAATTTGTTTCATGACATGATTCATCATGAGATTGAAGTCTATGTTGATGACATGATTGCGAAGTCCCAAACGGAGGAGGGACATCTGGTCAATTTGCTGAAGCTTTTTGAGAGGCTTAGGAAGTTCAGGTTGAGGCTGAATCCTAACAAATGTACTTTCGGAGTACGGTCCGGAAAGTTACTGGGGTTTATCGTGAGTGAAAGAGGCATCGAGGTTGATCCTACGAAAATAAAAGCAATACAAGAAATGCCAGTGCCAAAAACAGAAAAGGAAGTTCGTGGTTTCTTGGGCAGAATAAACTACATTGCAAGGTTTATCTCTCAGCTCACGGCCACGTGTGAACCGATGTTCAAGCTGTTAAAGAAAGATCAGGCAATTATCTGGAATGAGGATTGCCAGAAGGCATTCGACAAGATAAAGCAGTATCTGCAGGAACCTCCGATCTTTATACCCCCAGTGGCCGGACGACTATTAATCATGTACTTGACAGTTCTTGAGAATAGTATGGGGTGTGTTCTCGGTCAGCACGATGAGACGGGCAGAAAGGAGCATGCTATTTACTACTTGAGTAAAAAGTTCACAGACTGTGAATCTCGTTACTCGATGCTGGAGAAGACGTGTTGTGCACTAGCTTGGGCTGCCAAACGTTTACGACAGTACATGCTCAACCATACAACCATGCTAATTTCGAAGATGGATCCGATCAAGTACGTCTTCGAGAAGCAGGCTCTTTCAGGCAGGATTGCCAGATGGCAAATGGTGTTGACGGAATATGACATTCAGTACGTTTCCTAGAAGGCCATCAAGGGAAGCGTATTGTCTGATTACCTTGCCGAACAACCGATCGAAGATTACCAGCCGATGAAATTTGAATTCCCTGATGAGGATATCATGTTTCTCAAAGCGAAGGATTGCGATGAGCCGCTGCCCGACGAGGGGACCGATAGGAAATCCCAATGGAAATTGATATTTGACGGGGAGGTTAATTCTTATGGAAATGGCATTGGGGCGATCATCACGACTCCCCACGGATCCCACATCCCGTTCACTGCGAGACTGACGTTTCCAGTCACCAATAATGAAGCGGAGTACGAAGCATGCATCATGGGTCTAGAAGAGGCAATTGATTTGAGAATCAAGAGCCTGGATGTATATGGTGACTCGGCACTTGTGATTAACCAGATTAAATGGGAGTGGGAGACTCGTCAATCGAATTTGGTGTCGTACATGAACTATGCCAGAAGGCTACTTTCGTTCTTTGATCGAGTGGAACTCCATCATGTGCCCAGGGCCGAAAATCAGATGGCTGATGCCTTAGCCACGTTGGCTTCGATGTATCAAGTCAATTTTTGGAATGAAGCTCCAAGAATTGTCCTTTCTCGTCTTGATAGACCTGCATTCGTCTTTGCGATCGAGGAAGCCTCCGATGGCAAGCCATGGTTCCATGACATCCAGACCTTCCTTATGACTAAGGAGTATCCTGCGGGAGCGTCAACCCAGGATAAGAAGACTCTGAGGAGGCTATCTGGAAATTTTTATCTCAATCCCGATGGAGTTTTGTATAAAAGAAACCACGATCTCGTGCTACTCAGATGTGTAGATGAGAAAGAAGCGAGTATGCTCATGGAAGAAGTCCATGAAGGCACATTTGGTACGCACGCCGGCGGGCATGCTATGACGAGAAAGATCCTGAGAGCAGGATACTACTGGCTGACGATGGAATCAGATTGCTTTAAATTCGCAAAGAGATGTCATAAATGCCAGATTTATGCTGATAAAGTTCATGTGCCGCCGTGCCCGTTAAATGTCATGTCCTCCCCGTGGCCGTTCTCCATGTGGGGCATCGACATGATAGGCAAGGTCGAGCCCACTGCATCTAACGGTCATCGCTTCATCCTTGTAGCTATCGACTACTTCACCAAATGGGTGGAGGCAGCCTCATATGCTAATGTGACCAAGCAGGTGGTGGCTAAATTCATAAAGAGGGATATCATCTGTCGTTACGGAATTCCCGAATGGATCATTACTGATAATGGTTCGAATCTGAATAACAAGATGATGAAGGAGCTGTGCCAGAGTTTCAAGATTGAACACCACAACTCATCTCCTTACCGGCCGAAGATGAATGGCGCTGTTGAAGTGGCCAATAAGAACATAAAGAAGATTGTTCAGAAGATGGTTGTGACCTACAAAGATTGGCACGAGATGCTGCCATTTGCATTCCACGGTTATCGTACGACGGTACGTACTTCAACCGGGGCAACTCCTTTCTCCTTAGTGTACGGTATGGAAGCTGTCTTACCGTTAGAAGTAGAGATCCCTTCTTTACGAGTTTTGGTTGACGTGAAACTCGACGAGGCAGAATGGATTAAGAACCGACTGAACCAACTCAGCCTGATGGACGAGTAGAGGTTGGCATCAATTGCGCATGTTCGTATGTACCAAAGCCGAATGAAGAAAGCTTATGATAAGAAGGTGCGTCCTAGAAGCTTTCAGACGGGTGATCTCGTCCTGAAGAAGATTCTTCCTCCACACTCCGATCACCGGGGCAAGTGGACTCCCAATTACGAAGGTCCGTACGTCGTCAACAAGGTCTTCTCGGGAGGAGCTTTGTTGTTATCCACGATGGATGGTGAAGATTTTGCATCCCCGGTGAACGCGGACGCAGTTAAAAAATACTTTGCTTAAAAGAGACCCGCTGGAAAGGAAAAAGAATATCCAGGCAAAAATGGGGCATCCCGGCGAACCATAAAAAAGAAAAAGGTTCGGGCAAAAATTAGGGATATAAAGAAAAGAATGTACACACGCAAAGTCGAAAACCCGGATGGGCGGCTTTGGCAAAAAAGGGTATCCCGGTGAATCGAAAACCCCCAAAGGGCGGTTCACGCAAAAGTTAGGGATTTGAAAAAGCAAATGACTGCGTTCCGCGTGTGGACTTTCATTGTTTAGTGGTTTGGAAGACCTGAGGGCCGTTTATCTGAATCAATCTCTTCTGAAGCTGAAGCGTCGGAGAAGTATCGAAGCCGAGTGAGTCATAGAGGGATCAACTCATGGTGTTCGTCTACGCCTCGTTACCGACATTTGTATATACTGATGTATATTTATGTTTTATTTTTGCGCGGCTTCCTCATTCCAGGAGCTTGCATCTGTTGTAAAACATTTTTACCCATTCAGGGGTTCGTTATCAATAAAATGTATACTATTCAGCGATTTTGTTTGTCTGTTTAGCATTTATCTGTTTTGTTTGCGAAAAAAGAACGCCGATGTTTTTGACAAAATGCGCATACATAAACTTACTAGCCTAGGCCACTGATTGTTGAAACAATGAATTACTCGAACATTGTCACAAGATGATAACCTTGATAGGTCCCTTTGAGAAGGGTATCTTGTCTGTTTGTTTGTGTTATTGCAGGTGTAGCATATACCAGATAGTCCGCCGTATGCGTCCGCAGGCAGGATGACTCCTTCTTCTCCAGCAAAGTTCAGCATCCTCTCCCCGCAGAGTCTGAACGCGAGATCGTAAGGCATTGATATGTCTCCCCAGGCAGAGAAGATTCTCTCCCCAATCAGATGTATCCTGAAGGAACGGCATCTCCCCAGCTGAGTCATACGCTGAAGTATCCAGCAATTGATAGTTTCAGACTGAAGTCTCCAGCGGAACTAGGATTCCCCACAGAGTCGTACTCTCCCCTGTAAGCAGGACGATTCCTTCTTCCCCAGCCGAGTTTGCAGAACCCCAAGAGAGTCGGGTCCTTGGAAGCCGTTCGGGCCATGATTGGTTTTCCCCAGTAGAGTGTTGAATAGCTGATGCTGTATTTCCCCGCCGGAGTCGTTGTCTCCAGGGAGGTTAGCCGTGAAGGCCGTGCAGTTTATTTCCGCGATTGACATCGCTTTCCTCAGCAGGTCCAGGTTCTCGTAGAGCTTCGTTCCCCTGCAGCAGTCAACTGAAGTTTGTTTCCTCCCATGCGGAGTCTTATTGAGATTAGCGTGACTTCTTCTCCTCGGCAGGATGATTCCTTCCTCCACCAGAGTGGTTCTTTCTCCTTGACAGGAAGATTCTCTCGTCAGCATTTATTTTGCTGACGGGGCCGTAGCATTTTGCATGATTAAATAACATTTTACATGATTGCATAACATTTTGCATGAGTGCATAACATTTCCACCGTGTGGAGCATTGCGCCATTGTCAAAGCATATACATATGAAACATGAGTTAGGTCGTTACCGTTCTTGTTTTGCATATGTTCCTCCGCAGAATGGTTTGCTCAAGATGATTCTTGAATTCCCCAGCGAAGTTGATTACTTAAGACGATTCTTAAAATCCCCAATGAAGTCGCCAGAGTTGGTTGCTCAAGTTGACGCTTGGAGTCCCCGGCAGAGTGTTTGCTCAAGATGAGTCCTGAAATCTCCAGCATAGTTATTGGTTCAGGATGATTCTTGATGTCCCCACAAAGTTATTTGTTCAAGATGATTCTTGAAGTCCTCAGCAGAGATGATTCACCCAGAACGATTTCTGGACCCCCGAAGCAGAGTTACTTGATAGTTCTCCAGAATCCCCAGCGGAGATGTGTCATCCCCAACAGGTTTCTGAACAACGAAGTTGAAACTTCCCTCGAGGACTTGATGATTGAAGTCCAACCGTATTAACAAAGCAGTTCTCTCAGCTGAAGCAGAGTGCCTGATGGCAGAAGTTTGAGTATCCCCAATTGATCCATGATTGGCCGAGAATTCTATTCCCGACCTACTGATGAAGTCCGGCTGATGCCCGAAAATTTCTTTGAATGCCCGATGGCATGATTAACTTGATTGTTGACCGGATGAGTCCCGAGGAAGCTTGATGCCCGACGGCATGATCGACCATGTACTACCGGTTACCGTGTGACCAACTCCCCAGCCAGTTGCCGTGCATCTAATATTTCAGTGTTCAAAGATTTGTTCTCATCAGAGTACCGTGTACTTGAGCAGTTGGCAAATTTCCGGGTTTGTCGGTATTCAACCGTCTCGCAACTTGATTGGTTGAGAGTCGTTCGCTTCTCACCCAGTCAGGTCCAAGCCGTTTGAATAGGGGCAGCTGTTGCACCCCAAAATTTGACCAACATTTCTTTACCTAGCTTGTGTTTCATTTCATTCACATTAGCATTATCATTTGCATTTCATTGATATGTATGCAGGAGATCAAGAGGTATGATTACCAATAAAGGGCTACACAAGAGTTTGAAGCTAGCCAAGAAGGTTATTCAAGTGTTCAAAGGTTGATATCTTTGTCAGAGGAGTCAGAAGGTCCTCAGAGAGAGTGGTTGAAACTAAAAGGGTGTCTCCTAGCTTGAGAGTTATGGGAGCTCTTCAGATGATTCTGAAGCCATGAATGTGGACTTGAAGACTTGAGAGAGCTTATGAGATATCTTGAAAGCCATCATGAAGCCTAGATAGGTCATTGTACAAGATTAAGAAGACTCAGCCATGAGTGGTATAATTGGGGTTTGACTGGGTCAACCCTAGGACAACTGATGATTTGGAGAGGGTTGAGACCTAATTCAAGAGCCATGTGATCATGGATTGATGAATTGAGATGCTATAAGGATGATTCCAAGGTTAACTCATCATGATTGAAGAGTTTGAGAAGTTTCAAACTAGGGTTTCTAAGGCTTGACAGTGTAAAATCCCCTAGTTTGACCCCTATCTTCAAGGCACTTTAGCCCAAGATGTGATTGTCATATAATCTTGCCCCCAACATGAATGTTGTAGAGCTTATTCTTAGCTTTAATTTGAGTACTAGAAGTCCGTGATAGGATTTGTAGAACTCAAGTTATGACTTTGACAAGTTACAGGTCATCTGAGGTATGTGAATCTGGGGCCTTGAAAGTCACCCAACTTGCATCAAACTTTTGCCCAAGAAGGATGATTCCTATGGACTTTTGGTTAACATGAATGTTGTTTCTTATCTTCTTAGCTTTATAGAGAGTACTATAAGTCCTTGATAGGATTTGTAGAACTCAAGTTATGGCTTTGACAAGTCAAGGGCATTTTGGTCATTTGGAGATTACAGGTCATTTCAACCATAAGGCCATAACTCCTATTTCCAAGCTTCAAATGGAAAAATCTTCAACATCAAACTTGCTTAAAATGATGTTTTAAGGCTAGTAAGGAGGTCATGAGATGTTGGAAAAGCTTGTAGCTCAAAGTTGCAAAAATGACCTAAAATAAAGGCATAAGTTAAATAAACCAAAGTTGGAAATTGATATTTTCAACCTACACATCCAAACCATGGAATGTAATATATCATTTTGACTCTATAAAAAATTTTAGAAACAATGGTTTAGCCACATTTTTTATTTAAGATTCAATTCATGGACTTGCTTTGAAAAGCACTTGCTTGCATATTAAGTAACATGTGCATAACTTAAAATTGAGGCATGGGCAAGGAACTTGGCAAGCTAAACCCTTCCAAAATGTCACTAGGGGAGAAATTGAAGGAGATTGAGATGAATTTCAAACTGCAAACAGAATTGAGCATGGCATGATAAGTGATTCAAAATCTCATGACATGAGATATGTAAAATCTCATTGGAAGGATCTAGAGGGTTCTAGATCATCCAAACTTCATCTATATATTGAGTAGAATGGATCCATGCAGAGGTTGGTGATCATTGAAGGTTTGAGCATAGTTTGAGATTGAGTTTTCATAGCTTGCAAGTGCAATCGGTTTCACCAAATTCCCCCATTTCCTTCCATTTTCTTGATTGATTCCTCTTCAATGAGTTTCAAGGATTGATTCCAGACCATTTCCAAGAAGAATTGGTGGCTAGATCGTGTGGGAGCAAGTGATTTTCAGAACCTGCAACTCAGCATCGTGTTTCAAGATTGAAGCACTTTCCATTGAATCTTTTGCATACAGAAGCAAGAAGGAGGTTCAGTGATCGTGTCCAGAAGATTTGAGGGCTTGAAGAGAATATTTGGTGCATCTGTTATTCAAGAATCTCCAGGTTGGTAATCTTCTTCCTATAGCATAATTTAGGTAGAACTAGGTTGAATTAAGGTGCTAGATTAGTTGTAGAATGGCCTAGGATGGATTTCAGATGGTTAATTGCTGAATTAGAGACAAAATAGGAAGATCACCATTTTCGGTTGAGATTGGGAGATGTTGATTTTTGGGGTTTCAGAGGAAACTATGGGCATGATTGAGTTCGTGGCAAGATTTGGAGTGTGTTTCATGTTTTGACCTCTTGGATTGGAGGCCTCTAGGAAGAACTAGGGTTGAAGGGGACGACCGGAGCTCCACCGGCGGTGGTCGGAGCTGGGCGCAAAGTTTAGACGTTTGAAATGAAGAAGATGAAGTTCTCACCATTGGATGATGGATTGACCATTGACTGGGGGAAGATCCAAGGGCCACATTTTAATTCTGAGTTGTAAAGGGTTTCTGAAGGAAACGCTGCGTTTCATTTATTTGGTGCTTTGGGCTTAGTAATCTGAATGTTATCCACACCCCCCAGCGAGCCCAATCCATGTTTTTAACTGAAAATGTTTACTTCCTGCACCGTGTGTTTGGTTATTTCATTTGATTTTCATTTAATTTCCATTTAATTCATGGTTTTTGTAAAATTCATAATAAATTGAATATTAATCAAATCAAACCCATTCGTTTTGCATATTAATCATGATTGAGTCTATTATTTTTTAGAGAAAAAATATTTTCATTTCATATAATTTCTGATTTAATTGGAATTTTGTATTTTAATTGATATTAAAATGGTAATGTTTGATGCACATTTTTGTGGAATTTTGTTTGATCTCATGGTGATGATTCTTGGCTTAATTCTTTGTGTGTGATTAGGTTAGACATGTATGATCCCATAGAATTTTTCTCACATTTTTGTGATGAAAATAGGTGTGCTTTCTAGATTGATGTTTAGATGCTTCCTTTTAGGGTTTTAGGTTTGATGCCTTAGAATGTAGAATTTAGTTCTAGGTCCAATTTGATGGTTTGATCTTTGAAACTAATGTGGTAGAGTCATGATTGACCTAGGTTCCCATAATAATTTTTGTAGGATTTTACAATTGATTTTAGTATTTTAGTTAGGACTAACTTTAGTACTAGGTTTTAGGTGATCCTAATTTACTAATTCAACTAGTTTAACTTCCTTAGTCCCCTTAGATTAGGGTTTTTGCTTGGTTTGCCTTTGGTTGAGATTGAAGACAAGAGGAGGATGCTTGAAGCTGCTTGAAGTTGCTTGGAGCTTTGGATTTGCTTGAGCCTGAAGGTGTCTGATGAAGATTAGGAGATAGGACATAGGGAGAGCCTTGTAGTTAGAATGATTTCTTTCACAAACATGGAAAGCATCATGTGCTTCCATTCCTCCCAATGACTAAAAGTCCTTCTCAGATATTCACATCCCTCCTTTGGAAGGATGAGTGGCTTTATCTGGGAAGTAGAACTTTGAGGGAACCAGTCTCTCATAATGATGAACCCTTACAGGCTTCCTTTGGTTGTCAATAAGCTGTTTATAATTTCCACTCATCCTGTTAAATCAATTGTCTTCTGGTTTGAGTATCTTGAAAGATGTTGAGCTTGAGTTTGGAGATGAGGACTTCATTGAAGAGTGTGGAAGAGGATGATTCCTTGAGCATGGCCATTACAGCTGAAGCTTGAAGAGCAAGAAGAGCAAGATGATACTTGAAGACCCAATGAAGATTGAATGAAGAGTGAGGAGTTCCTTGCTAGAAGAAGATTGAAGGATGAAGTTGACACTTCTAAGTGATTGAAGACTACTCTGAGAAGCTGAAGCTTGTAGTAGAAGAGAGAAGATCAAGTTGAGACTGGTGAAGCAAAGAGAGCTGAAGCTTGAAGATTGAGTTGATACTTACTTGAGGATTCAGTGGAGATTGAGTGTAGAGCTGAGGCTTGAGGAATAAAGGATGAGTTGATACTTACATTGATGCTTGGAGAGCCTGAAGGAATCAAGTTGACACTTGCAGTTAGGAGTGAATCCTGAAGGTAGAATTGACTGAAAAGCTGAAGCTTGGAGAAGAGAGAACAAGTTGATACTTGGGTTTGATGGGTTGAAACCTGGAAAAGCAAATTGATATTTGTCATGAGAGATGGTAGCCTTGAAGGGTAATTGAAGTCTGAAGACTAAGTTAATGACAGAAGAGCTGAAGCTTGGGTGAGGAAGAGGGGTTGACCTGCTTTCTTTCTTGTCTGTTTTCTTTTCTGTATTGCTGATGTGCCTTGTTTGACTTGCTTGATGCATTAGAATAAGTCCATGATTAGACTGACTTTAATTAGGAGCATGATTGCACTAGAGGTTGAGTTGCTCCCTCTGCTTGTATTGTTACTGTATGGCTTTGCTTGCGGGTATTCGATAGAGCCCTGCTCCCTTGCCCATGTGGTTTATTTTGCTTGACAGCATTCCATCTTCTTCTGTATGATTACAGTCTCTTATATTCTGCTTGATAGCATGTTGTTATTGTTGCTGTATGATTGCAGTTATTCATTCTGGCTTGAGGTTGAGATGAGCTTGTGGAGGCTGCTGCCCCACACACATTTCCTCCCTCACTTGCATTGCATGCAATTTACAGTCGTTTATTTGTTTGCTGTTTAAGCTGATGATTTATCTGTTTCCGTGTATCGTTGACATGATCCCTTAGGAATCTCATTTCCTTTGATAAGGAAGTGATGATAGAACTTTAGGTTGAAACCTATGCATGATAACTTCTAGGAGTTCCCTGTTTCAAACCTCAACTATAGGATGAATCCTTGGCATGACAACAGTAGGACTTGATAGTCTCCCCTTAGTTGAGCCTGCTCTCTTCTCATCTCAAAATAGCTTAAAATACAGTAATCATGAATGATTTCTTTCGTACGTTACGAGCCTTAAGCTATCTAAGAAAGGATTGTTGGAGAGCTTCTTTCCAACAGTCTGGATGTTTAGTATGGCACCCTTTGGGTGACATACGACGCATTCACTCTCAGGTCATAGTCTTTAGTGCGATTGAAATTGCAAACACAATAAAAAAAACACTTCTTCCGTAAAAGACAGAAAACAAACTTCAAACCTTTTTGCCCCGTGGGCCCATAATTCAAAGGAAGCTTTTCTGAAGAAAAGAGTGTCGTTAAACTCCTAGTTCTACCGCAAACAGGCTTTGTCCCTAACTGTTGGAATTGCTGTTTAACCCTACTCGATAAAACAGATGATTTTGAATTCCCGTAATCCGTATTATCCCGAACTACGTAAGCTCTGATCTCTCATACCCGTTGAGAGTATGTATGCACAATACTGATGTATTGGCGAGCTACCTTCCCCGTAACCCGTAGTTGGTCGAACTACGTTGACTCTGATTTCTCATTCTCTGATGGGAATACGTAGGCATAAAGTGCAACGCTTTGCCAAGTCATTTTCTTTTCTGTTTGAGCCAGCCTTGATAGGTAGATAGATAAACCAACTCGTCCAGTAAACACAACAAGCGTGGATCCCGTTGAGTACGACGGACGTGAGGGGTGTTAATACCTTCCCCTTGCGTAACCGACTCCCGAACCCAGACAATGGTTGCGATGACCTTGTCTTATACCTTTTCGTCAGGTTTTTCCGATCGTTTCCTTTCCCGTTCTGAGGGATAAATAACGAAAGGTGGCGACTCTTCTGTTCTGCCGGCACCTTATTTTCGCGGAAGCGACAGCTGGCGACTCTGCTGGGGACTTGATAGTTTCCTGGGATCCAACGTCCCGTGTGCGAGTCAGTTTGGGGATCCGATGTCCCCTGCGAGAGTCAATCCTAGCGCTTGTATGATTACTTATCGGGTTGTGTTTATTTATCGCATTTTTATTTCCCGCACTTTATTTCCAGTATGATATGATTATCTATGCTGTTGTGGGAGGGGCATTCTGATGAGTGAGAAGCCAGACCCAGGCTTGAGTGAACATAGCATTAGTTGTGGAAATTAGTGGGCGCGTGCTTGCTTGGCAGGCACTAGTGTCTCATGAAATCCATGCTCAGACGAGGTTCTCCCGGTTGACTTCTTTTTCAACCCTTTGGGTTGAGGGGGTTGTTGGTTTGGAGGATTGTCGACTCTGGGGACCGATCATTTGGGATTCAGTCGAGTGAGGCCGCTTCATGAGCTAGTGATGCCACACCTTCTGGGTATCGTATCACCCCTCTTGAATGTCTGTGACGCTGATGACTGCATAGGATGCCGAACTTGAGTCAGTTTAGGTCCATACCTGTGAGCAAGGTTGGGTTTGTTGCAGGAAACTTTGAC
Source organism: Lathyrus sativus (assembly GCA_963859935.3). Classification (NCBI taxonomy): domain Eukaryota; kingdom Viridiplantae; phylum Streptophyta; class Magnoliopsida; order Fabales; family Fabaceae; genus Lathyrus; species Lathyrus sativus. The sequence continues at coordinate 339,124,372 of OZ012741.1, forward strand.
CTTCAGACTACCTGGTTTTCTTGATAGTGAATCAGTTTTGTTGGTACCGGAGGTTCTCATCATCAGATATATGTTTGTTCTTGACAGAGCAGAGTTTTGGTCCTGTATCAGAGGTCCTTTATCAGATATTTGTTCTTGACATAGCAGAGTTCTGGTACTGTATCAGAGGTCCTTATTATCAGATGATTGTTCTTGACAGAGCAGAGTTCTGGTCCTGTATCAGAGGTCCTTATTATCAGATGTTTGTTCTTGACAGAGCAGATTTATGGTCCTATGTGTGTGTGTTCTTGACAGAGCAGATTTGTGGTCCGATACCAGGGTTTTCTTCTTATCAGAGATAGTGGTTGTTCTTGATAGAGCAGGATTATGGTTTTGTTAATACAGAATCTCCACAGCACAGTTGCCTCGATCTCCTGCTGCATGATTGCATTTTACATTGCTTTGCATACTCATTTGCATTTCATTAACGTGTGTCTGTGTTGCAGGTACCATTGTCCCCGATCCAGAATTTCTTGCCTCCTATTTTATTGTTATGGGTTCTCTGAGGAAGACCGTGGCTTACAAGCTCCCTGCCCCTGATGTGGTTCAACTGATTGGTTTGATTGCTTTAGCAGATGATTCTGTGAGAGATGAGTTCAGAAAGTCTTACGGCAAATTGCTCAGTTTGGTTCGTAAACCTTCGGCGTTCGAGTTGAATGGGTTGCACGCCTTGCTGCAGTTCTAGGACCCTCCGTTGAGATGCTTTACCTTCCAGGATTTCATTCTCACACCCACACTGGAGGAATATGCTGATTTGTTAGGTGTGCCTATCAAGAGGCAGATGCCTTTTGTTCATATGGATACTGAGCCTGATCTGGCTAGTCTAGCTCCGTCACTTCATCTGGATGCCTCCGAGTTGGTATTGTCTAGTTGGAACAAGGTTCCCGGTTTCTCCTTGCAGTTCTTAGTGGGTAAGGCTCAGCAGTGCGCCAAAGACGGATGTTGGGTCGTGTTCAACGCCATTCTCGCTCTGTGCATATATGGCATCATTCTATTCCCCAATATGCCAGACTTTGTGGACTTTGATGCCTTCCACATCTTTGCTTCAGGGAATCCAGACCCTACCTTGATAGGAGATGTCTACCATTCCATCCACTACAAAAACGAGAACAGAAGGGGAAAGAATGTCTCGTGCTGTATGCCCCTGCTTTATAAATGGCTCGATAGTCATCTGCCCAAGAGGGGTCCCTTTGTTTCGTCTGCAGCCACAACTGAGTGGTCCGAGCATTTGATGAGTCTATCTGCAGAGGATATTGACTGGTTTGACAGAGATAGATTGGGTACCGAGATTATCTTCAGCTGCAGCGGGTTTCCGAACGTGCCTTTGATAGGCAGGAAGGGCTGTGTAAACTATAATCCGTCTTTGCTGGTCCGACAGTTCGCGTATGCTTTGAGAGCTCCGCCGAAGGATGAAGAGGTGCATGAATCTCTGTACCTCACTAGTCTTCTAGAGGGGGATCTGTTATCTAAGCTTCAGCGCGCTTGGAATGGTATCAGTAAGAGGGGAAAACCATTGCTGGGGAGAAGTAATAATCAAGCCTACCCTCCGTATATGGCGTGGATAAGAGCCAGAGCAGATGCTATAGGGATGCCGTTTCCTCCTGCCAAGCCAGAAAGCCCTCCAGTGATTGAAGAGCCTACTACCGTGCCCATTCAGCAGCATAATCAGGTGTTAGCTGAGCGAGATGAATTGAAGTGGGCAAATGAAGAACTGGAGAAAGAATTGGTTCAACTCAGGAGCGAGAGAAACGAAGCCGTTTATTCCTTCAAAAGGCAGACAGAGCTGGTGAACCGGCTAGGTACAGACTTGACTAAGCAGATAGCCGAGCGTGAACGCATGGGTCAAGACTTCAAAGCTGTCAACGACGTACTGGCCACGAAGAAGCAACACTTGGACGAAGCGTATCGGAGGATGTCCAAGTTCAACCAGCACTAGAAGGCCTCTCTAGCCAACAGGAAAGAGCGGGAGGATAAGCTGATGCAACAGATTTCCAAGCTGAAAGCCCAGGTGAAGGCTAGTGAGGAGAGGTTTGATGAAGAAACCGCTCGCAGATACATCGCCGAAGGCCAGCTCAACAGAGCTCTCGCTAACCTGAAGGAGCGCAAACTGACGTTTGAATCCAAAAAGCGGAAGCTAGAAGATTGTTTCGGCGAAAGAGCATGGGAAGATTCGGTCGAAGGTCTTCAATATACCATTGTGTAGAGGGAATTACTCGTCGAAGGGTTACTCACTCTGCCTGATCACCCAGAAACGAAGGAGTTGTTAGAAGAGTATCGCGCCCGCGGCCGTGCTTGACTGTTTGTATTCCTTTTGTTTTGATCATTGTTGTATGCTGACCATCACCAGGCTTGTTGGCTGAGGTCACGCTGTTGATTCATCTTGTACTCGCTGATGTTGTGTACCGCTTTGATGGGCTTTCTTCATATATATGAGATTGTTATTTCCATGACTGGACTCAGACTTCTTCTTATTATCAGCACTGGCACTCAGGCACTAGGATCGGGGGAGATCCCCCTAAAGCACAGACACACGTTTGCATTTGCATGAAGCATTTGCATAACGAGCACTTTGTCGTTTTTCCTAACCCTTTTGTGTTTTGCCAGGTTGTTTCAGGTTGTTACAGGATTGATCAGAGACCTATCCACCACTATCCGACCAGAGCTAATCAAACCAGGATCATGGAGCAAGTGCAAACTGATGTTCAGGAACTCCGCGAAAGAATGAATCACTTCATGGAGCTCATGCAAGCGGTCGCCAATGGCCAGGATCAGCTCAGAACCTTGGTTCAGCCTCTGATTTCAAGGGTCAATAGCAATGGCGTACTCCATGGTGGGACCGTGCCTACTCCTCCACCAGTTGAAACTCCGCAGAATGGCGTCCCCGTGACCGGGGGAAATGGCAGTGCCAACGGCAATGTGATAGCAAACATGGGACTCAATGGCAATACGACGGGCGTCGGTAATGGGAGTCTGGAAGCTAATGTCAATGTTGGGATGGGCAACGACAACGCAGGTGTTGGGAATCTGTTTGGGCCTCAGCCATGGTTAGAAGACCGTCAAGACGATGTGTTCTCTCAGAGAGGTGCTGAAGGAGAGCTGACTGCTAAGGCACGACTAAGGTTCAAGGCACTCGAGGATAAGTTGAGAGATATCGAGAACCAGAACACCCTGGGTGTTGATATGTCCAAGTTGGGACTGATTGCTGATTTTAAGGTGCCTCCCAAGTTCAAGGTACCTGACTTTGAGAAGTATAAGGGCACCACTTGCCCTCGCGTCCACCTGAGATCGTATTACAGGAAAATGTCCGCTCATTCTGAGGACTAGAAGTTGCTGATGCACTTCTTTCAAGACAGTCTTTCCGGGCCATCCCTCGAATGGTACATGAGCCTTGAGCCTACCAGTGTGCGCACGTGGAAAGACCTTGCTGAAGCATTCGTGCACCACTACCAATACAACAGCGACTTGGCCCTGAACCGAGTCCAACTGCAGAATCTGTCGCAAAGGAACAACGAAGGGTTTAAGGAATACGCCCAGCGGTGGCGTGAGTTGGCAACCACGGTTCAGCCGCCGATGGTTGAACGTGAGCTCGTGCAGATGTTCGTAGCCACCCTCCCAGGGGTTTACTATGAGAAATTGGTCAGCGGCATGTCTGGAACCTTCTCAGATCTTATTATCACGGGTGAGCACATCGAAAATGGGATCAAACTCGAGAAAATTCAAGGTGAGTCAGCCTCAGCTGGAGGAGGCGGGAAGAAACCTTATACTGGCAAGAGACGGGAAGGAGAAGCGAGCGCTGTGACCAACGCTCGAAGGAAGGGTAAAGGCCCTCACCAACGGGTGGCCAGCATAACTATCCCGGCAGTTGAACAGCCACAGCAGCAGCAACAGCAGCAACCGAATCAACAAGGGTACAAAAAGTATCAGAATCGGGTACCTCTGTCGAGCCGTCACCTCGAGACACCGCCCATGTCGTACGCGCAACTATTGCAGACTTTGCTTCAGCTACAGTTGATCCAGAAGAGAACACTGGCTCCCTTGACAGGGGCACCTCCGCCAGGGTACGACGCGAATGCAACTTGTGAGTTTCACTCAGGGGCACCAGGGCACACAATAGAGAACTGCAAAGCCTTCAAGCATAAGGTGCAGGACATGGTGGACGCTAAGATCATCAACTTCTCGGATAATGTGCCAAATGTCACGAAGAATCCTATGCCGAATCATAGGGGAGGTGGAGTAAACGCCATTATCGAAGACGAGAGCTTAGATTTGTTGACTGACGTCAGAGATCTGAAGGCGCCGCTTAGCTTCATTAAAGCTAAGTTGATGAAAAGAGGTTTCTTTCCAGGTTGCGGAGAGCTATGTATGGGTTGTGCTACTAGTCCTGATGGATGTGACCAGCTGATAGAGGGAATCCAAAGTCTGATGACTGAAGGGATTTTACAGTTTAGCCGGAGGGTCGAAAGTGGATCAGGAGAGGTAGTGCTGAAGCAAGATGATGAGGTCACCACCATCACCATCCCTCGCCAGACGATAACTAGTTATGCGCCCAGACCGCCCACAATTACCATCACCAAGGCCGGGCCGATACCCTTCGAAAGCACTAATGCTGTCCCATGGCATTATGGGGCTGAAGTCTACTGCAACGGACAGAAGTTAGAGCTAGAACCGTTTGGGTCGTCTGTGGAGAACCTTGCGGGAATCAGTGGTATTACTCGCAGCGGAAGAGTGTTTGCACCACCAGAGGTCGTGGCGGATAAAGCGGTCAGAGCTGATGCAGCTGATAAAGGTAAAAGTAAAGTCATTGAAGAGATCCCGCATGGGGCAGAAAAAGACTTACTTGTTAAAGACGCCGAGGAGTTTATGCGGTTGATTAAAAAGAGTGACTACAAGATTGTGGATCATCTCCATCAGACACCCTCAAAGATTTCCATTCTGAACTTGTTGCTGTGTTCTGAAGCACACCGCAACGCACTGCTGAAGGTGTTGAACACCGCATATGTACCGCAGGAAATATCGGTAAATCAGCTAGAAGAGGTCGTAGCCCACGTGAATGCTGGAAATGGACTGGGGTTCACTGACCTAGAGCTGACGCCGAAAGGGAGGAATCACAATAGCGCCCTGCACATCTCGATAGAGTGTAGGGGAACGATTATGTCGCACGTGTTGGTAGACACTGGTTCGTCACTCAATGTTCTTCCGAAGAAGGCATTAATGAAGTTGGATACTCGCGAAGTGATTTGCACACCCAGTGATCTGATGGTGAAGGCGTTCGATGGAACCAAACGCCATGTTTTTGGGGAGGTGACCCTGCCAATCCAAGTCGGTCCGGAAACATTCGATGCGGTATTTTATATTATGGATATCATGCCTGCCTATAGCTGTCTCTTAGGTCGGCCATGGATCCATTCGGCGGGTGCCGTGACCTCCACGTTGCACCAGAAGCTCAAGTACACTGTCGGAGGTAGCATTGTGACTGTTTGTGGCGAGGAAGATATAATGGTGAGCCATTTTTCGTCCTTCAAGTATGTTGAGATGGATGGGGAAATCCACGAGACTCTATGCCAAGCGTTCGAAGCTGTCAAAGTGGAGGACGTAGCTCCTGTAGTCACCGAAAAGCCAGAGATGACTCTCTCCTCGTTCAAGGAAGCTCGGGCCGTTGTCCAAGCCGGATCTACCCCAGGCTGGGGGCGAATTTTGGAGATACCTAACAAGCAAGACAAATTCGGGTTGGGATATTCTCCTGGAGCTGAAGCTTCTTCTTCTAGCAGTGCGTCGCGAGGTAAAGGGCCGATCCAGTTTACCAGTGGCGGGGTGATATTTGAAAGCGTCAACGCGGTGTCTGAAGACAGCGGAGATAGCGACTGTGACCTCGACTCTTGGATCCAGCCAAGCAAGCCAGGCGATGGCCTCAACAATTGGTCCGTCAAGGATATCATCCAGATGACAAGCGAAGATTAATGATTTACTTTTTCCAATCATTGTACAACCCTATGTCTTACCCGGGGCATAGAGATTTTATTGTCAGGGCCTTGTTGGATTATGTACATGCATTTTTTCAATAAATCAAAGGTGTTTTCTTCGTATTCAAATATTGTAATCTCTGTTATTCCTGTTTTATATTTGTTTTGAAAAACAATAAAATGGCAATGGGGTTTGTGCTAACCTGCATATTCTTGTTTTAAGCTTAATCCTTGTTATTGCAGGATCCACATAACAGATGACATCGACTCTGGACCTTCTACGGCTCACTTCGACTTCGATTGCCCGATCTATCAAGCCGAAGAAGAGATTGATGAAGACGAAGGCCTTCCTGAAGAGTTGGCCCGCTTGTTGAAACAAGAAGAGAAAGTTATTCTGCCTCATGAAGAGGAGATTGAGATCGTGAATCTAGGTTCTGAAGAACTCGTCAGAAATGTCAGGATAGGGGCTGCATTGCAGAGTGATGTCAAGCAGAGATTGGTCGAGATGCTAAGAGAGTATAGTGACGTCTTTGCTTGGTCATACGAAGATATGCCCGGACTTGACACTGACATCGTGGTCCACCACTTGCCGCTGCGAGAAGATTGCCCTCCCGTTAAGCAGAAGCTTAGGAGGACGAGACCAGATATGGCCGTTAAGATCAAAGAAGAAGTGCAAAAGCAGCTTGATGCTGGCTTCTTAGCGGTCACTACATACCCTCCGTGGGTCGCCAACATAGTGCCTGTTGTAACACCCTTCTAAACCCCACGGAAAATATATGCATAATCAGAGTAAAATTAACATGCATCCAAATAAAAAGGGCGTCACACAAAACTTGCACCACATCAAAACAATCTGTCATGCTCATTAATATTTCAATAAATAATCATGCTTTACAAAATTTCAGTTTGCATGCAGCAGCGGATTCATTAATGAAAATCCTTTAAAAGAAACATTTACTTTCATCATATAAAATCAACATCTCCGGGCACTAAGGCCAACATCTCATTATCCCAATTACTCCAAATATGAAAACATAACTTAGGTTACATAATGTAATCCTAAAACATAAGCAATCGATCCCCGTGTTACACTACCAGAGCATGACTCGACCCACAATTAATTACTAAACCGCTACACGTAGCGACCTCGAACTACAAGCAGAACTTCATAAAGGCCTCCAGCAACCTAATCTGCAATGCCTCATAGAGCATTATAAAACAGCAGAAGGGTGAGAAATATTACCATAATAATCAAAGCATAAAATCATGTATATATAGGTATCCTATAACACATATTCACATTTCTCACCACACTTCATTCTCATAATCATAATCATATCACGTTCACATATATCAACATTATGAACATCCACAAGCACATCCCTTCATGCTTAATTTCACAATCATTCACAAGCACATTTATACAACAACAATATTATGCAATGTGACTCAACATATCCAATGCAACTCAATGCCATGCGGTACCGACTCACGTTATCCTTTTTCGGTTTTCACTCTAAATCGTGTCCACCCTTCTAGACCGATAACTCGTTATCATTTTTCGGTTTTTACTTTAAACCGGGTCCACCCTTCTAGACCGATAACAACCAAGCCCGTCCCCTAGGCTTCAAACCCACCCTTCTAGGTTTGGGACAAGCCACTAGTTTCCACGAAACTAACAGACATTGCCTCTTGACTGAATGATGCATGTACAATCAACCAATCACAATAAATGCACTTAAGACCGTTCCCGCGTCTTAATCCCATGCATTCGAATAATTCACCCCTTCGAGAATTTCATCATGATTGCACATACAACATATATCAACATTAATCAATGTATTCATTTCACACATCATCATATTCAACAACAATGCACACATATCACATATGTTCCCATGCATTTACACAACAATCGCATACAAATATGCACTCATGCATTCTTCATGTATTTTTAACATACAATCGCATATAAACAATATGCATCCACAACACATTTTTCATAGTATGTTTATTCTTTATCTCATGCCATCTCATACAAGGTGTACACATCACAATACCAATCATACAATTATAAGTTATGCACACATATTTCCACAATATTCTCCTGCATACTTATTACATAATTGTACACAACAATCAAACATTCACAAACTCATCAATTAATACACACATAATCATCATTATGTTCTCATGTATTTTAACCAATTACAATTAATCATTCATATCACAACTCTAGGATTCACGCCCGAAGGCTACCCACAGCACATGTTACCATAATAGATCACATACTCATTCATAACATAGAAGTATAAACATATGCGAATCAACCAAACAATCACCATTTGGATAACACAGCAAAGAAAATATACTGCCACATTCGCCTTCATTCGCCTGGCGAACCCTCGCAGCGAACCTTCGCCTGGCCTTCTCCTGGAGAACTCTCTCAGCGAACACTCACTAGGCTTCGCCTGGCGAGACTTCCCAGCGAGCCCAAGTCAGTAGCTACTGACTTCCTTCGCCACCATTTGCCAGCACCTTCGCTGGGCGAACCTTCGCTACTCAACTTCGCCTGGCGAACCCACCAGCGGAGTCTACTGGAACTTAAATATAATTATTCGCCAACATTCGCTAGGCTTCGCCTGGCGAAGCTTCGCCTTCGCTCGCCTGGCGAGAGCCAGCGAACCTGCGCAGAACAGGATCCCCTTCTGTTCCTCCTTCACCAATCCATCATCAACCAAACCTCAAACATCCAAATCAGTACAAATAGCATCAATACATGTTACCCGACTATTCTACGGCATTATTACTCAGTTTCAACCGATTAAATCATCAATCTACCGATTATCCAACATTTGCCCTAAAATGGAAAGTGATGAAAAACATCCACAAACCCAAACCCAACATACATAATAGCATACAATGATTAAATAGCAATGTTTCTCACCCTTACCTCGATTAATCGGAGCTTTGATGTTGGTTCTTGATGATTCTCCAAGTTTTCCCTTTTTCCTCTTCATTTCTCCTCTTCTTCTTTCTTTCTCTTTTCTTTCTTTCTTTCTTTCTTTCTTTCTTTTTCTCCAATCCCCTTTTTATATCCTTTTATTTCTTTTCTTTTCTTTTCTCTCTATCATTTTCTTTCCATTCTATTTCCTCCATAATACCTTTCTCTTTATTTCTTTCCAATATATTTACTTTCTCAAAACATCTATCAGTCCATTAAACAAACATCTAATTATTCAAATAATTAGAATAATCCAAATAAATCAATTAAGTAACACAATTAATTATTTAATGAAATTTGGGCTGTTACAACTCTCCCCCACTTTAGGAATTTTCGTCCTCGAAAATGTTATCTGATCCAAACAACTCTGGATACGACTCTCGCATTCCAATTCTTCCAAATCCAATTCTCCCACAACTACTTCCACCAAAGGAACCTCTATACTTCGAAGTTGTTTCTTATCAACAACTAGAACTAGCCACGCCTTCGAAGTCAAATTCCCTCTCACTTGTAAACCATCCACCTGAATCAATGTACCTTTTCAACTTAGGCATATGAACACCTCATACAATCCTCTCAAGCGACAGCGGTAAAACAGTCTAACATGCTATCCGCCTCACGCTTCCACTGCGCTACTCTGATACAGATCAACAAAACACAGGGTGCTCAAGAGACTTCAAGCTCGACCAACACCAATTACTACCATAACTCTCAAAACACGGCCTTACTTGGATTCTTTGATCGTTTCCATCGTCCCTTGCACGGTCTTTGATCTGAGTACAACACTCTCGTTGGACATGCAACAACACAAAGGAGTCATACCTTCTTACCCAACGAACTTCATACGATGTTGTTTCCGATACGAAATGGCAACGATTATTGTAGGCAACTCCATCAACGACAATTAACTACCCTTAGATCCATTTTGGTCCAGCACACAAGCTCTCAACGAGTCCTCTTCATACTGGATAGTTTTCTTCGTTTGTCCATGCCATTCACGGACGCTAGTCAGAGTTCATCTTCAACATGGCACCCAACCTCTTTCGCAATCCTTCCCATAATCTTAACGAAAAACTTGAGTTCCCATCTAACAGAATGATTCATCTTCACTGGTAGGCAACGAGTTACTCTTGTTAATCCATTCTTAACTGTCCAAATCGGATCATACTTCCTCAAATTCATCAGAAAACCCGGCACAAGCCCTTGGGAATACTATCCCATCCCACTCGAAATACTCAACAGTTGTATCAGATCCAACCATCTCTAATGTCCATACTTCAATTCCCAGCAAGTCTAATCAACATATACAAACTCAATCAATTCCTTCTCCATCTATGGCTATCCAAAACTATTTCTCAAATTCGGTCGCATCTTCCTAGTACCTGCACGGATACTCCATCTTTCTCGATGTACTTCTCCCTGAGTACTCTTATCCAACTCACACTATTCAGAATACACACTTCATCACGACATCTCACAATACCATTTCCCTTAATCCGAAAATAAGCCCTCTGACTTTATCCATTAAATTCAATTAATCTATCAACTCAACTCAGAATTCCGATTTCCTCGAACCTCATCAGAATACCAAAGGTCAATCTCAACATCCAAGGCTCAACTCCATAAGAAGTCTCTTCACAGGCCGAACTCATATCTGAATTTGCTTAATCAGTTCTAACTTCCTTACCATCTTCATTAGTGTATACCAAATTTCCCGATTCGATATCTTAGCTACCACTTGGTCTCATCCGAATGGTAATTTAACCAAAACCATACTCCTTCAGGATTTCCAATTACTTTGCTGTCTCATATTTGACTCTCTCTCAAATAAAACAAATACCTTAAGGTCAGTAACCATCTCAAATCTCAACTAAACAATTGAGGCTTCCAAACTCTGGTACAAACACACAACAGCAACCCACTCCAAATTACTTGTCAGACAATCCCTCTCTGTACTTTATATTGCCTTCAAGCATAACCAAAACTCATTAATGTTGTACTTAACACATCTCTTAATCATATCAACAAAGTATCTCAAAACACAACGACAATCCTGTCGGACTTGGCAAAACCAATACGCGAACTGTTGACAGCTTTCTCAAAACTCTTTGAACTTTCTTCACAGTAGTACATCACTGCCTCTTCCCCAATACTAATAACTCAAGTTCCCGACGCTCAACATGAACCCCTATACTCTCCGAACATATCCAAACACCATCGGTTACATAACCATTGACTCTCTCAATCAAGTGTGGAAAATCATTATACCAAACAGACACTCAGCTGCGAACTCATGGTGATAACACAAACCGCACTCTCCGCGCTTACCATAACATCCAAACATTTTTCGCCAATAAATACATAATTCCATGTCACTACTTTCCCATCACATAGAGCACTGTAATATCTTCCAACGCTTCTAATCTTGCGTCATTCCGAATTACGGTTTTCCGTTACGACAAAATCACGGAAACAACCCTTCCACACTTAAAGGTCATCCAATACCTCTCCAACTCTTGAAATGCTTAAGGGTCCGATTATACCAACCATGTATTCCACATCTCATTTCCTTTAGTAATCACTAGAAGTCATTATCCACCCTTATACTTGACTCCACAATCTGTTGCCGTAGCACACACACCAGACATAATTCTCAACACTACTCAATCAATCTTAATTCCTTGGCCACTCAAACAAACGTATAATATGGAGCTTCCAATACCTGATTATTCTCCGCAACTAAGTCGATCACAACTCAACTTCACGTCTTGGCTGTTTAACCCTTATCTTGTCAGGAAAATTCTCAGACTACCACAATCAAACGGTAAACCGACAACTCCTCCACTTCCATCAATACTCAATATTTCCATCGAAATCAAACATCTCATCACTGTCCTACACCGACTCATCAAAACAATTCTCAAGTGCTCGGCTTTACTCAAGACGATTCACTGCACCACGCCATCTAAGCTTGCAAGACACATCTATCCCATCCAACACAATCCCAACTACTATCAACAAGAGATTAAGGGTGATCAGTTCCTCAATTTGTCAATAGGCAGCTGAAATCATGATGGAGTATAGACTATCTTTACCAAACCACAAGAGTGTTAACCACCCACTGAGCTACAACTTCTACACCTGCAGCATCTTGGAGAAGCACAACTTCTCCCCCACTTAGATCATTCCCACTTCTCTAGACAAGGTTAAGCAACAACATGTATCGACAGTGTTTTCACACACATGTCGCATACAAGGGAACAAATAACATTAGACAACTTGGCCGGACGGACCGACCTGCTCTGATACCACTAATGTAACACCCTTCTAAACCCCACGGAAAATATATGCATAATCAGAGTAAAATTAACATGCATCCAAATAAAAAGGGCGTCACACAAAACTTGCACCACATCAAAACAATCTGTCATGCTCATTAATATTTCAATAAATAATCATGCTTTACAAAATTTCAGTTTGCATGCAGCAGCGGATTCATTAATGAAAATCCTTTAAAAGAAACATTTACTTTCATCATATAAAATCAACATCTCCGGGCACTAAGGCCAACATCTCATTATCCCAATTACTCCAAATATGAAAACATAACTTAGGTTACATAATGTAATCCTAAAACATAAGCAATCGATCCCCGTGTTACACTACCAGAGCATGACTCGACCCACAATTAATTACTAAACCGCTACACACGTAGCGACCTCGAACTACAAGCAGAACTTCATAAAGGCCTCCAGCAACCTAATCTGCAATGCCTCATAGAGCATTATAAAACAGCAGAAGGGTGAGAAATATTACCATAATAATCAAAGCATAAAATCATGTATATATAGGTATCCTATAACACATATTCACATTTCTCACCACACTTCATTCTCATAATCATAATCATATCACGTTCACATATATCAACATTATGAACATCCACAAGCACATCCCTTCATGCTTAATTTCACAATCATTCACAAGCACATTTATACAACAACAATATTATGCAATGTGACTCAACATATCCAATGCAACTCAATGCCATGCGGTACCGACTCACGTTATCTTTTTTCGGTTTTCACTCTAAACCGTGTCCACCCTTCTAGACCGATAACTCGTTATCATTTTTCGGTTTTTACTTTAAACCGGGTCCACCCTTCTAGACCGATAACAACCAAGCCCGTCCCCTAGGCTTCAAACCCACCCTTCTAGGTTTGGGACAAGCCACTAGTTTCCACGAAACTAACAGACATTGCCTTTTGACTGAATGATGCATGTACAATCAACCAATTACAATAAATGCACTTAAGACCGTTCCCGCGTCTTAATCCCATGCATTCGAATAATTCACCCCTTCGAGAATTTCATCATGATTGCACATACAACATATATCAACATTAATCAATGTATTCATTTCACACATCATTATATTCAACAACAATGCACACATATCACATATGTTCCCATGCATTTACACAACAATCGCATACAAATATGCACTCATGCATTCTTCATGTATTTTTAACATACAATCGCATATAAACAATATGCATCCACAACACATTTTTCATAGTATGTTTATTCTTTATCTCATGCCATCTCATACAAGGTGTACACATCACAATACCAATCATACAATTATAAGTTATGCACACATATTTCCACAATATTCTCCTGCATACTTATTACATAATTGTACACAACAATCAAACATTCACAAACTCATCAATTAATACACACATAATCATCATTATGTTCTCATGTATTTTAACCAATTACAATTAATCATTCATATCACAACTCTAGGATTCACGCCCGAAGGCTACCCACAGCACATGTTACCATAATAGATCACATACTCATTCATAACATAGAAGTATAAACATATGCGAATCAACCAAACAATCACCATTTGGATAACACAGCAAAGAAAATATACTGCCACATTCGCCTTCATTCGCCTGGCGAACCCTCGCAGCGAACCTTCGCCTGGCGAACTCTCTCAGCGAACACTCGCTAGGCTTCGCCTGGCGAGACTTCCCAGCGAGCCCAAGTCAGTAGCTACTGACTTCCTTCGCCACCATTTGCCAGCACCTTCGCTGGGCGAACCTTCGCTACTCAACTTCGCCTGGCGAACCCACCAGCGAAGTCTACTGGAACTTAAATATAATTATTCGCCAACATTCGCTAGGCTTCGCCTGGCGAAGCTTCGCCTTCGCTCGCCTGGCGAGAGCCAGCGAACCTGCGCAGAACAGGATCCCCTTCTGTTCCTCCTTCACCAATCCATCATCAACCAAACCTCAAACATCCAAATCAGTACAAATAGCATCAATACATGTTACCAGACTATTCTACGGCATTATTACTCAGTTTCAACCGATTAAATCATCAATCTACCGATTATCCAACATTTGCCCTAAAATGGAAAGTGATGAAAAACATCCACAAACCCAAACCCAACATACATAATAGCATACAATGATTAAATAGCAATGTTTCTCACCCTTACCTCGATTAATCGGAGCTTTGATGTTGGTTCTTGATGATTCTCCAAGTTTTCCCTTTTTCCTCTTCATTTCTCCTCTTCTTCTTTCTTTCTCTTTTCTTTCTTTCTTTCTTTCTTTCTTTCTTTTTCTCCAATCCCCTTTTTATATCCTTTTATTTCTTTTCTTTTCTTTTCTCTCTATCATTTTCTTTCCATTCTATTTCCTCCATAATACCTTTCTCTTTATTTCTTTCCAATATATTTACTTTCTCAAAACATCTATCAATCCATTAAACAAACATCTAATTATTCAAATAATTAGAATAATCCAAATAAATCAATTAATTAACACAATTAATTATTTAATGAAATTTGGGCTGTTACACCTGTACCGAAGAAGGACGGTAAGGTGCGAATGTGCGTCGATTATCGGGATTTGAATAGGGCGAGCCCTAAATATGATTTCCCGTTGCCTCATATTGATGTGTTGGTCGACAATACGGCCCAGTTCTCCGTGTTTTCGTTCATGGATGGCTTCTCCGGTTACAATCAGATCAAGATGGCGCCGGAGGACATGGAGAAAACTACGTTTATCACTCCCTGGGGAACATTTTGCTATAAGGTAATGCCTTTCGGTCTGAAGAACGCAGGGGCCACTTACCAACGAGCAATGGTAAATTTGTTTCATGACATGATTCATCATGAGATTGAAGTCTATGTTGATGACATGATTGCGAAGTCCCAAACGGAGGAGGGACATCTGGTCAATTTGCTGAAGCTTTTTGAGAGGCTTAGGAAGTTCAGGTTGAGGCTGAATCCTAACAAATGTACTTTCGGAGTACGGTCCGGAAAGTTACTGGGGTTTATCGTGAGTGAAAGAGGCATCGAGGTTGATCCTACGAAAATAAAAGCAATACAAGAAATGCCAGTGCCAAAAACAGAAAAGGAAGTTCGTGGTTTCTTGGGCAGAATAAACTACATTGCAAGGTTTATCTCTCAGCTCACGGCCACGTGTGAACCGATGTTCAAGCTGTTAAAGAAAGATCAGGCAATTATCTGGAATGAGGATTGCCAGAAGGCATTCGACAAGATAAAGCAGTATCTGCAGGAACCTCCGATCTTGATACCCCCAGTGGCCGGACGACTATTAATCATGTACTTGACAGTTCTTGAGAATAGTATGGGGTGTGTTCTCGGTCAGCACGACGAGACGGGCAGAAAGGAGCATGCTATTTACTACTTGAGTAAAAAGTTCACAGACTGTGAATCTCGTTACTCGATGCTGGAGAAGACGTGTTGTGCACTAGCTTGGGCTGCCAAACGTTTACGACAGTACATGCTCAACCATACAACCATGCTAATTTCGAAGATGGATCCGATCAAGTACGTCTTCGAGAAGCAGGCTCTTTCAGGCAGGATTGCCAGATGGAAAATGGTGTTGACGGAATATGACATTCAGTATGTTTCCTAGAAGGCCATCAAGGGAAGCGTATTGTCTGATTACCTTGCCGAACAACCGATCGAAGATTACCAGCCGATGAAATTTGAATTCCCTGATGAGGATATCATGTTTCTCAAAGCGAAGGATTGCGATGAGCCGCTGCCCGACGAGGGGCCCGATAGGAAATCCCAATGGAAATTGATATTTGACGGGGAGGTTAATTCTTATGGAAATGGCATTGGGGCGATCATCACGACTCCCCACGGATCCCACATCCCGTTCACTGCGAGACTGACGTTTCCAGTCACCAATAATGAAGCGGAGTACGAAGCATGCATCATGGGTCTAGAAGAGGCAATTGATTTGAGAATCAAGAGCCTGGATGTATATGGTGACTCGGCACTTGTGATTAACCAGATTAAAGGGGAGTGGGAGACTCGTCAATCGAATTTGGTGCCGTACATGAACTATGCCAGAAGGCTACTTTCGTTCTTTGATCGAGTGGAACTCCATCATGTGCCCAGGGCCGAAAATCAGATGGCTGATGCCTTAGCCACGTTGGCTTCGATGTATCAAGTCAATTTTTGGAATGAAGCTCCAAGAATTGTCCTTTCTCGTCTTGATAGACCTGCATTCGTCTTTGCGATCGAGGAAGCCTCCGATGGCAAGCCATGGTTCCATGACATCCAGACCTTCCTTATGACTAAGGAGTATCCTGCGGGAGCGTCAACCCAGGATAAGAAGACTCTGAGGAGGCTATCTGGAAATTTTCATCTCAATCCCGATGGAGTTTTGTATAAAAGAAACCACGATCTCGTGCTACTCAGATGTGTAGATGAGAAAGAAGCGAGTATGCTCATGGAAGAAGTCCATGAAGGCACATTTGGTACGCACGCCGGCGGGCATGCTATGACGAGAAAGATCCTGAGAGCAGGATACTACTAGCTGACGATGGAATCAGATTGCTTTAAATTCGCAAAGAGATGTCATAAATGCCAGATTTATGCTGATAAAGTTCATGTGCCGCCGTGCCCGTTAAATGTCATGTCCTCCCCGTGGCCGTTCTCCATGTGGGGCATCGACATGATAGGCAAGGTCGAGCCCACTGCATCTAACGGTCATCGCTTCATCCTTGTAGCTATCGACTACTTCACCAAATGGGTGGAGGCAGCCTCATATGCTAATGTGACCAAGCAGGTGGTGGCTAAATTCATAAAGAGGGATATCATCTGTCGTTACGGAATTCCCGAATGGATCATTACTGATAATGGTTCGAATCTGAATAACAAGATGATGAAGGAGCTGTGCCAGAGTTTCAAGATTGAACACCACAACTCATCTCCTTACCGGCCGAAGATGAATGGCGCTGTTGAAGTGGCCAATAAGAACATAAAGAAGATTGTTCAGAAGATGGTTGTGACCTACAAAGATTGGCACGAGATGCTGCCATTTGCATTCCATGGTTATCGTACGACGGTACGTACTTCAACCGGGGCAACTCCTTTCTCCTTAGTGTACGGTATGGAAGCTGTCTTACCGTTAGAAGTGGAGATCCCTTCTTTACGAGTTTTGGTTGACGTGAAACTCGACGAGGCAGAATGGATTAAGAACCGACTGAACCAACTCAGCCTGATGGACGAGTAGAGGTTGGCATCAATTGCGCATGTTCGTATGTACCAAAGCTGAATGAAGAAAGCTTATGATAAGAAGGTGCGTCCTAGAAGCTTTCAGACGGGTGATCTCGTCCTGAAGAAGATTCTTCCTCCACACTCCGATCACCGGGGCAAGTGGACTCCCAATTACGAAGGTCTGTACGTCGTCAGCAAGGTCTTCTCGGGAGGAGCTTTGTTGTTATCCACGATGGATGGTGAAGATTTTGCATCCCCGGTGAACGCGGACGCAGTTAAAAAATACTTTGCTTAAAAGAGACCCGCTGGAAAGGAAAAAGAATATCCAGGCAAAAATGGGGCATCCCGGCGAACCATAAAAAAGAAAAAGGTTCGGGCAAAAATTAGGGATATAAAGAAAAGAATGTACACACGCAAAGTCGAAAACCCGGATGGGCGGCTTTGGCAAAAAAGGGTATCCTGGTGAATCGAAAACCCCCAAAGGGCGGTTCACGCAAAAGTTAGGGATTTGAAAAAGCAAATGACTGCGTTCCGCGTGTGGACTTTCATTGTTTAGTGGTTTGGAAGACCTGAGGGCCGTTTATCTGAATCAATCTCTTCTGAAGCTGAAGCGTCGGAGAAGTATCGAAGCCGAGTGAGTCATAGAGGGATCAACTCATGGTGTTCGTCTACGCCTCGTTACCGACATTTGTATATACTGATGTATATTTATGTTTTATTTTTGCGCGGCTTCCTCATTCCAGGAGCTTGCATCTGTTGTAAAACATTTTTACCCATTCAGGGGTTCGTTATCAATAAAATGTATACTATTCAGCGAGTTTGTTTGTCTGTTTAGCATTTATCTGTTTTGTTTGCGAAAAAAGAACGCCGATGTTTTTGACAAAATGCGCATACATAAACTTACTAGCCTAGGCCACTGATTGTTGAAACAATGAATTACTCGAACATTGTCACAAGATGATAACCTTGATAGGTCCCTTTGAGAAGGGTATCTTGTCTGTTTGTTTGTGTTATTGCAGGTGTAGCATATACCAGACAGTCCGCCGTATGCGTCCGCAGGCAGGATGACTCCTTCTTCTCCAGCAAAGTTCAGCATCCTCTCCCCGCAGAGTCTGAACGCGAGATCGTAAGGCATTGATATGTCTCCCCAGGTAGAGAAGATTCTCTCCCCAATCAGATGTATCCTGAAGGAACGGCATCTCCCCAGCTGAGTCATACGCTGAAGTATCCAGCAATTGATAGTTTCAGACTGAAGTCTCTAGCGGAACTAGGATTCCCCACAGAGTCGTACTCTCCCCTGTAAGCAGGACGATTCCTTCTTCCCCAGCCGAGTTTGCAGAACCCCAAGAGAGTCGGGTCCTTGGAAGCCGTTCGGGCCATGATTGGTTTTCCCCAGTAGAGTGTTGAATAGCTGATGCTGTATTTCCCCGCCGGAGTCGTTGTCTCCAGGGAGGTTAGCCGTGAAGGCCGTGCAGTTTATTTCCGCGATTGACATCGCTTTCCTCAGCAGGTCCAGGTTCTCGTAGAGCTTCGTTCCCCTGCAGCAGTCAACTGAAGTTTGTTTCCTCCCATGCGGAGTCTTATTGAGATTAGCGTGACTTCTTCTCCTCGGCAGGATGATTCCTTCCTCCACCAGAGTGGTTCTTTCTCCTTGACAGGAAGATTCTCTCGTCAGCATTTATTTTGCTGACGGGGCCGTAGCATTTTGCATGATTAAATAACATTTTACATGATTGCATAACATTTTGCATGAGTGCATAACATTTCCACCGTGTGGAGCATTGCGCCATTGTCAAAGCATATACATATGAAACATGAGTTAGGTCGTTACCGTTCTTGTTTTGCAGATGTTCCTCCGCAGAATGGTTTGCTCAAGATGATTCTTGAATTCCCCAGCGAAGTTGATTGCTTAAGACGATTCTTAAAATCCCCAATGAAGTCGCCAGAGTTGGTTGCTCAAGTTGACGCTTGGAGTCCCCGGCAGAGTGTTTGCTCAGGATGAGTCCTGAAATCTCCAGCATAGTTATTGGTTCAGGATGATTCTTGATGTCCCCACAAAGTTATTTGTTCAAGATGATTCTTGAAGTCCTCAGCAGAGATGATTCACCCAGAACGATTTCTGGACCCCCGAAGCAGAGTTACTTGATAGTTCTCCAGAATCCCCAGCGGAGATGTGTCATCCCCAGCAGGTTTCTGAACAGCGAAGTTGAAACTTCCCTCGAGGACTTGATGATTGAAGTCCAACCGTATTAACAAAGCAGTTCTCTCAGCTGAAGCAGAGTGCCTGATGGCAGAAGTTTGAGTATCCCCAATTGATCCATGATTGGCCGAGAATTCTATTCCCGACCTACTAATGAAGTCCGGCTGATGCCCGAAAATTTCTTTGAATGCCCGATGGCATGATTAACTTGATTGTTGACCGGATGAGTCCCGAGGAAGCTTGATGCCCGACGGCATGATCGACCATGTACTACCGGTTACCGTGTGACCAACTCCCCAGCCAGTTGCCGTGCATCTAATATTTCAGTGTTCAAAGATTTGTTCTCATCAGAGTACCGTGTACTTGAGCAGTTGGCAAATTTCCGGGTTTGTCGGTATTCAACCGTCTCGCAACTTGATTGGTTGAGAGCCGTTCGCTTCTCACCCAGTCAGGTCCAAGCCGTTTGAATAGGGGCAGCTGTTGCACCCCAAAATTTGACCAACATTTCTTTACCTAGCTTGTGTTTCATTTCATTCACATTAGCATTATCATTTGCATTTCATTGATATGTATGCAGGAGATCAAGAGGTATGATTACCAATAAAGGGCTACACAAGAGTTTGAAGCTAGCCAAGAAGGTTATTCAAGTGTTCAAAGGTTGATATCTTTGTCAGAGGAGTCAGAAGGTCCTCAGAGAGAGTGGTTGAAACTAAAAGGGTGTCTCCTAGCTTGAGAGTTATGGGAGCTCTTCAGATGATTCTGAAGCCATGAATGTGGACTTGAAGCCTTGAGAGAGCTTATGAGATATCTTGAAAGCCATCATGAAGCCTAGATAGGTCATTGTACAAGATTAAGAAGACTCAGCCATGAGTGGTATAATTGGGGTTTGACTGGGTCAACCCTAGGACAATTGATGATTTGGAGAGGGTTGAGACCTAATTCAAGAGCCATGTGATCATGGATTGATGAATTGAGATGCTATAAGGATGATTCCAAGGTTAACTCATCATGATTGAAGAGTTTGAGAAGTTTCAAACTAGGGTTTCTAAGGCTTGACAGTGTAAAATCCCCTAGTTTGACCCCTATCTTCAAGGCAGTTTAGCCCAAGATGTGATTGTCATATAATCTTTCCCCCAACATGAATGTTGTAGAGCTTATTCTTAGCTTTAATTTGAGTACTAGAAGTCCGTGATAGGATTTGTAGAACTCAAGTTATGACTTTGACAAGTTACAGGTCATCTGAGGTATGTGAATCTGGGGCCTTGAAAGTCACCCAACTTGCATCAAACTTTTGCCCAAGAAGGATGATTCCTATGGACTTTTGGTTAACATGAATGTTGTTTCTTATCTTCTTAGCTTTATAGAGAGTACTATAAGTCCTTGATAGGATTTGTAGAACTCAAGTTATGGCTTTGACAAGTCAAGGGCATTTTGGTCATTTGGAGATTACAGGTCATTTCAACCATAAGGCCATAACTCCTATTTCCAAGCTTCAAATGGAAAAATCTTCAACATCAAACTTGCTTAAAATGATGTTTTAAGGCTAGTAAGGAGGTCATGAGATGTTGGAAAAGCTTGTAGCTCAAAGTTGCAAAAATGACCTAAAATAAAGGCATAAGTTAAATAAACCAAAGTTGGAAATTGATATTTTCAACCTACACATCCAAACCATGGCATGTAATATATCATTTTGACTCTATAAAACATTTTAGAAACAATGGTTTAGCCACATTTTTTATTTAAGATTCAATTCATGGACTTGCTTTGAAAAGCACTTGCTTGCATATTAAGTAACATGTGCATAACTTAAAATTGAGGCATGGGCAAGGAACTTGGCAAGCTAAACCCTTCCAAAATGTCACTAGGGGAGAAATTGAAGGAGATTGAGATGAATTTCAAACTGCAAACAGAATTGAGCATGGCATGATAAGTGATTCAAAATCTCATGACATGAGATATGTAAAATCTCATTGGAAGGATCTAGAGGGTTCTAGATCATCCAAACTTCATCTATATATTGAGTAGAATGGATCCATGCAGAGGTTGGTGATCATTGAAGGTTTGAGCATAGTTTGAGATTGAGTTTTCATAGCTTGCAAGTGCAATCGGTTTCACCAAATTCCCCCATTTCCTTCCATTTTCTTGATTGATTCCTCTTCCATGAGTTTCAAGGATTGATTCCAGACCATTTCCAAGAAGAATTGGTGGCTAGATCGTGTGGGAGCAAGTGATTTTCAGAACCTGCAACTCAGCATCGTGTTTCAAGATTGAAGCACTTTCCATTGAATCTTTTGCATACAGAAGCAAGAAGGAGGTTCAGTGATCGTGTCCAGAAGATTTGAGGGCTTGAAGAGAATATTTGGTGCATATGTTATTCAAGAATCTCCAGGTTGGTAATCTTCTTCCTATAGCATAATTTAGGTAGAACTAGGTTGAATTAAGGTGCTAGATTAGTTGTAGAATGGCCTAGGATGGATTTCAGATGGTTAATTGCTGAATTAGAGACAAAATAGGAAGATCACCATTTTCGGTTGAGATTGGGAGATGTTGATTTTTGGGGTTTCAGAGGAAACTATGGGCATGATTGAGTTCGTGGCAAGATTTGGAGTGTGTTTCATGTTTTGACCTCTTGGATTGGAGGCCTCTAGGAAGAACTAGGGTTGAAGGGGACGACCGGAGCTCCACCGGCGGTGGTCGGAGCTGGGCGCAAAGTTTAGACGTTTGAAATGAAGAAGATGAAGTTCTCACCATTGGATGATGGATTGACCATTGACTGGGAGAAGATCCAAGGGCCACATTTTAATTCTGAGTTGTAAAGGGTTTCTGAAGGAAACGCTGCGTTTCATTTATTTGGTGCTTTGGGCTTAGTAATCTGAATGTTATCCACACCCCCCAGCGAGCCCAATCCATGTTTTTAACTGAAAATGTTTACTTCCTGCACCGTGTGTTTGGTTATTTCATTTGATTTTCATTTAATTTCCATTTAATTCATGGTTTTTGTAAAATTCATAATAAATTGAATATTAATCAAATCAAACCCATTCTTTTTGCATATTAATCATGATTGAGTCTATTATTTTTTAGAGAAAAAATATTTTCATTTCATATAATTTCTGATTTAATTGGAATTTTGTATTTTAATTGATATTAAAATGGTAATGTTTGATGCACATTTTTGTGGAATTTTGTTTGATCTCATGGTGATGATTCTTGGCTTAATTTTGTGTGTGTGATTAGGATAGACATGTCTGATCCCATAGAATTGTTCTCACATTTTGTGATGAAAATAGGTGTGCTTTCTAGATTGATGTTTAGATGCTTCCTTTTAGGGTTTTAGGTTTGATGCCTTAGAATGTAGAATTTAGTTCTAGGTCCAATTTGATGGTTTGATCTTTGAAACTAATGTGGTAGAGTCATGATTGACCTAGGTTCCCATAATAATTTTTGTAGGATTTTACAATTGATTTTAGTATTTTAGTTAGGACTAACTTTAGTACTAGGTTTTAGGTGATCCTAATTTACTAATTCAACTAGTTTAACTTCCTTAGTCCCCTTAGATTAGGGTTTTTGCTTGGTTTGCCTTTGGTTGAGATTGAAGACAAGTTGAAGACAAGAGGAGGATGCTTGAAGCTGCTTGAAGTTGCTTGGAGCTTTGGATTTGCTTGAGCCTGAAGGTGTCTGATGAAGATTAGGAGATAGGACATAGGGAGAGCCTTGTAGTTAGAATGATTTCTTTCACAAACATGGAAAGCATCATGTGCTTCCATTCCTCCCAATGACTAAAAGTCCTTCTCAGATATTCACATCCCTCCTTTGGAAGGATGAGTGGCTTTATCTGGGAAGTAGAACTTTGAGGGAACCAGTCTCTCATAATGATGAACCTTTACAGGCTTCCTTTGGTTGTCAATAAGCTGTTTATCATTTCCACTCATCCTGTTAAATCAATTGTCTTCTGGTTTGAGTATCTTGAAAGATGTTGAGCTTGAGTTTGGAGATGAGGACTTCATTGAAGAGTGTGGAAGAGGATGATTCCTTGAGCATGGCCATTACAGCTGAAGCTTGAAGAGCAAGAAGAGCAAGATGATACTTGAAGACCCAATGAAGATTGAATGAAGAGTGAGGAGTTCCTTGCTAGAAGAAGATTGAAGGATGAAGTTGACACTTCTAAGTGATTGAAGACTACTCTGAGAAGCTGAAGCTTGTAGTAGAAGAGAGAAGATCAAGTTGAGACTGGTGAAGCAAAGAGAGCTGAAGCTTGAAGACTGAGTTGATACTTACTTGAGGATTCAGTGGAGATTGAGTGTAGAGTTGAGGCTTGAGGAATAAAGGATGAGTTGATACTTACATTGATGCTTGGAGAGCCTGCAGGAATCAAGTTGACACTTGTAGTTAGGAGTGAAGCCTGAAGGTTGAATTGATTGAAAAGCTGAAGCTTGGAGAAGAGAGAACAAGTTGATACTTGGGTTTGATGGGTTGAAACCTGGAAAAGAAAATTGATATTTGTCATGAGAGATGGTAGCCTTGAAGGGTAATTGAAGTCTGAAGACTGAGTTAATGACAGAAGAGCTGAAGCTTGGGTGAGGAAGAGGGGTTGACCTGCTTTCTTTCTTGTCTGTTTTCTTTTCTGTATTGCTGATGTGCCTTGTTTGACTTGCTTGATGCATTAGAATAAGTCCATGATTAGACTGACTTTAATTAGGAGCATGATAGCACTAGAGGTTGAGTTGCTCCCTCTGCTTGTATTGTTACTGTATGGCTTTGCTTACGGGTATTCGGTAGAGCCCTGCTCCCTTGCCCATGTGGTTTATTTTGCTTGACAGCATTCCATCTTCTTCTGTATGATTACAGTCTCTTATATTCTGCTTGATAGCATGTTGTTATTGTTGCTGTATGATTGCAGTTATTCATTCTGGCTTGAGGTTGAGATGAGCTTGTGGAGGCTGCTGCCCCACACACATTTCCTCCCTCACTTGCATTGCATGCATTTACAGTCGTTTATCTGTTTGCTGTTTAAGCTGATGCTTTATCTGTTTCCGTGTATCGTTGACATGATCCCTTAGGAATCTCATTTCCTTTGATAAGGAAGTGATGATAGAACTTTAGGTTGAAACCTATGCATGATAACTTCTAGGAGTTCCCTGTTTCAAACCTCAACTATAGGATGAATCCCTGGCATGACAACAGTAGGACTTGATAGTCTCCCCTTAGTTGAGCCTGCTCTCTTCTCATCTCAAAACAGCTTAAAATACAGTAATCATGAATGATTTCTTTCGTACGTTACGAGCCTTAAGCTATCTGAGAAAGGATTGTTGGAGAGCTTCTTTCCAATAGTCTGGATGTTTAGTATGGCACCCTTTGGGTGACATACGACGCATTCACTCTCAGGTCATAGTCTTTAGTGCGATTGAAATTGCAAACACAATAAAAAGACACTTCTTCCGTAAAAGACAGAAAACAAACTTCAAACCTTTTTGCCCCGTGGGCCCATAATTCAAAGGAAGCTTTTCTGAAGAAAAGAGTGTCGTTAAACTCCTAGTTCTACCGCAAACAGACTTTGTCCCTAACTGCTGGAATTGCTGTTTAACCCTACTCGATAAAACAGATGAATCTGAATTCCCGTAATCCGTATTATCTCGAACTACGTAAGCTCTAATCTCTCATACCCGTTGAGAGTACGTAGGCACAATACTGATGTATTAGCGAGCTACCTTCCCCGTAACCGGTAGTTGGTCGAACTACGTTGACTCTGATTCTCATTCTCTGATGGGAATACGTAGGCATAAAGTGCGACGCTTTGCCGAGTCATTTTCTTTTCTGTTTGAGCCAGCCTTGATAGGTAGATAGATAAACCAACTCGTCCAGTAAACACAACAAGCGTGGATCCCGTCGAGTACGACGGACGTGAGGGGTGCTAATACCTTCCCCTTGCATAACTGACTCCCGAACCCAGACAATGGTTGCGATGACCTTGTCTTATACCTTTTCGTCAGGTTTTTCCGATCATTTACTTTCTCGTTCTGAGGGATAAATAACGAAAGGTGGCGACTATTCTGTTCTGCCGGAACCTTATTTTCACGTAAGCGACACTACGTA
Source organism: Lathyrus sativus (assembly GCA_963859935.3). Lineage (NCBI taxonomy): Eukaryota > Viridiplantae > Streptophyta > Magnoliopsida > Fabales > Fabaceae > Lathyrus > Lathyrus sativus. Next base: position 339,150,228 of record OZ012741.1, read on the forward strand.
CTCTTAACAGGCTTGAGAGATCAGAGCTTACGTAGTTCGGGATAATACGGATTACGGGAATTTAGATTCATCTGTTTTATCGAGTAGGGTTATCAACAGTTCCAGCAGTTTGGTGTATGCAACTCGACCCTTGGAGACTTAGGCGTTACCGTTTGCGGTAGAACGGAGAGTTAACGACACTCTTTTCTTCAGAAAAGCTTCCTTTGAATTATGGGCCCACGGGGCAAAAAGGTTTGAAGTTTGTTTTCCGCCTTTTATGGAAGAACTGTTTTTTTATGGTGTTTGCAACCAATATCGCACTAGAGACTATGACCTGAGAGTGAATGCGTCGCATGTCACCCAAAGGGTGCCATACTAAACATCCAGACTGTTGAAAAGAAACTCTCCAACAATCCTTTCTCAGATAGCTTAAGGCTCGTAACGTACGACGTCAGTTAACCTTTATTACTGTGTTTTGATTTGTTTTGAGATGAGAAGAGAGCAGGCTCAACTAAAGGGAGACTATCAAGTCCTAATGTTGTCATGCCAAGGATTCATCCTATGGTCGAGGTTTGAAACAGGGAACTCCTAGAAGTTATCATGCATAGGTTTCAACCTAAAGTTCTAATCATCACTTCCTTATCAAAGGAAGTGAGATTCCTAGGGGATCATGTCAAAGATAAACAGAAACAGATAAAGCATCAGCTTAAACAGTAAACAGTAAACAACTGTAAAATGCGTGCAATGCAAGTGAGGGAGGAAATGTGTGTGGGGTATCAGCCTCCACAAGCTCATCTCAACCTCAAGCCAGATATGAATAACTGCAATCATACAGAAAACAAAATGCTATCAAGCAAGATATAAGTGACTGTAATCATACAGAAGAAATGAAACTGCTATCAAGCAAACACAAACCACATAGGCAAGGGAGCTGGGCTCTACCGAATACCCGCAAGCAAAGCCATACAGTAAAAATACAAGCAGAGGGAGCAACTCAACCTCTAGTGCAATCATGCTCCTAGCTTGAGTTAGTCTAGATATGAACTTATTATAATGCATCAAGCAAATCAAACAGGTCACATCAATACAGTTGCACAACTAGCAAACAGACAGGAAAAAGAAAGCAGATCAACAGCTTCCACAGCTTCACAGCAAAGCTCCTCTGACAGCAGTTCAGTCCTCATTCTTCAACTACCCTTCAAGGCTATCATCTTCAATAGCAATTATCAACTTGCTTCTACAAGCTTCTAACACATCAAACATAAGTATCAACTTATTCCCTCTTCTCCAAGCCTCAGCTCTTCAGTAAATTCCACCTTCAGGCTTCACTCCTAATATCAAGTATCAACTTGACTCCTTCAGACTCTCAAGGTATCAACATAAGTATCAACTTGTCCTTTATTCCTCAAGCCTCAGCTCTTCACTCAATCTCAATTTGATCTTCTTCACAAGTGTCAACTTGTTCTTCTGGACCTTCAGGCTTCAGCTCTCTCCTCTTTACCAGTATTAACTAGTTCCTCTTCATCTACAAGCTTCAGCTTCTCAGAGCAATCTTCAAACACAAAGAAGTATCAACTTCCTTCAATCTTCTTCAAGCAAGGAACTCCATCCTCTAACAAGGGAGAAATATTCATCTATCAAGAGCAAAGTTTGGATAATTGGTAGCAGGGTGAAGACCAAAGGTCACCACTAAGCATCCTATCATCAGAGAAAGGGACCCTCAAAGGTTCTACCAATTTGCAAAGAGCCACACATCCTACCAAAGGAGGGATGAGGCCTTTACAAAGGGACCTTACATCATAGGGAGGAATGGAATTGATCAACATATTCCATATTTATAAAGGAAGAGAATCTATCTAGAAGCTCTGCCTACAAACCCTAATTTTAACACCTAATCAACACTACACCAAAAGAAGGGAAGATCTTCACATCCAAGCTTCTTCAAGCAATCCATTGCATCTTCAACTTATCTTTACATCATCCAAGAACAAGCAAAGCAAAACCCTAATCTAAGGGAACTAAAGAAGTCAATCTAGTTGAATTAGTGCATTAGAATCATCTAAAGTTAGCATCTAAACTAAAATCTAACAAAAATAGTAAACTACATTGAAAATTCCTACAAAATTTCCTAAGGGATTCTAATCCAATCATGAATATGTCCTACAAAAATCATAGGTTGAATCATCCACCAAGCTCTAGAAATAAAATCTAAACCATAAGGTATCAACCATAAACCCTAAAAATGGAGCACCTAAAGTTTCAACCTATAACTACCACCTACATTCATCACAAAAATGTGAGAAAAATCTATGGGGAGCATGCATATCTATGCTAGCTACTCACAAAAAATCAAGGCCAAAATCATCATCACATGATCAAACCAAATTCAACAAAATCAACCATCAAACATGATTATTTCAATATCAATTAAAATGTAAAAAATCCCATAAAATCAGAAAATGCATGAAATAATAATATTTTTTTATCTAAAAAATACTAGATGCAATCATGAATCCAATGCAAAAAGAATGGGATCAATTGAGTTATTTTTCCATTTTTTATGAATTAATCACTAACCATGAATAAAATGGAAAATAAAAGAAAATCCAAGGAAAATAAACAAACGCGTGGTGTAGATAGCAAGGCAATCCAGTTCATTTCCCAGACTGGGCCACAAAGGGGGTGTGGTTATCAATTCTGACTCAAGCCCAAAACCAGCTGATTAATGAAACGCTGCGTTTCATTTTAGTCTCAGAACTCCTTCACAACTTTTCCTGCACGCATGGCCATTGGATCTTCACCTGGTCAAAGGTCCTACCTTGATCCAAGGGCTCAGGGGTCATCTTCCCCAATTTGAATCTCTGCAACTCAGGTCACCTGCGCGCCATAGTCACCGCCGGTGACTTTCTCCGGTCGTCATCTCACAACCCTAACTTGCTATAGAATCCACCATAGGCCACGATTCCTTGATGAATCTTGTTCCAAATCTCACAAGGAATCCATTCATGCCCTTAATTCACTCTAAAACCTCAAGATTCGCAAGAATACCATCTCAACCGAAAATGATAACAACCATAATTGGTCACTAATTCTAAAATTAATGATCCCTAAACCTTCCTACACCATTCTACTATGCATCTAACACCCTAATTCTTCTTAATTCTACCCAATTTAAGCTGGAGATTAAAAGTTACTAACCTGAGTATTCCGTGTGCACAGAGGTAGTAAACCTTCAAATCAAGCTCTCAAATGCTCCAGACTCCTTCAATGAATCAATTCCAAGCTTCTGTATGCAATGAAATGGATGGAAATGCTCTGAATTCTTGGAACCAACTCTGAGTTGCAGGTGACAAAATCTGAGATCAAGAACACTATTCAGCCACGAATTTGCCTTTGATTATGATCTGGAATCATTCACTAGCATCCATGGAAGTGATTGCAATCAAGAAAATGGATGGAAAGTGAAGAAAATGGTGTAACCGAATTCAGTTGAAAGCAAGAATTTTCCAATCTCAATCTCTATTCTCTCCTTCAATTATCACCAACCTTCAATCTGAACCTCTTCTACATCATATATAGAACATGTATGGATGATCTAGAAAGCTCTAGATCCTTCTAATGAGAACTTCAATATCTCACTTCATGGAAATTTCAATCTCATGGTATGCACACATCAGTTCTGCTAGCAGCTTGTATTCACACTCATTCTCTTCCAATTTCTCTCCTAATGGTATTTTGGATGTGTTTGGATTGGAAGGAACGTTGGTTATGCCTTGAATTTTGGTTTGGTAATTGTTACTTAAGATGTAAGTAACTACTTTTCAAAGCAAGTCCACAAATTAAACCTCAAGTCAAAATTGTGGTAATACCAATGTTTTTAAAATGTGTTTTAGAATCAAAATGACATATTACATGCCTTGGTTTGGACATGTAGATCAAAAATACCAATTTCCATCTTTAGTTCATTTGAAAATCACCCTTATTTTAAGCCATTTTTGTGATTTTGTGAAGCAAGCTATTCCAAGCTCTCATGACCTCTTGGTTAGCTTTAAAACATCATTTTGAAAAAGTTTGATGTTGAACATTTTCCCATTTGAAGCTTGCAAATAGGAGTTATGGCCTTATGCTTGAAATGACCTATAATCTCCAAATGACCAAAATACCCTTGACTTGTCAAAGCCATAACTTGAGTTCTACAAATCCTATCAAGGACTTATAGTACTCTCTAGAAAGCTAAGAGGATAAGGAACAACATTCATGTTGACAAAAAGTTCATACGAATCATCCTTCTAAGGCAAAAGTTTCATGCAAGTTGGACAACTTTCAAGCTCCAAATTCACATACCTCAGATGACCTGTAACTTGTCAAAGTCATAACTTGAGTTCTACAAATGCTATCAAGGACTTCTAGCACTCAAATTAAAGCTAAGATCATGCTATCCAACATTCATGTTGGGGGAAAGATGAGATGACAATCACATCTTGAGCTATACTGCCTTGAAGATAGGGATCAAACTAGGGGATTTTACACTGTCAAGCCTTAGAAACCCTAGCTTGAAACTTCTCAAACTCTTCAATCATGGTGAGTTGACCTTGGAATCATCCTTATAGCATCTCAATTCATCAATCCATGATCACATGTCTCTTGGATTAGGTCTCAACTTCCTCCAAGTCTTCAGTTGACCTAGGGTTGACCCATCAAACCCTAGTTGCACCACTCATGGCTGAGCCTTCTCAATCTTGCACAATGACTTGTCTAGGCCTCAAAGTGATCTTCAACACTTCTCATGAGCTCTCTCAAGACCTCAAGTCTAACTTCATGGCTTCAAAATCATCTGATGACTTCCCACAACTCTCAAGATAGGAGACACACCCTCTTGGCTTCAGCCACTCTCTCTGAGGATCTTTTAACTTCTCTGACAAGGATATCAACCCTTGAACACTTGAATAACCTTCTTAGCTAGCCTCACAGTCTTGGGTAGCCCTTGATTGGTAATCATACCTCTTGATCTCCTGCATACATGTCAATGAAATGCAAATGATAATGCTAATGTGAATGAAATGAAACATAAGCTAGGTAAAGAAAAGTTGAGCAAATTTTGGGGTGCAACAGCTGCCCCTATTCAAACGGCTTGGACCTGACTGGGTGAGAAGCGAACGACTCTCAAACAATCAAGGTAGAAGACGGTTGAATACCAACAAACCCAGAAATTTGCCAACTGCACAAGTACACAGTACTCTGATGGGGACAAATCTTCAGAAACTGAAATAATAGCTGCACGACAACTAGCTGGAGAATTGGTCACACGGTAACCGGTGATACATGGTCGATCATGCCGTCAAGCATCAGGATTCCTCGGGACTCATCAGGTCAACAATCAAGTTAATCATGCCATCGGGCATTCACAGAAATTTTTGGGCGTCAGCCGAACTTCATCACTAAGTCGGGAATAGAATTCTCAGTCAATCATGAACCAATTGGGGATATCCAAACTTCTACCATCAGGCGCTCCAGATCAGCTGAGAGAACTGCTTCGACATCACAGTTATACTTCATCAGTAAGTCTTAAAATGGGATCCTTAATCCATCACGGACCAATAAGGATAGACATTCTTTTGCCATTAGGCGCCCTGCGTCAGCTAGGAAGACTGCTTTGATCTCGCAATTAGACTTCATCATCAAGTCTTCAAGGGAAGTTCAACTTCTCTATTGAAAACATGTTGGGGATGACGCATCTCCGCTGGGGCTTCTGGAGAACTATCAAGTAACTCTGCTTCGGGGATCCAGAAATCATTCTGGGTGAATCATATCTGCTGAGGAAAACAAGAATCATCTTGGACTAATAACTCCGCCGGAGGCTTCAAGAATCATCCTGAACCAATAACTCTGTTGGAGATTTCAGGAATCATCCTGAGCAAACACTCTGTCGGGAATCCCAAGCATCAACTTGAGCAACCAACTCTGGCGACTTCACCGGGGATTTTAAGAATCATCTTAAACAAACACCTTCGTTGGGGGAATTCAGGAATCATCTTGAACCATACCACTCTGTGGAGGAACATCTGCAAAACAAGAACGGTAATGACCTAGCTCATGTTTCGTATGCATATGCTTTGACAATGGCGCAATGCTCCACACGGTAGAAATGCTACGCATTCTTAGGGTAAATTCTATGCAATCATGCAAAATGCTATGACCCCATCAGCAAAATAAATGCTGAAGGGAGAATCCTCCTGTCAAGGAGAAAGGACCACTCTGGGGGAGAGGAGGAATCATCCGGCCGAGGAGAAGAAGCTACACTAATCTCAATTGGACTTTGCTTGGGGAAATGATCTTCAGCCGACTACTGCAGGGGAATAAAGCTCTACAAGAACCTGAACCCGCTCAACCAGGTATTCAAACCACAAGCTGCTGAGGAGAACTTTGTCAATCGCAGAAATAAACTGCACAGCCTTCGCGGAAAAACTTTCCTGGAGGTAACGACTCCGGTGGAGAAATGCAGCATTAGCTATTCAACGCTCTACTGGGGAAAGCCAATGATGGCCCGAATGGCTTTCCGAGAACTCGACTCTCTCGGGGATTTGCCAACTCGGCCGGGGGAGAAGGAATCGTCCTGTTTACTGGGGAGAGTACGACTCTGTGGGGAATCTCAATTCTGCTGGAGACTTCAGTCTTGAACTATCAATTGCTGCACACTTCAGTACATGACTCAGCTGGGGGGACGACGATCCTTCAGGATGCATCTGGTTGGGGAGAGATTCTTCTCTGCCTGGGGGGACACATATCAATGCTTACGATCTCATGTTCAGACTCCATGGGGAGATGCTGCTGAACTTGCTGGAGAGGAAGGAATCATCCTGCTTGGGGACGCATACGGCGTGCTGCCTGGAGAATGCTACACCTGCAACAACACAAACAAAAAGACAAGATACCCTTCTCAAAGGGACCTATCAAGGTTATCATCTTGTGACAATGTTCAAGTAATTCATTGTTTCAACAATCAGTGTCCTAGGCCGGTAAGTTTATGTATGCGCATTTTATCAAAAACATCGGCGTTCTTTTTCGCAAACAGAACAGATAAATGCTAAACAGACAACATAATTGCTGAATAGTATACATTTTATTGATAACGAACCCCTGAATGGGTAAAAATGTTTTACAACAGATGCAAGCTCCTGGAATGAGGAAGCTGCGCAAAAAATAAATATACATCAGTATACACATGTCGGCAATGAGGCGTAGACAAACACCATGAGTTGATCCCTCTATGACCCACTCGACTTCGATACCTCTCTGTCGCTTCAGCTTCAGAAGAGATTGATTCAGATAAACGGCCCTCAGGTCTTCCAAACCACTAAACAATGAAAGTCCACACACGGAACGCAGTCATTTGCTTTTTCAAATCCCTAACTTTTGCCTGAATCGCCCTTTCGGGTTTTCGATTCACCGGGATACCCTTTTTTGCCAAATTCGCCCTTCCAGGTTTTCGACTTTGCGGGTGTACATTCTTTTCTTTATATCCCTAATTTTTGCCCGAACCTTTTTCCTTTTTTATGGTTCGCCGGGATACCCCATTTTTGCCTGGATATTCTTTTTCTTTCCAGCGGGTCATTTTTAAGCAAAGTATTTTTTAACTGCGTCCGCGTTCACCGGGGATGCAAAATCTTCGCCATTCGGCTTTGGTACACACGACCATACGCAATCGATGCTAACCTCTTCTCGTCCATCAGGCTGAGTTGGTTTAGTCGGTTCTTAATCCATTCTGCCTCATCGAGTTTCACGTCAACCAAAACTCGCAAAGAAGGAATCTCAACTTCTAGCGGTAGGACAACTTCCATACAGTACACCAGTGAGAAAGGAGTTGCCCCTGTTGATGTATGTACTGTCGTACGATAACCGTGCAGTGCAAATGGCAGCATCTCGTGCCAATCTTTGTAGGTCACAACCATTTTCTATACAATCTTCTTGATGTTCTTATTGGCCGCTTCAACGACGCCATTCATCTTCGACTGGTAAGGAGATGAGTTGTGGTGTTCAATCTTGAAACTCTGGCACAACTCCTTCATCCTCTTGTTATTCAGATTGGAACCATTATCAGTAATGATCCGCTCGGGAACTCCGTAACGACAGATGATGTCCCTCTTTATGAATTTAGCCACCACCTGCTTGGTCACATTAGCATATGAGGCTGCCTCCACCCACTTGGTGAAGTAGTCGATAGCTACTAGAATGAAGCGATGACCATTAGATGCAGTGGGCTCGATCTTGCCTATCATGTCGATGCCCCACATGGAGAACGGCCACGGGGAGGACATGACATTCAACGGGCACGGTGGCACATGAATCTTATCAGCATAAACCTGACATTTATGACATCTCTTCGCGAATTTGAAGCAATCCGACACCATCATCAACCAGTAGTATCCTGCTCTCAGGATCTTTCTCGTCATAGCATGCCCGCCGACGTGCGTACCAAATGTGCCTTCATGGACTTCTTCCATGAGCATACTCGCTTCTTTCTCATCTACACATCTGAGTAGCACGAGATCGTGGTTTCTTTTATACAAAACTCCATCAGGATTGAGATAAAAATTTCCAGACAGCCTCCTCAGAGTCTTCTTATCCTGGGTTGACGCTCCCACAGGATACTCCTTAGTCATAAGGAAGGTCTGGATATCATGGAACCATGGCTTGCCGTCGGAGGCTTCCTCGATTGCAAAGACGAATGTCGGTCTATCAAGACGGGAAAGGACAATTCTTGGAGCTTCATTTCAAAAATTGACTTTATACATCGAAGCCAACGTGGCTAGGGCATCAGCCATCTGATTTTCAGCCCTGGGCACATGATGGAGTTCCACTCGGTCAAAGAACGGAAGCAGCCTTCTGGCATAATTCATGTACGGCACCAAATTTGATTGACGAGTCTCCCACTCCCCTTTAATCTGGTTGATCACAAGCGCCGAGTCACCATATACATCTAGGTTCTTGATTCTCAAATCAATTGCCTCTTCTAGACCCATGATGCATGCTTCGTACTCCGCTTCGTTATTGGTGACTGGAAACGTCAGTCTAGCGGTAAACGGGATGTGGGATCCGTGTGGAGTCGTGATAATCGCCCCTATGCCACTTCCGTAAGAATTAACCGCCCCATCAAATATCAATTTCCACTAGGATTTCCTGTCTGGACCCTCGTCGGGAAACGGTTCATCGCAATCTTTCGCTTTAAGAAACATGATATCCTCATCAGGGAATTCAAATTTCATCGGCTGGTAATCTTCGATCGGCTGTTCGGCAAGGTACTCAGACAATACACTTCCCTTGATGGCCTTTTGGGAAACGTACTGAATGTCATATTCCGTCAACACCATTTGCCATCTGGCAATCCTGCCCGAAAGCGCTTATTTCTCGAAGACGTACTTGATCGGATCCATCTTCGAAATTAGCATGGTGGTGTGGTTGAGCATGTACTGTCGTAAACGTTTGGCAGCCCAGGCTAGTGCGCAACACGTCTTCTCCAGCATCGAGTAATGAGATTCACAATCTGTGAACTTTTTACTCAAATAGTAAATGGCATGCTCCTTTCTGCCCGTCTCGTCGTGCTGACCGAGAACACACCCCATACTATTCTCAAGAACTGTCAAGTACATGATTAAGGGTCGTCCGGCCACTGGGGGTATCAATATTGGAGGTTCCTGTAGATACTGCTTTATCTTATCAAATGCCTTCTGGAAATCCTCGTTCCAGATGATCGCCTGATCTTTCTTTAGCAGTTTGAACATCGGTTCACACGTGGCCGTGAGCTGAGAAATAAACCTCGCAATGTAGTTTATTCTACCCAGGAAACCACGAACTTCTTTTTCTGTTTTTGGCGCTGGCATCTCTTGTATTACTTTAATCTTCGCAGGATCAACCTTAATGCCTCTTTCACTCACAATAAACCCCAGTAGTTTTCCAGACCGTACCCCGAAAGTACACTTGTTAGGATTCAGCCTCAACCTGAATTTCCTAAGCCTCTCAAAAAGCTTCAGCAAATTGACCAGATGTCCCTCCTCCATTTGGGACTTCGCAATCATGTCATCAACATAGACTTCGATTTCATGATGAATCATATCATGAAACAAAGTAACCATTGCTCGTTGGTAAGTGGCCCCTGCGTTCTTCAGACCGAAAGGCATTACCTTGTAGCAAAATGTTCCCGAAGGTGTGATAAACGTAGTTTTCTCCATGTCCTCCGACGCCATCTTGATCTGATTGTAACCGGAGAAGCCATCCATGAATGAAAATACGGAGAACTGAGCCGTATTGTCGACCAACACATCAATATGAGGCAGCGGGAAATCATCTTTAGGGCTCGCCCTATTTAAATCCCGATAATCGACGCACATTCGCACCTTACCGTCCTTCTTCGGTACAGGCACTATGTTGGCGACCCACGGAGGGTAAGTAGTGACCGCTAAGAAGCCAGCATCAAGCTGCTTCTGCACCTCTTCTTTGATCTTAACGGCCATATCTGGTCGCGTCCTCCTAAGCTTCTGCTTAACGGGAGGACAATTCTCTCGTAGCGGCAAGTGGTGGACCACGATGTCGGTGTCAAGTCCAGGCATATCTTCGTATGACCAAGCAAAGACGTCACTATACTCTCTTAGCATCTCGACCAATCTCTGCTTGACATCACTCTGCAATGCAGCCCCTATCCTGATGTTCCTGACTAGCTCTTCAGAACCCAGATTCACAATCTCGATCTCTTCTTCATGAGGCAGAATAACTTTCTCTTCTTGTTTCAACAAGCGGGCCAACTCTTCGGGAAGGTCTTTGTCTTCATCAATCTCTTCTTCGGCTTGATAGATCGGGAAATCGAAGTCGAAGTGAGTCGTAGAAGGTCCAGAGTCGATGTCATCTGTTATGTGGATCCTGCAATAACAAGGGTTAAGCTTAAAACAAGGATATGCAGGTTAGCACAAACCCTATTGCCATTTTATTGTTTTTCAAAACAAATATAAAACAGGAATAACAGAGATCACAACATTTGAATACGAAGAAAAACGCCTTTTGATTTATTGGTAAAATGCATGTACATAATCAAACAAGGCCCTGACAATAAAACCATTATGCCCCGGGTAGGACATAGGGTTGCAAAATGATTGGAAAAAAGTAAATCATTACTCTTTGCCTGTCACTTGGATGATATCCCTGACGGACCAGTTGTTGAGGCTCTCGCCTGGCTTGCTTGGCTGGATCTAAGAGTCCAGATCGCAGTCGCTGTCTTCGCCGTCTTTAGACACTGCGTTGACGCTTTCAAATATCACCCCGCCGCTGGTAAACTAGATCGGCCCTTTACCTCGCGACACACTGCTAGAAGAGGAGGCTTCAGCCGTATGAGAGTATCCCAACCCAAACTTGTCTTGCTTGTTAGGTATCTCCAGAATTCGCCCCCAGCCTGGGGTAGATCCGGCTTGGACAACAGCCCGGGCTTCCTTGAAGGAAGAGAGAGTCATCTCTGGTTTCTCAGCGATTACAGGAGCTACGTTCTTGACTTTAACAGCTTCGAACGCTTGGCATAGGGTTTCGTGGATTTCCCCATCCATCTCAACATACTTGAAGGATGACAAATGGCTCACCATTATATCTTCCTCGCCATATACAGTCACGATGCTGCCCCCTACAACATACTTGATCTTCTGGTGCAACGTGGAGGTCACGGCGCCCACAAAATGGATCCACGGCCGGCCCAAGAGACAGCTGTAGGCAGGCATGATGTCCACCAACACGTGAGACATAATCGTTCCCCTACACTCTATCGAGATGTGCAGAGCGCTATTGTGGTTCCTTCCCTTCAGCGTCAGCTCCAGGTCAGTGAACCCTAACCCATTTCCAGCATTCATGTGAGCTACGACCCCTTCCAACTGGTTTACCGATATTTCCTGCGGTACATACGTGGCATTCAACACCTTCAGCAGTGCGTTGCGATGTGCCTCAGAACACAACAACAGATTCAGGATGGAAATTTTTGAGGGTGTTTGATGGAATGATCCACGATCTTGTAGTCACTCTTTTTAATCAACCTCATAAACTCTTCGGTGTCTTTAACAAGTAAGTCTTTTTCTACCCCACGAGGGATTTCATCAGCGACCTTACTCTTCCCTTTATCAGTTGCATCAGCTTTGTCCGTTTTGTCCGCCACGATCTCAAGTGGAGCAAATACTCTTCCGCTGCGAGTGATTTCACCGATTCCCGCTAGGTTATCCATACACGACCCTGATGGTTCTAATTCCAACTTCTGTCCGTTGCAGTAGACCTCTGCCCCGTAATGCCATGGGACAACATTGATGCTTTCGAAGGGTATCGGCCCAGCTTTGGTGATGGTAATTATGGGCGGTCTGGGTGCAGAAATAGTTATCGTCCGACGAGGGATGGTGATGGTGGCAATCTCATCATCTTGCTTCAGCATTACCTCTCCCGATCCGCTTTCGGCCCTTCGGCTAAACTGCAGGATTCCTTCGGTCATCAGACTTTGAATCCCCTCTATCAACTATTCACATCCATCAGGACTAGTCGCACAGCCCATGCATAGCTCTCCACAACCTGGAAAGAAACCCCTTTTCACTAGCTTAGCTTTAACGAAGCTAAGCGGTGTCTTCAGTTCTCTGACGTCAGCCAACAAATCCAAGCTCTCGTCCTCAATAATGGCATTTACTCCACCTCCCCTATGATTCGGCATAGGGTTCTTCGTGACGTTTGGCACATTATCTGAGAAGTTGATGATCTTAGCGTCCACCATATCCTGCACCTTGTGCTTAAAGGCTTTGCAATTTTCTATTGTGTGGCCTGGTGCCCCTGAGTGAAATTCGCAAGTCGCATTCGCATCATAACCTGGCGGAGGTGCCCCTGTCAAGGGAGCCAGGGTTCTCTTCTGGATTAACTGTAACTGAAGTAGAGTCTGTAATAGCTGAGCGTAGGACATGGGCGGGGTTTCGAGGTGACGGCTCGACAGAGGTGCCCTGTTCTGATACTTTTTGTACCCTTGTTGATTCGGATGCGGCTGCTGCTGCTGCTGCTGTGGCTGGGGTTGTTGGACAGCGGGGATAGTTATACTGGCCACCTGCTGGTGCTGGCCCTTGCCTTTCCTTCGAGCGTTGGACACGGCGCTCGTCTCTCCTTCCTGCCTTTTGCCACCATACGGTTTCTTTCCTCCTCCAGATGAGGACAGATCACCTTGGATTTTCCCCAGTTTGATCCCATTTTCAACGTGCTCACCCGTGATAATGAGATCTAAGAAGCTTCCAGACATACTGCTGACCAATTTCTCATAATAAACCCCTGGGAGGGTGGCTACAAACATTTCCACAAGCTCCCGTTCAACCATCGGCGGCTGAACCCTGGCTGCCAATTCACGCCACTGCTGGGCGTATTCTTTGAACCCTTCGTTGTTCCTTTGCGACAGATTCTGCAGTTGGACTCGGTTCGGAGCCAAGTCGCTTTTATATTGGTAGTGGTGCACAAATGCTTCAGCAAGTTCCTTCCACGTGCGCACACTGGTAGGTTCCAGACCCATGTACCATTCGAGCGATGGCCCGGACAGACTGTCCTGAAAGAAGTGCATCAGCAACTTCTCGTCCTCAGAGTGAGCTGACATTTTCCGGTAGTATGATCTCAAGTGGACGCGGAGGCAAGTGGTGCCCTTATACTTTTCAAAGTCAGGTACCTTGAACTTGGGAGGCACCTTGAAATCAGCAATTAGTCCCAACTTGGACATGTCAACGCCCATAGTGTTCTGGTTCTCGAAGTTCCTCATCTTGTCCTCGAGTGCCTTAAACCTTAGCCGTGCTTCAGCATTTAGCTCGCCTTCAGCACCTCTCTATGAGAACACATTGTCTTGATGGTCTTCTAACCATGGCTGAGGTCCAAATAGATTTCCTACACCTGCATTGCCGTTGCCCAGCCCAACATTGACGTTAGCTTCAAAATTCCCATTACCGACGCCGGTCGTATTACCATTGAGTCCCATATTAGCTATCACATTGTCGTTGGCACTGCCATTCCCCCCGGTCACGGGGACGCCATCCTGAGGAGTTTCAACAGGTGGAGGGGTTGGCACAGTCCCACCATGGAGTACACCATTGCTGTCGACCCTTGAAATCAGAGGCTGAACCAAGGTTCTGAGCTGATCCTGGCCGTTGGCGACCGCTTTCATGAGCTCCATGAAGCGGTCCATCCTTTCTCGGAGTTCTTGAACGTCAGTTTGCATTTGCTCCATAACTCTGGCTTGATTTGCTCTGGTCGGATAACGGTGGATAGGTCTCTGATCAATCCTGGAACAACCTGAAACAACTTGTATACACAAAAGGGTTAGAAAAACGACAAGGTTCTCATTATGCAAATGTTTCATGCAAATGCAAACGTGTGTCTGTGCGTTAGGGAGATTTCCCCCCGATCCTAGTGCCTGAGTGCCAGTGCTGATACTAAGAAGTCCGAGTCCAATCATGGAAATAACATCTCATATATATATAAAGCAAGCCCATCGAGGCGGTACACAATGTCACTGAGTACAAGCAGAATCAATAACGTGACCTCGACCAACAAGCCTGGTGATGGTCAACATACAACAATGATCAAAACAAAAGGAGTACAAATAGTTAAGCACGGCCACGGGCGCAGAACTCTTCTAACAACCCCTTCGTTTCTGGATGATCAGGCCGAGTGAGCAACCCTTCGACGAGTAACTCCCTTTGCCTAATGGTGTATTGAAGACCTTTAACTGAGTCTTCCCATGCTCCTTCGTTGAAACAATCTTCTAACTTCCGCTTCTTGGATTCAAACATCAACTTGCACTCCTTCAGGGTTAGCAAGAGCCTTGTTGAGCTGGCCTTCAGCGGCATATCTGCGAGCGGTCTCTTCATCAAACCTCCTCTCACTAGCCTTCACCTGGGCTTTCAGCTTGGAGATTTGTTGCTTCAGCTTATCCTCCCGTTCTTTCCCGTTGGCTAGGGTGGCCTTCCGATGCTGGTTAAACTTGGATATCCTCCGGTACGCTTCATCCAAGTGCTGCTTCTTAGTGGCCAGTACATCGTTGACAGCTTTGAAGTCTCGACCCATGCGCTCGCGCTCAGCTATCTGCTTAGTCAAATTTGTCCCCAACTGGTTCACCAGGTCCGTCTGCCTCTTGAAAGAATGAACGGCTTCGCTTCTCTCGCTTCTGAGTTGAGCCAATTCTTTCTCCAGTTCTTCATTTTCCTTCTTCAGCTCATCTCTCTCTGCTAACAGCTGATTGTGCTGCTGGATAGGCACAGTGGTAGGCTCTTCAATCACTGGAGGGCTTTCTGGCTGGGCAGGTGGAAACGGCATCCCTATAATATTTGCTCTGGCTCTGATCCAGGTCGCATACGGAGTGTAGGCTTGGCTATTACTTTTCCCCAGCGATGGTTTTCCCCGCTTACTGATACCATTCCAAGCGTGCTGAAGCTTAGATAACACATCCCCCTCTAGAAGACTAGTGAGGTACAGAGATTCCTGCACCTCTTCATCCTTCGGTGGAGCTCTCAAAGCATAAGCAAACTGTCGGACCAGCAGAGATGGATTATAATTGATACAACCCTTCCTGCCTATCAAAGGCACGTTCGGAAACCCGCTGCAGCTGAAGATAATCTCAGTACCCAACCTATCTCTATCAAACCAGTCAATATCCTCCGCTGACAGACTCATCAAATGCTCGGGCCACTCAGCTGTGGCTGCA
Source organism: Lathyrus sativus (assembly GCA_963859935.3). Lineage (NCBI taxonomy): Eukaryota > Viridiplantae > Streptophyta > Magnoliopsida > Fabales > Fabaceae > Lathyrus > Lathyrus sativus. Next base: position 339,165,937 of record OZ012741.1, read on the forward strand.
GACGAAACAAAGGGACCCTTCTTGGGTAGGTGACTGTCAAGCCATCTATAGAGCAAGGGCACACAACACGAGACATTCTTACCCCTTCTGTTCTCGTTTTTGTAGTGGACTGAATGATACACATCTCCAATTAAGGTAGGGACTGGATTCCCGGATGCAAAGATGTGGAAGGCGTCGAAGTCCACAAAGTCAGGCATATTGGGGAACAGAATGATGCCATATATGCACAGAGCGAGGATGGCGGTGAACACGACCCAACATCCGTCTTTGGCGCACTGTTGAGCTTTTCCCACTAAGAACTGCAAGGAGAAACCGGGAACTTTGTTCCAACTAGACAAGACCAACTCGGAGGCCTCCAGATGAAGTGAAGGAGCTAGACTAGCCAGATTAGGCTCATCATCCATATGAACAAAAGTTATCTGACTCTTGATAGGCACACCTAACAAATCAACATACTCCTCGAGCGTGGGTGCGAGAATAAAGTCCTGGAAGGTAAAGCATCTCAACGGAGGATCGTAGAACTGCAGCAGGGCGTGCAACCCATTCAACTCAAACACAGAGGGTTTACGGACCAAACTGAGCAGTTTACCGTAAGACTTTCTGAACACATCTCTCACAGAATCATTTGCCAAAGCAATCAAACCAGTCAGCTGAACAACATCAGGAGTGGGGAGTTTGTAGGCCACAGTCTTCCTCAGAGAACCCATAGTAGCACAATAGAAGGCAAGAAAACCTGAATCGGGGGAAATGGTACCTGCAACACAGACACACGTTAATGAAATGCAAATGAGTATGCAAAGCAATGTAAAATGCAATCATGCAGCAGGAGATCAGGACGACTGTGTTGTTGAAGATATGAAGGTTCTGTATCAACAAAACTACAATACTGCTCTGTCAAGAACAACCATATATCTGATGAGAAGAAAACCCTGATATCGGACTATAAATTCTGCTCTGTCAAGAACAAACACACATCTGATAATAAGGACCTCTGATACAGGACCATAAATCTGCTATATCAAGAACAACCATATATCTGATGATAAGGACCTCTGATACAGGACCATAAACCTGCTCTATCAAGAACAATCATATATATGATGATAAGGACCTCTGATACAGGACCATAAACCTGCTCTATCAAGAACAATCATATATCTAACGATGAGAGCCTCTGATACCAACAAAACTGATTCACTATCAAGAAAACCAGGTAGTCTGAAGGTTAAGGTTTCCTGCAATGAACCCGACCCTGCTCACAGGTATGGACCTAAACTGACACAAGTTCGGCATCCTATGCGGTCATCAGCGTCACAGACATTCAAGAGGGGTGATACGATACCTAGAAGGTGTGGCATCACCGTCTCCTGAAGCGGCCTCACTCAGCTGAATTCCAAATGATCGGTCCCCAGAGTTGACAATCCTCCAAACCAACAACCCCCTCAATCCAAAGGGTTGAAAAAGAAGTCAACCGGGAGAACCTCGTCTGAGCGTGGATTTCATGAGACACTAGTGCCTGCAAAGCAAGCACGCGCCCACTAATTTCCACAACTAATGCTAGGTACACTAAAGCCTGGGTCTGGCTTCTCACTCATCAGAATGCCCCTCCCACAACAGCACAGATAATCATATCATACTGGAAATAAAAATGCGGGAAATAAAATGCGATAAATAAACACAACCCAACAAGTAATCATACAAGCGTTGGGATTGACTCTCTCAGGGGACGTTGGATCCCCAAACTGACTCGCATACGGGACGTTGGATCCCAGGAAACTATCAATTCCCCAGCAGAGTCGCCAGCTATCGCTACCGGGAAAATAAGGTGCCGGCAAAACAGAAGAGTCGCCACCTTTCGTTATTTATCCCTCAGAGCGGGAAATGAAACGATCGGAAAAACCTGACGAAAAGGTATAAGACAAGGTCATCGCAACCATTGTCTGGGTTCGGGAGTCGGTTACGCAAGGGGAACGTATTAGCACCCCTCACGTCCATCGTACTCGATGGGATCCATGCTTGTTGTGTTTATCTGACGGGTTGGTTTTATCTATCTACCTATCAAGGATGGCTTAAAATGAAAAGAAAATGACTCGGCAAAGCGTCGCACTTTATGCCTACGTATTCTCATCAGAGAATGAGAAATCAGAGTCAACGTAGTTCGACTAACTACGAGTTATGGGGAAGGTGGCTCGCCAATACGTCAGTATTGTGCCTACGTACTCTCAACAGGCTTGAGAGATCGTAGCTTACGTAGTTCGGGATAATACGGATTACGGGAATTCAGATTCATCTGTTTTATCGAGTATGGTTATCAACAGTTCCAGCAGTTTGGTGTATGCAACTCGACCCTTGGAGACTTAGGCGTTACCGTTTGTGGTAGAACGGAGAGTTAACGACACTCTTTTCTTCAGAAAAGCTTCCTTTGAATTATGGGCTCACGGGGCAAAAAGGTTTGAAGTTTGTTTTCTGTCTTTTACGGAAGAACTGTTTTTTTATGGTGTTTGCAACCAATATCGCACTAGAGACTATGACCTGAGAGTGAATGCGTCGCATGTCACCCAAAGGGTGCCATACTAAACATCCAGACTGTTGAAAAGAAACTCTCCAACAATCCTTTCTCAGATAGCTTAAGGCTCGTAACGTACGACGTCAGTTAACCTTTATTACTGTGTTTTGATTTGTTTTGAGATGAGAAGAGAGCAGGCTCAACTGAAGGGAGACTATCAAGTCCTAATGTTGTCATGCCAAGGATTCATCCTATGGTCGAGGTTTGAAACAGGGAACTCCTAGAAGTTATCATGCATAGGTTTCAACCTAAAGTTCTAATCATCACTTCCTTATCAAAGGAAGTGAGATTCCTAGGGGATCATGTCAAAGATAAACAGAAACAGATAAAGCATCAGCTTAAACAATAAACAGTAAACAACTGTAAAATGCATGCAATGCAAGTGAGGGAGGAAATGTGTGTGGGGTATCAGCCTCCACAAGCTCATCTCAACCTCAAGCCAGATATGAATAACTGCAATCATACAGAAAACAAAATGCTATCAAGCAAGATATAAGTGACTGTAATCATACAGAAGAAATGAAACTGCTATCAAGCAAACACAAACCACATAGGCAAGGGAGCTGGGCTCTACCGAATACCTGCAAGCAAAGCCATACAGTAAAAATACAAGCAGAGGGAGCAACTCAACCTCTAGTGCAATCATGCTCCTATCTTGAGTTAGTCTAGATATGAACTTATTCTAATGCATCAAGCAAATCAAACAGGTCACATCAATACAGTTGCACAACTAGCAAACAGACAGGAAAAAGAAAGCAGATCAACAGCTTCCACAGCTTCACAGCAAAGCTCCTCTGACAGCAGTTCAGTCCTCATTCTTCAACTACCCTTCAAGGCTATCATCTTCAATAGCAAGTATCAACTTGCTTCTACAAGCTTCTAACACATCAAACATAAGTATCAACTTATTCCCTCTTCTCCAAGCCTCAGCTCTTCAGTAAATTCTACCTTCAGGCTTCACTCCTAATATCAAGTATCAACTTGACTTCTTCAGGCTCTCAAGGTATCAACATAAGTATCAACTTTTCCTTTATTCCTCAAGCCTCAGCTCTTCACTCAATCTCAATTTGATCTTCTTCACAAGTGTCAACTTGTTCTTCTGGACCTTCAGGCTTCAGCTCTCTCCTCTTTACCAGTATCAACTAGTTCCTCTTCATCTACAAGCTTCAGGTTCTCAGAGCAATCTTCAAACACAAAGAAGTATCAACTTCCTTCAATCTTCTTCAAGAAAGGAACTCCATCCTCTAACAAGGGATAAAGATTCATCTATCAAGAGCAAAGTTTGGATAATTGGTAGCAGGGTGAAGACCAAAGGTCACCACTAAGCATCCTATCATCAGAGAAAGGGACCCTCAAAGGTTCTACCAATTTGCAAAGAGCCACACATCCTACCAAAGGAGGGATGAGGCCTTTACAAAGGGACCTTACATCATAGGGAGGAATGGAATTGATCAACATATTCCATATTTATGAAGGAAGAGAATCTATCTAGAAGCTCTGCCTACAAACCCTAATCTTAACACCTAATCAACACTACATCAAAAGAAGGGAAGATCTTCACATCCAAGCTTCTTCAAGAAATCCATTGCATCTTCAACTTATCTTCACATCATCCAAGAACAAGCAAAGCAAAACCCTAATCTAAGGGAACTAAAGAAGTCAATCTAGTTGAATTAGTGCATTAGAATCATCTAAAGTTAGCATCTAAACTAAAATCTAACAAAAAATAGTAAACTACATTGAAAATTCCTACAAAATTTCCTAAGGGATCCTAATCCAATCATGAATATGTCCTACAAAAATCAGAGGTTGAATCATCCACCAAGCTCTAGAAATAAAATCTAAACTATAAGGTATCAACCATAAACCCTAAAAATGGAGCACCTAAAGTTTCAACCTAGAACTACCACCTACATTCATCACAAAAATGTGAGAAAAATCTATGGGGAGCATGCATATCTATGCTAGCTACTCACAAAAAATCAAGGCCAAAATCATCATCACATGATCAAACCAAATTCAACAAAATCAACCATCAAACATGATTATTTCAATATCAATTAAAATGTAAAAAATCCCATAAAATCAGAAATTGCATGAAATAATAATATTTTTTATCTAAAAAATACTAGATGCAATCATGAATCCAATGCAAAAAGAATGGGATCAATTGAGTTATTTTTCCATTTTTTATGAATTAATCACTAACCATGAATAAAATGGAAAATAAAAGAAAATCCAAGGAAAATAAACAAACGCGTGGTGTAGATAGCAAGGCAATCCAGTTCATTTCCCAGACTGGGCCACAAAGGGGGTGTGGTTATCAATTCTGACTCAAGCCCAAAACCAGCTGATTAATGAAACGCTGCGTTTCATTTTAGTCTCAGAACTCCTTCACAACTTTTCCTGCACGCATGGCCATTGGATCTTCACCTGGTCAAAGGTCCTACCTTGATCCAAGGGCTCTGGGGTCATCTTCCCCAATTTGAATCTCTGCAACTCAGGTCACCTGCGCGCCATAGTCACCGCCGGTGACTTTCTCCGGTCGTCATCTCACAACCCTAACTTGCTATAGAATCCACCATAGGCCACAATTCCTTGATGAATCTTGTTCCAAATCTCACAAGGAATCCATTCATGCCCTTAATTCACTCTAAAACCTCAAGATTCGCAAGAACACCATCTCAACCGAAAATGGTAACAACCCTAATTGGTCGCTAATTCTCAAATTAACGATCCCTAAACCTTCCTACACCATTCTACTATGCATCTAACACCCTAATTCTTCTTAATTCTACCCAATTTAAGCTGGAGATTAAAAGTTACTAACCTGAGAATTCCGTGTGCACAGAGGTAGTAAACCTTAAAATCAAGCTCTCAAATGCTCCAGACTCCTTCAATGAATCAATTCTAAGCTTCTGTATGCAATGAAATGGATGGAAATGCTCTGAATTCTTGGAACCAACTCTGAGTTACAGGTGACAAAATCTGAGATCAAGAACACTATTCAGCCACGAATTTGCCTTGATTATGATATGGAATCATTCACTAGCATCCATGGAAGTGATTGCAATCAAGAAAATGGATGGAAAGTGAAGAAAATGGTGTAACCGAATTCAGTTGAAAGCAAGAATTTTCCAATCTCAATCTCTATTCTCTCCTTCAATTATCACCAGCCTTCAATCTGAACCTCTTCTACATCATATATAGAACATGTATGGATGATCTAGAAAGCTCTAGATCCTTCTAATGAGAACTTCAATATCTCACTTCATGGAAATTTCAATCTCATGGTATGCACACCTCATTTCTGCTAGCAGCTTGTATTCACACTCATTCTCTTCCAATTTCTCCCCTAATGGTATTTTGGATGTGTTTGGATTGGAAGGAACCTTGGTTATGCCTTGAATTTTGGTTTGGCAATTGTTACTTAAGATGTAAGTAACTACTTTTCAAAGCAAGTCCACAAATTAAACCTCAAGTCAAAATTGTGGTAATACCAATGTTTTTAAAATGTGTTTTAGAATCAAAATGACATATTACATGCCTTGGTTTGGACATGTAGATCAAAAATACCAATTTCCATCTTTAGTTCATTTGAAAATCACCCTTATTTTAAGCCATTTTTGTGATTTTGTGAAGCAAGCTATTCCAAGCTCTCATGACCTCTTGGTTAGCTTTAAAACATCATTTTGAACAAGTTTGATGTTGAACATTTTCCCATTTGAAGCTTGCAAATAGGAGTTATGGCCTTATGCTTGAAATGACCTATAATCTCCAAATGACCAAAATACCCTTGACTTGTCAAAGCCATAACTTGAGTTCTACAAATCCTATCAAGGACTTATAGTACTCTCTATAAATCTAAGAGGATAAGGAACAACATTCATGTTTACAAAAAGTTCATAGGAACCATCCTTCTAGGGCAAAAGTTTCATGCAAGTTGGACAACTTTCAAGCTCCAAATTCACATACCTCAGATGACCTGTAACTTGTCAAAGTCATAACTTGAGTTCTACCAATCCTATCAAGGACTTCTAGCACTCAAATTAAATCTAAGATCATGCTCTCCAACATTCATGTTGGGGGAAATATGAGATGCCAATCACATCTTGAGCTATACTGCCTTGAAGATAGGGATCAAACTAGGGGATTTTACACTCTCAAGCCTTAGAAACCCTAGCTTGAAACTTCTCAAACTCTTCAATCATGGTGAGTTGACCTTGGAATCATCCCTATAGCATCTCAATTCATCAATCCATGATCACATGTCTCTTGGATTAGGTCTCAACTTCCTCCAAGTCTTTAGTTGACCTAGGGTTGACCCATCAAACCCTAGTTGCACCACTCATGGCTGAGCCTTCTCAATCTTGCACAATGACTTGTCTAGGCCTCAAAGTGATCTTCAACACTTCTCATGAGCTCTCTCAAGACCTCAAGTCTAACTTCATGGCTTCAAAATCATCTGATGACTTCCCACAACTCTCAAGATAGGAGACACACCCTCTTGGCTTCAGCCACTCTCTCTGAGGATCTTTTAACTTCTCTGACAAGGATATCAACCCTTGAACACTTGAATAACCTTCTTAGCTAGCCTCACAGTCTTGTGTAGCCCTTGATTGGTAATCATACCTCTTGATCTCCTGCATACATGTCAATGAAATGCAAATGATAATGCTAATGTGAATGAAATGAAACATAAGCTAGGTAAAGAAAAGTTGAGCAAATTTTGGGGTGCAACAACTGCCCCTATTCAAACGGCTTGGACCTGACTGGGTGAGAAGAGAACGACTCTCAAACAATCAAGGTAGAAGACGGTTGAATACCAACAAACCCAGAAATTTGCCAACTGCACAAGTACACAGTACTCTGATGGGGACAAATCTTCGGAAACTGTAATAATAGCTGCACGACAACTAGCTGGAGAATTGGTCACACGGTAACCGGTGATACATGGTCGATCATGCCGTCAAGCATCAGGATTCCTCGGGACTCATTAGGTCAACAATCAAGTTAATCATGCCATCGGGCATTCACAGAAATTTTTGGGCGTCAGCCGAACTTCATCACTAAGTCGGGAATAGAATTCTCAGTCAATCATGAACCAATTGGGGATATCCAAACTTCTACCATCAGGCGCTCCACATCAGCTGAGAGAATTGCTTCGACATCACAGTTAGACTTCATCAGTAAGTCTTAAAATGGGATCCTTAATCCATTACGGACCAATAAGGATAGACATTCTTTTGCCATTAGGCACCCTGCGTCAGCTAGGAAGACTGCTTTGATCTCGCAATTAGACTTCATCATCAAGTCTTCAAGGGAAGTTCAACTTCTCTATTGAAAACATGTTGGGGATGACGCATCTCCGCTGGGGATTCTGGAGAACTATCAAGTAACTCTGCTTCGGGGATCTAGAAATCATTCTGGGTGAATCATATCTGCTGAGGAAAACAAGAATCATCTTGGACTAATAACTCCTCCGGAGGCTTCAAGAATCATCCTGAACCAATAACTCTGCTGGAGATTTCAGGAATCATCCTGAGCAAACACTCTGTCGGGAATCCCAAGCATCAACTTGAGCAACCAACTCTGGCGACTTCACCGGGGATTTTAAGAATCATCTTAAACAAACACCTTCGCTGGGGGAATTCAGGAATCATCTTGAACCACACCACTCTGCGGAGGAACATCTGCAAAACAAGAACGGTAATGACCTAGCTCATGTTTCGTATGCATATGCTTTGACAATGGTGCAATGCTCCACACGGTGGAAATGCTACGCATTCTTAGGGTAAATGCTATGCAATCATGCAAAATGCTATGACCCCATCAGCAAAATAAATGCTGAAGGGAGAATCCTCCTGTCAAGGAGAAAGGACCACTCTGGGGGAGAGGAGGAATCATCCGACCGAGGAGAAGAAGCTACACCAATCTCAATTGGACTTCGCTTGGGGAAATGATCTTCAGCCGATTGCTGCAGGGGAATAAAGCTCTACAAGAACCTGAACCCGCTCAACCAGGTATTCAAACCACAAGCTGCTGAGGAGAACTATGTCAATCGCAGAAATAAACTGCACAGCCTTCGCGAAAAAACTTTCCTGGAGGTAACGACTCCGGTGGAGAAATGCAGCATTAGCTATTCAACGCTCTACTGGGGAAAGCCAATCATGGCCCGAATGGCTTTCCGAGAACTCGACTCTCTCGGGGATTTGCCAACTCGGCCGGGGAAGAAGGAATCGTCCTGTTTACTGGGGAGAGTACGACTCTGTGGGGAATCTCAATTCCGCTGGAGACTTCAGTCTTGAACTATCAATTGTTGCACACTTCAGTATATGACTCAGCTGGGGGGACGACGATCCTTCAGGATGCATCTAGTTGGGGAGAGATTCTTCTCTGCCTGGGGGGACACATATCAATGCTTACGATCTCATGTTCAAACTCCATGGGGAGATGCTGCTGAACTTGCTAGAGAGGAAGGAATCATCCTGCTTGGGGACGCATACGGCGTGCTGCCTGGAGAATGCTACACCTGCAACAACACAAACAAACAGACAAGATACCCTTCTCAAAGGGACCTATCAAGGTTATCATCTTGTGACAATGTTCAAGTAATTCATTGTTTCAACAATCAGTGTCCTAGGCCGGTAAGTTTATGTATGCGCATTTTATCAAAAACATCGGCGTTCTTTTTTGCAAACAGAACAGATAAATGCTAAACAGACAACATAATTGCTGAATAGTATACATTTTATTGATAACGAACCCCTGAATGGGTAAAAATGTTTTACAACAGATGCAAGCTCCTGGAATGAGGAAGCTGCGCAAAAAATAAATATACATCAGTATACACATGTCGACAATGAGGCGTAGACGAACACCATGAGTTGATCCCTCTATGACCCACTCGACTTCGATACCTCTCCATCGCTTCAGCTTCAGAAGAGATTGATTCAGATAAACGGCCCTCAGGTCTTCCAAACCACTAAACAATGAAAGTCCACACGCGGAACGCAGTCATTTGCTTTTTCAAATCCCTAACTTTTGCCTGAATCGCCCTTTCGGGTTTTCGATTCACCGGGATACCCTTTTTTGCCAAAGTCTCCCTTCCAGGTTTTCGACTTTGTGGGTGTACATTCTTTTCTTTATATCCCTAATTTTTGCCCGAACCTTTTTCCTTTTTTATGGTTCGCCGGGATGCCCCATTTTTGCCTGGATATTCTTTTTCTTTCCAGCGGGTCATTTTTAAGCAAAGTATTTTTTAACTGCGTCCGCGTTCACCGGGGATGCAAAATCTTCGCCATCCATCGTGGATAACAACAAGGCTCCTCCCGAGAAGACCTTGCTGACGACGTACGGACCTTCGTAATTGGGAGTCCACTTGCCCCGGTGATCGGAGTGTGGAGGAAGAATCTTCTTCAGGACGAGATCACCCGTCTGAAAGCTTCTAGGACGCACCTTCTTATCATAAGCTTTCTTCATTCGGCTTTGGTACAGACGACCATACGCAATCAATGCTAACCTCTTCTCGTTCATCAGGCTGAGTTGGTTTAGTCGATTCTTAATCCATTCTGCCTCATCGAGTTTCACGTCAACCAAAACTCGCAAAGAAGGAATCTCAACTTCTAGCGGTAGGACAACTTCCATACCGTACACCAGTGAGAAAGGAGTTGCCCCTGTTGATGTACGTACTGTCGTACGATAACTGTGCAGTGCAAATGGCAGCATCTCGTGCCAATCCTTGTAGGTCACAACCATTTTTTGTACAATCTTCTTGATGTTCTTATTGGCCGCTTCAACGACGCCATTCATCTTCGACTGGTAAGGAGATGAGTTATGGTGTTCAATCTTGAAACTCTGGCATAGCTCCTTCATCCTCTTGTTATTCAGATTCGAACCATTATCAGTAATGATCCGCTCGGGAACTCCGCAACGACAGATGATGTCCCTCTTTATGAATTTAGCCACCACCTGCTTGGTCACATTAGCATATGAGGCTGCCTCCACCCACTTGGTGAAGTAGTTGATAGCTACTAGAATGAAGCGATGACCATTAGATGCAGTGGGCTCGATCTTGCCTATCATGTCGATGCCCCACATGGAGAACGGCCACGGGGAGGACATGACATTCAACGGGCACGGTGGCACATGAATCTTATCAGCATAAACCTGGCATTTATGACATCTCTTCGCGAATTTGAAGCAATCCGACTCCATCGTCAACCAGTAGTATCCTGCTCTCAGGATCTTTCTCGTCATAGCATGCCCGTCGGCGTGCGTACCAAATGTGCCTTCATGGACTTCTTCCATGAGCATAATCGCTTCTTTCTCATCTACACATCTGAGTAGCACGAGATCATGGTTTCTTTTATACAAAACTCCATCAGGATTGAGATAAAAATTTCCAGACAGCCTCCTCAGAGTCTTCTTATCCTGGGTTGACGCTCCCGCAGGATACTCCTTAGTCATAAGGAAGGTCTGGATATCATGGAACCATGGCTTGCCGTCGGAGGCTTCCTCGATTGCAAAGACGAATGTCGGTCTATCAAGACGGGAAAGGACAATTCTTGGAGCTTCATTCCAAAAATTGACTTTATACATCGAAGCCAACGTGGCTAGGGCATCAGCCATCTGATTTTCAGCCCTGGGCACATGATGGAGTTCCACTCGATCAAAGAACGGAAGCAGCCTTCTGGCATAATTCATGTACGACACCAAATTTGATTGACGAGTCTCCCACTCCCCTTTAATCTGGTTGATCACAAGCGCAGAGTCACCATATACATCTAGGTTCTTGATTCTCAAATCAATTGCCTCTTCTAGACCCATGATGCATGCTTCGTACTCCGCTTTGTTATTGGTGACTGGAAACGTCAGTCTAGCGGTAAACGGGATGTGGGATCCGTGTGGAGTCGTGATAATCGCCCCTATGCCACTTCCGTAAGAATTAACCGCCCCGTCAAATATCAATTTCCACTGGGATTTCCTGTCTGGACCCTCGTCGGGCAACGGTTCATCGCAATCTTTCGCTTTAAGAAACATGATATCCTCATCAGGGAATTCAAATTTCATCGGCTGGTAATCTTCGATCGGCTGTTTGGCAAGGTACTCAGACAATACGCTTCCCTTGATGGCCTTTTGGGAAACGTACTGAATGTCATATTCCGTCAACACCATTTGCCATCTGGCAATCCTGCCCGAAAGCGCTTGTTTCTCGAAGACGTACTTGATCGGATCCATCTTCGAAATTAGCATGGTGGTGTGGTTGAGCATGTACTGTCGTAAACGTTTGGCAGCCCAGGCTAGTGCGCAACACGTCTTCTCCAGCATCGAGTAACAAGATTCACAATCTGTGAACTTTTTACTCAAATAGTAAATGGCATGCTCCTTTCTGCCCGTCTCGTCGTGCTGACCGAGAACACACCCCATACTATTCTCAAGAACTGTCAAGTACATGATTAAGGGTCGTCCGGCCACTGGGGGTATCAAGATTGGAGGTTCCTGTAGATAGTGCTTTATCTTATCAAATGCCTTCTGGCAATCCTCGTTCCAGATGATCGCCTGATCTTTCTTTAGCAGTTTGAACATCGGTTCACACGTGGCCGTGAGCTGAGAAATAAACCCCGCAATGTAGTTTATTCTGCCCAGGAAACCACGAACTTCTTTTTCTGTTTTTGGCGCTGGCATCTCTTGTATTACTTTAATCTTCGCAGGATCAACCTTAATGCCTCTTTCACTCACAATAAACCCCAGTAGTTTTCCAGACCGTACCCCGAAAGTACACTTGTTAGGATTCAGCCTCAACCTGAATTTCCTAAGCCTCTCAAAAAGCTTCAGCAAATTGACCAGATGTCCCTCCTCCGTTTGGGACTTCGCAATCATGTCATCAACATAGACTTCAATTTCATGATGAATCATATCATGAAACAAAGTAACCATTGCTCGTTGGTAAGTGGCCCCTGCGTTCTTCAGACCGAAAGGCATTACCTTGTAGCAAAATGTTCCCGAAGGTGTGATAAATGTAGTTTTCTCCATGTCCTCCGGGGCCATCTTGATCTGATTGTAACCGGACAAGCCATCCATGAACGAAAATACGGAGAACTGAGCCGTATTGTCGACCAACACATCAATATGAGGCAGCGGGAAATCATCTTTAGGGCTTGCCCTATTTAAATCCCGATAATTGACGCACATTCGCACCTTACTGTCCTTCTTCGGTACAGGCACTATGTTGGCGACCCACGGAGGGTAAGTAGTGACCGCTAAGAAGCCAGCATCAAGCTGCTTCTGCACCTCTTCTTTGATCTTAACGGCCATATCTGGTCGCGTCCTCCTAAGCTTCTGCTTAACGGGAGGACAATCCTCTCGCAGCGGCAAGTGGTGGACCACGATGTCGGTGTCAAGTCCAGGCATATCTTTGTATGACCAAGCAAACACGTCACTATACTCTCTTAGCATCTCGACCAATCTCTGCTTGACATCACTCTGCAATGCAGCCCCTATCCTGATGTTCCTGACTAGCTCTTCAGAACCCAGATTCACAATCTCGATCTCTTCTTCATGAGGCAGAATAACTTTCTCTTCTTGTTTCAACAAGCGGGCCAACTCTTCGGGAAGGTCTTCGTCTTCATCAATCTCTTCTTTGGCTTGATAGATCGGGAAATCGAAGTCGAAGTGAGTCGTAAAAGGTCCAGAGTCGATGTCATCTGTTATGTGGATCCTGCAATAACAAGGGTTAAGCTTAAAACAAGGATATGCAGGTTAGCACAAACCCTATTGCCATTTTATTGTTTTTCAAAACAAATATAAAACAGGAATAACAGAGATCACAACATTTGAATACGAAGAAAAACGCCTTTTGATTTATGGGTAAAATGCATGTACATAATCAAACAAGGCCCTGACAATAAAACCACTATGCCCCGGGTAGGACATAGGGTTGCAAAATGATTGGAAAAAAGTAAATCATTACTCTTTGCCTGTCACTTGGATGATATCCCTGATGGACCAGTTGTTGAGGCTCTCGCCTGGCTTGCTTGGCTGGATCCAAGAGTCCAGATCGCAGTCGCTGTCTTCGCCGTCTTTAGACACTGCGTTGACGCTTTCAAATATCACCCCGCCGCTGGTAAACTAGATCGGTCCTTTACCTCGCGACACACTGCTAGAAGAGGAGGCTTCAGCCGTAGGAGAGTATCCCAACCCAAACTTGTCTTGCTTGTTAGGTATCTCCAGAATTCGCCCCCAGCCTGGGGTAGATCCGGCTTGGACAACAGCCCGGGCTTCCTTGAAGGAAGAGAGAGTCATCTCTGGTTTCTCAGCGATTACAGGAGCTACGTTCTTGACTTTAACAGCTTCGAACGCTTGGCATACGGTTTCGTGGATTTCCCCATCCATCTCAACATACTTGAAGGACGGCAAATGGCTCACCATTATATCTTCCTCGCCACATACAGTCACGATGCTGCCCCCTACAGCATACTTCAGCTTCTGGTGCAACGTGGAGGTCACGGCGCCCGCAGAATGGATCCACGGCCGGCCCAAGAGACAGTTGTAGGCAGGCATGATGTCCATAATGTAGAAAACTGCGTCGAACGTTTCCGGCCCAACTTGGATTGGCAACGTCACCTCCCCAAAAACATGACGTTTGGTTCCATCGAACGCCTTCACCACCAGATCACTGGGCGTGCAAATCAATCCGCGAGTATCTAACTTCATCAATGCTGTCTTCGGAAGAACATTGAGTGACGACCCCGTGTCCACCAACACGTGAGACATAATCGTTCCCCTACACTCTATCGAGATGTGCAGAGCGCTATTGTGGTTCCTTCCCTTCGGCGTCAGCTCCAGGTCAGTGAACCCTAACCCATTTCCAGCATTCACGTGGGCTACGACCCCTTCCAACTGGTTTACCGATATTTCCTGCGGTACATACGTGGCATTCAACACCTTCAGCAGTGCGTTGCGATGTGCCTCAGAACACAGCAACAGATTTAGGATGGAAATTTTTGAGGGTGTTTGATGAAGATGATCCACGATCTTGTAGTCACTCTTTTTAATCAACCTCATAAACTCTTCAGTGTCTTTAACAAGTAAGTCTTTTTCTACCCCACGAGGGATTTCTTCAGCGACATTACTCTTCCCTTTATCAGTTGCATCAGCTTTGTCTGTTTTTTCCGCCACGATCTCAGGTGGAGCAAATACTCTTCCGCTGCGAGTGATTTCACCGATTCCCGCTAGGTTATCCATACACGACCCTGATGGTTCTAATTCCAACTTCTGTCCGTTGCAGTAGACCTCTGCCCCGTAATGCCATGGGACAACATTAATGCTTTCGAAGGGTATCGGCCCAGCTTTGGTGATGGTAATTATGGGCGGTCTGGGTGCAGAAATAGTTATCGTCCGACGAGGGATGGTGATGGTGGCAATCTCATCATCTTGCTTCAGCATTACCTCTCCCGATCCGCTTTCGGCCCTTCGGCTAAACTGCAGGATTCCTTCGGTCATCAGACTTTGAATCCCCTCTATCAACTGTTCACATCCATCAGGACTAGTCGCACAGCCCATGCATAGCTCTCCACAACCTGGAAAGAAACCCCTTTTCACTAGCTTAGCTTTAACGAAGCTAAGCGGTGTCTTCAGTTCTCTGACGTCAGCCAACAAATCCAAGCTCTCGTCCTCAATAATGGCATTTACTCTACCTCCCCTATGATTCGGCATAGGGTTCTTCGTGACGTTTGGCACATTATCTGAGAAGTTGATGATCTTAGCATCCACCATATCCTGCACCTTGTGCTTGAAGGCTTTGCAATTTTCTATTGTGTGTCCTGGTGCCCCTGAGTGAAATTTGCAAGTCGCATTCGCATCATAACCTGGCGGAGGTGCCCCTGTCAAGGGAGCCAGGGTTCTCTTCTGGATTAACTGTAACTGAAGCAGAGTCTGTAATAGCTGAGCGTAGGACATGGGCAGGGTCTCGAGGTGATGGCTCGACAGAGGTGCCTTGTTCTGATACTTTCTGCACCCTTGTTGATTCGGATGCGGCTGCTGCTGCTGCTGTGGGTGGGGTTGTTGGACAACGGGGATAGTTATACTGGCCACCTGCTGGTGCTGGCCCTTGCCTTTCCTTCGAGCGTTGGACACGGCGCTCGTCTCTCCTTCCCGCCTTTTGCCACCATACGGTGTCTTTCCTCCTCCAGATGAGGACAGATCACCTTGGATTTTCCCCAGTTTGATCCCATTTTCAACGTGCTCACCCGTGATAATGAGATCTAAGAAGCTTCCAGACATACTACTGACCAATTTCTCATAATAAACCCCTGGAAGGGTGGCTACAAACATTTCCACAAGCTCCCGTTCAACCATCGGCGGCTGAACCCTGGATGCCAATTCACGCCACCGCTGGGCGTATTCTTTGAACCCTTCGTTGTTCCTTTGCGACAGATTCTGCAGTTGGACTCGGTTCGGAGACAAGTCGCTGTTATATTGGTAGTGGTGAACAAGTGCTTCAGCAAGTTCCTTCCACGTGCGCACACTGGTAGGTTCCAGACCCATGTACCATTCGAGGGATGGCCCAGACAGACTGTCTTGAAAGAAGTGCATCAGCAACTTCTCGTCCTCAGAGTGAGCTGACATTTTCCGGTAGTATGATCTCAAGTGGACGCGGGGGAAAGTGGTGCCCTTATACTTTTCAAAGTCAGGTACCTTGAACTTGGGAGGCACCTTGAAATCAGCAATTAGTCCCAACTTGGACATGTCAACGCCCATAGTGTTTTGGTTCTCGAAGTTCCTCATCTTGTCCTCGAGTGCCTTAAACCTTAGCCGTGCTTCAGCAGTTAGCTCGCCTTCAGAACCTCTCTGTGAGAACACATCGTATTGATGGTCTTCTAACCATGGCTGAGGCCCAAACAGATTTCCTACACCTGCATTGCCGTTGCCCAACCCAACATTGACGTTAGCTTCAAAATTCCCATTACCGACGCCGGTCGTATTACCATTGAGTCCCATATTAGCTATCACATTGTCGTTGGCACTGCCATTCCCCCCGGTCACGGGGACGCCATCCTGAGGAGTTTCAACAGGTGGAGGGGTTGGCACAGTCCCACCATGGAGTACACCATTGCTGTCGACCCTTGAAATCAGAGGCTGAACCAAGGTTCTGAGCTGATCCTGGCCGTTGGCGACCGCTTGCATGAGCTCCATGAAACGGTCCATCCTTTCTCGGAGTTCTTGAACGTCAGTTTGCATTTGCTCCATAACTCTGGCTTGATTTGCTCTGGTCGGATAGCGGTGGATAGGTCTCTGATCAATCCTGGAACAACCTGAAACAACTTGTATACACAAAAGGGTTAGAAAAACGACAAGGTGCTCATTATGCAAATGTTTCATGCAAATGCAAACGTGTGTCTATGCGTTAGGGAGATTTTCCCCCGATCCTAGTGCCTAAGTGCCAGTGCTGATACTAAGAAGTCCGAGTCCAATCATGGAAATAACATCTCATATATATAAAGCAAGCCTATCGAGGCGGTACACAATGTCACTGAGTACAAGCAGAATCAATAACGTGACCTCGACCAACAAGCCTGGTGATGGTCAACATACAACAATGATCAAAACAAAAGGAGTACAAATAGTTAAGCACGACCACGGGTGCAGAACTCTTCTAACAACCCCTTCGTTTCTGGATGATCAGGCCGAGTGAGCAACCCTTCGACGAGTAACTCCCTTTGCCTAATGGTGTATTGAAGACCTTTAACTGAGTCTTCCCATGCTCCTTCGCCGAAACAATCTTCTAACTTCCGCTTCTTGGATTCAAACATCAGCTTGCACTCCTTCAGGGTTAGCAAGAGCCTTGTTGAGCTGGCCTTCAGCGGCATATCTGTGAGCGGTCTCTTCATCAAACCTCCTCTCACTAGCCTTCACCTGGGATTTCAGCTTGGAGATCTGTTGCTTCAGCTTATCCTCCCGTTCTTTCCCGTTGGCTAGGGTGGCCTTCCAATGCTGGTTAAACTTGGACATCCTCCGGTACGCTTCATCCAAGTGCTGCTTCTTAGTGGCCAGTACATCGTTGACAGCTTTGAAGTCTCGACCCATGCGCTCGCGCTCAGCTATCTGCTTAGTCAAATCTGTCCCCAACCGGTTCACCAGCTCCGTCTGCCTCTTGAAAGAATGAACGGCTTCGCTTCTCTCGCTTCTGAGTTGAGCCAATTCTTTCTCCAATTCTTCATTTTCCTTCTTCAGCTCATCTCTCTCTGCTAACACCTGATTGTGCTGCTGGATAGGCACAGTGGTAGGCTCTTCAATCACTGGAGGGCTTTCTGGCTGTGCAGGTGGAAACGACATCCCTATAATATTTGCTCTGGCTCTGATCCAGGTCGCATACGGAGTGTAGGCTTGGCTATTACTTTTCCCCAGCGATGGTTTTCCCCGCTTACTGATACCATTCCAAGCGTGCTGAAGCTTAGATAACACATCCCCCTCTAGAAGACCAGTGAGGTACAGAGATTCCTGCACCTCTTCATCCTTCGGCGGAGCTCTCAAAGCATAAGCAAACTGTCGGACCAGCAAAGATGGATTATAATTGATACAACCCTTCCTGCCTATCAAAGGCACGTTCGGAAACCCGCTGCAGCTGAAGATAATCTCAGTACCCAACCTATCTCTATCAAACCAGTCAATATCCTCCGCTGACAGACTCATCAAACGCTCGGGCCACTCAACTGTGGCTGCAGACGAAGCAAAGGGACCCTTCTTGGGTAGGTGACTGTCAAGCCATCTATAGAGCAAGGGCACACAACACGAGACATTCTTACCCCTTCTGTTCTCGTTTTTGTAGTGGACTGAATGATACACATCTCCAATCAAGGTAGGGACTGGATTCCTGGATACAAAGATGTGGAAGGCGTCGAAGTCCACAAAGTCAGGCATATTGGGGAACAGAATGATGCCATATATGCACAGAGCGAGGATGGCGTTGAACACGGCCCAACATCCGTCTTTGGCGCACTGTTGAGCTTTTCCCACTAAGAACTGCAAGGAGAAACCGGGAACCTTGTTCCAACTAGACAAGACCAACTCGGAGGCCTCCAGATGAAGTGAAGGAGCTAGACTAGCCAGATTAGGCTCAGCATCCATATGAACAAAAGGTATCTGACTCTTGATAGGTACACCTAACAAATCAACATACTCCTCGAGCATGGGTGCGATAATAAAGTCCTGGAAGGTAAAGCATCTCAACGGAGGATCGTAGAACTGCAGCAGGGCGTGCAACCCATTCAACTCAAACACGGAGGGTTTACGGACCAAACTGAGCAGTTTACCGTAAGACTTTCTGAACTCATCTCTCACAGAATCATCTGCCAAGCAATCAAACCAGTCAGCTGAACAACATCAGGAGTGGGGAGTTTGTAGGCCACAGTCTTCCTCAGAGAACCCATAGTAGCACAATAGAAGGCAAGAAAACCTGAATCGGGGGAAATGGTACCTGCAACACAGACACGCGTTAATGAAATGCAAATGAGTATGCAAAGCAATGTAAAATGCAATCATGCAGTAGGAGATCAGGACGACTGTGTTGTTGAAGATATGAAGGTTCTGTATCAACAAAACCACAATACTGCTCTGTCAAGAACAACCATATATCTGATGAGAAGAAAACCCTGATATCGGACCATAAATTCTGCTCTGTCAAGAACAAACACACATCTGATAATAAGGACCTCTGATACAGGACCATAAATCTGCTATATCAAGAACAACCATATATCTGATGATAAGGACCTCTGATACAGGACCATAAACCTGCTCTATCAAGAACAATCATATATCTGATGATAAGGACCTCTGATACAGGACCATAAACCTGCTCTATCAAGAACAATCATATATCTAACGATGAGAGCCTCTGATACCAACAAAACTGATTCACTATCAAGAAAACCAGGTAGTCTGAAGGTTAAGGTTTCCTGCAACGAACCCGACCCTGCTCACAGGTATGGACCTAAACTAACACAAGTTCGGCATCCTATGCGGTCATCAGCGTCACAGACATTCAAGAGGGGTGATACGATACCTAGAAGGTGTGGCATCACCGTCTCCTGAAGCGGCCTCACTCAGCTGAATTCCAAATGATCGGTCCCCAAAGTTGACAATCCTCCAAACCAACAACCCCCTCAACCCAAAGGGTTGAAAAAGAAGTCAACCGGGAGAACCTCGTCTGAGCATGGATTTCATGAGACACTAGTGCCTGCAAAGCAAGCACGCGCCCACTAATTTCCACAACTAATGCTAGGTACACTAAAGCCTGGGTCTGGCTTCTCACTCATCAGAATGCCCCTCCCACAACAGCACAGATAATCATATCATACTGGAAATAAAAATGCGGGAAATAAAATGCGATAAATAAACACAACCCAACAAGTAATCATACAAGCGCTAGGATTGACTCTCTCAGGGGACGTTGGATCCCCAAACTGACTCGCATACGGGACGTTGGATCCCAGGAAACTATCAATTCCCCAGCAGAGTCGCCAGCTATCGCTACCGCGAAAATAAGGTGCCGGCAAAACAGAAGAGTCTCCACCTTTCGTTATTTATCCCTTAGAGCGGGAAAGGAAACGATCGGAAAAACCTGACGAAAAGGTATAAGACAAGGTCATCGCAACCATTGTCTGGGTTCGGGAGTCGGTTACGCAAGGGGAACATATTAGCACCCCTCACGTCCATCGTACTCGATGGGATCCATGCTTGTTGTGTTTATCTGACGGGTTGGTTTTATCTATCTACCTATCAAGGCTGGCTTAAAAAGAAAAGAAAATGACTCGGCAAAGCGTCGCACTTTATGCCTACGTATTCTCATCAGAGAATGAGAAATCAGAGTCAACGTAGTTCGACTAACTACGGGTTATGGGGAAGGTGGCTCGCCAATACGTCAGTATTGTGCCTACGTACTCTCAACAGGCTTGAGAGATCAGATCTTACGTAGTTCGGGATAATACGGATTACGGGAATTCAGATTCATCTGTTTTATCGAGTAGGGTTATCAACAGTTCCAACAATTTGGTGTATGCAACTCGACCCTTGGAGACTTAGGCGTTACCGTTTGTGGTAGAACGGAGAGTTAACGACACTCTTTTCTTCAGAAAAGCTTCCTTTGAATTATGGGCTCACGGGGCAAAAAGGTTTGAAGTTTGTTTTCTGTCTTTTACGGAAGAACTGTTTTTTTATGGTGTTTGCAACCAATATCGCACTAGAGACTATGACCTGAGAGTGAATGCGTCGCATGTCACCCAAAGGGTGCCATACTAAACATCCAGACCGTTGAAAAGAAACTCTCCAACAATCCTTTCTCAGATAGCTTAAGGCTCGTAACGTACGACGTCAGTTAACCTTTATTACTGTGTTTTGATTTGTTTTGAGATGAGAAGAGAGCAGGCTCAACTGAAGGGAGACTATCAAGTCCTAATGTTGTCATGCCAAGGATTCATCCTATGGTCGAGGTTTGAAACAGGGAACTCCTAGAAGTTATCATGCATAGGTTTCAACCTAAAGTTCTAATCATCACTTCCTTATCAAAGGAAGTGAGATTCCTAGGGGATCATGTCAAAGATAAACAGAAACAGATAAAGCATCAGCTTAAACAATAAACAGTAAACAACTGTAAAATGCATGCAATGCAAGTGAGGGAGGAAATGTGTGTGGGGTATCAGCCTCCACAAGCTCATCTCAACCTCAAGCCAGATATGAATAACTGCAATCATACAGAAAACAAAATGCTATCAAGCAAGATATAAGTGACTGTAATCATACAGAAGAAATGAAACTGCTATCAAGCAAACACAAACCACATAGGCAAGGGAGTTGGGCTCTACCGAATACCCGCAAGCAAAGACATACAGTAAAAATACAAGCAGAGGGAGCAACTCAACCTCTAGTGAAATCATGCTCCTAGCTTGAGTTAGTGTAGATATGAACTTATTCTAATGCATCAAGCAAATCAAACAGGTCACATCAATACAGTTGCACAACTAGCAAACAGACAGGAAAAAGAAAGCAGATCAACAGCTTCCACAACTTCACAGCAAAGCTCCTCTGACAACAGTTCAGTCCTCATTCTTCAACTAACCTTCAAGGCTATCATCTTCAATAGCAAGTATCAACTTGCTTCTACAAGCTTCTAACACATCAAACATAAGTATCAACTTATTCCCTCTTCTCCAAGCCTCAGCTCTTCAGTAAATTCCACCTTCAGGCTTCACTCCTAATATCAAGTATCAACTTGACTCCTTCAGGCTCTCAAGGTATCAACATAAGTATCAACTTGTCCTTTATTCCTCAAGCCTCAGCTCTTCACTCAATCTCAATTTGATCTTCTTCACAAGTGTCAACTTGTTCTTCTGGACCTTCAGGCTTCAGTTCTCTCCTCTTTACCAGTATCAACTAGTTCCTCTTCATCTACAAGCTTCAGCTTCTCAGAGCAATCTTCAAACACAAAGAAGTATCAACTTCCTTCAATCTTCTTCAAGCAAGGAACTCCATCCTCTAACAAGGGAGAAATATTCATCTATCAAGAGCAAAGTTTGGATAATTGGTAGCAGGGTGAAGACCAAAGGTCACCACTAAGCATCCTATCATCAGAGAAAGGGACCCTCAAAGGTTCTACCAATTTGCAAAGAGCCACACATCCTACCAAAGGAGGGATGATGCCTTTACAAAGGGACCTTACATCATAGGGAGGAATGGAATTGATCAACATATTCCATATTTATGAAGGAAGAGAATCTATCTAGAAGCTCTGCCTACAAACCCTAATCTTAACACCTAATCAACACTACACCAAAAGAAGGGAAGATCTTCACATCCAAGCTTCTTCAATCAATCCATTGCATCTTCCACTTTTCTTCACATCATCCAAGAACAAGCAAAGCAAAACCCTAATCTAAGGGAACTAAAGAAGTCAATCTAGTTGAATTAGTGCATTAGAATCATCTAAAGTTAGCATCTAAACTAAAATCTAACAAAAATAGTAAACTACATTGAAAATTCCTACAAAAATTCCTAAGGGATCCTAATCCAATCATGAATATGTCCTACAAAAATCAGAGGTTGAATCATCCACCAAGCTCTAGAAATAAAATCTAAACCATAAGGTATCAACCATAAACCCTAAAAATGGAGCACCTAAAGTTTCAACCTAGAACTACCACCTACATTCATCACAAAAATGTGAGAAAAATCTATGGGGAGCATGCATATCTATGCTAGCTACTCACAAAGAATCAAGGCCAAAATCATCATCACATGATCAAACCAAATTCAACAAAATCAACCATCAAACATGATTATTTCAATATCAATTAAAATGTAAAATATCCCATAAAATCAGAAAATGCATGAAATAATAATATTTTTTATCTAAAAAATACTAGATGCAATCATGAATCCAATGCAAAAAGAATGGGATCAATTGAGTTATTTTTCCATTTTTTATGAATTAATCACTAACCATGAATAAAATGGAAAATAAAAGAAAATCCAAGGAAAATAAACAAACGCGTGGTGTAGATAGCAAGGCAATCCAGTTCATTTCCCAGACTGGGCCACAAAGGGGGTGTGGTTATCAATTCTGACTCAAGCCCAAAACCAACTGATTAATGAAACGCTGCGTTTCATTTTAGTCTCAGAACTCCTTTACAACTTTTCCTGCACGCATGGCCATTGGATCTTCACCTAGTCAAAGGTCCTACCTTGATCCAAGGGCTCTGGGGTCATCTTCCCCAATTTGAATCTCTGCAACTCAGGTCACCTGCACGCCATAGTCACCGCCGGTGACTTTATCCGGTCGTCATCTCACAACCCTAACTTGCTATAGAATCCACCATACGCCACGATTCCTTGATGAATCTTGTTCCAAATCTCACAAGGAATCCATTCATGCCCTTAATTCACTCTAAAACCTCAAGATTCGCAAGAACACCATCTCAACCGAAAATGGTAACAACCCTAATTGGTCACTAATTCTCAAATTAATGATCCCTAAACCTTACTACACCATTCTACTATGCATCTAACACCCTAATTCTTCTTAATTCTACCCAATTTAAGCTGGAGATTAAAAGTTACTAACCTGAGAATTCCGTGTGCACAGAGGTAGTAAACCTTCAAATCAAGCTCTCAAATGCTCCAGACTCCTTCAATGAATCAATTCCAAGCTTCTGTATGCAATGAAATGGATGGAAATGCTCTGAATTCTTGGAACCAACTCTGAGTTGCAGGTGACAAAATCTGAGATCAAGAACACTATTCAGCCACGAATTTGCCTTGATTATGATCTGGAATCATTCACTAGCATCCATGGAAGTGATTGCAATCAAGAAAATGGATGGAAAGTGAAGAAAATGGTGTAACCGAATTCAGTTGCAAGCAAGAATTTTCCAATCTCAATCTCTATTCTCTCCTTCAATTATCACCAACCTTCAATCTGAACCTCTTCTACATCATATATAGAACATGTATGAATGATCTAGAAAGTTCTAGATCCTTCTAATGAGAACTTCAATATCTCACTTCATGGAAATTTCAATCTCATGGTATGCACACATCAATTCTGCTAGCAGCTTGTATTCACACTCATTCTCTTTCAATTTCTCTCCTAATGGTATTTTGGATGTGTTTGGATTGGAAGGAACCTTGTTTATGCCTTGAATTTTGGTTTGGCAATTGTTACTTAAGATGTAAGTAACTACTTTTCAAAGCAAGTCCACAAATTAAACCTCAAGTCAAAATTGTGGTAATACTAATGTTTTTAAAATGTGTTTTAGAACCAAAATGACATATTACATGCCTTGGTTTGGACATGTAGATCAAAAATACTAATTTCCATCTTTAGTTCATTTGAAAATCACCCTTATTTTAATCCATTTTTGTGATTTTGTGAAGCAAGCTATTCCAAGCTCTCATGACCTCTTGGTTAGCCTTAAAACATCATTTTGAACAAGTTTGATGTTGAACATTTTCCCATTTGAAGCTTGCAAATAGGAGTTATGGCCTTATGCTTGAAATGACCTATAATCTCCAAATGACCAAAATACCCTTGACTTGTCAAAGCCATAACTTGAGTTCTACAAATCCTATCAAGGACTTATAGTACTCTCTAGAAATAAAAGAGGATAAGGAACAACATTCATGTTGACAAAAAGTTCATAGGAATCATCCTTCTAGGGCAAAAGTTTCATGCAAGTTGGACAACTTTCAAGCTCCAAATTCACATACCTCAGATGACCTGTAACTTGTCAAAGTCATAACTTGAGTTCTACAAATCCTATCAAGGACTTCTAGCACTAAAATTAAAGCTAAGACCATGCTCTCCAACATTCATGTTGGGGGCAAGATGAGATGACAATCACATCTTGAGCTATACTGCCTTGAAGATAGGGATCAAACTAGGGGATTTTACACTGTCAAGCCTTAGAAACCCTAGCTTGAAACTTCTCAAACTCTTCAATCATGGTGATTTGACCTTGGAATCATCCCTATAGCAAAGAAAAGTTGAGCAAATTTTGGGGTGCAGCAGCTCAATGTTGCACCCCAAAATTTGCCCAACCTTTTCTTTACCTAGCTCATTAAGAGGAGGTTGCCAAAGGTTCTAAGCCTAATCAAGAGCTTGTATCCAAACTATCAAGTGCTTATTATTACCAGAGGAATGTCAAAGCCCATTAAAGGAGAAGATGGTTAAGATTAGTGCATCTCCTGTCTTAGGGGTTAGTGAAAGTCATCAGAGGATTATGAGTCCATGGTTATGGATGGAGAGTATTGTGAGAGCTCATTGAATTCCTTGAGGTTAATTAAGGAGTTTATACATGTCATTATATCCCGTACAAGAAGCCACAGCCAAAGGGGGTGTAGTTAGGGTTCTCACCTGGTTAACCCCAAGTCAACTATGCAATTGGAGGAGTTTGAGACTCAATTCCAAGTCTTGGTGATCATGAAATGTTGTGTTGATACACCTAAGATATTATTCCAAGATCAATTCATCAATACTCAAGAGTGTGAGAAGTTGCTAAGCTAGGGTTTCTAAGCTTTGTTAGTGTAAAATCCCTTGTTCAGTGTCTAACTTCAAGACCACATATCTCAAGATAGAAGTTTCATCTCATCTTGACACCAACATGAATCTTGTAGGGCTTGTTCTTAGCTTTCTTTTGAGTACTAGAAGTCATTCATCTGATTTCTAGAACTCAAGTTATGATGTAGACAAGTTACAGGTCATCAGATGAACGTGATTTTGGTCAACAAAAGTCAACCAACTTCCAAGACACTTTTGACCTAGAAGTATGTTTCTCCTCATCTTGACCCTAACATGAAATTTGTTCCTTGTGATCTTAGATTTATAAAAAGTACTAGAAGTCCTCAATCTGATTTGTGAAGCTCAAGATATGAAGCTTGCAAGGCAGGGGTATTTTGGGAAACTAAGATTATAGGTCACTTTCATTATAGGTCAATTTCACCACTTTGCACATCTCAAATGAAAATCTTTCCAACATAAAAGTTTCTCAAAATAGGGTCATTTGCTCAACCTAACATCAAGGAACCATGTATTTGGCTTGGATGGGAGATTTGATGAAGGAATTTTCATATAAAGGTCATTAAAAGCAAAAAAATCAAATTAAATCATAATGAACCAACTTTGTGCAAATTTGTGCATATTTTGAGTGCATTACATATTCTAAACACAATGGTATTTTTGGATTTGCAAATTGAGGTTCAAAATTATGGCATTGTACATGTTTCTTCATCTTGAAGTAACATAATCAAAATCATCCATTGATCTCATTTCAAGGAAGAGGCCTCCACCATTGGATTCAGTGTGACACATGCAAGTTATCTGAAGCAATTCCAAGGCATGAACAGATCTGTTTTCGTGCACTACATGAAGCTCCAAGTGAGGAAAAATTGAAATTCAATTGGGCTGATTTAGGCTTCCATTGGGCTTTTGATCCATCCAAGTCAATTCTATATAACACCCTGATCACGTACAGCCAAAAAGGAGAGGTTTTTGAGCCAAATTCAGTTATGAAACAGTTGGAGCAGTTGGAAAAAAGTGAGATTCGAGTTTGCACATTCTTGGGGATTCAAGAAAATTTGTTGATCATAACAGTTCTAGGAAGATTCATTAAGTGATTCTGGATCAAAAGCATCAAGAACTCAACACTTTTGAAGGCTCAGTGGAAGCTCTCCACTAAGTAAGCTTTCAATCAACAATTCTCTCAATTCATGATGAAATTGAATGCCATTTTTGTATGATTATGTTCCTTGAGATGCCTAGATTGATTCTGGATGGTTTTTAGGTCTGTTTGTTGCAATTCTTGAAATGGCACATGAACTTTAGGTCTTCGATTTGGCTTGTTCTTGGACTAAAAATGGAAATAAATACTGCATTTATGATGTGTGTAGCATGATGATTCGATTGGTATAGTGAATTGCTGGTTTCATGAACTTTTTTGAAGCACCACTGTTCATTGTGGCCGGAGAAGATGACCGGAGATCCCTCCGGCCACCGTCTGGTTCTTCCCTATCTTTTTCCCTTTTAAATCCTCAGATGAGTTGTGGCGTGTTCATGGCCCTTAGATCACGTTTGAAATTTAGACTTGGACCTGATCTCACGACTGAGACCATTTATTATTTTATGCTGAATTGGTTTAGCTTACGTGGCATCATATTGCCCCTTGGATGCCTCGACTGTGAGTGCATCGTATGGGCAGGATTTGTTTAACTCTGTTCAAATAAAACAACATGTTTCATGTGCGCGCCTCTTAGACACAAGATTGTTGACCAGTCATTGTAGTGAGTGGCTGAGATTCGTTCTTGTGTTATGTTAAAATCCTTTAGCACGCGTGTCATGATATGAGCTATTGGATCATTGACTAGTATGTGGAGCGTGTGGCTCAGTTTGAATAATTCATTTGGCTGACCTTCTCATGTTGACTGGGCCTAAATGTTATCCACACCCCCTTTGTGAAGCCCATAAGAATTACATGCGTATCCCTTGCTATTGACACCAACATTTATTCATTTTAATTTTCTTTTCTCCTATTTTTCATTTTACTTGCTGTTTGCATTTTAATTCATTTAAAAATGTTAAATAATCCCAAGAGTCATGAGAAAATGCATTTAGATATTTTGACATGTAATTGAATTTTCCATATTTTTTTAATTGATTTTCCATTTCTTTTTTCATTTAATTGGATATTTTCTTTTTAGTATGCTTTTGTAAATGTGGAAAATGACATATCTTCTTGCTTGATTTTATTTTATGAACAAAATTCAAAATAAATGCATGAAACTTTTTGAGCATATTGATGACACCTTAATTGATTTTTAGGTTTTTTTATCTCTAATTTTAGATATCATTTGATTAGGCTTTGGATTAATTCTTTAGAACCCTTTCTTTTGGCTTTGTCCATAGAGCACCTCATGACTTTGCCTTCTGTTGGCATAATTAGACTTAGAATTTCCTTCTCAAATTTGGACCCCTGGTTCCTAATACCAGAGGGGTCCCTTAGGATTTTTCTTAGAATTTTTAGGTGCACTTTAATATTTTTGGTAGATTTTATATTATGGCCTACATTTGTGTGGTTTCAACCTTACCACGTGCCTAGTTTTCATTTTGTGTGATCTTTTTCCAATGCTTGTACATCCAAATCTTCCATGTTCATATCCTATACATCTTAAGGCACTTGTATGTACATTGTCAAGGCTAAATCCTATTCACATCTTGTTCCTAACTAGTCCTTAACCTAGGCTTCTTTAGGACTTTCCTTTAGTCTTTCCATAAGAATCCCTTGAATGATTTCCATCTTTACATGATTCATCCTTCAATCCTTTAGTCCTACCATCTTAAGATCCTTCTTGTGAGAGCCTAATTCTTCCTTAAGAAGAACTCTGTGCATTCCATGAGAAGTTTGAGCCTTTGAGGACTCAAGTGCTTTGTACACTTATTCTTTCTAGTCCTACCATCTTAGGATCCTTCTTGTGAGAGCCTAGTTCTTCCTTAGGAAGAACTCTGTGCATTCCATGAGAAGTCTGAGCCTTTGATGGACTCTAGTGTTGATACACATTGAATATAGTGGGTTCCCTTGGTTCACACTGTGCTTCTTCTCCAACCCCTTAGTCCTATGACTTAAGGATCCCACTGGTGAGAGCCTAGTTCTTCCCTAGGAAGAACTCTGTGCATTCCATGAGTGGTAGATTCTTTGAGGACTATTCCTGTGTGATGAATTTGGTTGAGTGCCATAGTGATTTCCTTAGGTTTTCACTCTGCTTCCCATCATCATTCCCTTCTTTCTCCATCATGATTGTGTGATGTTGTGCATTAGGATAGAGATAGGCATATGATAGCTTTCTCTTTTCACTTTCTATTTGCATTTAAAGGTTGAGGTTTCCTACCTTTGCTTGGTTATTTCTTTTCCCTTTGTGTTTGCTTGTTTGCATTAAAGGTTGAGGTGTCCTCCCTTGCTTGTACTGTTGCATTGCACGTGCATTCATTCAGACTTTACATTTCAGTTGAATAATCATGATGATTTCCTGTTGTCATCCTTCCCATTGTCATGATCCCTTAGGTTCTCACTTCCTTGTGTAAGGATAGTGATGATAGACACTAGGTTATAATCCTTTGTATGATAACAGTAGGATAGATTCCCTTTCTAAACTCAATCTTAGGACCATCTGGCATGAAACATTAGGGTTTTGCTTAGTTCCCCTTAGAGTTCCTTTCTCTTTCTCATCTCAAAATCACTTCAAAATACATAATAAAGGTTAAGGATTATTGTACGTTACGAGCCTTAAGCTACTTGGGAAATGGTGATTGGGGGGCTTCTCCTCAATTACCTAGACTGTTTAGCATACGCCCTTAGGACGATATACGACACATTCGTTCCTAGGTCATAGTCGCTAGTACAATATGAATTATAAACATTCATTCAAAACAATTCTGATAAAATACTCCAAAAACAAACATTCAAACTTCCTTTTTCCCTGTGGGGTTCTTTAATCAGGAAAATCTTTTCAGATAAAAGAGTGTCGTTAACTCTTAGTTCTACCGCAAACGGTAACGCCTAAGTCTCCGAAGAGCGAGTTGCATACACCAAACTGCTAGAACTACCTGTTAACCTTACTCGGATAAAAAATGGTTGAACAAACCTGTGTTCTCCTTATCCTGAACTACATAAGCTCTGATCTCACATACCTGTTGAGAGTATGTAGGCACAAGACGCAAGGTCTTCGCGAGCAACCTTCCCCCATGTTTTAGTCGTAGTTAGTCGAACTACGTTGACTCTGACTTTCCCATTGCATGAGGGAATGCGTAGGCCCAGAGCGCCGCTGCTCTATCGAGTCCTTTTTATATTTCTTTTGACCTGGACCTGTAGTTAGATAGATAAACAACCCTTTAGATAAACAAACAAGCGTGGATCCCGTTGAGTACAATGGATGTGAGGGGTGCTAATACCTTCCCCTTACATAACCGACTCCCGAACCTGAGATTTGGTTGCGATGACCGATCTTATCCCTTTTCGCTAGGTTTTTCCTGATCGTTTAATTTCCCTCCTTTGGGATAAATAACGATAGGTGGCGACTCTTTTGTCATTGTCGGCACCTTTTTTCGCAGTAACGACAACTGGTGACTCTGCTGGGGAGTTCAACGGTTCCCTATGCGAGTCAATCCTAACGCTTGTTTGCTTATCTTTTGGGTTTTGTACATACATGTTGTACTTTATTTACTTCCGCACTTTATTTTCCCACTTTTTTTTTTCAGAATTATATATTATCATTATTGTTATGCTGTGGGGAGGGAAGTTCTGATGAGTGATAAGCCATACCCACGCTTGAGTGAAAACATAGCATTAACAGTGGAGATTAGTGGTGAACTTGCTTGCTTAGCAAGCACAAGTTCCCATGAAATTCACGCTCAGACGAGATTCTCTTTGATGACTTCTTTTCTGGCCCTGAGGGCTCGACGAGTTGTTCGATCTGAGGATTGTCGACTCTAGGAACCGATCATTTGTGATTCAGCTAAGTGAGGCCTCTTCAGGGGATGATGATGCTAAACCAGAAATGGTGAACGTATCATCATTTCTTGAAAGTCTGTGACGCTGATGAACGCATAGGATGCCAAACTTTATCAATGGATAGGTCCATACCTGTGAGAGGGACTGGGTTATGCAGGAAACCTTGACCGTCAGACAACCTGGTTTTTCTCGACAATATGAATCAGTATTCTTGGTACTAGAGGGTTCCTATTATCAGATCTGTGTTATGTTTTCGTCGAAGCAGAACTTTGGTCCTTCAGTCGACAGCACAACAATCTTGATCCCTTGTTGCATATTTGCATTTGCATTTGCATCATCCTAGCATATTTGCATTTTGACATACATGTTCTTGTATTTCCAAGGATCTTAACTTCGAGACTCGCTGTTGAGCATTAAATCTTTTCCTTGTGGTTCGTCTGTGTAAAACATGAATCGAAGCAGACAGGTTCCTTGAAAATACTCGAACATGACATTCGCATTTCATTTGTATAACAGGTGTTCGAGGCTGGGTTGCGTTATCTTGATCTGATGTTCTCTTCAGAATTTCAGACATCAAGAAGTTGAATATGGAACAGGTTCAAGCAGAGCTGAGAGAGGTCTGAGGCTAGATAAGAGAGTTCATGAAGGACATGGAAGCACTACGTCTGGATCAGGAGAAGCTCAAAGATGAGAACCAGCAGTTGAAGACTCAGGTAGGCTTGATCATGGAAGTGATAAGGAAGGTGCTCAGAAAGGAAGGTGACCAGGTACCTAAAGCTGCAGTAGAGATGCTCGCTTCGCTTTTGTCTATAGAACCTATGCTAAGGCATGAAAAGCCTAAGAGATCTTCCGCACAACTTAGAGCTCCAGAATTTTCTCGTCAGCAGCTACGTCCTGCCTCCCAGGATGGTCCTAAGGCTAAAAAGTATGCTCAAAGATCGAGACATTCTGTCAGAATCTTTGATCAGATACCCATGACCTATGCTCGATTGTTGCAACTATTACTTCAGCTTCGTTAGGTTGAGCTATAAACCCTGTCTTCGCTTACAGGGACCCCACCACCAGGCTATAATGCAAGTGCCCATTGTGATTTCCACTCTGGGGCACCGGGGCATAACATTGAGGACTGTAAAGCTTTTAAGCACCAGGTCCAGGATTTAATTGATTCGAAGACGATTGAATTTACGTCGGGCGGCGTAAGCATACCAGAGGGTGTTAGTCCATGTATTACAAAAGAGGTAGATACTCTTGCTCTCCCCCTCAAGTTGCATCGGGTCAAGAGTATATGCTGCAATCTATGATCCCAGAGTCCCATTGCCCGCAGTTGTTGCCATTACCTGGGACAAGCCTAAGGATGAAAGTGCCTGAGCAAAAGGAGTCCCTGATATCTCAGACTCACCCTCCAAACATTTCAATTGGTCAGGGTCAGCAATCTCCAAGGTCCACACGTCAGAACCAACAGTCATATCGCCATCAACAGGAATGGCACACCAAGCAAAGACCAAGGAAGCCAGAAAGGCATTTTACTCAGTTGCCGGTGTCGTACAGTCAGTTGTTTCTAGATTTAATCCAAGCCAGAATGATAGTGCCATAGAAGATTTGTCCTGTGGTCCCTCCGTATCCGCCAGGTTTTGTTGGCAACGGCCGTTGCGAGTACCACGCTAGGGCGCAGGGGCACTCGACCGAAGACTGTAAAGTGCTCAGAAGCAAGATTCAGGCACTGCTGTGCTCTGGTATGATCTCTATTGCACGTCAAGGATTCAAGATTAATGATCTCCTTTCATCCAGTCGTGGTAGCTCCACAGTTCATGTTGTGGAAGAATTCACTGGAAGCAGATCATAAGGGTATCAGACTACCTCCAACAAACAATTTTGAAGATGGCTAATTCGCCAACAAGTCAAGGTTGAAAGCCCAGTTCCGAGAAGCTGACAATTTTCATTTCATCCTGTCATTTCTTTGCATTTGTAGTTTCTTTCCTGTCTATACACAAATCTCGTTTGTAAAACTTGTATTGTTGTCAATTGATATTGATAATGAAATAAATATGCATGTTTTGAATTAATCCATGCGTGTTCACTCTATTGCTTTCGTTTATTTCAAACATTTGTTTAAGCGGAATCCAGGGGAGGATGACAAAATCGAAAGATGCGTAAGCTTTTGTATGCTTTTGGATGAAAACCTGTTGATGATGTACAGGCATTGTTTCAAATCCACAAACACCTGAGATATAAGGAAGATAATCCCTTGTCAACCTCTTTGAGCCTAGTAGTAGGAGTTTCTTTCTAAAAACGAAAAACCCTCCATCTTAACCTGGGGCAGGGTAGGTGTCAGCTAATTTGACCGAGCATTAAAATTACAAAAGGAGTGGTCCCGTTAGAGGACAAATCACACCCGTATAGGTCGTACCTAAAAAACCGCAGTGGTTAAGCCTTGCCGATAAGGAGTGAAGCAGTCATAACCTCTTTTTAAACAAGTCAGACGAGCCAGTGTCACAAGATTTGTTCAAAAAAAAAAGAGAGAAGAAGAAAGAAAAGAATCAAAAGAAAAGCCCGCTATGTCGAATCTTGCAAACAAGCGACTTAGGCAAAAATGAGGGCACCCTGCTGGACTTCAAAATCGAAGAAACTCAAAAGAGTTAGTCCATGCAAAAATTAGGGGAAAACAAAAAAACGAAAAGAAAAAAGGATTACAAAATAAAAATCCTCAAACAAGAACGAAGTCGTGTGACTCCAGGCACCAAAGACGAAAAGCGAGTGATTGTCGCTCCGAAAACGTGTGATTCCCTGAACCATCGCTCATATCAGTCAACCTTTGGAAGGTGAGTGCTCGTGTCGAGTTAGCTGAACGTAGGATTGGAGAACATCAAGGAGTATTGGTGGGTTAGGATAGACTTTGAGCCTTTATCCTTCCTTTTAACTGTGAACCTGGCCACGTTACAACCTGAAAAAGTCCTAATTGAAGCAGGTTTGTTTCAAAAGCATACTTCGGTAAAGATCGCCTCGAAACTGACTCCTAAAAGGATTCCTCTTACCGTGTTGGTACTAATGTTGACATTCTGATAAATGATTTATTCACTTTATGTCACAAATTTTTTTCAGTGAACAGAATTGGATTTCGAAACTGTCATATGCATTGCATTTAATATATCTTTTATGCAAAACAATTTGTTTTATTTACGAGTAAGCGCTTGACAACAGGAAAGTTTCCCCAATGGAAAGTTTGATCAGGATAAAATGCAGAATACCTGAATACTCCGGTGAACTGGGGCAAGCTATATCAGATGATCACATCATGGGAGTCAACCATCCAAAAGTCAGTTAATCCGGGGCAATCAGGTCGAGATTCGATGAATCTCTCAAGGGTACTGCTCCCCAAATCTGCCAATTAGGGGCAAAGCCATTGCAAGGCTGGGGCGGACCACCTCAGGAGCGCGAAAGCCATTCTCGATCAGAGAGCGATTAACTTGAAGCACCTTTATGAGGTTCAAAACATTGAGGCTGTTCATATCAAACCGCTAGAGTACAGAAGATCTCAGGTTTCCCTTCGAGAGGATGTTACGAAGATCCCACAGGCTGGGGAAAATTGGAAGCGAAGGAACCATTCCTCTCCATATCTGTAGAGTTTATCACAAGTTGTTAAAGATTCTGGGGCAAGCCATCTCGAGTTTGATTCATGGCAAGCTTTTCTGTTCAAGAGATCAGATTTTTGCAAGGTCATTACCCTTGGGGCATCTGACAGAAGTGTATCCTCATCAAATCCTCAGTAGAGGCATATGCAGAGTATTGAGCCTACTCCTCAGCATATTCAGTTGTGTTTCCCTACAGAGTATGAATGTCGGACTGTGAGCATTGATTTGTCTCCCCGAGCGGAGATAGATTCTCCCCAACCAGAGTCCAGCAGTTGGAGTTGGCATCTCTATCCCCAGTAGAGAGGTATGCATGTTAAAAGGAGCAGTTAAGTGTGTGCCCTATCCCCGACAGTGGTCGTTACACCGTTAATCTCCACAGATTGCAGGTAGGGGCTTACTCTTCAGCGAGTCGAGATCAGGTTTCTTTCTACCTAGTAGGTATGGGATCTTCCCCTAGCAGTGGGTTAACACGCAGTTTTCTTTAGCAGATTGTCTGTAAGCTTTCAGCTCTCAATAGTTCAGACCAAGGTCTCCAGCAGAGTTGATTTCTCCGCAGAGTTGTGTTTTTCGGCAGGTAAGTTTGATTCTAGCGTCTGGTTGTCTATCCTCGGCCGAATTTACATTTCCCCAAGAGAGCCGAATCCTGGAAGGCCGTTCAGGCCATTGTTTGTCTTCTCCAGCAGGCGAGAGTAGTTGAATAGTTGCTATATTTCCCCATCGGAGTCCGTATCTCCAGGAAAGTTCTATCTGCGAAGGCCATGCATCGCATCTTTTCCTCCGCAGTTTGTGGTTCGTATACCCAGTTGAGCAGGTACAGGTTCTCGTAGAACTTTGTTTCAAAGCAGAAAAGCCGCCCGAGGCTCGTCTCCCCAGGTTAAGTCCAATTGAAATTGAGGTGTTTCACCTCCCCAATAAGATGATTCCTTCTCCTCGGCAAGGTGGCTCCACCTCCTTGACAGGAGGGTTCTCCCTTCAGCATTTATTTTGCTGATTTGGTTCCATAGCATTTTTGCATGCATGCATAGCATCTACCCTAAACGCGTAACATTTCCACGTCATGTGGAGCATTACGCCATTGTCGAACATATGCACGTGAAGCATGAGCTAGGTGGGTACCGTTCTTGTGTGCAGGTGTCTCCAGCAGAGTTGCTCAAATAAGTTCTCCAGAATCCTCAACAGAGTTGTTTAGATAAATTTCTCCTCATCGCTCATCAGAGTAGTATGGTTAAAGCTTCTCTTTGCAAGGGTCTGACGACAATGTTAGTGGCTATCCAATTCAGATGAGGTGTTTATGATATCTGACGGTGATGTCAAAAGTTTACCAAGATTGTGATTCTCCATTTATATGGCGGTGATGTAAGGAGGTTATAGTTTACCAAGATTGTGATTCTCCATTTATATGGCGGTGATGTCAGGAGGTTATCAGAGAAGATTGCTTGACGACAATGTCAGAGGTTTATCAGCTTCATGCTTTATTTGGCGGTGATGTCAGTAGTTGGTTACTAACTTCAGGGATGACTAGTGGCGAGATCAGGAATGTTATCCCCAACAGAGGATTGATGGTGATGTCAGATGATTTCCTACAATTGATTAGTGAATCTTGACGGTGAGTTCAGGTGTTTATCAGATATTTGATTGTCTGATGACGAATTCAGATGCTCCATCTTGGCGGTGAGGTCAGGTGTTTATCAGATATTTGATTGTCTGACGGCGAAGTCAGATGATCCATCTTGGCGGTGAGGTCAGGTGTGTATCAGATATATGATTGTCCGACGACGAAGTCAGATGCTCAATCTTGACGGTGAGATCAGATGTGTTCTGGGTAGTGTGGTTATCTGGCGGTGAGGTTGGAAGGTTATCGATGGAGTTTTGACAGTGATGTCAAACATTTACCAAGATTGTGGTTCTCTATTTACTTGGCGGTGATGTCAGGATGTTATTGGATGATGGTTTGCTCGAAGGCAAGGCCAGTGGTTCATCAGCTTCGTGTTTTATTTGGTGGTGATGTCAGTAGTTGTTATCAACTTAGTGGAAACCCGGTGACGAGGTCAGGAACATTATCCCCAACAAAGGATTGATGATGATGTCAGATGTTTCCCGTCGACTTGAGGTCGATACTTGACGGTGATGTCAGAGGGGTCCCTTTGACTTGAGGTTGGTACTTGACGGAGTTACTTGAGGATGTTCTCCAGAATCCCCAGCGGAGTCCGAAATTTCCCTTAGACTTGATGAGGAAGTCAGACAGAGATGTCGGGAAATTACATCCCTATCAGATTTCAGACGATAACGTCAGAAGTTTCCCTTTCGACTGAAGGTCGATACTTGGTGATAAAAGCATATATTTCCTTACAGACTTGATGACGAAGTCCGACAACGACTTGATGATGAATTCCGGAAGCGACGCCACAAATGTTTTACAGACTTGATGACAAAGTCCAACAACCATGTATTTCTTCCAGACTTGATGACAAAGTCCTACAACGACTTGATGACGAAGTTCAATAGGATTTTTTCTTATGGACTTGATGACGAAGTCCAACAACAACGACGATTTTCTCTCTATGATGAAGTCTGACGATGACAAATGTTTCTCAGACTTGATGATGAAGTCTGACGATGACAAATGTTTCTCAGACTTGATGATGAAGTCTGACGATGACAAATGTTTCTCAGACTTGATGACGAAGTCTGACAACGACAAATGTTTCTCAGACTTGATGACGAAGTCTGATAACGACAGAAGCGTTCTTACAGACTTGATGACGAAGTCTGACAATGACTTGATGACGAAGTCCGACAGTGATGCCAAACGTTCTTCCAGACTTGATGATGAACTCCTACAATGACTTAATGAGGAAGTCAGACAGAGATGTCAGAATGTTTCTTACCGGCTTGATGAAGAAGTCTGGAAGCAATGTCAGAAATTTTCTTCCAGACTTGATGACGAAGTCGAACAGCGATGTTAGAAGTATACCTACCGAATTGATGACGAAGTTCGACAAAGGTTTCTTCTCGACTTGATGACGAAGTCCTACAGCGATGTTAGAAGTATACCTACCGACTTGATGATGAAGTTCGACAAAGGTTTCTTCTCGACTTGATGACGAAGTCCAACAGAGATGTTAGAAGTATACCTACCGACTTGATGATGAAGTTCGACAAAGGTTTCTTCTTGACTTGATGACAAAGTCCAACAACGATGTTAGAAGTGTTCCTCCGACTTGATGACGAAGTCCGACAGTGACACCAAAATTTCTTCCAGACTTGATGATGAAGTTCAACAGAAATTTCTTCCTAGACTTGATGACGAAGTCCGACAAATGTTTTCTTACCGACTTGATGATGAAGTCAGACAGTAATGTCAAATTTCCTTACCGACTTGATGAGGAAGTCCGGAGGTGATGTTAAGAAAGTCTTCCAGATGATGCAGAGTGCCTGACGGCAGAATCAATTATCCTTTATCAATTACTGAATAATCAGTGGTTTCTTACCGACTTGATGATGAAGTTCGACGGTGAAATCAAATAATCTTTCAGGCGCAGTGTCAAAGATTTGAAATGGTAATTCACCAGCAGGTTGCCGTGCAACTATCATTTCAGTTTCCGGAGATCTTTTGCCAATTAGTTTGCAGTTTATTTCTACGATTGGAAAATTTCCGGGTTTATTGGTATTCAACCGTCTTTCACCTTGATTGTTTGAGAGCAGTTCTCTTCTCACCCAGTCAGGTCCAAACTGTTTGAATAGGGGCAGCTGTTGCACCCCAAAATTTGCCCAACCTTTTTTTTACATAGCTTATGTTTCATTGCATTTCATATAGCATTAACATTGGCACATCATTGTCCATGTGGCATGGGATTGAGAGAGTTGTTCTCATTAAGAGGAGGTTGTCAAAGATTCTAAGCCTAATCAAGAGGTTGTATCCAAGCTATCAAGTGCTTATTATCATCAGAGGAATGTCAAAGCCCATTAAAGGAGCAGATGGTTAAGATTGGTGCATCTCCTGTCTTAGGAGTCAGTGAAAGTCATCAGAGGATTATGAGTCCATGGTTATGGATGGAGAGGATTTTGAGAGCTCATTGAATGCCTTGAGGGTCATTAAGGATTTTATACAGGTCATTATATCCAGTATAAGAAGCCACAGCCAAAGGGGGTGAAGTTAGGGTTCTCACCTGGTTAACCCCAAGTCAACTATGCAATTGGAGGAGTTTGAGACTCAATTCCAAGTCTTTGTGATCATGAAATGTTGTGTTGAGACACCTAAGAGATTATTCCAATATCAATTCATCAATAATCAAGAGTGTGAGATGTTGCTAAGCCAGGGTTTCTAAGCTTTATCTGTGTAAAATCCCCTGTTCAGTGTCTAACTTCAAGACCACATATCTCAAAAAAGAAGTTTCATCTCATCTTGACACAAAAATGAATCTTGTAGGGTTTGTTCTTAGATTTCTTTTGAGTACTAGAAGTCATTCATCTAATTTCTAGAACTCAAGTTATGATGCAGACAAGTTACAGGTCATCAGATGAATGTGACTTTGGTCAACAAAAGTCAACCAACTTCCAAGACACTTTTGACCTAGGAGCATGTTTCTCCTTATCTTGACACAAACATGGAAG
This sequence comes from Lathyrus sativus, assembly GCA_963859935.3. Taxonomy (NCBI): domain Eukaryota; kingdom Viridiplantae; phylum Streptophyta; class Magnoliopsida; order Fabales; family Fabaceae; genus Lathyrus; species Lathyrus sativus. The sequence continues at coordinate 339,204,798 of OZ012741.1, forward strand.
TTGTTCCTTATGATCTTAGATTTCTAAAAAGTACTAGAAGTCCTCAAGCTGATTTGTGAAGCTCAAGATATGTAGCTTTCAAGGCAGGGGTATTTTGGGAAACTAAGATTGTAGGTCACTTTTCATTATAGGTCAATTTCACCACTTTGCACATCTCAAATGAAAATCTTTCCAACATCAAAGTTGCTCAAAATATGGTCATTTGCTCAACCAAACATTAAGGAACCATGGATTTGGCTTGGATGGGAGATTTGATGAAGGAATTTTCATATAAAGGTCATTAAAAGCAAAAAAAATCAAATTAAATCATAATGAAGCAACTTTGTGCAAATTTGTGCATATTTTGAGTGCATTACATATTCTAAACACAATGGTATTTTTGGATTTGCAAATTGAGGTTCAAAATTATGGAATTGTACATGTTTCTTCATTTTGAAGTAACATAATCAAAATCAGCCATTGATCTCATTTCAAAGAAGAAGCCTCCACCATTGGATTAAGTGTGACACATGCAAGTTATCTTAAGCAATTCCAAGGCATGAATAATTCTGTTTTCGTGCACTACATGAAGCTCCAAGTGAGGAAAAATTGAAATTCAATTGGGCTGATTTAGGCTTCCATTGGGCTTTTGATCCATCCAAGTCAATTCTATATAACACCCTGATCATGTACAACCAAAAAGGAGAGGTTTTTGAGCCAAATTCAGTTACGAAACAGTTGGAGCAGTTGGAAGAAAAATGAGATTCGAGTTTGCACATTCTTGGGGATTCAAGCAAATTTTTTGATCATAACAGTTCTAGGAAGATTCATTAAGTGATTCTGGATCAAAAGCATCAAAAATTCAACACTTTTGAAGGCTCGGTGGAAGCTCTCCACTAGGTAAGCTTTCAATCAATAATTATCTCAATTCATGATGAAATCGAACGCCATTTTTGTATGATTATGTTCCTTGAGATGCCTAGATTGATTCTGGATGGTTTTTAGGTCTGTTTGTTGCAATTCTTGAAATGACACATGAATTTAGGTCTTCGATTCTGCTTCTTCTTTGACTAAAAATGGAAATAAATATTGCATTTATCATGTGTGTAGCATGAGGATTCGATTGGTATAGTTAATTGCAGGTTTCTTGAACTTTTTTGAAGCACCACTGTTCATTGTGGCCGGAGAAGATGACCGGAGATCCCATCGTCTGGTTCTTCCCTCTCTTTTTCCATTTTAAATCCTCATATGAGTTATGGCGTATTCATGGCACTTAGATCACTTTTGAAATTTAGACTTGGACCTGATCTCATAGCTGAGATCGTTTGTTATTTTATGCTGAATTGGTTTAACTTGCGTGGCATCATGTTTCCCCTTGGATGCCTCGACTGTGAGTGCATCGTATGGCCATGATTTGTTTGACTCCGTTTAAATGAAACACCACATTTCATGTGCACGCCTCTCAGCCACAAGATTGTTGACCAGTCTTTGTAGTGAATGGCTGAGATTCGTTCTTGTGTTATGTTAAAATCCTTTAGCACGCGTGTCATGATATGAGCTCTTGGATCATTGACTAGTATGTGGAGCGTGTGGCTCAGTTTGAATCATTCATTTGGCTGACCTTCTCATGTTGACTGGGCCTGAATGTTATCCACACACCCCTTTGTGAAGCCCATAGGAAATACACGTGTATCCCTTGCTATTCACACCAACATTTATTCATTTTAATTTTCTTTTCTCTTATTTTTCATTTTACTTGTTGTTTGCATTTTAATTCATTTAAAAATGTTAAATAATCCCAAAAATCATGAGAAAATGCATTTAGATATTTTGACATGTAATTGAATTTTCCATATTTTTTAAATTGATTTTCCATTTCTTTTTTCATTTAATTGGATATTTTCTTTTTAGTATGCTTTTGTAAATGTGAAAAATGACATATCTTCTTGCTTGATTTTATTTCATGATCAAAATTCCAAATAAATGCATGAAACGTTTTGAGCATATTGTTGACACCTTAATTGATTTTTAGGTTTTTTTATCTCTAATTTTAGATATCATTTGATTAGGATTTGGATTAATTCTTTAGAACCCTTTCTTTTGGCTTTGTCCATATAGCACCTCAGGACTTTGCCTTCTGTTGGCATAATTAGACTTAGAATTTCCTTCTCAAATTTGGATCCCTGGTTCCTAATACCAGAGGGGTCCTTTAGGAGATTTCGTAGAATTTTTAGGTGCACTTTACTATTTTTGGTAGATTTTATATTCTGGCCTGCATTTGTGTGGTTTCAACCTTACCACTTGCCTAGTTTTCATTTTGTGTGATCCTTTTGCAATACTTATACGTCCAAATCTTCCATGTTCATATCCTAGACATCTTAAGGCACTTGTATGTGCATTTTCAAGGCTAAATCCTGTTCAGATATTGTTCCTAACTAGTCCTTAACCTAGGCTTCTTTAGGACTTTCCTTTAGTCTTTCCATAAGAATCCCTTGAATGATTTCCATCTTTACATGATTCATCCTTCAATCCTTTAGTCCTACCATCTTAGGATCCTTCTTGTGAGAGCCTAGTTCTTCCTTAGGAAGAACTCTGTGCATTCCATGAGAAGTTTTAGCCTTTGAGGACTCAAGTGCTTTGTACACTTATTCTTTCTAGTCCTACCATCTTAGGATCCTTCTTGTGAGAGCCTAGTTCTTCCTTAGGAAGAACTCTGTGCATTCCATGAGAAGTATGAGCCTTTGATGGACTCTTGTGTTGATACACATTGAACATAGTGGGTTCCCTTGGTTCACAATGTGCTTCTTCTCTAATCCCTTAGTCCTATGACTTAAGGATCCCACTGGTGAGAGCCTAGTTCTTCCCTAGGAAGAACTCTGTGCATTCCATAAGTGGTAGATTCTTTGAGGACTATTCCTGTGTGATGAATTTGGTTGAGTGCCATAGTGAATTCCTTAGGTTTTCACTCTGCTTCCCATCATCATTCCCTTCTTTCTCAACCATGATTGTGTGATGTTGTGCATTAGGATAGAGATAAGCATATGATAGCTTTCTCTTTTCACTTTCTATTTGCATTTAAAGGTTGAGGTTTCCTCCCTTTGCTTGGTTGTTTCATTTCCCTTTGTGTTTGCTTGTTTGTATTAAAGGTTGAGGTGTCCTCCCTTGCTTGTATTGTTGCATTGCATGCACATTCATTCACACTTTACATTTCAGTTGAATAATCATGATGATTTCCTATTGTCTTCCTTCCCATTGTCATGATCCCTTAGGTTCTCACTTCCTTGTTTAAGGATAGTGATGATAGAAACTAGGTTCTAATCCTTTGTATGATAACAGTAGGATATATTCCCCTTCTAAACTCAATCTTAGGACCATCTGGCATGATAACATTAGAGTTTTGCTTAATTCCCCTTAGAGTTCCTTTCTCTTTCTCATCTCAAAATCACTTCAAAATACATAATAAAGGTTAAGGATTATTGTACGTTACGAGCCTTAAGCTACTTGGGAAATGGTGATTGGGGGGCTTCTCCTCAATTACCTAGAGTGTTTAGAATACTCCCTTAGGACGATATGCGACGCATTCGTTCCTAGGTCATAGTCTCTAGTACAATATGAATTACAAACATTCATTCAAAACACTTCTAATAAAAGACTTCAAAAACAAACATTCAAACTTCCTTTTGCCCTGTGGGGTTCTTTAATCAGGAAAATTTTTTTAGATAAAAGAGTGTTGTTAACTCTTAGTTCTACCGCAAATGGTAACGCCTAAGTCTCCGAAGAGCGAGCTGCATACACCAAACTGCTAGAACTACCTGTTAACCTTACTCTGATAAAAAATAGTTGAACAAACCTGTGTTCTCCTTATATCGAACTACGTAAGCTTTGATCTCTCATACCTGTTGAGAGTACGTAGACACAAGACGCGAGGTCGTAGTTAGTCGAACTACGTTGACTCTGACTTTCCCATTGCACAAGGGAATACGTATGCCCAGAGCGCCGATGCTCTGTAGAGTCCTTTTTCTATTTCTTTTGACCTGGACCTGTAGTGAGATAGATAAACAACCCTTTAGATAAACAAACAAGCGTGGATCCCGTTGAGTACAACGGACGTGAGGGGTGGTAATACCTTCCCCTTACATAACCGACTCCCGAACCCGAGATTTGGTTGCGATGACCGATCTAATCCCCTTTTGCTAGGTTTTTCCTGATCGTTTCCTTTCCCTCCTTTGGGATTAATAACGATAGGTGGTGACTCTTCTGTCATTGCCGACACCTTTTTTCGCAGTAGCGACACTCAGTATAAAACCAAGTTTTGGTTCACGAGCTCAACCCGATGTTAAAAGCTCTCAAGGTTCAAGATCTTCCAGTGATAAAAATTTTGTTTTCTTAAAGCTTGAAGACTAACCGCTCCATGTTTCTTGTGGAAAAGAGATTAATCGCTTCAATCCATCATTTGGAAGGAAGACTCAATGTTTCTCTCTCTTGTTTGCTGTTTAGTTAGAAGTTAGCCACAAACTTCATTTTTCCTTGTACCAAGAGGGTTTGAGAGTTATAATTCTAAAAAGCTCTTAAGTTTATTGGATACTCTCAAGAATAGTTATTTCGAAGAGTATTAGGTATTTTTCTTTTGACCGAACCTCTATAACTTCCGATGTCTTCTCTCTTCCCTTATCTTTTATTTTCCACAATTTACTTTATGAATTTTATTTTTTCCGCTGCATAACTTTAAAACTTTTCTAAAATGTTTTGAAACTGTGATTTCAATACTAAAAGTTTTTCAAACTCATGTTTTTCTGAAACACATAATTCACCCCCTTCTTGTGTGTTAAGTCACATGTCAAACACTCTATAAAAGTATGAAGGAAAATGTCCTTTTTTGATTTCATGACTCTTTTTGATAAAACGGAACATGCTAATATGGTCGTCTTTATTACAATAGTTGCATTTTAAGGTCTTGCAATCAGAGGTGGACTTATCATTGCAATTGTTACTAAAGTTTTTACTGTTGTTGTTAGGTTCATAACCAAGACCGACCTTATTGTTAGAAGCTCTTTAGTTTCCTAACAAAAGATTCTAGTCGTTTTTTCCTTTAGTGAATTTATCAAGTATGTTTTGAAGATCGTCAATTTTATTTTTCCAATTGATACATTGATAAAATTTGATAGATTCATTTAAGACTTTGAGAGAGGAAGATCTTTTAATTAGATCATCTTGTTTCTCTCTAAAACTTTCTATTTCTTCCAATAGGTTTTTATTTTTCAATTCAAGGGAAGAGCTATTGACTTTTGAGACAGAGATAAATTATGTTAATTTACTTGTTTCTTTAGATTCTTACAATCTTAAAATAAGTATTTATAAGAAAGGTGAGAGGTTACCTCATTGTCTTGATAATTTTCCATGAGACAAATGTTTTCTTCTTTCTTATCTAAGGATTCCATATTATCGTTATACCAAAACATGTATACTCTCTTTTGGGATTTCTTAAACTTTCTTTGATTTTGGTTTCTTCTTGGGTTTGAGGGAAAGTTTGTCTTGTGTTCCCTTTCTCTCGTGATTGATGACATCTAGAAATGGGCGAGAAACTTTCTTCACTTTGCTTCTAGAGCCTTGAGGTTTATTTTGCATGCTTTAGGAATTCTAGCAATTTACGAAACATGAATTCCATGAATTCATTACTTTTAATTTGACACTTTTTATCTTTTGGCTCCATATCTTTAATGCTTGGGGATTTAGTGTGATATTTTTCTTCTCTTTCTTGTCACTTTATTTATCATCAGCAAGTCTTTTTAGTTCCATCTCATGTTCCTTCCATTCTCCAAAAGGAGTGTGTGTGTCCATAGTCGCTAAATCCTTGGATTCACAAATCGCAATGACTTTGGATTGCCAACTACGATTTAGGATTCAAATACTTTTTATGACTAACTCCTAATTGGAGAATGTTTTTCATAAAGTTCTCATATGATTCATAAGGATGAATCGTGTTTGCATTTGACTTATGCTATCTTTAGGTTTCATTCTGAAGAGTTCATACTCATGGGTTAATGTGCCTAACCTTGTCCTCTTTACCTCAGTAGTTCTTTGATGGGTAATTTGGAGGATGTCTCATATTTCTTTTGCTGTATCGCATTGAGAAACTCACAAAATCTCATAAATACCAAAAGTAGTAGTGATGACAACTTTCTCCTTCAAACTACGTTGTACATTTTCTTTATAATATTTGGCCCAATCCTTTTCATGTTTGTTTTTAAAACACCAGTAACTTTGTGTGTAGGAACAAACGAACCTTCATTCACATCCTTCCAAATACCACGATCCATTACTTCTATAAAAACTTCATTTTCTCTTTCCAGAAACCATACCATTCTTCATTAAAGAAAGGGGTTTATTTAATGAATAGCTTGAATTCATTTTTTCTCCTAAAAAGATTAGTCCTTAAAAAGAGTTAGGCTATGATGTCACTTGTTGGACAAATGACTTCAAGCACAAGAGGAGGGGGGGGGGGGGGGGGGGTTGAACTGTGGTATTTAAAACACATGATTACTTTTAAAATTTTTTTATTAAACTTAAAATTATGTTAATAGTTTTGTAAGAGTAAATGGAAGCAAAAAATTAAAGTTATAAATAGCAGAAATCAAAAGGGTATGGTTAAAGAGATTGCACAAGATATTTATTCAAGTTAGGCCGAATGTTAGCCTAGTCTTGTCGCCAAGAGGTCTTCTTGAGAGTTTTACTATAAACTTTGCGCTCTTGAAGGTTATGCCCGTGAACCTTTATACAATCTGATCTTGATATTTTTATAGGCTTAACCCCAACAAAAGATATCTTTCACCACAAGTTAAGCTAATGAACCTTCTTAGAGATTTCTAAGATTATCTCAATAACCAAAAGCAAAACTTTTTTCGAAAAAGCTTAATAAACTAAAACAAATATTTTATGACAAGTTTATCTCGCGAACCAAACTCAATATTCTCAAGAGTGTCACACTATCAAGAATCAAACAAACAACGCGACCACTTATAAAATTCTTCCTCACAAGCACTAAGGAAACTTTAAGTGAATGAAATATTTCCTAGAGAGAGATGGAGATATATATTAGAGAGATAAATTTAAAATAAAATGTAAATTGTTAGAAAGTGGCATGAAATGAAGAGGAGGCGAGCCTTCTTTATATAAGAGTTGGAAAATTAGAAAAGGAAATAATCCATGGGCAGAATTGATGAGCCAATCGATTGGCATAATGCTCTAATAAATTGGCCAATCCATTTTTAATTGATTACCATCCCCAAAAAGAAAATATTGGATATAAAGTCATTACAAGTCATTAAGGTGTTGTCCTAATCATTAGCCCTTCTCTAATCGATTGGCTGACTTGGAAAAGTTTTGCCAATCAATTGGCACAAGCTACCAATCGATCCATGGGAAATTTCAACATACCAATTAATTAGCATAATACAAAATTGATTGAATTAGTCATTTTTAATTGATTACCTTTCCCAACATGGAAATTTTGGATAAGGAGCCATTGCGAGTCATTAAGACACTGTGATAATTGATTGGTTAATCATTTGAGACTCTTCCAATCGATTGGCATAAGTACCAAATCAATTTCATAGTTGAAAAAGTCTTCCAATAGATTAGCTTAAGGACCTAATTGCTTGAGTAGTTCAAAAAAGTCTTGCAATCGATTGGCTTAAGGTATTAGTCGATCGGTTGGTTCAAAAATGCTTTATAAAGGAGGATAATAGTATCCTAATCAACTGAATCAGGACTGGAAACATTTTTTAGGTGTAAAAAGGTTATTAATCAAAATTTGTGTGTGTGTGTGTGTTTATGAGAGTGAGTGAGTGAGAGAGAGAGAGAGAGAGAGAGAGAGAGAGAGAGAGAGAGAGAGTTGCCTTAGAACTTAGGATTTACTTCCTTACTCTTACACAACTATGGTCACTCAGACAGACACAACTTGACGAGCTTTCACACTTTCTCTCTTTTATTACTCTAAGGCTTCTGATTCTCTTTACCAGATATCTTGATCATATAAGCACTTTAATCTTGAGTCTTTTTTCTTGATGAGACTTGATATATTTCTATAGTTGGGTCACCATCATTAGAAATTTGAAAGTTATTTCCACCAACTTCATCACAATTGTTGATGTTATCATCATCAAAACATCAGAGAGAATATTTTGCAGGATTGTCAACGTTATACCTGCAAGCACATAGATCTACAATAGAGAGAGAGAGAGAGAGAGAGAGAGAGAGAGAGAGAGAGTTTGAGAGATTGGGAAACATAATCGATTATTGGATACGCATAATCGATTATAAGCATTAAGTGAATATTCAAGATTATGAGATCAAGCTTATGAGCTTTAAAAAAAGGACTTAGAGGTAAAATATTTGGACTTACATTTTAAAACTTCATATAATCAATTTTCTAAAGCATTTCAAGAAATGCATATTGATGCTCTATGTACTTTTAAGAAGACCTCTCTTCAAAATGAAATGATTTCAAAACTAGAGAGAGAAATTTTAAATTTTAATAATTCTTTAGATTCCATTAAAAAGGGACATGCATCTTTATTATATGAGAAATATATTTCTCTATTACTTTAGAAGAAAATGTTAAAATAGTGAAATGTGATACATGTTCAATTTTGAAACTCAAAATTGAAAACTTTAAGGACAGTTAACAAACAAATCTCTTTGACCCTTAAAGGACTAAGAGTATAGGAGGTAGTTATTATGGATTTATTATTGTAGATGAATTTATTTTATTCACTTGGATCCTATTCTTATCCCATAAGGAAGAAGCTTTTATTGTTTTTGTTAGATTTGTTAAGCTTGTCCAAAATCAATTTTCTTCGAAAATAATTTCTTTAGAAATGATAATGGTGGTGAATTTGTTAACCATCATTTTGAAAACTTTTGCAGGAAAAATGGGAAAACCTACAACTTCTTGTGTTTGCACACTTCACAACAAAATGGTGTTGTTAAGCATACAAATTGTGTTTTAGAAGAACTGACACCAACTATGATAAGCGAGATCGGTATGCCTAAGTACTTTTGAGCGAAAGCAGTTAACACCATAGGAAACATTCTAAATAAAGTGTTCATTAGACATATCCTAGAGAAGACCCCATATGAGTTACTTAAAGATGAAAAGTCAAATATTTTTCTATTTTTGCATTTTTGGCTGCAAATACTTTATTTTAAACAATGGTAAAGACAAGTTAGGCGAGTTTGACGCTAAAGCTAATGAGGGAATATTTCTAGTGTATTACGCATCTAGTAAGACTTATATGGTGTTCAAAAATATAAATATGTTATTTAAGAGTTTGTGCATGTAGCTTTTTATGAAACTAGATCCCAAGAGACAGGAAAAGGTAGTTCTAGTTTTGATGTTTCAGCTGCGTTGACGGAAGATTTAGTAAAGAATGATGACTCAAAATTGGTTCCTCCTCAAATTTAAGGAATTAAATATGATAAAGAGGAAAGAGAACAAGAGGATGATAAACAATAGACATTAACAAAGTTTCCTAAAGATTGGTTTTCGAAAGATCATTTGTTATGTAACATTCTAGGAGACATAATAGTGACCATACTCTTGACAATTATAACATTGAATATGACTTTTGTAAATTTTTTGACCACCACCTCTTCCTCTACCTACAACACCAACTTTTTGGTTGCCTTGGTTCCAGGGTTTTCTCTGATTCTACCAGTTTCCTTCTTGCTAATTTCGACCAGTTGAATTATTGTAGCCTCCTTTTCCTTTGTTGTCATTCCAACTTCCTTCGCCTTTCTTTTCTTTTGCTGATTTCTCCTACAAAGCCACAACACTCTTCGACTTTCTTGTAGCTCTTTCGACCATTCTTTGTTCATGAGATTTGATCACGTCATAGTGTCAGTGCCTTCCACAAGTATACGGACTACGTCAGAGTAATATAAAATATTATTGTTTCCATAGAGGCCAATGTCAAGCTATCAATACTATTGTTATGGTGTTCTATTTTAGGCAAATCAAACAGGGTTTTGCAAAGTGCACAGTAAGTAAATAAGATGAAATAAATTCAGAGAAACAATGTTGAAATGCAATTCACGTTGATCAGATAACACTCCTATCGTATCTAAATAGAATTACTTAGGGGGAAATATTTTCTTCCTTAAAAAAGAGTTAATTAAAAAGGAACCATCGCGTTAGCATAATCGGAACCAAATTTGACCTCTAATCTATACCAACCGCTCACGCTGCACTGGTTGCATCTTGCGTTAAAGTGAAAAATCCTTTTTTATATAACTACCTCTAAGACTTAGTTAAAGAGTGATTTTGATTGGAAACTTTTAATAAAAAAGGGTTTCCAACATATGCTCGGCCAACCGGATCTTAAACCTACGAATGCGTCTGAAAACAATTCTAAAATCACTTTCTAATTATATAAAACTTTCCTAATTGATTAACAAAGTGCTTCCGATGTGTTTCTTAATAACAAACTAACTCGTTTTTATCTTTAGTGTCAAACGACTTTCGATCTTACCCGACATAATAACGGATTACTTTCGTAATATCCAATCAGATAAACCACATAAAAATCGCATTAAAAACAAAATAGCCCCTAAAGCATTCCTACAAACACAACATACAAAGTATCGTCCAAATGATGATCCTCACATTCCAACACCAAAGATTTAGCTGGACATGACTCTGGTAAACAACATAGTATATAATTGATTATCAGAATAAGTCATTTAGGGAAAACGTCTTAAGTGTGCAATTGGTCTTCAAAAGGTAACAATAGAAACAGTAAGATAAATCAAGACAATCGAAGTAAACGTGCGAGACAATAAATGAATTAAAACAAAACGATAAAATAAAGGTAGTGCGAGAAATAAATGAAAGTAAAGACAATGCGGGAAAATAAACGATAATATAAATGCAATGCAAGATAAACATATAATAACTGCGAATGAATTAAAAATCTGCTTCAAATTGGAGACTCGAATTCTTATACAAAACTGGTAAAGAAAAATTTACGACAAGATTCTACTCTACAATTTTCTCCACACTCGTTCACAATAATGGTGCGATAATTCCTCGATGTGATGAATTCTAGCTTTTACAAAGTGATTTTATGCCTATGATGTGACTAAGAGTGGGTGATCAGAAAGTGAGAAAATAGGTCCTATTTATAGTTCAAAATTGCCTTGGGCTCCAAGTTGGGCCTTTAAAATACGTGGGAGAAAAGTCCTCTGGTTATGCCTTCAACCTCTCAACCACCCTTGACTGCCTCCACCTTAAGGAAGATGGCGCCCGCCACCAAGGCATGGCGTCCGCCATATGAGTAAATGGTGGTGGACGTGGTCTTTTAGCCATTTGGTTGTAGGAGAAACCCTACACCTCATGGATACCCACATGGCCAACGCCATGTGGAACGCCATGTGTGTAGTTTAACCCTAAAATCTCTGTTTTTTGCCTGTTTCACTTTGTTTCTTTGTGAAAGGCTCCCATTGGACAATGTACCTAAAAATAAGACAAAACACAAACATAATGCAAGAAAGTAACATTTAAATTATAATAAACATGTGCAATCCGAGTCAAATACGCAATGTGTTTCAGTGTTATCAAATTTTCCCACACTTAAACCTTTGTTTGTCCTTAAACAAACTCTTATGAGCACAAAATAAAAACAGCAACATACAAGTATACGATTTAGTGACATTTTTCACGGGTTACGGTCATAAGTTTCCTTCATATACAAACCAATTTGTATCATGTTATTATACATAAGCCTAACTCACTCATCCCTCTTTTACCCTTTTTCATTCAAGCGCAATCACATTAAGCCCGTTATCTTGTACCAGCATGGTGAACAAACCTATTGGTGATCCTGATTCAATATTGTGTCAATATTCAATGATTTTATTTCTTTTTAACACAAACACATAAGCACATTTTTTGAAGTTTCGCTACCTTTGGGCTAAGTAACCGGGTGAGGGTTACCTAACTTAGAAGGCGAATCCTTTTTCAAAATACTTGCTTTTTCTACATGTATTTTTTCCTCCTTTTTAAAAATACTTGCTTTTTCTACATGTATTTTTTCTCCTTTTTTTCATTTTTTTTCACTGGATCATTCACTAATTTGCATCGGTTCGTCCAATTAGCGGTATCTAAGATGGTGTTAACTGCTAAAATAAACTACTTAAGGATTAGTTTAAGGGTGAGGTTTTAAGGCCACAACATAATAAGTATCCAGATCGATTCCTATAATAAGAAACCTACGGTGTCAGGACGGTATCAATTTTTCAAAAAATTTCCCAAGTCTTTTGCAACCTATCCTAAACTTTTCTAATAGCCCAAATTTTCAAAATAAAAGTTGTTTTCTTATTCAATTTTTTTTTGGTATGGCTCAACAAATGGGGGAAATAGACAAACTACACATACGACTCGTCAAGCACATGTAATTATTAAAAGAAAACTAAAAACAAGCTAAAACACATAATTAAAACTAAACTAGAAAGTGAAAATGCATGATCAAAATTAAACTAGAAAGAAATAAAATGGAAATAAATAAAAGTAGTAAATATCTCCTCTCACACTTAAACCGAACATTGTCCCTAATGTTTCGATAAAAGGTGGAAAAAAATAGGTAGAACCTGGACAATGCTACTGACGGCCACTGGTACCCTCTCCTCCTTGCTCTGAATGTCGAGGATGATAGCTCTTATTACAGTGACATGCACTATGTGAAAGCTCAAGCCTATCTACCCTTGCTACTAGTGAGGCCTTATACTCTTGCAGTTGTTTGAGGTTTTCGAGTATGGAACCTTGAGCAGCCGCCACTAGGTTGAAGTTGTTGTGCAGATAGGCTTGCTAGCGTTGTTGCTTGGAGACTATGTTGTGCTGAGCCTCCAAATGGTACATAGAGAGAGCTCAGTTTGTCTTTGTGACTCACACATGATGTTCATCACGTACTGTTGATGCTCATACATGGCATACAATAGATTGTCCTGTTCTTCTTCGTGAGCTCTCTGCTCTCCCCACATCTCCTCAGTAATATAAAAGTTAGAAGAAGTACCAGCAACATGATGTGCAAAAGGTGGTGTGCGTGCAGGTGGGGGTGGGTGATGAATGAGGGACTAGTTCCTCCGCTTATATTCGTCATCAGCCCCATCACCTTCATCCACCAGGCTGTTCGGTGGTAACGGACCAACAACATGTGGTGCCTATAAATCATAGGTCCATTTCCTCTCATATCGCACATATGTACGACAAGAACAAGGTAAAGCCACACTCGGGATGGCTACATTTATGACCATGAGGTTAAAACCTCCTTCCTTCCTCAATTTGCATAAACGCATATTTCTCAAATATTTTAAATCAATCGTGCGGGAGGAAAGTGATTCTAAAGTAGCCAGCTCGGTGTCTAGGTGTAGAGCTCGTGCTATGAAGGTAATCAATCCCCTAAATAATATGGCACCGCCCTTTTTCACGACAACACACATGCGTGCTATCATAAACGGGACAAAATTTAATATCCTCCTTAAGAGGGCAGCCTGCAAAAAGATTATTTCTTTTGAATTTAATTTATTAGAATTTTCCCAACCGAAAATAGTATTGGCCAACAGATGGCAGAACACTCGAATGGTCGGGTTATGGATATTTGAGGCCAAATTCCCTTCGAAGGAATCAACAGTTTGACCCATCAGATTCCTCCATAATTGGAAGTCCTCAACATGTCAACCAGTCTCTAGAGGAACTTCACAAATCGCACCATCCCTATAAGGGAGTTTTAATAAACCTGCCAGATATTCGGTGGTACATTCATATTCAACACCAAACATTCTAAAACTCATCATACTGGCGGTACTGACAGTGTTAGGACTGACAGTGTAAATTAGGGAACTCAAGAATTTCCGTGTCAGCCTCTCAAAAGTGGGTTCTTTACGTTCAAAACTTTTATGCATTCGTAAATTTTCAAGCAAATAGAAAACACTGTGATGAATGCCTAAACTATACAGACAGTTCGAGTCAATATACCTTGTCGCAAAAATTTCACGTGTCTGCAGTGCTTCAAACTTCTTCCTCTATTTCTCTCTGGACTTTCCCTCGTGAAAAATGATTTCTCCCTGCTCCATTCCTGCCATTGTTGGTGGTTGCTAAAGAAAAATGGAATTTTTAGTAAAGTATGGTAGAATGGGGATTTGATGGATTTTTGGTGAAAAGTGGGGTTTTTATGGATGAAAATTGATTAGGGTTTTGGAATTTGTAGTGGGTTAGTGATTGAATGAGTGTCTAATGAGGTTCAGTTTTTAAGTTGGTTGAAAATGGGGGAAATGGGGTTTTGAGAGGTTGAAGATGAAGGAAATGGGGGGGGGGGGGGGAAATGGGACTTTTCACGCTTTGCTCCATTTTTTCTTTAGACCCCATGGCATCCGCCAAGGGGTAAATGGCGCCCACCGTCTTCATTATTTGCATGAGCCCTCATTTGGACGGGCTTTGGAGTTTTGGTTCCCCTTTTGGGGGATGTGCACATCATTTTCTACAGCATTCATTCATAAAGGTACATGCATAAGTGATAGATAATATTTTGAAAGAAAAACAAACACAATAATATTTAATAAAAAGGAAAATAATAAAGGATAAAATTTTTTGAAAATCCGAGATTTTCGTAATTCTTGAAAATCTGAGATTTCACCGATAAAAATAGCCGAAATAATTGTAAAATATCTAGATAAATTTGATAACATAAAATTTAGTAACGGAAAAAAATTGATATCCAAAATAATTCAAAATCCAAAAAATTAAAGTCTGATGGTGCGGAAATAAATGCGAAAATAAGTAACGGTGAATTAGATAAAAGTGAAAATTGCGATAAATCTCCCAAACGTAATGGGTGCAGTATCCTCAGTGCTTCTAGTAACTCCTCTAGGGTGATTTGGATCGGGGCCCCTGGTTTGTATGTGGGTAGAGTGCTTGAGCTTCTGCTAACTGCTGTCAAAGATCTTTGATTTCCTGATAAAGTAAATTAGTCTCTGAAGCATGTGTGCATCGAAAACCTCCATCTGCAAGGTTAATTCAGTAAGATCTTCAAGGAGATAGAGAATCTCTTTACGCTTGATATCTAACTCACTGTAAACATTTCGCCATTGCAAATTAGCATTAGAAGAATAAATCGTGGTCCTATCCGAGAGAGGTGTAGGATGATATTCTGGAACAGGAAGGGTTCTAAATCTAGCAGGTGTCTCATTTTGGGCTTCTAAAGGGTATGATCAATTATCTTTCTTATGGATGTTGGTTCTCCCCTGGTGTGGTAGGCCAAAGTAGTGAATGGTTTCATTGTTAATTAGGAGCTTATAGCATTCATTACTAAAGAAAACTGTCCTAACTAGGCCTCGATCTAAACAGTGGTTCAGGTCGATGAGGGTGTAGCTGCAATAAGGGGTTAGGTGAGACAACTGGTTCAGGATACCTAAGGTGAAAGCTATATGGGTCACTGTTCCTCCTACATAAATGGGTCCCTCGGAGGATCTAGCAGTAAGGTGTAGGTTCAGGATTAGGAAATTACCACAAGCTACAGGACAGGACTGGGTGGTGCAGAAAAGCATAAGGATTTCCTTTGCACTGATATTATCACCTGTCTCACTCTTCCCATGAAAGGTCTGGGCTAGGATCATCTGGAAGTATCTGAAGGTGGGGTTATGGGTGCGGTTTGAAAGATGGGTGGATGGATTAAGGCCTTTTCCACTTGTAATATCACTCCAGAACTTATCAAGGTCTTCCTGCATGAACTTACCCACCGGAAGTTCAGGTATATCATCTAGGCCACACTGAAATCCCAATAGGTTAGAGAACTCCTTATGGTTAAAGGTGTACTCGGTTCCAAAAAGCCAGAAGTTGACATGGACTACCTGAATTGTTTTGGGTTTCCACTGCCTCAGATTTCATGACTTTGGTGACCTCATAAGGGCCAGTTCATCGTGAGCGTAACTTACCGGGGAAGAGTCGTAATCTCAAATTAAAGAGAAGTACTGGGTCGCCTACGTTAAATTACTTTCCATCTATTCTCTTATCATTCCATTCTTTAGTTCTTTCCTTATAGATAATGGCATTTTCATAAGCGTCGCAACAAAGTTCCTCTAACTTAAGGATGTCTAGAATTCGCTTGTCACCAACTGCTAAATAGTCCATATTAAGGGTTTTTATGGACCAATAGGCTTTGTGCTCTAATTCGAAGGGCAAGTGACAGGAATTCCCATAGACTAATTTAAAAACGAGATTGTTCCTATAAGGGTTTTGTAAGCAGTCCTGTAAGCCCATAAGGCTTCTTGTAGTCTAAAGGACCAATATTTTGTAGATGTTGAAACGATCTTTTCTAAGATTTACTTAATCTCCCTATTTGACACCTCTACTTGACCGTCAGTTTATGGATGGTAGGGCATTTCTACTCTGTGCTTCACTCCATATTTATTTAAAAGGTTGTTAAAGATTCTTGGTATGAAGTGCGATCCAACATCACTTATCACGAGGCGAGGTACTCTAAATCTAGGAAATATGTAGTTTTTAAATAATTTGATGACTACAAGAGTGTCGTTAGTGGGTGGGGTAACAACTTCAATCCACTTAGACACGTAGTCTACGACTACTAAGATGTATTTATTTCCCATCAAAGATGGAAATGGTCCCAAAAAATCTATTCCTTAGACTTTGAAGACTTCCACTTCTTGGATATTCCTTAAGGGAATTTCATCACATCTTGAAATGTTTCCAGTGCATTGACACCGACCGCATCTGATTATGTAAGCATGGACATTGCACCATAAGGTTAGCCAAAAAAAGCCTGCCTAAAGAATTTTGGCGTATGTCTTAGACGTGCTTGCATGTCCACCATAAGGTGCAGAGTGATAGTGATTGATTATACTTTCTACCTCCTCCTCAGGAACACAACAACGAAATATTTCGTCCGCTCCTCTCTTAAATAGGAGTGGTTCATCCCAATAAAAGTGTTTCACATCGTGAAAGAACTTCTTCTCCTGTTGATAGTTTAGATTAAGAGGTACGATATCGGCGACTAAGTAGTTAACATAATCTGCGTACCAGGGTAGACGAGTTACTACCAAAGCATCCTCAATGTTTAATTCTAATTTGGAATCGGGGTCATCGTTGTGCTTGTTTTTAACAGCTGCTATAAGTCTATTATAGGTAAAATCATCATTTATGGATACTAGGTCGAGTTTTAAGTATTATAGCCTCGAAAGGTGGTCAGCTACCACGTTTTCGGTGCCTTTCTTATCACAGATTTCCAAGTCGAATTCTTGTAGAAAAAGGATCCAGCGTAGTAATCTGGGCTTAACGTCCTTCTTGATTAACAAATATCGAATGGCTACGTGATCAATGTAACTATTATTTTGGCTCTTACTAAATAGAATCGAAATTTATCTATAGCGAAAACTATGGCAAGAAGTTCTTTTTGGGCTGTGGCATAATTAAGATGGGCGGCATCTAAGGTTCTACTAGCATAGTAAATATCATGTAATTTCTTGTCCTTTCTTTGTCCTAAAACAGCACCAACAACAAAATAGCTTGCATCGTACATAATATCGAAGGGTTGGTTCCAATCAGGAGGTTGCATAATGGGTGCGGATAGTGCTTGTTTAAGCTGTTTGAATGCTTCGAGACATCTATCTTTGAAAATGAATTCAACGTCTTTCATTAAAAGGCCAGTTAAAGTTTTGGTTATTTTAGAGAAGTCTTTGATAAAACATTGATAGAAACCGGCGTGTCCAAGAAAGATTTGGACTTCCCTAATTGTCTTAGGTGGTTGTAGGTTTTCTATAACCTCTATCCTGGCTTTGTCTACCTTGATGCCTCTCTCAGATACTATGTACCCTAACACTATACCTTCGGTGACTATGAAATATAATTTCTCCCAGTTTAGAACTAGGTTTACTTCCATACATATTTCTAGAACTCTTTCAAGGTTAGCTAAGCAATTTCTTAAACTGGACCCGCACACTGAGAAATTGTCCATAAAAACTTCCATGATCTCATCGAGGAAATCAATGAAGATTGACATCATATAGCATTGGAAAGTAGATGGGACTTTGCAAAGTCTGAATGAAATTTGTTGATAGGCAAACGTTCCATAAGGGCATGTAAAGGTTTTATTTCTCTTGATCATCAGGATGAATGGGAATTTGGAAAAATCCAGAGTATCCATCTAAATAACAGAAGAAAGAATGTCTGGCTAAACGCCCAAGCATTTGGTCTATGAATGGAAGAGGGAAATGATCTTTCCTAGTTACTTTATTCAGCTTTCTATAGTCGATACATATATGCCAACCATTTTCTACATGTTTTGTGACTTGTTCTCCTTTCTCGTTTTGCACAACTGTGACACCTCCTTTCTTCGGTACCACATGTACAAAGCTTACCCACTTACTATCATAAATTTGATCAAGTATTCCAGCCTCTAGTAACTTCAGCACTTCCTTTTTTACTGCATTACTCATTATAGGATTTATCCTTCTTTGATGTTCTCTAGAGGGTTTAGAATCCTCTTCTAGCCTAATCTGGTGCGTGCACACAAATAGACTTATCCCTTTGAGATCAGATATGTTATAACCAAGGACTGCATGATACTATCTTAAGACACCTAAGAGTTGATTGGTTTCGTCACTATTTAAGGTAGCGCTTACTATAACTGAACGATTTATTTCTTTATCCAAAAACTTATACCTCAAATTCTCAGGTAGTTCCTTGAGTTCTATTGGTGGTTTCTTAGGACCTGGTATATGGTTTGGGGTAAGTGCTAAGCATTCATAAATATTGTCATCTATATAAGGTTCTATAAATTTGCCATCCTCCAGGATGGGAGTCGATGGTAATTTAATTGTTTTGGTGGGTCCTTTTTGGTCTAACTCTCTTATGCACTCATCGATGATATCAATGGCATAAAATGAATCGTCTATGGCAGGTGCCATTAAGAATTTGGATAAGATAAATTCTATTTTCCCATCACCCACTTTGAAAGTCATCTTTCCTCTCTTGACATCTATTATAGCTCCGGCTGTCGATAAAAAGGGTCTACCTAGAAGGATAGAGATTTCATCATCTTCTTTAATGTCCATAACGACGAAGTCAGTTGGGATGTAAATTTGACCTATTATAATTGGGATGTCTTCTAAGATACCTATAGGGTATTTAACTGACTCATCATCCAATTGAAGGGACATCCTAGTTGGTTGCATGTCTCCTAGGTTTAGTCTATTGCAGACGGCTAAAGGCATTAAGCTCACACTAGCTCCTAAGTCCAGAAGGGCTTTATCAATGACATGACTCCCTAAAACACAAGGTATAGAAATACTTCAGGGTCTTTCTCCTTTTTAGCTAATTTATTTTCGGCATAGAGTTGCATTCTAAAGGTTTAGGGTCATCAAGTCTACGTTTGTTTGTTAGGATGTCTTTAAGGAATTTAGCATAATATGGTATTTGGGTGATGGCTTTGGTGAAAGGAATCTCAACGTGGAGTTTCTCGATCACTTTTACAAACTTTTTGTATTGGTTGTCTAATTTGGTTTGTTTAAGTCTTTGCGGATATGTGATAGGTGGTTTATAAGGAGGGGTGGAATATAAACTTGGTTATCTTTAACTCCTTCCTTATCTTTAATTTATTTTGATTTTTTAGGTTCTACACTTTCCTCATTTTGTTTCTCTGGTGTGACTACAACATTCTTTGTTGGTTGTTTTGACTTCTTCAACCTGGGATCTTTTGGTCCATTATAAGTGGTTCCACTCTTTAGGGCGATATCGTTAGCATGTCCCTTGTGGTTAGGTTGAGGTTGTCTAGGAAACTGTCATCCTGGTGTAGCCTGAGCAACCTATTATTGAGCTACTTGAGAGATTTGGGTTTCAAGCATTATGTTGTGGATTACCACAGAATCGACTTTGGTGCCTAGTTGAGCAACCAGCTCGTTTATATGAATATTTTGGTTCATGAATTCTTTGTTTTGCTGAGTTTAGGATGAAATGAAGCTCGATATGGTTTTCTCAAGATTTGATTTCTGAGGAGCAGCTTGCATAGGATTTGTCGGTCTTTGGGTTTGAAAACCTTGGGGTCTTTGGGGTGCAGAATTCTGACTAGGGTTATTGTTTTTATAAGAAACGTTTGAGTGATTCCTCCATCCAGGGTTATAGTGTTGGAATAGGGGTTTCCTTGGGCATAATTGACCTAATCTAGGGTTGGTTCAGCTAAGAGACTACATTCAGCAGTTATATGTTCCGGGGTTCCACAGATTTTGCATCCGAGTTGCGCTCTAGCTACGGTAGTTGTAGGGTTAACAAACATACTTTCAACCTTTTGAGCAAGGGTGTCCATCTTAGCTTTCATCATGTCTAGGCAACTGACTTCATATATACCTCCTTTCGGCTCCTTTTTCTCCACTGATGTTCGTTTTGTCCCCTATTGGTAATGGTTTTGTGTCATTTTGGTGTTATAGAGAAGTCCATTGTAAAAGGTGTTAATAATCAGCCATTGTTCTAAACCATGGTGTAGACAGGCTCTTAATAGTTCTTTATATCTTTCCCAAGCGTCGAAAAGAGATTCGCAGTCATGTTGGGTAAATCTAGTGATTTGGTTTCGTAGGACAACGGTCTTAGTTGGTGGAAAATATCTAGCAAGGAAAACTTTATTTAGGTCATTCCATGTGGTTATTCAATTGGATGGAAGGGAATCTAACCATGATCGTGATCTATCTCTAAGGAAAAAGAGAAATAGTCTTAGACGTATCGCCTTAGGAGGACAACCATTGGCCTTTAAGGTATCTGCTAATTGGATAAAAACTTTTAAATGATTGTTCAGGTTCTCAGTAGGGAGACCAACGAACTGGTTTTGTTGCACTAATTGTAATAGAGCGGGTTTTAAATCAAAGTTATGAGTTGTGATAGCTGGGTTTACTATACTTAAATGGGTTTCTTCGTTAGAAGGTAAGGCGAAATCCTTAAGAGGTTTTCGGTTTTTTTCTTCGTCCATATCTATTCTAATATTTTGGAGTAAAAGACGTGCGTGTGCGTATTTTTCAGGCTCTTCTATTGGATCTACTATGTTTCCGGTACTGCGAGATTTTTGCATTTACCAGTAAACGGTATAAAAAGGAAAATAAAATGCCTAAATCTATATGGTGTAACAACATGGTACGAAAATTTGACGAAGTTGGTCCCCGGTAACGGCGCCAAACACTTGACCGTGTCACAATGTCAGTGCCTTCCACAAGTATACGGACTATGTCAGAGTAATATAAAATATTGTCGTTCCCACATAGACCAATGTCAATCTATCAATACTATTGTTATAGTGTTCTATTTTAGGCGAATCAAACAGGGTTTTGCAAAGTGCGCAAAATTAAATAAGATGAAATAAATTCAGAGAAACAATGCTGAAATGTAACTCACATCGATCAGACAATGTAACCCCCTACTCTACCCATTCGTATAATAAAATTTGAAAATACGAGAAATTGCGGAAATAAATCAGAGATGCACACGTAGGATGCAACATTCAAAAACATCGTCATGAAGTATTAAATCACTTCATATCTCATTTATTAATAAAAATAAATAATTCAATTAGACAGCGGAATTAAATCAATGGTTTAGCATTAAAGCCCCAATTACATCAACTGTCCAATAATACGTGGTTCAACAACATTAATAAAAACTAGATACATAACAAACAATAAATAAAAAATAACATGAAAACATAACGAAATCCTCATCCTTCCCGTGTTACGTGGCAGAGCGACTCCTAATACTCGATCAAATAGTAATACAAGCTCCAAGCACTACTCAGGTACCTGATCATTTGTACTCCCCGAGTAGAACAGACACCACAAACAAAAAGGGGTGAGAACTACATTCAATAATACACGGTGAATATCACATGCTAAGGAGTAGTTTACATACAAATCATGCCAATCATACAAGTACAACGCACATACAAGTGCCACGTTATCATTCAACATAATTAGCCCACATTCAATCATATACATATGCAATGTGACTCAACTGATATAACATAATGCATGCGGTACCAACACAATCACATTCGCTTTACCCTAGAACCTGATTCGCGTCGGAATCCGGATAAGTCGTTGATCGGAAAAATAACAAGTGTACTATTTTCACCGATTTAGTTAATTGAGGGGTAATTCCTAAGTATCGATCTCGAGGATTGCGTATAAATAATTCGTTCTAATTATAGTTCAATCAAACAAAATAACTAAGGGGTTTGGGATTTGTTTGCAAAATTAAGAATTAACAAGAATAATATAACAAAATAATAAAAGAGGTTTTTAACAGAGATGAGAAGCATGTGAGGGTAAGGTGTATGATTTGTAGTGTAACGACAATGAATACTTATTTCAGTGGAAATTTTAAAATAACCAATTTCCTGATCTTAAGTTTTTTACTCCTAAGTCCTTAGTGAGAAAACTTATGATTCCTAACCTAATTACTATGTCCATAGGTAATTAGTTTGAAATCATGCATTATAATGTCAACAACGTTCCAAGTGCAACAGGGTATCCCTAGTCTTAGGTAATATCTACTGAAGCATAATCGCACAAAAATCTTAACAATGATGGTCCAGTCTAATTGTTAATTGTAAATTATTCTCTATTGGTCTGACAGAGAAAGCATTAAAAACATTGCACGATTAAAATGATTATCAATAACAACAGTATCCCTAAAAATACAAAATCAACGTCATTACAAAGTTAAATCATGGGGAACCCCCTAGCATTGGGGGGTTTAGCTACTCATATGGTTCAGAGAAAATACAATGTAAAATAGAGATATTACAAGAAATTGGAGAAACTCGGATTGTCAATCGCTTCCGCTCCTGAAAACCCTTCGTCTTCTGAAAAACTTGAGCTCTCTAATCTTTTGATCGTGTAATTGTCTTCCATCCAAAATCCCTTATCGTCTCCCAAAACTCTTCTAAAATATAAAAAATCCAATAAAAGTAGGCAAAAATGAAAAAAATACCCTTCAGGTCAGTACATAGTTAAAATTTGGTGAAAACGGAAAATTCAGCGTCCAGGCGAACCTGGCCCGTGTTAGCTCCCTGTCTTTCTTATCACAAACGTTCTTATCCCAGGCTTGCTGACACGGCCAGTGCCAGGTGACACTGGTGCCCGTGTCAGCCCACTATTTCTCCACTTGTTTGCATTCTTTTGCTCTCTTCCTAACACGGCTCGTGCCAGATCCTCTGTACCTTGCCAAAATCATTCCCGACACCCCGTATTCTCCATTTTATTCGCACCTAGTCCTTTGGATCATTGGCCTAAACTTGAAAACAAAAACAAAAAATAAACCAAAGCATAAAATGCAGAATAACTGAAATAAAAACTCAAAATACTAAAACATGAAATTCACTTGCGGCAGTAGAAATCAAATCAAACTTAGCTCATTGCTTGCCCTCAAGCAATGTCCAGGACAGTGATTAGGTCACCCCCTAGAGTACATGCATGTAGTTAAGTTTCAGAAAGTCGTGTCCGATCCTCTTTTCAACAATATCAACTTTAGGGGGCTTCTTAGTGTCGCAACTGCGAAAAACCGCAGGCGGAAAAAACAGAAGAGTCGCCACTTTTGTTATTTATCCCAAAGAGAGGGAAAGGAAACAATCGGAAAAACCCTAAGAAAAAGGGAAAGACAAGGTCATCGCAACCATGTCTGGATTCGGGAGTCGGTTACGCAAGGGGAAGGTATTAGCACCCCTCACGTCCGTCGTACTCGACGGGATTCACGCATTGTTGTCTATCTAAAAGGGTGTGTTGATACTATATAGCTAAAGGCTTAAGGACAGAAGAAAAAGAAAAGAGAAATGACTCGGCAGAGCATCGCCGCTCTGTGCCTACATACTCCCTTGTGCAATGGGAAAGTCAGAGTCAACGTAGTTCGCCTAACTACGGCAAAAGAAGGGGGGAAGGTTGCTCGCCAAGACATCGCGTCTTGTGCCTACGTACTTTCATCTGGTATGAAAGATCAGAGCAAACGTAGTTCGAGCTAACAAGAACACATGCTGTTCAAAGGTTTTACCCGAGTAGGGTTAACAATCAGTTCTAGCAGTTTGGTGTATGCAGCTCGACCATTGGAGACTTAGGCGTTACCGTTTGCGATAGGACTGAAAGTTAACAACACTCTTGTTTATGAAAAGGTTTTCCTGATTAAGATCCCGAAGGATGAAAAAAGTTTGAAGTGCTTTTATGTTTTTTAGAGAAGAAGTGTTTTGAATTAGAGTGTTCATAATGTATGTTGTAACAAAGTCTAAAACCTAGGATCGAATGCGTCGCATATCGTCCTAAGGACGTATACTAAACTCTCTAGGAAATTAAGAGGTAACTACTCAATCACCATTTCCCAAGTATAAGGCTCATGGCGCAACATTCATTATCTTTATTAAGTGGTTTGAAGTTGTTTGAAGATGAGAAGAGAAAGGGACAAACTAGAGGGGGACTAGACCAAACCCTAAAAGTTGTCATGCAAAGTGCTCCTAAAGTTGGGATTACAAAAGGGAAATCTCTACCTAATGTTATCATGCATGGTTAGAACCCTAATGTCTATCATAACCTCTCTTGGACAAGAGTGGTTAGAAATCCTAAGGGGAGGAAGACAAAAGGAGAAGAAGAAAGAACAAAATAAAACATGCACATAAGAGAATGCATACATGAAATGCACAAACAAGAGCACATAGAATGAAAGTGGGAGGAAAACATGTGTGGGGCAGTAGCCACCATAAGCTCATCTCAACCAAGCATGCATATGAGAATGCAAAGAGAAAGGAGAAGAAGATGCACAAAATCAAGCAAACAAGTCAACATTTAAGTCACATAAGCAAAAGAGAATCACACAATTTAGACATGAAATGGAAAAGGCATGAAAAATAGTAAACAACTCCTAAAAACACCAAATAAAATCTCATTGGATCCCCAAAGTATTAGGAACCAGGGGTCCAAATTAGAGATCAAAACTCAAAGCAAAGCTACCTCAATTGAAAGCAAACACACAAGGTATGCCCTAAACTAGGGCAAAAAGAAAGGCTCACAAAATCAAACCAAAACCTTAAACAAAACTTGATAAAAAACAGAAATAAAAATATGCAAAAATCCTTCAACATGTTAATGCAATGCTCAAAACATTTCATGCAAAAATGAGGAGTTTACACCCAGAAATAAAATCAAGAGCACATAATGCCACAATTTAATTCAAATAAAACATCCCCAATTAATTAATTCTTTTTAAATGGAAATAAACTGAAAAAATAAATAAATAAATAAAATAAAAATACTATAAAATAAAAGACAAGTCAAAGAGTCTAAAACCTATTTTTGGTGAATTTTAATAATTGGAGAATTATTTATAATGAATTAAATTGAAACATGTAGCAAAACAAAATAAAAATGAAAAAGAAAATAAAAATAAATGAGACAAGCGGTGTGAATAGCACAAAAAAACCAGTTGAAAAGTTGGACTGGGCTCAACTGGGGGTATGAATAGAAATGAGGCCCAAGGCGCCCAAACAAGTCTGAGTTCAAACAATTATTGCATGAGGCTGGTCAAAGGAGGCGCATGGTAGGGAAGCAGTGTGAAGCGCATGATCACTTGGTATTCCAATCAAACGGATTGGAGCACGCCAGCACATTTAATGAAATTCAAAAGTTATTCCATGCGCTCAGGTCAACAAGATACACGGTGTGTCTTAATCTTGTCCGTTAAAGCCAAAAGTCATCAAAATCAAGGGTCCAGACTTCATCTTCTCCACACAAAAAACCTAAAACCAGGTGGTGGCCGGACAAAAGCTCTGGTCATCTTCCTCATGACTCCGGCCGTCGTGAATAGTAAAGAAAAACACATGTCATGTAATACTGAGCCAAATTGAACAAACCTTATATCCAAACTCATCTACACATCATGAGGAGTCTAAATCCGGCATTGGTTTCCATTTTTAAACAACATACAAAGCAATACGAAGAGAGAAAGAAAACGTGTTCAAACTGGAATGCTCATAATCATCAACCAAAAGAGCCCAGAAATTATCTACACGTTGCAAGGAGTTCAAATCCATGTTTTATTAAGTTGAAAACCCCAAGAATAAGCCAGAAAACAAACAACAAGTTTGGTGCTCTCAACATGAAAGTTCATAAACAACTACCAAATCATACCAGAAACGATCTACCATGTTCATAGTTCACAAATGCACAAAAACGGCAAGCAAATTCATCATGAATTGAGAGAAAAGTTGAAAAGTAGTTTACCTAGTGGAGAGCCTCCACTGGGCCTTGAAATGTTGCTGAAGCTTAAAGAAAAATGCCCAGAATCATTCCATGAACTTCATTAAAGATGTTTGAATGCTCAATTTGGTCTGAAAATGGATGAATCTCAGATTTCGTATTTCACCTTGCTCTCACTTTTTCTTCATGTGTTCTTGCTTTCTGGGCACGAAATGACCTAATTTTCTATCCATCCTTCATCTAGAATACTTATATGTTGGACTTAGGATCAAATTGGGGCCCAATTGTGGCAAAATTGTGAGAATGGAATTTCAATTTTCCTTCACTTTTTGCTTGCCCAAACTCACGAATTATGCACTGCACATGCCTTAATTCTGTTCCAAATCCATTGCACATGGCTTGAGTTAATCAAAGGGTCAAGAATTAAGCCTTGTTTTGATTCTATGGTGGATTTCCAACTTGTTACTTCATGATGAAGAAATCATAGAAATGACTAACCAAATGACCTCAAATTGTAAATGTGAAAAAGGAATTGTCTTTAGAACACCAATTGCACTCAAAAAATGCATAAATTTGCTTTGAAAAAGTTTCAAATCATTTAATTCCCATTTTTTCATTTTAAGCCTTCTTTATGAAAAATTCATATCCCAATTCTTCGATCCAAGCTCCAATCATGACAAGAGATGATTTGGTCATGCAAATGGCCCTACTTGGAGCAAGTTTCATGTTGAAAAGATTTCCATTTGAAGTCTGCAAGTTGGTGAAATGGACCTATAATTTTATGACATGCAATCCTGCTTTCCCAAAATACCCCTGACTTGCAAAGCTCATAACTTGACTTCTACAAATCAGATGAAAGACTTCAAGTACTATTTGGAAAGATAAAAGCATTCCCTACAACTTTCATGTTGGCCGAAAGTTGAGGAGAAACATCCTTCTAAGTCAAAAATGGCTTGGAAGTTTGTTGACTTTTGTTGACCAAAATCACATTCATCTGATGACCTGTAACTTGTCTGGATCATAACTTGTGTTCTATAAATCCAATCAAGGACTTCTTGTACTCAAACGAAAGCTAAGAACATGCTATACAAGTTTAATGTTGGTCAAAAGTTGAGATGAAACCTGTATCTTGAGATGGGTGGTCTTAAAGTTGGGCACTCGATAGGGGATTTTACCCTGAGAACCCTAATTTAGTAACTTCTCACACACTTGATCCTTAATGAATTGACCTTGACATGATGTATTAGACATCTCAACACAACATCCCATGACCATAGAGACTTTGAATTGAGTTTTAATCTCCTTCAATTTCACCATTAACTGAGGATTAACCAGATGAAAACCCTAGCTACAACATCTTTGATTGTGGCTTGTTCCACTTCACACAACAACTTGAATAAGCTCCACATGGCTCTCAAAAAACTCAATAGGCTATCTCAACATCTTATATCCATACTCATGAATTCTTAATCCTCTGATAATCTTCAATTGACTTCCAAGTTAGGAGTTAACCCACATACATCCATCCTTTCTTTCACAAGACCAATGCCCACTTCTAGATGACCTGATGACCATTCAAGCTTGAGTAACACCCCTTTCTTAGGCTCAAACCTCTGAGTAGACTCCTCTTGATACACAAAAACTCTTAATCCCCTGTTCAATTCAAAATTCTATGCAATGCAAATGCTAGAAAGAAATTAAATGAAACATAAACCAAGTTAAGGAAAAGGTTGGGCAAATTTTGGGGTGCAACACTTAGTGAGCAAGAACGAGTTGTTTCTTTTCATCCACATACACACGCCTCATTGTAACACCCCAAATTTAATTGGAATATTTTAATTACTTTATTTAATTGAGAATATTCGTATTTTGGTGGTTTTCGGTGGTTTTGTAGATTATTGGGAATTATGCATTTTTAGATTATTTATTTAATTAATAGTATACAATATGGAAATATTAGTATTATTATTAGTTAAAATAAATATAAGTGAAATAAGGGTAATTTGGGCATAAAGAGGAGTTAGTAAGGGTATTAAGAGAAAAGCCCAAATTTGTGAGGCCCAAGTCTAGGTTTAACAAAAAGGAAAATATGATGGAATTAGGATTCATTTGTTAGACCGTGAAAAGAATGGAGGCCAGAGCTCTGAAAAGAGAGATTGGAGGAAAAAGCATTGAAGGATTCCCGGAGACATTTGAGAGGGCTTTGAATCGACTAAGGTATGAAGGTGAGAAAAACACTTAGAAGGGGGGGTTGAATAAGGGTTTTAAAACAACTTTAGTTGATAGGAAAAATAACACAGTATTTTTATTCTGGTTTGTTTGAACTCAAACTAATCCAGTCCACCCTACCCAGGTGATTTGCCTTTCTCAACAAGGACTTAATCCACTATATCAAACTTGATTACATTGTAAACCACTAAGACAACTGTCTTAGTCTTCTCAAAAAAATCTAACCACAACTTGGTCTTCTTAAGGAAATCTTTTACAAAGATAAACTAACAATTTGTGTTTAAGGTTTTGCTTCTAACAAGCTATATCACAACAGTGATGTTTACACAAAACTAAGAATAAATATGAAAACTGTTAAGCTTTGAAGAATATTTGAATAAGAGCTTGTGAGTTGATTTTATTTCAAATGATTTGTGAATATTCGTCAATAAATTCGTCAACATTGGAAAGATGCTGAAGCTTGTTTAAATACTACTTCAAGTCCTTATCTCAAAGACTGTGCATTGTTGTACGATCTGCTGCCTCTGTTGCCTTTTTGTCCTCTATTTACTTTTCCTTTCCAGGAAGAGGAATGTTCAGATATGTGCTTTGTGTCTGAATTCTTGTGTCATGCATAAATGAGGAATAGTGCCTTTGGAGCAGACGTTGGGATTAGCAACCGATCTTTTCTTTGAGCTGGCATCTTTTCAAATAGATAAAATATATCCTTCAAATAATACTAGCATCAGATCCTCTGATGTAGTTACTTGTTCTTCAGATCAGAGTCTTGCAGCAATAGTGCTTTAAGCGTGAATGTTACAATCAGTGCAGAGTTGAATATCAGAGCCTCTATACTTGCAGCGTAAAGTACTTACAGAGTCTTCTGAAACAATGTTGTACACTCTTTACTCAAATTCTTCTTAGTTTCACTCAGAGTCATCTGTAGCATATCAGAGTCTCTTCAAGCAGCGCTCAGAGTCTTCTGAAATGTTGCTTCTGACGCTCAGAGTCTAAACACTCTTTTCAGTTGTAGATGTAATTTTAGCTTCCAGATGAATATATAATTTAAGATCTGAAACAAAATTACTTAAACACAATTAGAGTATATATTTCCTTTATGAAAAATTTCATTTATGTTATCATCAAAACAATGAGATATATTAAACACCAATATGTGTTCTAACAATCTCCCCCTTTTTGATGATGACAAAAACATAGGAAATTTTGTTCAATAATAAGAAAATAACATAACTCCCCCCTGAGATTGTGAATCTCCCCCTGAATTGAATACCATAAGAAAGAAATAAATAATTCCGTTTTTGATTAAGTATTCTTTTCAGAATCAGAGCCTGGTTTATTCTTTTCAGAATCAGATCCTGGTTTGGATCCTGATTTGGATCAGAGCCTGATTTAGGAGCTTTCAGAGTAACTTTTATGAATTAAGTCAGATGTAACGTTATAGTTCTGAAAGACTAAACTTCAATGTTAGTTATAATTTATTATGTCTGAATTCCATTCTGGTAACTGTTTATTTGAACAATTATAATTTCCATTTTCTCCCCCTTTTTGTCATATCAAAAAGAAAAAACTTTTTAAGACACAAAAGAAGAACAGAGAAAAAGAATAAGTTAAATAGATAGAAACAGAAACCAAACAGATGCATTGATAAAACAAAATATTCAGAGAATAACAAACATAGGCAAAACAAACATAATGTGCACAAACAACAGAAAAACAACTAAGGTTGGCGAGAGGCTATCATCTTCAGAAGGTTTATGATCTCAGAAGTAGATTCTTCTTGCCTAGCCATCCATGTCTTGATTTCATCTGTTGTCTTTTCCTGCTTAACCATCCAAGATCTGATCTCTGTGTTGCTAGCTTCAAGCTTAGCAAACTTTTCTTCAAGATCTGGATTCTCTTTCTTGACTTCAGAAGATGCAGGAGCAGATTCAGATGCAGTCTCAATAACCATAGCATATGCATTCTCTTGAATCACTGAGTCAGATATTTGATTCAGAACCATCAGAGCAGACTGATTTAACACAGGAGTTTCTTCAGCAACAGACACTTCTAGAAGA
Source organism: Lathyrus sativus (assembly GCA_963859935.3). Taxonomy (NCBI): domain Eukaryota; kingdom Viridiplantae; phylum Streptophyta; class Magnoliopsida; order Fabales; family Fabaceae; genus Lathyrus; species Lathyrus sativus. The sequence goes on from OZ012741.1 coordinate 339,235,340, forward strand.
ACATCTTCAGACTTAGATTCTTCAGCAGGTGCATTGTCCAGAGGAAGAATTGGAGATCTACTCATATTCAGAAGAGTTTGTCTGATAACTTCAACAAATCTCACCTTTGCATCATCAGAGCAAATGGTTTGAAGGTTTGAAGCTACAGAGTTAAATCTTGAAATGAATCTTTTCCAGCTAGCCTCAGAATCATCAGGATTCAGACTTGACATGCACTCCTTCTTGACAGTAGACCGCCACATGTTTAATTCCTTTTTAAAACCAGCAAAAGTACTAACATCCATCCTAGGTTTAGGGTTCAGATAGTTATCTAGAGAGGGTGTTTTGGTGGTTTCAGATGTGGATGGTATGGAAAAAGAAGGAATGATGAAAAGAGGACGAGGATATGGTGTATAAGGTTAAGTAACAATCTTTAGTTTAACAGATGGAATGATATCAGAAGGCATAGGACAAAATGGAATAAAAGTTGATGTAGGTTTTGGAGTTGGTTGAGAAAGGATAGGTTCAGATGAAATTGGTACATCTGGTTGTTTTAGTTCATAGCCACAAAGTGAAGGGGGTGAGGTCACTTCTGAAGGTAAATCAAATTCAGAAGAATCGGATGATGCAGAAGTGTGACGGGATGTTGATGAAACGTCAAAAGGAGTTTTCAAGGGTTGAATATCAAGAATATCAGAATCAGGTATAAATGATTCAGAAGTTTTAGGTTGATCTGGTTGAGGATCAGAGGGAATGGGTTTTCTGGTTGTGGGTTAGAAGTTTGTGTTTCTGGTGGGGGAATTTCAGAAGATTGTTTTTCAGATGGGTGTGGTTCAGAAATTTGTTGTGGTTTAGGTGTAGAAGGAATAGGTTGAGATATTTCTAGTTCAGAAGGGATGGGTTCAGATTCATAAGGAGGAGAAGGTGAGGATATAGGTTCATAAGCAGGAGGGTCAGATGCTAGTACTTCTTTGACAATTTCTAAAATGGAATCTAAACTAGCAGAAGGAGGGTTACCTTTCTGTTTCTTAACCCACTTTGGCTTTGCAGAAGCTGCCTCGCCAGAAGCTTTCCTTTTTGGCTTAGAAGATCATTCTTTTGAAACTTTCCTTTTCTTCCTGTGTCTGTCCCCATAAAATTCTAGTTCAGGTTCGCCTGCTTTCTGAATTAGATGTTCTGGTAGCGGAGTTCCATCTGATAGACAAGTTGTTATATATTCCAGAATAATTTCCCTTGGTTCATTAGCATAGAATAGAGGAAAATCATATACTGGTATCCTTCTCTTGCTGACTTCTTCAGAGTTGATCTGATTAGGTGCAGCAGTGAGTTCTTCTACAATTTTCATCCTCTGAAGACTTTTCCCATTCAGAGATTTGCCAATCACAGAAGCTAATTCTTCCTTCATTCCAGCTTCTATCAGATGTCCAACCAAGCCATTCTCAGTCAGAATATCTGAAACGAGTCTTCCCATTGGAATCCAATTTCTCATCTTCTGATGCTTAGTTCTAACTTCTTCTCTAGATTGCTTCACATGAGTCCATAGATGATTGAATAACAGATAAGGCAGATCCATTTTTGTGCTTTGACTCAGACAATACATGAAGTACATCTGATCAGTGTTGACATAATCAGGAGATTTTGAAGATTTTCTGTGATGGATGCATCCCATAAAAATCTTAGCCCAGATCCTGTAGATTGGCTTCAGATCTTTCACTTTGTTAGATGCTTCTCTAGATGTGCAAACTTCACTGTAAACCTCTGTCATATCAATACGCCCAGCTGGCAGATTTGTAACACCATCAGTTTCTTCATAACCAATAAGCTTCCTGATCAAGTCTTCAGTGATAATAATTCCCTTTCCCAAAACTGAAGAAACAATAAACTTAGGGTATGTAGTTGCGTGAATCCAAAATTCTTTCACCAAGCATGGATAAACTGGTCCCATTAGTCTATCAAAGAACTTTGTCCAACTTTGAGCATCAACAATGGGACGAAGATCAAACCCATTTTCTGCAATAGATTCAAAATTCACTATAGATTCACACAGAACTTCAAGTTTGTCAACCGGTGTGAGGAGGGTTCTAACTGGTTCTTTGAAAGCAACAGTACCCAGATTCGCAGAAGAAATAGCAGCCATTGTTGATTGAAGTTGTTGAGAGGTTGATAAAGAAGTTGCCATGGTTGAAGTAGAGAGGGGTTTAGGGTTTCATTGAGGTTTGGGTTTAGAGGAGAAGATGAAAGAATGCAATAAGCAGAAATGCATAAGAGGTGTGAGCGAAAGTGAAAAGTGAAGTGTTGTGGAATTTATAGAGAAAATTAGGGCACACAAGAGTCACACATTCAACATTTAGCATTTAATTAAATATTAAATCACATCAAACATAATCATGACAAGAAAAGCATTTAATGATACTGACAACGCGTGGGGAGAAAAACGAGAATCATAATTAATTCAAACAGTACCTCTGAACGGCGTTTCAGTGTTGGACACTCAATCTTTTCAGATTCAGATGACACGTGTTTGCTTGCATGTGTTTCTGAAACTCTTTCAGAAATGAAACGTTAGCCAACGTTCAGATCCTCTGAAGCTTGTCAGTTCAGATTTGCACACAATAAAAAAATTAAACAATAAATAAATGAAATACTTCAGAGTTAAAACATTTTCCATCTGACGAAATTTTCTTCTGATAAACATTTTATTCTGGACAAAAATCCATACTTATATTTTTCAGAATAAATTTAAATCTATCTTTAGCAAGAGGTTTTGTAAAAATATCAGCCCATTGATGGTCTGTATCAACAAAGTTTAAACTTATAATTCCCTTTTGAACATAGTCTCTGATGAAATGATGTTTAATTTCTATATGCTTTGCCTTAGAGTGTAAAATAGGGTTTTTAGACAAACATATAGCAGAAGTATTATCGTAGAAGATAGAAATGTTACTCTCATGAATCTGATAGTCTTCTAGTTGACTCTTCATCCAGAGCATCTGAGTGCTACAACCAGCAGCAGCAATGTATTCTGCTTCTATTGTTGAAAGCGCAATTGTGGGTTGCTTCTTGTTGAACCAAGAGATCATATGATTTCCAAGAAACTGACAGCTTTCAGAAGTACTCTTACACTCTACTCTGTCTCCAGCATAGTCAGCATCACAGAATCCAACTAATTTATAATCATCAGATTTTCTGTAACACAAACCCACGTTAGTAGTACCTTTCAGATACCTTAGAATCCTCTTAACAACTGTTAAGTGAGATTCTCTAGGATTTGATTGGAATCTAGCACACAGACAAACACTGAATAGAATATCAGGTCTACAAGCAGTCAAATACAGAAGAGATCCAATCATGCCTCTGTAGAGCTTTTGATCTACCTTCTTACTTACCTCTTCTTTTCCAAGAGTGCTTGTAGGATGCATTGGAGTTTTAGCCAACTTACTTTCAGCCATATTAAACTTCTTTAGAAGCTCCTTCACATACTTAGTCTGATTTATGTAGGTGCCTTCTGGAGTTTGATTGACTTGGATTCCCAGAAAGAATCTGAGTTCTCCCATCATGCTCATCTCGAATTCTTCCTGCATAGAGTGAGCAAACTCCTTTCCAAGCGTAATATTGGTAGTTCCAAATATAATATCATCAACATAAATCTGACAGACTAAAATGTCTTTCTTAATTGATTTATGGAAGAGAGTAGTGTCCACTTTTCCTCTGATAAAGTTATTTTCTAGAAGGAAATTACTCAGCCTCTCATACCAAGCTCTAGGAGCTTGTTTTAAGCCATAAAGTGATTTCTTAAGTTTAAAAACATGTTCTGGAAATTTTTCATTTTCAAAACCTGGAGGTTGATGAACATACACTTCCTCTTCTATAAAACCATTTAAGAAGGCACTTTTAACATCCATCTGATACAGAGTGATGTTATTCTGTGCAGCAAAAGAAATAAGCAAGCAAATAAATTCTAACCTTGCCACAGGAGCATAAGTCTCTATGTAATCTATACCTTCTTGTTGACTGTATCCTTGAGCTACCATCCTAGCCTTGTTTCTGATTACTTCTCCTTGCTTGTTCAACTTGTTTCTGAAGACCCATTTTGTTCCAATGATGTTGAAACCTTGTGGTCTTGGAACCAGATCCCAGACGTCATTTCTGGTGAAATGATTAAGCTCTTCTTGCATAGTAAGTATCCATTCATTATCGTTCAGAGCCTCATCCACAGAAGTTGGTTCAATAATAGACACCAACCCAAACAGTGACGTTCCAGAAGATCTGAGAAATGACCTTGTTCTGATAGGGTCATCCTTCTTTCCATTTATCATTTCCTCTGGGTGAGAGGCTTTGATTCTGGATCCTTTAACATTTGGTTCTTTAGAAATGTTCAAGTTGTTCATCTGAGCAGCCAAGGGAGTAGCATCTGGCGTTGCTTCTGGTGCTTCTGATTGAGCTTTATCTGCCTCTAATTCTTCAGAGTCTGTGAGAAGGACTTCTCTATCTGCAGAAATTTCAAGTTGCTTTAGCTTTTGAATGCCAAGCTTATCATCAAATCTAACATGAATTAATTCCTCTACAATCTGTGTCTCAGTATTGTATACTCTGTAGCCTTTAGAGCGTTTAGAATATCCAAGCATGAAACACTTATGTGCTTTAGAATCAAATTTGTTCAGATTCTCTTTAGTGTTCACCATAAAACATACACATCCAAAAGGATGGAAATAAGAAATGTTGGGCTTTCTATTCCTCCACAGTTCATAAGGAGTCTTCTCCAGAAGAGGTCTAACTGACACTCTGTTCTGAATATAACAAGCTATATCTACTGCTTCTGCCCAAAAATGTTTTGCCATATTAGTCTCGTTGATCATGGCTCTGGCCATTTCTTGCAATGTTCTATTTTTCCTTTCTACAACCCTATTCTGTTGTGGAGTTCTAGGACAAGAAAAATCATGTGCAATGCCATTTTCTTTAAAATATTTTTCAAAATATTTGTTTTCAAATTCACTACCATGATCACTTCTGAATTTAACAATTTTAAATTCTTTTTCGTTCTGGACTTGTTTGTAGAAGTCAATGAATTCAGAATGAGACTCATCCTTGTGTTTCAGGAATTTTACCCATGCCCATCTGCTGTAGTCATCAACAATGACTAATCCATACTTCTTGCCTCTGATGGATGCAGTTTTCACTGGTCCAAACAGATCAATATGAAGCAGCTCTAATGGTCTTGAGGTTGAAACAACATTTTTTGTTTTGAAAGAGGATTTTGAAAATTTTCCTTTCTGACATGCTTCACAAAAAGCATCTGAGTTGAACTTCAACTGAGGAAGTCCTCTGACTATATTGAGTTTATTAATCTGAGATATACGTCTCATACTAATATGCCCCAATCTTCTGTGCCAGACCCATTGCTCTTCGTTAACAGACAGAAGGAATTTTATGTTCTGAACCTTAAGTTCTGAAAGATTGATTTTATAAATGTTGTTCTTCGTTTTTCCATTAAAGAGGACTGAGCCATGTTTTTGACTGACAGCTTTACAACATTTTTTTATTGAAGATTATGTGATAACCATTGTCACTTAATTGACTTATGGACAATAGATTATGTGTTAATCCTTCAACAAGTAAAACATTAGAAATGGAAGGGAGGTTACCATTACCTATAGTTCTATAGCCTATTATTTTGCCCTTCTGGTTTCCTCCAAATTTCACATCACCTCCAAATCTAAGTTCCAGGCTATGGAACATAGACCTTCTTCCCATCATGTGACGCGAGCAGCCAGAGTCCAAGTACCAAGACTGGTGTTTCAACTTTGCCGCTAAGGATGTCTGCAACAAAAATAATTTTGTCCTTAGGTACCCATATTTTCTTGGGTCCTCTGGGGTTAGTAGGTTCGTAATTCTTTCTGAATTTCTTTCCCTTATAAGTATCCTTGTTCTGATGGAATTTAGGTTTATTAAACACAGGTTTGTTTTGATCAGAACGAGTGTGTTTAATATCATTGAAATGACCAAATTTGAAATGAGTATATAGAGGAGAATACTTAATGGTCAGTTTATCAACAGGTTTTGGATTTAAATCCTTCCCAGAAGGTGATTCATATCCAATACCCTTTCTGTTGTTTCTGCTTACGCCATAGATCATTGAAGCCATCTTGCTTCTATCTAGGCCTCTAGCCAGAAACTTATGAAAGCTATAATCATACTCTTCTAAAATATTTTTAGAGCATGATGTATGATCTGAGTCAGATTTCTAAGCTTTTTCTAAATCATTTTTTATTTTAAGATTGTTTGCTTTAAGCTCAGTAACTTCAGACCTCGGCTGATCATTCTCAGATGCAAGACAACTTTGACGCTTCTTGTATTTAAGTTTGATTCTGCTGTAACTTTCCAGAATTTCTGATAAACTTTCAGAAAGTTCTGCTCTAGTGAGTTCAGAAAATACCTCCTCAGAATCTGATTCTAATCCAGATTCAGTAGCTTCTTCGTGGTCCTCCATGTCAGCCATTAGTGCTACATTAGCACACTCATCCTCTGATTCTGATGAAGATTCAAAAGCATCTGAATCATCCCACGTGGCCATTAAGACTTTCTTCTTCTTTTCAAACTTCCTTCTGGGTTTCTCCTTCAGAAGTTTGGGACATTCGTTCTTATAGTGGCCAGGCTCCTTGCACTCATAGCACACTATATCTTTCTTTCCAGATTTTTTATGTCCAGAAGAATCGCCACGCTGGTCAGATCTTTTGAAGTTTCTAAACTTCCTTTGTTTGTGCTTCTAGAGTTGATTAATCCTCTTGGACAGTAGAGACAGTTCATCTTCTTCTTCTAAAGATTCTTCAGAACTCTCTTCAATAACCTACAATGCTTTAACAGATTTGTTAGATTTTAAAGCAACTGACTTACCTTTCTTCTGAGGATCGTCTTCCTCCAGCTCAATCTCGTGACTCCCTAAGGAACTGATCAATTCCTCGAGAGTGATCTTATTCAGATCCTTCCCGAGCATCAGAGCTGTCACCATTGGTCTCCATCTTGTTGGCAGACTTCTGATGATCTTCTTGACATGGTCAGAAGTAGAGTAGCCTTCATCCAGAACCTTCAACCCAGCAGTTAGGATCTGAAATCTTGAGAACATTATTTCTACAAATTCAGACTCCTCCGTTTTGAAGGCTTCATACTTCTGGATGAGGGCCAGAGCCTTTTTCTCCTTTACTTGGGAGTTCCCTTCATGCGTCATTTTGAGAGACTCAAACATATCAAATGCAGTATCTCTGTTTGTTATTTTCTCATACTCAATATGAGATATTGCATTTAACAGGATGGTTCTTGCTTTGTGGTGGTTTCTAAACTCCCTCTTCTATTGATCAGACATAGATTTTCTGTCAACCTTTTTCCCTTCATCATTGGTAGGATGAATGTAACCATCAGTTACCAAATCCCACAAATCAGCATCATAGCCTAGAAAGAAGCTTTCCATTCTACCTTTCCAGTAATCAAACTTCTCACTATCAAACATGGGAGGTTTGGTGCTGATTCTGTCTTTATCATTATATTTGTTGATGTATGAAGTTGAAGTAGAAGCTTCAGCAGCCATGATGAATAAAGAACAAGATATTAGGAGTTTTTCTCAACTGGATCTTTTTCTGTCACGGTTAAGTGAGAGCGCTTACATAACCAGAGCTCTGATGCCAACTGAAGGTGAGAAAAACACTTATAAGGGGGGGGGGGGTTGAATAAGGGTTTTAAAACAACTTTAGTTGATAGGAAAAATAACACAGTATTTTTTTCCTGGTTCTTTTGAACTCAAACTAATCCAGTCCACCCTACCCAGGTGATTTGCCTTTCTCAACAAGGACTTAATCCACTATATCAAACTTGATTACAGTATAAACCACTAAGAAAACTGTCTTAGTCTTCTCAAGAAAATCTGACCACAACTTGGTCTTCTTAAGGAAATCTTTTACAAAGATAAACTAACAATTTGTGTTTAAGGTTTTGCTTCTAACAAGCTATATCACAACAGTGATGTTTACACAAAATTAAGAACAAATATGAAAACTGTTAAGCTTTGAAGAATATTTGAATGAGAGCTTGTGAGTTGATTTTCTTTCAAATGATTTGTGAATATTCGTCAATAAACTCGTCAACGTTGGAAAGATGCTGAAGCTTGTTTAAATACTAATTCAAGTCCTTATCTCAAAGACTGTGTGTTACACCCCAAAATTTGCCCAACTCTTCTTTACCTAGCTTATGTTTCATTGCATTCACATTAGCATTATCATCTGCATTTCATTGACATGTGTGCAGGAGATCAAGAGGTATGATTACCAATTAAGGGCTACACAAGAGTTTGAAGCTAGCTAAGAAGGTTATTCAAGTGTTCAAGGGTTGATATCCTTGTCAGAGAAGTTAGAAGATCCCCAGAGAAAGTGGTTGAAACCAAGAGTGTGTGCCTCCTAACTTGAGAGTTGTGGGAGCTCCTCAGATGATTCTGAAGCCAGGAATGTGGACTTGAAGCCTTGAGATAGCTCTTGAGATGTCTTGAAAGCCATCATGAGGCCTAGATAGGTCATTGTGCAAGAATAAGAAGACTCAGCCATGAGTGGTGCAATTAGGGTTTGACTGGGTCAACCCTAGGTCAACTGATGATTTGGAGGAGGTTGAGACCTAATCCAAGAGCCATGTGATCATGGATTGATGCATTGAGATGCTATAAGGATGATTCCAAGGTCAACTCATCATGATTGAAGAGTTTGAGAAGTTTCTAAGGCTTGACAGTGTAAAATCCCCTAGTTTGACCCCTATCTTCAAGGCAGTTTAGCTCAAGATGTGATTGTCATCTCATCTTGGCCCCAACATGAATGTTGTAGAGCTTGATCTTAGCTTTAATTTGAGTTCTATAAGTCCTTGATAGGATTTTTAGAACTCAAGTTATGACTTTGACAAGTTACAGGTCATTTGAGGTATGTGAATTTGGGGGCTTGAAAGTTACCCAACTTGCATCAAACTTTTGCCCAAGCAGGATGGTTCCTATGAACTTTTAGTCAACATGAATTTTGTTCCTTATTCTCTTAGATTTCTAGAGAGTACTAGAAGTCCTTGATAGGATTTGTATAACTCAAGTTATGGCTTTGACAAGTCAAGGGCATTTTGGTCATTTGAAGATTACAGGTCATTTCAAGCATAAGGCCATAACTCCTATTTCCAAGCTTCAAATGGAAAAATGTTCAACATCAAAGTTGTTCAAAATGATGTTTTTAGCTTGTCTAAACATCAAGTGTCCATTTATATGGATTATATCAAGCATTGGTTGAAGAAACTTCACATGAAAGCCATTTTAATGAATTAAAATGAGAAAATTCAAAAGAAATGAGAGTAACATGTTTCCAAGTCAAATTTGTGATCAATTTGAATGGAATTAATGTTTTAGAAAGATTGGAATTTCCACATTTTTGATTTCAGGTCCATAGCATGGTCATTTGGTTGGTTACTTCACATTTAAGAAACATATCATGTACACTCCCCATGTTAAAACCAAAGGGAAAAAACCATTGTATCACATTCCTTAATGATTAAGTGGATGGTTTGGATTGAGTTTAGAGCATGAGTAAGGCTTGAAGGCACACTTTCATGTTGAAATTTGGAAGGAAAGGTGAACATCCAAAATCAATAATTGCGCCTAGTTTGGGCTTGTTATCCATCTGAACACACTATAAGTAAGAATTAGAACGAATTTGGAAGGTTCTAGAGCAGAATTCTGTTGAGAATCCATTGATGTGAAGTGAAGAAAAGCTTGAAAAATTGGAAATGCGTTTTGGAGAATCAAGAGGTTGCAGCAAGAACTAAGCATCAAGAATTGTTCACCGTTACTCCTTGAAGGATTCTGCATAGTTTGAGGGAGAATTGAAGCACACAACCACCACAATCCGAGCTTCAAGGTTGGTTCTAAGTTCTTGAGATATCTCTTTAATTATGCACTTTTAATACATTAGAAGCATGTGGTTAGGTTCCCCTTAACATGTAGATGAATTCTGGTTAGTTAATTTCATGGATAGAGATAAGTTAGGGTTCCTTCAATTTTCGGTTGAGATATGGTTTTGGCGAATCACGCGTTTTCAGTGTAAACTAATGGCATGGTTAGATTCCTGAGAAAATTCTGATCAATATTCATTAAGACATTCTTACCAATGGTTGAGTATAGAAGGATCTAGGGTTGCACAAGGGTGGCCGGAAAAGCCACCGGCGATTTGGGGTTGGCGCGCGCGAGTTGCAGGTTTGAACGAGGAAGATACAATCCTCACCCTTCGTTCGCATGGAGAATTTGACCTGGTCTGTGGATCCCAGGGCTCACGTTGAGCCACGCGTCCCTAGCCTTAAACGCATCGTTTTGATTATTGACCTGAGAAGCTTCGCTGCATAGACCATGGATGAGCGAGTTCGAACCTGGTTGTGTGACATTTCTGATTTTGTGAATTGAAGACTGAAGTGTTGGGCTTGGATTACATTTGATATTGACACCCCCCTCTTCAGCCCAGTCTAAATATGAATTGATTTTGGTTGCTATTTGCACCGCGCGTGTGATTAATTTCCATTGATTTTCTTTGTTTTTTCATTTTATTCATGGTTCTTGGAAAAATCATATAAAATTGAAAATTAATCCAATTAACCCCATTCTTTTTGAATTTTACTCATGATTGAGTCTACTATTTTTTAGATAAAAAATATTTTCATTTCATGAATTTTATGATTTTATGGGAATTTTACATTTTAATTGATATTAAAATGGTTAAGTTTGATACATAATTTTGTGGAATTTTGTTTGATCATGTGGTGATGACTTTGATCCTAATTTTTTGTGTATGATTTGTTTAGACATGTATGCTCCAATAGAATTTTTCTCACATTTTTGTGATGAAAATAGGTGTGCTTCCTAGATTGATATTTAGGTGCTTCATTTTTAGGGTTTAAGGTTGATACCTTAGGGTTTAGGATTTAATTTTAGGACTTAATAGATGATTTAGTCCCTGGTTTTTGTATGAGGCATTCTAAATTGAATTAGGATCCCTTAGGAATTTTTGTAGAAATTTATAGGATAGTTTCCTATTTTTGATTGATTTTAGTTTAGGTGTTAGTTTTAGATGATTCTAGGGCACTAACTCAACTAACTAACTTCTTTAGTTCCCTTAGACTAGGGTTTTTGTTTTGTTTGCCTTTGGTTGAGATTGAAGACAAGTTGAAGACAAGGTGAGGATGCTTGAAGTTGCTTGAAGTTGCTTGGAGCTGGGAATTGTTTGTGCCTGATGAAGTTTTAGGAGATAGGAGACCTAGGGAGAGCCTTAGAACTAGAATGATTTCTTTCACAAATATGGAAAGCATCTTGTGCTTCCATTCCTCCTAATGACTAAAAGTCCTTCTAAGATATTCACATCCCTCCTTTGGAGGGATGAGTGGCTTTATCTGAGAAGTAGAACATTGAGGAAACCAGTCTCTCATAATGATAAACCCTTACAGGCTTCCTTTGGTTGTCAATAAGTTGTTTATCATTCCCACTCATTCTGTTAAATCAATTGTCTTCTAGTTTGAGTATCTTGAAAGATGTTAGACTTGAGTTTGAAGAGGAGGAATTCACTGAAGAGTGTGGAAGAGGATGATTCCTTGAGCATTGCCATTGCAGCTGAAGCTTGGAGGGCAAGAAGAACAAGTTGATACTTGAAGACCCAATGGGGATTGAGTGAAAAGCTGAGGCTTGAAAAAGGAATTGAAGGATGAAGTTGACACTTCCATGTGATTGAAGACCACTTTGAGAAGCTGAAGCTTGTAGAAGGAGAAGACCAAGTTGATACTGGTAAAGTAAAGAGAGCTGAAGCTTGAAGACTAAGTTGATACTTATGAAGAGGATTCAATTGAGATTGGGTGAAGAGCTGAGGCTTGAAGGGTGAAGGATAAGTTGACACTTGCATTGAGGCATTGAGAACCTGAAGGAATCAAGTTGATACTTGTAGTTAGGAGTGAAGCCTGGAGGTGGAATTGACTGGAAAGCTGAAGCTTGGAGAAGAGAGAACAAGTTGATACTTGTGAAGAAGATCCAATTGAGATTGAGTGAAGAGCTGAGGCTTGAAGATAGAATAAGTTGAAACTTATGTTTGATGGGTTGAACCCTAGAGAAGCAAGTTGATTCTCTGCATGAAAGATGATAGCCTTGAAGGGTGATTAAAGTCTGAAGATTGGGCTGCTGTTAGAAGAGCTGAAGCTTAGAATTGAAAGAGAGCTGTTGATCTGTTTTCTTCCAGTCTGTTTTCTTTTCTGTATTGGTGTGCCTTGTTTGACTTGCTTGATGCATTAGAATAAGTCCATGATTTAGACTGGCTTTAAGCTAGGAGCATGATTGCACTAGAGGTTGAGTTGCTCCCTCTGCTTGTATTTTTACTGTGTGGCTTTGCTTGCGGGTATTCGGTAGAGCCTAGATCCCTTGCCCATGTGGTTTGTTTTGCTTGATAGCATTTCATTTCTTCTGTATGATTGTAGTTTATGGTATCTTGCTTGATAGCACTTTATTTTATTTCTGCTGTATGATTACAGTTATTCATATCTGGCTTGAGGTTGAGATGAGCTTGTGGAGGCTGATGCCCCACACACATTTCCTCCCTCACTTGCATTGCATGCATTTTTCAGTCATTTACTGTTTAAGCTGATGCCTTATTTGTTTCTGTACCTCATTGACATGATCCCTTAGGACTCTCATTCCCTTTGATAAGGAAGTGATGATAGAACTTTAGGTTGAAACCTATGCATGATAACTTCTAGGAGTTCCCTGTTTCAAACTTCAACCATAGGATGAATCCTTGGCATGACAACAGTAGGACTTGATAGTCTCCCTTTAGTTGAGCCTGTTCTCTTCTCATCTCAAAACAGATTAAGATACAGTAATCATGAATGATTTCTTTCGTACATTATGAGCCTTAAGCTATCTGAGAAAGGATTGTTGGAGAGTTTCTTTTCAACAGTCTGGATGTTTAGTATGACACCCTTTGGGTGACATGCGACGCATTCACTCTCAGGTCATAGTCTTTAGTGCGATTGAAATTGCAAACACAATAAAAAAACACTTCTTCCGTAAAAGACAGAAAACAAACTTCAAACCTTTTTGCCTCGTGGGCCCATAATTCAAAGGAAAGCTTTTCTGAAGAAAAGAGTGTCGTTAAACTTCAGTTCTACCGCAAACAGGCTTTCTCCCTAACTACTGGAACTGCTGTTTAACCCTACTCGATAAAACAGATGAATCTGAATTCCCGTAATCCGTATTATCCCAAACTACGTAAGCTCTGATCTCTCATACCTGTTGAGAGTACGTAGGCACAATACTGATGTATTGGAGAGCCACCTTTCCTGTAATCCGTAGTTAGTCGAACTACGTTGACTCTGATTTCTCATTCTCTGATGAGAATACGTAGGCATAAAGCGCGACACTTTGCCGAGTCATTTTCTTTTCTTTTTAAGCCAGCCTTGATAGGTAGATAGATAAAGCCAACTCATCCAGTAAATACAACAAGCGTGGATCCCGTCGAGTACGACGGACGTGAGGGGTGCTAATACCTTCCCCTTGCGTAACCGACTCCCGAACCCAGACAACGGTTGCGATGACCTTGTCTTATACCTTTTCGTCAGGTTTTTCTGATCGTTTCCTTTCCCGCTCTGAGGGATAAATAACGAAAGGTGGCGACTCTTCTGTTTTGCCGGCACCTTATTTTCGCGAAGCGACAGCTGGCGACTCTGCTGGGGACTTGATAGTTTCCTGGGATCCAACGTCCCATATGCAAGTCAGTTTGGGGATCCGACGTCCCCTGCGAGAGTCAATCCTAGCGCTTGTATGATTACTTGTTGGGTTGTGTTTATTTATCGCATTTTTATTTCCCGCACTTTATTTTCAGTATGATATGATTATCTATGTTGTTGTGGGAGGGGCATTCTGATGAGTGAGAAGCCATACCCAGGCTTGAGTGAACATAACATTAGTTGTGGAAATTAGTGGGCGCGTGCTTGCTTGGCGGGCACTAGTGTCTCATGAAATCCACGCTCAGACGAGGTTCTCCCGATTGACTTCTTTTTCAACCCTTTGGGTTGAGGGGGTTGTTGGTTTGGAGGATTGTCGACTCTGAGGACCGATCATTTGGGATTCAGCCGAGTGAGGCTGCTTCATGAGCCGGTGATGTCACACCTTCTGGGTATCGTATCACCCCTCTCGAATGTCTATGACGCTGATGACCGTATAGGATGCCGAACTTGAGTCGGTTTAGGTCCATACCTGTGAGCAGGGTTGGGTTTGTTGCAGGAAACCTTGACCTTCAGGCCACCTGGTTTTCTTGACAGTGAATCGGTTTTGGTTGGGATCAGAGGATCTCATCAGCAGATGTGTATATTGTTCTTGATAGAGTAGGTTCATGATTGGGACCTGAGGATCTCATCTGCAGATGCATGTTTGTTCTTGACATAGCAGAGTTCTGGTCCTGTATCAGAGGTCCTTATTATCAGATGTTTGTTCTTGACAGAGCAGAGTTTTTGTCCTGCATCAGAGGTCCTTATTATCAGATGTTTGTTCTTGACAGAGCGGATTTATGGTCCCATGTGTGTGTGTTCTTGACAGAGCAGAGTTGTGGTCCGATACCAGGGTTTTCTTATTATCAGATATAGTGGTTGTTCTTGACAGAGAAGCATCATGGTTTTGTTGATATAGAATCTTCACAACACAGTTACCTTGATCTCCTTCTGCATGATTGCATTCTATATTGCTTTGCATAATCATTTGCATTTCATTAACGTGTGTCTGCGTTGCAGGTACCGTTTCCCCGATCCAGGATTTCTGGCCTTCTACTGTATTGTTATGGGTTCTCTGAGGAAGACCGTGGCTTACAAGCTCCCTGCCCCTGATGTGGTTCAGCTGACTGGTTTGATTGTTGTAGCAGATGATTCTGTGAGAGATGAGTTCAGAAAATCTTACGGCAAATTGCTCAGTTTGGTTCGTAAACCTTCTCCGTTCGAGTTGAATGGGTTGCACGCTCTACTGCAGTTCTACGATCCTCCGTTGAGATGCTTTACTTTCCAGGATTTTGTTCTCACACCCACGCTAGAGGAATATGCTGATTTGTTAGGTGTGCCTATCAAGAGGCAAATGCCTTTTGTTCATATGGATGCTGAGCCTGATCTGGCTAGTCTAGCTCATTCACTTCATTTGGATGCCTCCGAGTTGGTATTGTCTAGTTGGAACAAGGTTCCCGGTTTCTCCTTGCAGTTCTTAGTGGGAAAGGCTCAGCAGTGCGCCAAAGGCGGATGTTGGGTCGTGTTCAACGCCATTCTCGCTCTGTGCATATATGGCATCATTCTGTTCCCCAATATGCCCGATTTTGTAGACTTCGACGCTTTCCACATCTTTGCTTCAGGGAATCCAGTCCCCACCTTGATAGGAGATGTCTACCATTCTATCTGTCGTGGTGAAATTTGGATACCAAACTGTTGATTAGTTTGAATCGTTAATTCAATTTGCAACCGAACTTTGATTTGTCCAAAGGAAGGGATAAAGATCGAAATTCCCACAATGCAATGCAAATGCAAGTTTAGAGAGTTATAGGTTCGGGGGTTGGTTAAACTTAGGGAAGGTACTAGCATCCTAAGTTTCTGTAGTACTCTACAGGAACCTCTTGTTTTATGTTTGTTTACTGCTAAGTGTTTATCTGCTGAAAGGTTTAAAGACCTAGGGGGTTTATTTCTAAGTATACTCGATAAGATGTCGCATCTTATGCCTACATATCCTTACGGGAGTGGAATCAGAGTATTTTGTAGTTCACCCTAAAGGGTTAGAGGAGTTCTTTGACTGTGGTCAAAGTTCCTACGGGTTTAGGGTAGTTGTTTTGATTGGGTTTAGGAGAAGAGACGAGTCTTCATGTTAAGGGAGAGATAACCACCACAAATGAAAGAGGGGTTGTAGGAAATGGTCTTTGCATCGTCTTAAGAAAAGGTCTTAAATACTCGGATGGTCTCCAAGTATGCCTTTATCGCTCTTAAGGCAAAGTCCCTACATGTTTGGTTGTATTGTTGTGGAGGTGGAGATTATATCTCACTTAAGATGATTAACATCTATTCTCTATTTGTGTTTGAAAAGTTTGTATTGTTGATTGTTTGTTTGTCTAAGTTGTAAAGATTAAGATAAGGTCCTTCCTATGGGGTAGGTCCTAAACTTAAATGATCAACTTGAATGGAATCAAGGATCGAAGGGAATATGATGCAAGTGATGTGCAACTACACACAACGTTGAATTATGTGTAGGTTTTTCCTTTGGACGGATGTGATGCATAAGTATAAATGCGATAATGTAAAATGACTATAGAATAAATTGCGGAAATGTAAATCATACACACGCATGAAAGCGCTAAGGTGTTGGTGAATGTGTCGTGAGTGCATGATTGATTTGTACTTTTCGCGGTTGATTGATTTTAATTTTAGAGGGGTTGAAGAAGTTTGAATTAGTGAGGTTAAGATTTCTTTTGAGAAAAGTTGGTTTAATTTATGAGAAAATTACTGTTGCTGATCGAATTGGCTAGTGAGATTTGATTTTAGGCGAGATTATTTGAGGGATTGGTTTTAGGAAATTGTTTTAGGAAAAGTTGAATTAAATTTGTTAAAAGGTTTTCATTTTCTATTTTATGATTAAAAGTTAAATTGTAAACGAGTTTATCTTAAATAAAATAGTTTTCTAGCCATAAGAACATGTTATTACTAAAGTTATGTTGTTTAGAAAAAGATTTTTTTAATTTTTTTTATATTGTTATAAATGATTAATTTAGATTGGAAGAAAAAAGGGGTTAAGACTTATTATTAAACAACTTAAATTATTTAATAAATAAAAGGAATCCAATTAAATAAGGAAATTACTTATTTTTATAAAAAGGCAGAGAATTGATTTAGCTAAAAAAAAAAATTATTTAGAAAATAACTTAAATATTTCATTAATTAACAAAACAGCTTGATTAAAAGTTGATTAGTGTTTTTATGGTGTTAATTGACGTTAATGAAATAGTTAAGGAGGATTAAGGGTGAGGGTGTGGTGTTAGTGTGTGTGTGATTAGTGGTTAACAAATTACAAAAATAATAAAAACGAATAAATAAAAAAACGCAAAAAAAAAGAGACGGGAACCCTAGGTCCCAAATCGGCCCTTCTTTCCCAGTCGATCGTGTCTCTCCCCTTCTCGATCGTCCTTCTTCGTTCTCCATCATTCATCCATGGTTTTTTTTGTTCTCTTTTTAAAACCTGAAACACAACAAAGCGGTCAATAGATTCGATGGTGTTTTGACAAGAATGAAACTTTACCAAAGATATGTGACGGCGGCGCCGGAGGCGATGAGGATAGGAGCTTCGCGGATTTGGGCTGAGGTGTGAACTGGGGTTCATGACGGAATTGTTGCGAGGTTTCACGGCGACGACAATGAGGGTTTTGGGTCGCGATTCCGCGGTGGGTTCAAAAGGTAAGTTTCTCCCTTCTTTGATTTGTTAGGGGCTTCGATTTAGGATTTTTTTGGGTTTGAATGTTGTGGGATTCTGCGCATTTGTTGGGGTTTTGAGTGATTAAATTTTTCTCTCCCCTTTGCTTTCCGAAATTTCCCCCTTTTTATAAGCTGCTTTCAATCAATGGCGCTTTGAATGAACCTTCCCGATTTGGTTGGACATGTCCCAATTTGGTTTTAGAAACAAGTTAATGTCATTAACCGTCTGTTTGGAAAAGAAATTTACCCTATTCGAACTTGCTCTTTTCTTTTGATGTTTGTAGGAGTTAATGACTTCTTAAATCAAAAATTGCCATGAATACCTTGCCTGTTTTGGAATCTCGTGATTTTGCATAAGGAAAATCTGAATTGGTTAAGTTACGCTTTGGGAAATCTCACGTTGCTTGTTCATGTGTAGGTTAACCGTTATTTGCAAGGCACCAGCTGGTTCTCCATGAAAGCAAGCAAGGGTCACTGATTGGTGGATGCCATGTTTGACGCCATTCTCTTCTCGATCATTCTCTTCTCGATCATTGTCTTCTCGATCATGAAAGGTCACGAAATGGAGTTACCAGGTTGTATAGTAAATACGCAGGTAATCTCAAAGGTTACAAACATATGTTGTTCTGAATTTGATGATCAATTCATGTGCTAACGACCTTCACTTGCGTCGGTTTTGATTTAGGTTACTCCAGGTTTGACCGATAACTTAATCTCTCAAGTATAAGCTGATGACTTCGGTTGTTTCTCTGTTCTGAGTCTGGTAATTCATAAATCTATTTCATCTCATCACGTCGGACAGTGGTTTTGGAAGCGTCTTATTAGAACTCGCCCAATATTGAAGTATTGCTTTCTCATCTTCTAAAAGAATCTTTTGCTGTCGCAGGTGTTTGCGAGGGAGTTAGGAAGTACTTGGGTGATGAACTCGTACGGTGTGGCATCGAAAACATTGTGGGGTTATTATCGGGTTGCAGGTGGTTCGTACAGCTGATCTGAAAGTGCGTCTGGAATCAATGTTGCCGGCAAAATTGTTGGCGCTTTGACTGATGTTGCGGAAAATACTAGCAGCTAACATCCTGCTGCTGCTGACAAGTGCTCGTCGTTGATGGTGTTCGCAGATGGTGTAGAGAAACCCGCGGTGGTTGCTTGCAGCTGCGAGTGCTGAAATTCCTGTTACTGCTGTTTACTGATATGCTGATGTTGTTGTTATAATTAGATAGTACTCTAATTCTCTTAGCTCTTGTGTAACAAATTAAATAACTGACTCTTTATCTTCCCTTATAGGTTACGCAAGCTGTCGCGACCGCTTAATCTCATGCTTAATCTGATATGCTACCGCTTATTCTACTTATGACTCTAATTTTAGTGATGCCGGAGTGTCAGAGACGCGACTTGGGCTTCAACACTTGATTTTGTAGGTATAGGTTGTTCTATGTATGAAGAAACTTCAAACAAGGCTTGCGGTTATGAAGAAAGAGGGCAGTGGATTGCTCTTGTATTGCTCACCCAAGTGAACCTGGAAGTTGGTGATGTAGGCTTAAGATCAACAGCAGAGGTACCTGTTTGTTAATTTTCCTCTCTTATTGTCTTAACAGTAGAACCATTGGTGACTATGTTAACTGTTGGGTTTTCTGAATACAGGTTTTCTGAATAGCAAGAGGTGTTGCTGCAGCTAACCCATCAAGTGGGAAAACAGAAAGCGATTCCTCCAACATCTTGCACAAGTCATGAAACACCTTACCATTTTTCCTTTCCTTCAGGAAAAAGTAACAATTGAAGTAGCATCTGCTCCCTCCGTTGTAAGGCTAGTTTTGGATTGAGGGTAAGCTTACTATTATTTTTAGGTGTCAAAACAAGGTATGACCAAGCAGCCTGATAATCACCCTCATCGAAACGTGTCAACGCATGGATTGCATTAACTTCTTTGTTTGCCATTGTCAGAGCATCGGAATAACTTCTACCTGTGTACTTTGTGCGAAGCGATTGTAGTTCTAAAAGCCAGGCTTCGGGAGATCTCTGATCAGATACAGCGGCATAACTCTCAATTACTCGTGCCATAACAAAATGTACGCCATCATAGCCCAATGGACCGAGTGACTCTTCAGTTTGTAGCAAGCGAGTAAAGTGAGCTGCAGCATTTTCATACTCCTCTTTTGTAATTTATTAATATTCCAAATGATGTTTCTGCAGGGAATTAGCTTGTCGTGTGCTGGTTTGCGGTCGACGACCCAGTCTTGTTGAAGGAACTGTCGGGGAATCATACGACGGTACCACATTTCAATGTGCGAAGGCTACTTGGAAAATCACTCAAGTGTGGAAAACAAGGAGTTAGCAAAGTTGTAACAATTCCAAATTGTGTTCCTCATCGAAGATGATACCGCTTGCGGACAAGCTAGGGGTGACAATTGTGACCAGATAGAGTGGCAGGATTGCATCCAATTGTTAATTTTAAATTCCTCTACAAGTCCATATTTTCGCGAGACAATTGTTGTAACTGCTTTTAGATTTCAGCTTCACAAAAACATTTTTTTGCCTTCATAAATTGTGTTGCCATCTCAAAAGGCAATAGATAATTGTAGTTGTCATCAACCTTGACTTGTATTATAAACTCATCCCGTCGTATGAATATATAATGGACTCAGAATTCACGCATTAACGCCTCAAGGAATTCACGTGGGTCTTCTTTCCACATAAGCTCAAGTTTTCCATAAATCAAGTCTTGACACTTCAGTATTTTTTAGCAAAATATTGAAATCAAAATACATTTGAATGGATACTTAGTCTTAATCCGAACTCGTGTTGCAACGTCTCGATCTTGACGGTATCCAGGAAGGGGTGTTGATGCGTCCTGATGAGACTTGGTAGGGAATGTATTCATGAAGGTGGTACATCAAACCTCTTGTGTTCTTGAGAATAATTCAACAAAATCTTAATCCATAAACCAACTGAAGTTTGATTTTTAATGAGATATAGCCGGGAAGCGCATCCAAGGAGTGTCTTTGGTATATTGATCTAAGAATGTGCAACAAATCTAACAATGGGACCCAGATCAAATAGAAACTTTAGGACCATCTGAACTCGAATTCCTTTAGTCACGTCTTAAAGTATTCGTCTGTGAGAAAGAATACCATCTCGCCTTGAAATTACCGCATCTGCGCAAGTTGGTTAGTCGCAAAAAATATAACTATTAAATTAAAGTCAAATAACAATAGAAAACTGCGCGAACAGAGGTGGGGTCTCGCGGTCAAAAATTAGGGTGTGACAGATGCCCCTATTTAAGTTACTTCTATCTGGAGATATGGAGATAGAAATCTCCGCCTCGACGAGATAGGAGGGACTTAAATATAAACATTGCACGGATTTTTGACCATAAGAAGCCACCGGGTGCATATGATATGTAATGATATGAAGAATGTAAGACAGATGGTCTTGTGGTGAAATGACGCCACAGGGGAATAATTGGACATAACACGCGGAGAGCAAACTCAGCGACACGAGCCACCGCGAGAAGAGGCCACAATCAGCATTATGGGTTCTCCAAAATGAAGATATGATATAACAATGCCACCAGGAGTACAGTAGCTTGAGCAATGAAATGAAATCTTGAAAGTGAAGGGTAGCCCATTATCAATGTGTGACAACCCAAACAAAAGTATCCGGTTGAAATAAGAAACGCATGTTACCGACTATCACACATATGATAGTCTAAGCCAAGGTGTTTGACCAAAAGACGATATATTACCTACTATCAAATGTATGATAGTCTAAGCAAAAGGTAATACCCAAAAAGACAGGTCACCTACTACCAAACATGCTGCAGCCTAAGAGAAGACGTCTGACCAAAAGAAAGGTGTATTATACCTACTATCAAACATATGACAGTAAACACAAAGGAAAGATAACCTACTACCAATTTTGGCAGCCTAAGCGAAGGTATCTGACCAAAAGAAAGATTGTGTTATACCTACTATCAAACATATGACAGTAAACACAAAGGGAAGATGACCTACTACCAATTTTGGCAGCCTAAGCGAAGGTATCTGACCAAAAGAAAGATTGTGTTATACCTACTATCAAACATATGACAGAAAACACAAAGGAAAGATGACCTACTACCAATTTTGGCAGCCTAAGCGAAGGTATCTGACCAAAAGAAAGATTGTGTTATACCTACTATCAAACATATGACAGTAAACACAAAGGAAAGATGACCTACTACCAATTTTGGCTGCCTAAGCGAAGGTATCTGACCAAAAGAAAGATTGTGTTATACCTACTATCAAACATATGACAGTAAACACAAAGGAAAGATGACCTACTACCAATTTTAGCAGCCTAAGCGAAGGTATCTGACCAAAAGAAAGATTGTGTTATACCTACTATCAAACATATGACAGTAAACACAAAGGAAAGATGACCTACTACCAATTTTGGCATCCTAAGCGAAGGTATCTGACCAAAAGAAAGATTGTGTTATACCTACTATCAAACATATGACAGTAAACACAAAGGAAAGATGACTTACTACCAATTTTGGCAGCCTAAGCGAAGGTATCTGACCAAAAGAAAGATTGTGTTATACCTACTATCAAACATATGACAGTAAACACAAAGGAAAGATGACCTACTACAAATTTTGGCAGCCTAAGCGAAGGTATCTGACCAAAAGAAAGATTGTGTTATACCTACTATCAAACATATGACAGTAAACACAAAGGAAAGATGACCTACTACCAATTTTGGCAGCCTAAGAGAAGGTATCTGACCAAAACAAAGATTGTGTTATACCTACTATCAAACATATGACAGTAAACACAAAGGAAAGATGACCTACTACCAATTTTGGCAGCCTAAGCGAAGGTATCTGACCAAAAGAAAGATTGTGTTATACCTACTATCAAACATATGACAGTAAACACAAAGGAAAGATGACCTACTACCAATTTTGGCAGCCTAAGCGAAGGTATCTGACCAAAAGAAAGATTGTGTTATACCTACTATCAAACATATGACTGTAAACACAAAGGAAAGATGACCTACTACCAATTTTGGCAGCCTAAGCGAAGGTATCTGACCAAAAGAAAGATTGTGTTATACCTACTATCAAACATATGACAGTAAACACAAAGGAAAGATGACCTACTACCAATTTTGGAAGCCTAAGCGAAGGTATCTGACCAAAAGAAAGATTGTGTTATACCTACTATCAAACATATGACAGTAAACACAAAGGAAAGATGACCTACTACCAATTTTGGCAGCCTAAGCGAAGGTATCTGACCAAAAGAAAGATTGTGTTATACCTACTATCAAACATATGACAGTAAACACAAAGGAAAGATGACCTACTACCAATTTTGGCAGCCTAAGCGAAGGTATCTGACCAAAAGTAAGATTGTGTTATACCTACTATCAAACATATGATAGTAAACACAAAGGAAAGATGACCTACTACCAATTTTGGCAGCCTAAGCGAAGGTATCTGACCAAAACAAAGATTGTGTTATACCTACTATCAAACATATGACAGTAAACACAAAGGAAAGATGACCTACTACCAATTTTGGCAGCCTAAGCGAAGGTATCTGACCAAAAGAAAGATTGTGTTATACCTACTATCAAACATATGACAGTAAACACAAAGGAAAGATGACATACTACCAATTTTGGCAGCCTAAGCGAAGGTATCTGACCAAAAGAAAGATTGTGTTATACCTACTATCAAACATATGACAGTAAACACAAAGGAAAGATGACCTACTACCAATTTTGGCAGCCTAAGCGAAGGTATCTGACCAAAAGAAAGATTGTGTTATACCTACTATCAAACATATGACAGTAAACACAAAGGAAAGATGACCTACTACCAATTTTGGAAGCCTAAGCGAAGGTATCTGACCAAAAGAAAGATTGTGTTGTACCTACTATCAAACATATGACAGTAAACACAAAGGAAAGATGACCTACTACCAATTTTGGCAGCCTAAGCGAAGGTATCTGACCAAAAGAAAGATTGTGTTATACCTACTATCAAACATATGACAGTAAACACAAAGGAAAGATGACCTACTACCAATTTTGGCAGCCTAAGCGAAGGTATCTGACCAAAAGTAAGATTGTGTATTACTTACTATCAAACATATGACAGTAAACACAAAGGAAAGATGACCTACTACCAATTTTGGCAGCCTAAGCGAAGGTATCTGACCAAAAGAAAGATTGTGTTATACCTACTATCAAACATATGACAGTAAACACAAAGGAAAGATGACCTACTACCAATTTTGGCAGCCTAAGCGAAGGTATCTGACCAAAAGAAAGATTGTGTTATACCTACTATCAAAAATATGACAGTAAACACAAAGGAAAGATGACCTACTACCAATTTTGGCAGCCTAAGCGAAGGTATCTGACCAAAAGAAAGATTGTGTTATACCTACTATCAAACATATGACAGTAAACACAAAGGAAAGATGACCTACTACCAATTTTGGCAGCCTAAGCGAAGGTATCTGACCAAAAGAAAGATTGTGTATTACTTACTATCAAACATATGACAGTAAACACAAAGGAAAGATGACCTACTACCAATTTTGGAAGCCTAAGTGAAGGTATCTGACCAAAAGAAAGATTGTGTTATACCTACTATCAAACATATGACAGTAAACACAAAGGAAAGATGACCTACTACCAATTTTGGCAGCCTAAGCGAAGGTATCTGACCAAAAGAAAGATTGTGTTATACCTACTATCAAAAATATGACAGTAAACACAAAGGAAAGATGACCTACTACCAATTTTGGCAGCCTAAGCGAAGGTATCTGACCAAAAGAAAGATTGTGTTATACCTACTATCAAACATATGACAGTAAACACAAAGGAAAGATGACCTACTACCAATTTTGGCAGCCTAAGCGAAGGTATCTGACCAAAAGAAAGATTGTGTATTACTTACTATCAAACATATGACAGTAAACACAAAGGAAAGATGACCTACTACCAATTTTGGAAGCCTAAGTGAAGGTATCTGACCAAAAGAAAGATTGTGTTATACCTACTATCAAATATATGACAGAAAACACAAAGGAAAGATGACCTACTACCAATTTTGGCAGCCTAAGCGAAGGTATCTGACCAAAAGAATGATTGTGTTATACCTACTATCAAACATATGATAGTAAACACAAAGGAAAGATGACCTACTACCAATTTTGGCAGCCTAAGCGAAGGTATCTGACCAAAAGAAAGATTGTGTATTACTTACTATCAAACATATGACAGTAAACACAAACGAAAGATGACCTACTACCAATTTTGGCATCCTAAGCGAAGGTATCTGACCAAAAGAAAGATTGTGTTATACCTACTATCAAACATATGACACTAAACACAAAGGAAAGATGACCTACTACCAATTTTGGCAGCCTAAGCGAAGGTATCTGACCAAAAGAAAGATTGTGTTATACGTACTATCAAACATATGACAGAAAACACAAAGGAAAGATGACCTACTACCAATTTTGGCAGCCTAAGCGAAGGTATCTGACCAAAAGAAAGATTGTGTTATACATACTATCAAACATATGACAGTAAACACAAAGGAAAGATGACCTACTACCAATTTTGGCAGCCTAAGCGAAGGTATCTGACCAAAAGAAAGATTGTGTTATACCTACTATCAAACATATGACAGTAAACACAAAGGAAAGATGACCTACTACCAATTTTAGCAGCCTAAGCGAAGGTATCTGACCAAAAGAAAGATTGTGTTATACCTACTATCAAACATATGACAGTAAACACAAAGGAAAGATGACCTACTACCAATTTTGGCATCCTAAGCGAAGGTATCTGACCAAAAGAAAGATTGTGTTATACCTACTATCAAACATATGACAGTAAACACAAAGGAAAGATGACCTACTACCAATTTTGGCAGCCTAAGCGAAGGTATCTGACCAAAAGAAAGATTGTGTTATACCTACTATCAAACATATGACAGTAAACACAAAGGAAAGATGACCTACTACCAATTTTGGCAGCCTAAGCGAAGGTATCTGACCAAAAGAAAGATTGTGTTATACCTACTATCAAACATATGACAGTAAACACAAAGGAAAGATGACCTACTACCAATTTTGGCAGCCTAAGCGAAGGTATCTGACCAAAAGAAAGATTGTGTTATACCAACTATCAAACATATGACAGTAAACACAAAGGAAAGATGACCTACTACCAATTTTGGCAGCCTAAGCGAAGGTATCTGACCAAAAGAAAGATTGTGTTATACCTACTATCAAATATATGACAGTAAACACAAAGGAAAGATGACCTACTACCAATTTTGGCAGCCTAAGCGAAGGTATCTGACCAAAAGAAAGATTGTGTTATACCTACTATCAAACATATGACAGTAAACACAAAGGAAAGATGACCTACTACCAATTTTGGAAGCCTAAGCGAAGGTATCTGACCAAAAGAAAGATTGTGTTATACCTACTATCAAACATATGACAGTAAACACAAAGGAAAGATGACCTACTACCAATTTTGGCAGCCTAAGCGAAGGTATCTGACCAAAACAAAGATTGTGTTATACCTACTATCAAACATATGACAGTAAACACAAAGGAAAGATGACCTACTATCAATTTTGGCAGCCTAAGCGAAGGTATCTGACCAAAAGAAAGATTGTGTTATACCTACTATCAAACATATGACAGTAAACACAAAGGAAAGATGACCTACTACCAATTTTGGCATCCTAAGCGAAGGTATCTGACCAAAAGAAAGATTGTGTTATACCTACTATCAAACATATGACAGTAAACACAAAGGAAAGATGACCTACTACCAATTTTGGCAGCCTAAGCGAAGGTATCTGACCAAAAGTAAGATTGTGTTATACCTACTATCAAACATATGGCAGTAAACACAAAGGAAAGATGACCTACTACCAATTTTGGCAGCCTAAGCGAAGGTATCTGACCAAAACAAAGATTGTGTTATACCTACTATCAAACATATGACAGTAAACACAAAGGAAAGATGACCTACTACCAATTTTGGCAGCCTAAGCGAAGGTATCTGACCAAAAGAAAGATTGTGTTATACCAACTATCAAACATATGACAGTAAACACAAAGGAAAGATGACCTACTACCAATTTTGGCAGCCTAAGCGAAGGTATCTGACCAAAAGAAAGATTGTGTTATACCTACTATCAAACATATGACAGTAAACACAAAGGAAAGATGACCTACTACCAATTTTGGCAGCCTAAGCGAAGGTATCTAACCAAAAGTAAGATTGTGTTATACCTACTATCAAACATATGACAGTAAACACAAAGGAAAGATGACCTACTACCAATTTTGGCAGCCTAAGCGAAGGTATCTGACCAAAAGAAAGATTGTGTTATACCTACTATCAAAAATATGACAGTAAACACAAAGGAAAGATGACCTACTACCAATTTTGGCAGCCTAAGCGAAGGTATCTGACCAAAAGAAAGATTGTGTTATACCTACTATCAAACATATGACAGTAAACACAAAGGAAAGATGACCTACTACCAATTTTGGCAGCCTAAGCGAAGGTATCTGACCAAAAGAAAGATTGTGTATTACTTACTATCAAACATATGACAGTAAACACAAAGGAAAGATGACCTACTACCAATTTTGGAAGCCTAAGTGAAGGTATCTGACCAAAAGAAAGATTGTGTTATACCTACTATCAAATATATGACAGAAAACACAAAGGAAAGATGACCTACTACCAATTTTGGCAGCCTAAGCGAAGGTATCTGACCAAAAGAATGATTGTGTTATACCTACTATCAAACATATGATAGTAAACACAAAGGAAAGATGACCTACTACCAATTTTGGCAGCCTAAGCGAAGGTATCTGACCAAAAGAAAGATTGTGTATTACTTACTATCAAACATATGACAGTAAACACAAACGAAAGATGACCTACTACCAATTTTGGCATCCTAAGCGAAGGTATCTGACCAAAAGAAAGATTGTGTTATACCTACTATCAAACATATGACACTAAACACAAAGGAAAGATGACCTACTACCAATTTTGGCAGCCTAAGCGAAGGTATCTGACCAAAAGAAAGATTGTGTTATACGTACTATCAAACATATGACAGAAAACACAAAGGAAAGATGACCTACTACCAATTTTGGCAGCCTAAGCGAAGGTATCTGACCAAAAGAAAGATTGTGTTATACATACTATCAAACATATGACAGTAAACACAAAGGAAAGATGACCTACTACCAATTTTGGCAGCCTAAGCGAAGGTATCTGACCAAAAGAAAGATTGTGTTATACCTACTATCAAACATATGACAGTAAACACAAAGGAAAGATGACCTACTACCAATTTTAGCAGCCTAAGCGAAGGTATCTGACCAAAAGAAAGATTGTGTTATACCTACTATCAAACATATGACAGTAAACACAAAGGAAAGATGACCTACTACCAATTTTGGCATCCTAAGCGAAGGTATCTGACCAAAAGAAAGATTGTGTTATACCTACTATCAAACATATGACAGTAAACACAAAGGAAAGATGACCTACTACCAATTTTGGCAGCCTAAGCGAAGGTATCTGACCAAAAGAAAGATTGTGTTATACCTACTATCAAACATATGACAGTAAACACAAAGGAAAGATGACCTACTACCAATTTTGGCAGCCTAAGCGAAGGTATCTGACCAAAAGAAAGATTGTGTTATACCTACTATCAAACATATGACAGTAAACACAAAGGAAAGATGACCTACTACCAATTTTGGCAGCCTAAGCGAAGGTATCTGACCAAAAGAAAGATTGTGTTATACCAACTATCAAACATATGACAGTAAACACAAAGGAAAGATGACCTACTACCAATTTTGGCAGCCTAAGCGAAGGTATCTGACCAAAAGAAAGATTGTGTTATACCTACTATCAAATATATGACAGTAAACACAAAGGAAAGATGACCTACTACCAATTTTGGCAGCCTAAGCGAAGGTATCTGACCAAAAGAAAGATTGTGTTATACCTACTATCAAACATATGACAGTAAACACAAAGGAAAGATGACCTACTACCAATTTTGGAAGCCTAAGCGAAGGTATCTGACCAAAAGAAAGATTGTGTTATACCTACTATCAAACATATGACAGTAAACACAAAGGAAAGATGACCTACTACCAATTTTGGCAGCCTAAGCGAAGGTATCTGACCAAAACAAAGATTGTGTTATACCTACTATCAAACATATGACAGTAAACACAAAGGAAAGATGACCTACTATCAATTTTGGCAGCCTAAGCGAAGGTATCTGACCAAAAGAAAGATTGTGTTATACCTACTATCAAACATATGACAGTAAACACAAAGGAAAGATGACCTACTACCAATTTTGGCATCCTAAGCGAAGGTATCTGACCAAAAGAAAGATTGTGTTATACCTACTATCAAACATATGACAGTAAACACAAAGGAAAGATGACCTACTACCAATTTTGGCAGCCTAAGCGAAGGTATCTGACCAAAAGTAAGATTGTGTTATACCTACTATCAAACATATGGCAGTAAACACAAAGGAAAGATGACCTACTACCAATTTTGGCAGCCTAAGCGAAGGTATCTGACCAAAACAAAGATTGTGTTATACCTACTATCAAACATATGACAGTAAACACAAAGGAAAGATGACCTACTACCAATTTTGGCAGCCTAAGCGAAGGTATCTGACCAAAAGAAAGATTGTGTTATACCAACTATCAAACATATGACAGTAAACACAAAGGAAAGATGACCTACTACCAATTTTGGCAGCCTAAGCGAAGGTATCTGACCAAAAGAAAGATTGTGTTATACCTACTATCAAACATATGACAGTAAACACAAAGGAAAGATGACCTACTACCAATTTTGGCAGCCTAAGCGAAGGTATCTAACCAAAAGTAAGATTGTGTTATACCTACTATCAAACATATGGCAGTAAACACAAAGGAAAGATGACCTACTACCAATTTTGGCAGCCTAAGCGAAGGTATCTGACCAAAACAAAGATTGTGTTATACCTACTATCAAACATATGACAGTAAACACAAAGGAAAGATGACCTACTATCAATTTTGGCAGCCTAAGCGAAGGTATCTGACCAAAAGAAAGATTGTGTTATACCTACTATCAAACATATGACAGTAAACACAAAGGAAAGATGACCTACTACCAATTTTGGCAGCCTAAGCGAAGGTATCTGACCAAAAGAAAGATTGTGTTATACCTACTATCAAACATATGACAGTAAACACAAAGGAAAGATGACCTACTACCAATTTTGGCAGCCTAAGCGAAGGTATCTGACCAAAAGTAAGATTGTGTTATACCTACTATCAAACATATGGCAGTAAACACAAAGGAAAGATGACCTACTACCAATTTTGGCAGCCTAAGCGAAGGTATCTGACCAAAACAAAGATTGTGTTATACCTACTATCAAACATATGACAGTAAACACAAAGGAAAGATGACCTACTACCAATTTTGGCAGCCTAAGCGAAGGTATCTGACCAAAAGAAAGATTGTGTTATACCAACTATCAAACATATGACAGTAAACACAAAGGAAAGATGACCTACTACCAATTTTGGCAGCCTAAGCGAAGGTATCTGACCAAAAGAAAGATTGTGTTATACCTACTATCAAACATATGACAGTAAACACAAAGGAAAGATGACCTACTACCAATTTTGGCAGCCTAAGCGAAGGTATCTGACCAAAAGAAAGATTGTGTTATACCAACTATCAAACATATGACAGTAAACACAAAGGAAAGATGACCTACTACCAATTTTGGCAGCCTAAGCGAAGGTATCTGACCAAAAGAAAGATTGTGTTATACCTACTATCAAATATATGACAGTAAACACAAAGGAAAGATGACCTACTACCAATTTTGGCAGCCTAAGCGAAGGTATCTGACCAAAAGAAAGATTGTGTTATACCTACTATCAAACATATGACAGTAAACACAAAGGAAAGATGACCTACTACCAATTTTGGAAGCCTAAGCGAAGGTATCTGACCAAAAGAAAGATTGTGTTATACCTACTATCAAACATATGACAGTAAACACAAAGGAAAGATGACCTACTACCAATTTTGGCAGCCTAAGCGAAGGTATCTGACCAAAACAAAGATTGTGTTATACCTACTATCAAACATATGACAGTAAACACAAAGGAAAGATGACCTACTATCAATTTTGGCAGCCTAAGCGAAGGTATCTGACCAAAAGAAAGATTGTGTTATACCTACTATCAAACATATGACAGTAAACACAAAGGAAAGATGACCTACTACCAATTTTGGCATCCTAAGCGAAGGTATCTGACCAAAAGAAAGATTGTGTTATACCTACTATCAAACATATGACAGTAAACACAAAGGAAAGATGACCTACTACCAATTTTGGCAGCCTAAGCGAAGGTATCTGACCAAAAGTAAGATTGTGTTATACCTACTATCAAACATATGGCAGTAAACACAAAGGAAAGATGACCTACTACCAATTTTGGCAGCCTAAGCGAAGGTATCTGACCAAAACAAAGATTGTGTTATACCTACTATTAAACATATGACAGTAAACACAAAGGAAAGATGACCTACTACCAATTTTGGCAGCCTAAGCGAAGGTATCTGACCAAAAGAAAGATTGTGTTATACCAACTATCAAACATATGACAGTAAACACAAAGGAAAGATGACCTACTACCAATTTTGGCAGCCTAAGCGAAGGTATCTGACCAAAAGAAAGATTGTGTTATACCTACTATCAAACATATGACAGTAAACACAAAGGAAAGATGACCTACTACCAATTTTGGCAGCCTAAGCGAAGGTATCTAACCAAAAGTAAGATTGTGTTATACCTACTATCAAACATATGGCAGTAAACACAAAGGAAAGATGACCTACTACCAATTTTGGCAGCCTAAGCGAAGGTATCTGACCAAAACAAAGATTGTGTTATACCTACTATCAAACATATGACAGTAAACACAAAGGAAAGATGACCTACTATCAATTTTGGCAGCCTAAGCGAAGGTATCTGACCAAAAGAAAGATTGTGTTATACCTACTATCAAACATATGACAGTAAACACAAAGGAAAGATGACCTACTACCAATTTTGGCAGCCTAAGCGAAGGTATCTGACCAAAAGAAAGATTGTGTTATACCTACTATCAAACATATGACAGTAAACACAAAGGAAAGATGACCTACTACCAATTTTGGCAGCCTAAGCGAAGGTATCTGACCAAAAGTAAGATTGTGTTATACCTACTATCAAACATATGGCAGTAAACACAAAGGAAAGATGACCTACTACCAATTTTGGCAGCCTAAGCGAAGGTATCTGACCAAAACAAAGATTGTGTTATACCTACTATCAAACATATGACAGTAAACACAAAGGAAAGATGACCTACTACCAATTTTGGCAGCCTAAGCGAAGGTATCTGACCAAAAGAAAGATTGTGTTATACCAACTATCAAACATATGACAGTAAACACAAAGGAAAGATGACCTACTACCAATTTTGGCAGCCTAAGCGAAGGTATCTGACCAAAAGAAAGATTGTGTTATACCTACTATCAAACATATGACAGTAAACACAAAGGAAAGATGACCTACTACCAATTTTGGCAGCCTAAGCGAAGGTATCTAACCAAAAGTAAGATTGTGTTATACCTACTATCAAACATATGGCAGTAAACACAAAGGAAAGATGACCTACTACCAATTTTGGCAGCCTAAGCGAAGGTATCTGACCAAAACAAAGATTGTGTTATACCTACTATCAAACATATGACAATAAACACAAAGGAAAGATGACCTACTATCAATTTTGGCAGCCTAAGCGAAGGTATCTGACCAAAAGAAAGATTGTGTTATACCTACTATCAAACATATGACAGTAAACACAAAGGAAAGATGACCTACTACCAATTTTGGCATCCTAAGCGAAGGTATCTGACCAAAAGAAAGATTGTGTTATACCTACTATCAAACATATGACAGTAAACACAAAGGAAAGATGACCTACTACCAATTTTGGCAGCCTAAGCGAAGGTATCTGACCAAAAGTAAGATTGTGTTATACCTACTATCAAACATATGGCAGTAAACACAAAGGAAAGATGACCTACTACCAATTTTGGCAGCCTAAGCGAAGGTATCTGACCAAAACAAAGATTGTGTTATACCTACTATCAAACATATGACAGTAAACACAAAGGAAAGATGACCTACTACCAATTTTGGCAGCCTAAGCGAAGGTATCTGACCAAAAGAAAGATTGTGTTATACCAACTATCAAACATATGACAGTAAACACAAAGGAAAGATGACCTACTACCAATTTTGGCAGCCTAAGCGAAGGTATCTGACCAAAAGAAAGATTGTGTTATACCTACTATCAAACATATGACAGTAAACACAAAGGAAAGATGACCTACTACCAATTTTGGCAGCCTAAGCGAAGGTATCTAACCAAAAGTAAGATTGTGTTATACCTACTATCAAACATATGGCAGTAAACACAAAGGAAAGATGACCTACTACCAATTTTGGCAGCCTAAGCGAAGGTATCTGACCAAAACAAAGATTGTGTTATACCTACTATCAAACATATGACAGTAAACACAAAGGAAAGATGACCTACTATCAATTTTGGCAGCCTAAGCGAAGGTATCTGACCAAAAGAAAGATTGTGTTATACCTACTATCAAACATATGACAGTAAACACAAAGGAAAGATGACCTACTACCAATTTTGGCAGCCTAAGCGAAGGTATCTGACCAAAAGAAAGATTGTGTTATACCTACTATCAAACATATGACAGTAAACACAAAGGAAAGATGACCTACTACCAATTTTGGCAGCCTAAGCGAAGGTATCTGACCAAAAGTAAGATTGTGTTATACCTACTATCAAACATATGGCAGTAAACACAAAGGAAAGATGACCTACTACCAATTTTGGCAGCCTAAGCGAAGGTATCTGACCAAAACAAAGATTGTGTTATACCTACTATCAAACATATGACAGTAAACACAAAGGAAAGATGACCTACTACCAATTTTGGCAGCCTAAGCGAAGGTATCTGACCAAAAGAAAGATTGTGTTATACCAACTATCAAACATATGACAGTAAACACAAAGGAAAGATGACCTACTACCAATTTTGGCAGCCTAAGCGAAGGTATCTGACCAAAAGAAAGATTGTGTTATACCTACTATCAAATATATGACAGTAAACACAAAGGAAAGATGACCTACTACCAATTTTGGCAGCCTAAGCGAAGGTATCTGACCAAAAGAAAGATTGTGTTATACCTACTATCAAACATATGACAGTAAACACAAAGGAAAGATGACCTACTACCAATTTTGGAAGCCTAAGCGAAGGTATCTGACCAAAAGAAAGATTGTGTTATACCTACTATCAAACATATGACAGTAAACACAAAGGAAAGATGACCTACTACCAATTTTGGCAGCCTAAGCGAAGGTATCTGACCAAAAGAAAGATTGTGTTATACCTACTATCAAACATATGACAGTAAACACAAAGGAAAGATGACCTACTACCAATTTTGGCAGCCTAAGCGAAGGTATCTGGCCAAAAGAAAGATTGTGTTATACCTACTATCAAACATATGACAGTAAACACAAAGGAAAGATGACCTACTACCAATTTTGGCAGCCTAAGCGAAGGTATCTGACCAAAAGAAAGATTGTGTATTACTTACTATCAAACATATGAAAGTAAACACAAAGGAAAGATGACCTACTACCAATTTTGGAAGCCTAAGTGAAGGTATCTGACCAAAAGAAAGATTGTGTTATACCTACTATCAAACATATGACAGAAAACACAAAGGAAAGATGACCTACTACCAATTTTGGCAGCCTAAGCGAAGGTATCTGACCAAAAGAAGGATTGTGTTATACCTACTATCAAACATATGATAGTAAACACAAAGGAAAGATGACCTACTACCAATTTTGGCAGCCTAAGCGAAGGTATCTGACCAAAAGAAAGATTGTGTATTACTTACTATCAAACATATGACAGT
Source organism: Lathyrus sativus (assembly GCA_963859935.3). Taxonomy (NCBI): domain Eukaryota; kingdom Viridiplantae; phylum Streptophyta; class Magnoliopsida; order Fabales; family Fabaceae; genus Lathyrus; species Lathyrus sativus. The sequence goes on from OZ012741.1 coordinate 339,270,006, forward strand.
AAACACAAAGGAAAGATGACCTACTACCAATTTTGGCATCCTAAGCGAAGGTATATGACCAAAAGAAAGATTGTGTTATACCTACTATCAAACATATGACAGTAAACACAAAGGAAAGATGACCTACTACCAATTTTGGCAGCCTAAGCGAAGGTATCTGACCAAAAGAAAGATTGTGTTATACCTACTATCAAACATATGACAGAAAACACAAAGGAAAGATGACCTACTACCAATTTTGGCAGCCTAAGTGAAGGTATCTGACCAAAAGAAAGATTGTGTTATACCTACTATCAAACATATGACAGTAAACACAAAGGAAAGATGACCTACTACCAATTTTGGCAGCCTAAGCGAAGGTATCTGACCAAAAGAAAGATTGTGTTATACCTACTATCAAACATATGACAGTAAACACAAAGGAAAGATGACCTACTACCAATTTTAGCAGCCTAAGCGAAGGTATCTGACCAAAAGAAAGATTGTGTTATACCTACTATCAAACATATGACAGTAAACACAAAGGAAAGATGACCTACTACCAATTTTGGCATCCTAAGCGAAGGTATCTGACCAAAAGAAAGATTGTGTTATACCTACTATCAAACATATGACAGTAAACACAAAGGAAAGATGACCTACTACCAATTTTGGCAGCCTAAGCGAAGGTATCTGACCAAAAGAAAGATTGTGTTATACCTACTATCAAACATATGACAGTAAACACAAAGGAAAGATGACCTACTACCAATTTTGGCAGCCTAAGCGAAGGTATCTGACCAAAAGAAAGATTGTGTTATACCTACTATCAAACATATGACAGTAAACACAAAGGAAAGATGACCTACTACCAATTTTGGCAGCCTAAGCGAAGGTATCTGACCAAAACAAAGATTGTGTTATACCTACTATCAAACATATGACTGTAAACACAAAGGAAAGATGACCTACTACCAATTTTGGCAGCCTAAGCGAAGGTATCTGACCAAAAGAAAGATTGTGTTATACCTACTATCAAACATATGACAGTAAACACAAAGGAAAGATGACCTACTACCAATTTTGGAAGCCTAAGCGAAGGTATCTGACCAAAAGAAAGATTGTGTTATACCTAATATCAAACATATGACAGTAAACACAAAGGAAAGATGACCTACTACCAATTTCGGCAGCCTAAGCGAAGGTATCTGACCAAAAGAAAGATTGTGTTATACCTACTATCAAACATATGACAGTAAACACAAAGGAAAGATGACCTACTACCAATTTTGGTAGCCTAAGCGAAGGTATCTGACCAAAAGAAAGATTGTGTTATACCTACTATCAAACATATGACAGTAAACACAAAGGAAAGATGACCTACTACCAATTTTGGCAGCCTAAGCGAAGGTATCTGACCAAAAAGGACGGTATATTACCTATTATCAAATGTATGATAACCTAAGCAAAAGTAATAACCCAAAGCAGGAAAGATCACTTACTACCAAACGTATGACAGCCTAAGAAAAGGTGCCTGACCCAAAAGGATGTACTGGAGATTTGTAAAGCTCCAACGGGGATCTTAAGAATATATGTCGTTTGGTAGAATTATTCTTGTGATGAACTCTTTGGGGAAATCATTCCTAGAAAGTATTTCTTGTTGTAGTTGTAAAATGTTCTGTGAAATCTCAAATAAAGAGAGGTGTCTTGTAATGTCTTTGGCCAGCTTCTCGAAGGGATGCCATTTGACGAATTGATAATCTTGATAAATCCACTGTCATTTGCCGTTTTGAAGGGAATCCTGGTCAAAACGAGTTGCTCAAATTAAGGGATTGCTTGCAATCGGGATGCAAACTGTTGAGGAATTCTGATAATATTTGGTGGAGAAATATTTGTCTTCCATAGTTGTCTTCATAAAAACTCTTCCTGGGGAGCCAAGTGCAAAATAAATGCACACTTAATCCATGTTAAAAAGTTGGAGACGTCCACAATGTGATTGCCAAGGACTGAAATTCAATTCAGGGAATAACTGAAGAGAAACTGTCAAACAAGACCCGACCATTGAGGTATGAACTCAAATGGGAACATACTAAAACAACCGTCTTCCATGAGGATTGAATTTCATGGGGAGAGTAGAAATATTGTGCTCTTTCTGCCTAGGGTTGACAATTCTACTTTGAATGAAAAGACACGCCCAACCACTCGGGGATAAACACGACCAAAGCGACATAACAAACAACAGAAGGATGCAACAAAATGCATATGCTATGTTATCTATCTATATGTTATGCGTATGCTGATGCTGACAAAACAGACATAGATGGAATAAACATCTCGGCGGAGGGCACTCAAACCTAATCTTCACAAGTCAAACATGGTTTGGAGAATGTATGCTTGCTTTAGGAAACCAAAGTTGTTGAATATGTTGGAGTCGAGGCTTCATGGGGATGAAATAAACATCTGTTTCGCTTTAAATTTCAGATGCCCCAAGTCAAATGAGAAAAGGTCGTCTCGTCTAGATGCCCCACTGTCTTCGAACTCTTGTAGAGGTTCGCAGAAGCTCGATGTAACTGCCCCTGATTGATGATATAACCGAGTTTTCCAATTTGTGCTTTAGATGAAGCTAAACTCAATGCGGATCAAACCTCTTGGAAAATAACTTGCCCCAGGTTGGCAAAGTCTTCAAATCCATCAACATTTGTATGTGATCTTTCTAAGATATCAAGCGCTTTTGGCAAGTCAGAAATCTTAATTTCGAAACGGGTAATGCAACACGCGTTTGTCTTGAAGTTTTGAAGATGGGGGTATCGCAATAATTTGTGATCGAAACCACGAGTTAGGATACAAATTAAAAATCATTTATAACGCCGATTAATTTGAGCATAGCTCAAGGAGTCAGGAAACGATATCTCATCGAGTATGCTTTCGAACTAAACCTTACTTCAATTAGGACTTTGGAAGGTTATATCTGGGCTTAGTCTGTGATTTGTAAAGTGGAGGAATAAAGGTCAAATTATACTTGTGCCCACCCTGATTTTTTTTGATTTTTTTTTGCCCTGCCCTAGGTTAAAAGCGAGGTTTTAATTGGGAGAGAAAAAAACAAATCTTTTCTCAAGGCTTAAAAGAAAGGTTGACTATTTCTGGTGTTATTAGGATGTCTGAAACATGAATGCCTTACATCATTAGCAGGTTTTTTTTTTCAAAAGCATACAACGAGAGATCCTGCGTTTTACTTCATCATCCTCCCTCCAATTATTCACCACAGTGAGAGAATTGGGTATAGTCGGCATTATAAATTGTGAGAAATGTTTTACGAGTGAAACGAATGGATTTCTTCAAGACAAACATTTATTGCATTACTTATTCAAAATAAACAAGTCATACAAGCCAAACGTGCTTCTAATCAAAGAAATGAAATGCAGAAAGAAAAACATCTTGATGACCCTTTCTCAGGATTTTATTCAGCCTTTGCATGGGAAAGCTTGCAAAATTGTCTGATGTGTCGCCTTTAGATCCATTTTCAGGCACTATATTGGTATGAGCTTCCGGAATAACCTTGGATCATGTTCGCGGAGGACGAACCATGCTGAGGTGGGGGATTACCTTGCACATAAGGAATGGAGCCCTTAAAGGATAAAATTCCATCCTTAACCAACCTTTGGACGTCTGCCTTCAAACCGTAACAGTTCTCGGTATCGTGGCCCGGAGCACCTTGATGGTATAGGCAAAATTTGTCAGCTTTGTACCAATACGGAAGTTTCTTGGGTATCTTAGGCGGAGCTCTCGTCTAGATGTGACCGTTTTGGATCAAAGATGGGAACAAGTCAGTGTATGTCATCGGGATGGGATCAAAGTCCAGTCTTTTGTGTACACGATTCTGATTTTGTTGATTTTGTTGATGTGGTGGCTGATGAACCGCAGTAACCTGATGTGATGGCAAATATCCTCTCTTGGGTCGTCCCTGCTGCACAACACTTGCCTCATGTTCTCTCTTTTTCACAAAACCGCTCCCATACTTCTTAGCATTATTGGAGGTACTCCCTTCCTTGACTAATCTTCCTTCACGGACCCCCTCTTCCAAACGCATGCCCATGTTGACCATTTCGGTGAAGTCACTGGGTGCGCTTGCTACCATTTTCTTATAAAAGAATGGACCTAGAGTCTTCAGAAAAATTTTGGTCATTTCCTTTTCTTTTAACGGTGGTATGACTTGCGCAGCTAACTCGCGCCAACGCTGAGCATATTCCTTGAAATTTTCTTTGTCCTTTTGAGCCATGGCCCTCAATTGGTCACGGTCTGGAGCCATGTCCACATTATACTTGTATTGCTTGATGAAGGCTCCTCCTAGATCGTTGAAAGTTCTAATCTTTGCATTATCCAATCCCATATACCACCTGAGCGCAGCGCCTGTTAAACTGTCTTGGAAATAATGAATGAGCAATTGATCATTATCAGTTTGGGCAGACATCTTCCTGGCATACATAATGAGATGACTCTGAGGAAAAGTATTTTCTTTGTACTTCTCAAAATCAGGGACCTTAAACTTTGGCGGAACCTTAACATTTGGAACCAAGCACAGGTCAGAAGCATTCTTTCCAAAAAGATCCTTCCCACGAAGGGCCCTCAATTCTTTTTGTATTTCGGAAAATTGGCCTTGAAACCCATCCATCCTTTCTTCCAAACCCACAGTTTCGCTGGGTACCCTATGGGGAATTGGTTCGTCTAGGATATGTGGAGTAATATTCACACGCGGAGGTGCACTAGTCATTACAGCAGTAATGGTGGGGATAGCTTGAACGATGGTTGCGACAGGAACCTCGGGAACAGGTGGACGATAACCGGCCGGAGTGAAATAAGGAGGCATCCCCCACGGGAACCCTGGCGGCATGCTGTAGGTCATTTCAGCAACGGTAGACACCACTGGGATCGGTGTTGATACTATTGCGGAGATAACGGTCCCTTGAACTTCTTGATTGTTGAGCGCAGACTGGTTAGACAGAGCTTCAACTATACCATTCAACCTTTCCAATCTCTCTTTCAGAGTTGTAACTTCGTCACGGAGCACTATGTTCTCTTGTTCCAATTGATCCATCTTTTGGCGTTGATTGGCTCGAGTATTATACTGGTGATTCAGTTTGTGGTCTGTGAAGACGAAGCAAGAGTGAGACCCCCCAGAATGCAAAGGATGCTATGCTGATGCGAAATGCAAAAATGCAAAAATGCAAAACGAAATGTTTCATGGACCTCAAGTATTTATAAACGTCACAGAGTATCCAAAGAAATTTCGTTTTTATTGGATTACAGGTGAATATTCTCATGAGAGTCCTAATATAATAGCTAAATAAAAGCTAGAAAAAGTCCTAAGGAAGTCCTTCATCGTGCTTCTTGGTTTGCTCTTTTAACTGAATCTTTTCGAAGATAAGTTGTCCACGATTGACTCCTAAAGAATAGTGTGATAGAGGAAAATAAATCCTCTATCTTGCTGGAAAATAAGGGAGGAAGCCCTTGATTACTTAGATCTTCAATGTTGATGATAGCTCTTTGAAACCTCATTTGATCCTTAATAATAAAGGAAAAACCTCTTATATTTGTCCTTCGAGTTCTTTTCGATCTGAGCTCCTACTTCCTTAGGACATCCAAGTTAAGACTCTTAGACGAATATCTCAAAAATATTTTTTTGTAATCCCTATTGGTTCTATGATGTTTATAAATAGACTCGGGATTCCATGAAACCAATGCAATATGATGCTATATGAGTGCAACAAACACAAGTAAGCACATAAGGACACAAAGGATAAACAGATAAAGGAGACCCTAGGTTTGCAACGAGCATGGGGCAAAGGGTATACCCATTCCCAAAGGTTTATGGACTAAAGGTTGATTGTACCTGCAGAAAAAGGTTCTAAAGGGACTCAAAATCATCAGCCCATCTATCGGATATTATCAATTTCCCAATTACTCGAGGATTAATAATATTCTCAAGAGAACTTCTTTTGAGTGTAGCTTCGCGTAGCACTATTTCGGAAGTACTTCCTCATAGTCTCGCACTACATCCTAATAAAGGCCAAAGTTGGGTTAGGGTAACTACGGTCCTCAATATCAAAGGCTCCAAAGTCGAAAATAGTGAGTGTCTTCACGATTATTCGTTCAATAGTACTATTTCAAAAGGGCCTCAACTGAGCGGGATTCTCGATTCAACTTAGTAGGGATTCCACTCCCTATAAGCCTCCTCGACTATATCACCATCCTATCTTAATTTCTCTCAAGTTCGAGTGTAGAACTTTGTCTTACCACTCAAGGATAATAACCCAAAAGGAATAAATGCAAGAGCAAAATGTACAAATAATCAATTAAGCAAGTAAGCAGATATATAAAGCATAAAACAAATAAATAAAGCAAGATAGGGAAAACCCACTAGAGGTTCCCCAGTGAAGTCGCCATTTCTGTCGCGGTGAAATTTGGATACCAAACTATTGATTAGTTTGAATCGTTAATTCAATTTGCAATCGAACTTTGATTTGTCCAAAGGAAGGGATAAAGATCGAAATTCCCACAATGCAATGCAAATGCAAGTTTAGAGAGTTATAGGTTCGGGGGTTGGTTAAACTTAGGGAAGGTACTAGCATCCTAAGTTTCTGTAGTACTCTACAAGAACCTCTTGTTTTATGTTTGTTTACTGCTAAGTGTTTATCTGCTTAAAGGTTTAAAGACCTAGGGGGTTTATTTCTAAGTATACTCGATAAGATGTCGCATCTTATGCCTACATATCCTTACGGGAGTGGAATCAGAGTATTTTGTAGTTCACCCTAAAGGGTTAGAGGAGTTCTTTGACTGTGGTCAAAGTTCCTACGGGTTTAGGGTAGTTGTTTTGATTGGGTTTAGGAGAAGAGACGAGTCTTCATGTTAAGGGAGAGATAACCACCACAAATGAAAGAGGGGTTGTAGGAAATGGTCTTTGCATCGTCTTAAGAAAAGGTCTTAAATACTCGGATTGTCGCCAAGTATGCCTTTATCGCTCTTAAGGCAAAGTCCCTACATGTTTGGTTGTATTGTTGTGGAGGTGGAGATTATATCTCACTTAAGATGATTAACATCTATTCTCTATTTGTGTTTGAAAAGTTTGTATTGTTGATTGTTTGTTTGTCTAAGTTGTAAAGATTAAGATAAGGTCCTTCCTATGGGGTAGGTTCTAAACTTAAATGATCAACTTGAATGGAATCAAGGATCGAAGGGAATATGATGCAAGTGATGTGCAACTACACACAACGTTGAATTATGTGTAGGTTTTTCCTTTGGACGGATGCGATGCATAAGTATAAATGCGATAATGTAAAATGACTATAGAATAAATTGCGGAAATGTAAATCATACACACGCATGAAAGCGCTAAGGTGTTGGTGAATGTGTCGTGAGTGCATGATTGATTTGTACTTTTCGCGGTTGATTGATTTTAATTTTAGAGGGGTTGAAGAAGTTTGAATTAGTGAGGTTAAGATTTCTTTTGAGAAAAGTTGGTTTAATTTATGAGAAAATTACTGTTGCTGATCGAATTGGCTAGTGAGATTTGATTTTAGGCGAGATTATTTGAAGGATTGGTTTTAGGAAATTGTTTTAGGAAAAGTTGAATTAAATTTGTTAAAAGGTTTTCATTTTCTATTTTATGATTAAAAGTTAAATTGTAAACGAGTTTATCTTAAATAAAATAGTTTTCTAACCATAAGAATATTTTATTACTAAAGTTATGTTGTTTAGAAAAAGATTTTTTTAATTTTTTTTATATTGTTATAAATGATTAATTTAGATTGGAAGAAAAAAGGGGTTAAGACTTATTATTAAACAACTTAAATTATTTAATAAATAAAAGGAATCCAATTAAATAAGGAAATTACTTATTTTTATAAAAAGGCAGAGAATTGATTTAGCTAAAAAAAAATTTATTTAGAAAATAACTTAAATATTTCATTAATTAACAAAACAGCTTGATTAAAAGTTGATTAGGGTTTTTATGGTGTTAATTGACGTTAATGAAATAGTTAAGGAGGATTAAGGGTGAGGGTGTGGTGTTAGTGTGTGTGTTATTAATGGTTAACAAATTACAAAATAATAAAAACGAATAAATTAAAAAACGCAAAAAAAAAGAGACGGTAACCCTAGGTCCCAAATCGGCCCTTCTTTCCCAGTCGATCGTGTCTCTCCCCTTCTCGATCGTCCTTCTTCGTTCTCCATCATTCTTCCATGGTTTTTTTTGTTCTCTTTTTAAAACCTGAAACACAACAAAGCGGTCAATAGATTCGATGGTGTTTTGACAAGAATGAAACTTTACCGAAGATATGTGACGGCGGCGCCGGAGGCGATGAGGATAGGAGCTTCGCGAATTTGGGCTGAGGTGCGAACTGGGGTTCACGACAGAATTGTTGCGAGGTTTCACGGCGACGGCGGTGAGGGTTTTGGGTTGCGATTCCGCGGTGGGTTCAAAAGGTAAGTTTCTCCCTTCTTCGATTTGTTAGGGGCTTCGATTTAGGATTTTTTTGGGTTTGAATGTTGTGGGATTCTGCGCATTTGTTGGGGTTTTGAGTGATTAAATTTTTCTCTCCCCTTTGCTTTTCGAAATTTCCCCCTTTTTATAAGCTGCTTTCAATCAATGGCGCTTTGAATGAACCTTCCCGATTTGGTTGGACATGTCCCAATTTGGTTTTAGAAACAAGTTAATGTCATTAACCGTCTGTTTGGAAAAGAAATTTACCCTGTTCGAACTTGCTCTTTTCTTTTGATGTTTGTAGGAGTTAATGACTTCTTAAATCAAAAATTGCCATGAATACCTTGCCTGTTTTGGAATCTCGTGATTTTGCATAAGGAAAATCTGAATTGGTTAAGTTACGCTTTGGAAAATCTCACGTTGTTTGTTCATGTGTAGGTTAACCGTTATTTGCAAGGCACCAGCTAGTTCTCCATGAAAGCAAGCAAGGGTCACTAATTGGTGGATGCCATGTTTGACGCCATTCTCTTCTCGATCATTCTCTTCTCGATCATGAAAGGTCACGAAATGGAGTTACCAGGTTGTATAGTAAATACGCAGGTAATCTCAAAGGTTGCAAACATATGTTGTTCTGAATTTGATGATGAATTCATGTGCTAACGACCTTCACTTGCGTCGGTTTTGATTTAGGTTACTCCAGGTTTGACCGATAACTTAATCTCTCAAGTATAAGCTGATGACTTCGGTTGTTTCTCTGTTCTGAGTCTGGTAATTCATATATCTCTTTCATCTCATCACGTCGGACAGTGGTTTTGGAAGCGTCTTATTAGAACTCGCCCAATATTGAAGTATTGCTTTCTCAGCTTCTAAAAGAATCTTTTGCTGTCGCAGGTGTTGGCGAGGGAGTTAGGAAGTACTTGGGTGATGAACTCGTACGGTGTGGCATCGAAAACATTGTGGGGTTATTATTAGGTTGCAGGTGGTTCGTACAGCTGATCTGAAAGTGCGTCTGGAATCAATGTTGCCGGCAAAATTGTTGGTGCTTTGACTGATGTTGCGGAAAATACTAGTAGCTAACATCCTGCTGCTGCTGACAAGTGCTCGTCGTTGATGGTGTTCGCAGATGGTGTGGAGAAACCCGCGGTGGTTGCTTGCAGCTGCGAGTGCTGAAATTCCTGTTACTGCTGTTTACTGATATGCTGATATTGTTGTTATAATTAGATAGTACTCTAATTCTCTTAGCTCTTGTGTAACAAATTAAATAACTGACTCTTTATCTTCCCTTATAGGTTACGCAAGTTGTCGCGACCGCTTAATCTCATGCTTAATCTGATATGCTACCGCTTATTCTACTTATGACTCTAATTTTAGTGATGTCGGAGTGTCGCAGACGCGACTTGGGCTTCAACACTTGATTTTGTAGGTATAGGTTCTTCTATGTATGAAGAAACTTCAAACAAGGCTTGCGGTTATGAAGAAAGAGGGCAGTGGATTGATCTTGTATTGCTCACCCAAGTGAACCTGGAAGTTGGTGATGTAGGCTTAAGATCAACAGCAGAGGTACCTGTTTGTTAATTTTCCTCTCTTATTGTCTTAACAGTAGAACCATTGGTGACTATGTTAACTGTTGGGTTTTCTGAATACAGGTTTTCTGAATAGCAAGAGGTGTTGCTGCAGCTAACCCATCAAGTGGCAAAACAGAAAGCGGTTCCTCCAACATCTTGCACAAGTCATGAAACACCTTACCATTTTTCCTTTCCTTCAGGAAAAAGCAACAATTGAAGTAGCATCTGCTCCCTCCGTTGTAAGGCTAGTTTTGGATTGAGGGTAAGCTCACTATTATTTTTAGGTGTCAAAACAAGGTATGACCAAGCAGCCTGATAATCACCCTCATCGAAACGTGTCAACGCATGGATTGCATTAACTTCTTTGTTTGCCATTGTCAGAGCATCGGAATAACTTCTACCTGTGTACTTTGTGCGAAGCGATTGTAGTTCTAAAAGCCAGGCTTCGGGAGATCTCCGATCAGATACAGCGGCATAACTCTCAATTACTCGTGCCATAACAAAATGTACGCCATCATAGCCCAATGGACCGAGTGACTCTTCAGTTTGTAGCAAGCGAGTAAAGTGAGCTGCAGCATTTTCATACTCCCCTCTTGTAATTTATTAATATTCCAAATGATGTTTCTGCAGGGAATTAGCTTGTCGTGTGCTGGTTTGCGGTCGACGACCCAGTCTTGTTGAAGGAACTGTCGGGGAATCATACGACGGTACCACATTTCAATGTGCGAAGGCTACTTGGAAAATCACTCAAGTGTGGAAAACAAGGAGTTAGCAAAGTTGTAACAATTCCAAATTGTGTTCCTCATCCAAGATGATACCGCTTGCGGACAAGCTAGGGGTGACAATTGTGACCAGATAGAGTGGCAGGATTGCATCCAATTGTTAATTTTAAATTCTTCTACAAGTCCATATTTTCGCGAGACAATTGTTGTAACTGCTTTTAGATTTCAGCTTCACAAAAACATTTTTTGCCTTCATAAATTGTGTTGCCATCTCAAAAGGCAATAGATAATTGTAGTTGTCATCAACCTTGACTTGTATTATAAACTCATCCCGTCGTATGAATATATAATGGACTCAGAATTCACGCATTAACGCCTCAAGGAATTCACGTGGGTCTTCTTTCCACATAAGCTCAAGTTTTCCATAAATCAAGTCTTGACACTTCAGTATTTTTTAGCAAAATATTGAAATCAAAATACATTTGAATGGATACTTAGTCTTAATCCGAACTCGTGTTGCAACGTCTCGATCTTGACGGTATCCAGGAAGGGGTGTTGATGCGTCCTGATGAGACTTGGTAGGGAATGTATTCATGAAGGTGGTACATCAAACCTCTCGTGTTCTTGAGAATAATTCAACAAAATCTTAATCCATAAACCAACTGAAGTTTGATTTTTAATGAGATATAGCTGGGAAGCGCATCCAAGGAGTGTCTTTGGTATATTGATCTAAGAATGTGCAACAAATCTAACAATGGGACCCAGATCAAACAGAAACTTTAGGACCATCTGAACTCGAATTCCTTTAGTCACGTCTTAAAGTATTCGTCTGTGAGAAAGAATACCATCTCGCCTTGAAATTACCGCATCTGCGCAAGTTGGTTAGTCGCAAAAAATATAACTATTAAATTAAAGTCAAATAACAATAGAAAACTGCGCGAACAGAGGTGGGGTCTCGCGGTCAAAAATTAGGGTGTGACACTATCCACTACAAAAACGAGAACAGAAGGGGCAAGAATGTCTCATGTTGTGTACCCCTGCTCTATAAATGGCTTGATAGTCATCTGCCCAAGAGGGGTCCCTTTGCTTCGTTTGCAGCCACAGCTGAGTGGTCCGAGCGTTTGATGAGTCTATCTGCAGAGGATATTTCCTGGTTTGGCAGAGATATGTTGGGCACTGAGATCATCTTCAGCTGCAGCGGGTTTCCGAACGTGCCTTTGATAGGCAGGAAGGGTTGTATAAACTATAATCCGTCTTTGCTGGTCCGACAGTTTGCTTATGCTTTGATAGCTCCGCCGAAGGATGAAGAGGTACAGGAATCTCTGTACCTCACTGGTCTTCTAGAAGGGGGTACGTTATCTAAGCTTCAGCGCGCTTGGAATGGTATCAGTAAGAGGGGAAAACCATTGCTGGGGAAGAGCAATAGTCAAGCCTACCCTCCGTATGTGGCATGGATCAGAGCCAGAGCAGATGCTATAGGGATGTCGTTTCCTCCTGCCAAGCCAGAAATCCCTCCAATGATTGAAGAGCCTACCACCGTGCCCATTCAGCAACATGATCAGGTGTTAGCTGAGCGAGATGAATTGAAGAGGGCAAATGAAGAATTGGAGAAAGAATTGGTGCATCTCAGAAGCGAGAGAAACAAAGTCGTTCATTCCTTCAAGAGGCAGACAGAGCTGGTGAACCAGCTAGGTACAGATCTGACTAAGCAGATAGCTGAGCGCGAGCGCATGGGTCGAGACTTCAAAGCTGTCAACGATGTACTGGCCACGAAGAAGCAACACTTGGATGAAGCGTATCGGAGGATATCCAAGTTCAATCAGCACTGGAAGGCCTCCCTAGCCAACAGGAAAGAGCGGGAGGATAAGCTGATGCAACAGATCTCCAAGCTGAAAGCCCAGGTGAAGGCCAGTGAGAAGAGGTTTGATGAAGAAACCGCTCGCAGATATACCACCGAAGGCCAGCTCAACAGGGCTCTTGCTAACCTGAAGGAGCGCAAACTGACGTTTGAGTTCAAGAAGCGGAAGTTAGAAGATTGTTTCGGCGAAGGAGCACGGGAAGATTCGGTCGAAGGTCTTCAGTACACCATTGTGCAGAGAGAGTTACTCGTCGAAGGGTTGCTCGCTCGGCCTGACCATCCAGAAATGAAGGGGTTGTTAAAAGAGTTTCGCGCCCGTGGCCGTGCTTGACTATTTGTAATCCTTTTGTGTTGATCATTGTTGTAAGCTGACCATCACCAGGCTTGTTGGCTGAGGTCATGCTGTTGATTCATCTTGTACTCACTGACGTGGTGTAATGCCTTGATGGGCTTTCTATATATGAGGTGTTATTTCCATGACTGGACTCGGACTTCTTATCATCAGCACTGGCACTCAGGCACTAGGATCGGGGGATACCTCCCTAACACACAGACACACGTTTGCATTTGCATGAAGCATTTGCATAATGAGCACTTTGTCGTTTTTCCTAACCCTTTTGTGTTTTCAAGGTTGTTTCAGGTTGTTCCAGGATTGATCAGAGACCTATCCACCGCTATCCGACCAAAGCAAATCAAACCAGAATCATGGAGCAAGTGCAAACTGATGTTCAGGAACTCCGCGAAAGAATGGACCGCTTCATGGAGCTCATGCAAGCGATCGCCAATGGCCAGGATCAACTCAGGACCTTGGTTCAACCTCTGATTTCAAGGGTCGATAGCAATGGCGTACTCCATGGTGGGACTGTGCCTACTCCTCCACCTGTTGAAACTCCTCAGAATGGCGCCCCCGTGACCGGGGGGAATGGCAGTGCCAACGGCAATGTGATAGCTAATATGGGACTCAACGGCAATACGACGGGCGTCGGCAATGGGAATTTTGAAGCTAACGTCAATGTTGGGCTGGGCAACGGCAATGCAGGTGTTGGGAATCTGTTCGGGCCTCAGCCATGGTTAGAAGACCGTCAAGACGATGTGTTCTCTCAGAGAGGTGCTGAAGGGGAGATGACTGCTGAAGCACGACTTAGGTTCAAGGCCCCCGAGGATAAGATGAGGAATATCGAGAACCAGAACACCCTGGGTGTTGATATGTCCAAGTTGGGACTGATTGTTGATTTCAAGGTGCCTCCCATGTTCAAGGTACCTAACTTTGAAAAGTACAGGGGCACCACTTGTCCTCGCGTCCATCTGAGATCATATTACCGGAAAATGTCGGCTCATTCTGAGGACGAGAAGTTGCTGATGCACTTCTTTCAAGACAGTCTGTCCGGACCCTCCCTCGAATGGTACATGAGTCTGGAACCTACCAGTGCGCACACGTGGAAGGACCTTGCTGAAGCATTTGTGCACCACTACCAATACAACAGTGACTTGGCCCCGAACTGATTCCAACTGCAGAATCTGTTTCAAAGGAACAACGAAGGGTTTAAGGAATACGCCCAGCGGTGGCGTGAGTTGGCAGCCAGGGTTCAGCCGCCGATGGTTGAACGTGAGCTTGTGCAAATGTTCATAGCCACCCTCCCAGGGGTTTATTATGAGAAATTGGTCAGCGGTATGTCCGGAACCTTCTCAGATCTCATTATCACAGGTGAGCACATCGAAAATGGGATCAAACTCAGGAAAATTCAAGGTGAGTCATCCTCAGCTGGAGGAGGAGGAAAGAAACCTTACGGTGGCAAAAGACGGGAAGGAGAAACGAGCGCCGTGACCAACGCTCGAAGGAAGGCTAAAGGCCCTCACCAGCAGGTGGCCAGCATAACTATCCCGACAGTTCAACAGCCACAGCAGCAGCAGCAACAACCGAATCAACAAGGGTACCGAAAGTACCAGAATCGGGCACCTCTGTCGAGCCGTCACCTCGAGACACCGCCCATGTCGTACGCTCAGCTGTTACAGACTTTGCTTCAGCTGTAGTTGATCCAGAAGAGAATCCTGGCTCCCTTGACAGGGGCACCTCCGCCAGGTTATGACGCGAACGCCACTTGTGAGTTTCACTCAGGGGCACCAGGCCACACAATAGAGAATTGCAAAGCCTTCAAGCACAAGGTGCAGGACATGGTGGACGCTAAGATCATCAATTTCTCAGATAATGTGCCAAACGTCACGAAGAACCCTATGCCGAACCATAGGGGAGGTGGGGTAAACGCCATTATTGAAGACGAGAGTTTGGATTTGTTGACTGACGTCAGAGATCTGAAGACGCCGCTTAGCTTCGTTAAGGCTAAGCTGATGAAAAGAGGTTTCTTTCCAGGTTGCGGAGAGTTGTGTATGGGTTGTGCAACAAGTCCTGATGGATGTGAACAGTTGATAGAAGGGATTCAAAGTCTGATGACTGAAGGGATTTTACAGTTTAGCCGAAGGGCCGAAAGTGGATCGGGAGAGGTAATGCTGAAGCAAGATGATGAGGTTGCCACCATCACCATCCCTCGCCAGACGATAACTATTTCTGCACCCAGACCGCCCACGATTACCATCACCAAAGCTGGGCCAATACCGTTCGAAAGCACTAATGTTGTCCCATGGCATTACGGGGCAGAGGTCTACTGCAACGGATAGAAGTTGGAGCTAGAACCGTTTGGGTCGTCTGTGGAGAGCCTCGCGAGAATCAGCGGAATTACTCGCAGCGGGAGAGTTTTTGCACCACCTGAGGTCGTGGCGGATAAAGCGGACAGAGCTGATGCAACCGATAAAGGTAAAAGTAAAGGCGTCGAAGAGACCCCTCGTGGGGTAGAAAAAGACTTACTTGTTAAAGACACCGAAGAATTTATGAGGTTGATTAAAAAGAGTGACTACAAGATCGTGGATCATCTCCATCAGACACCCTCGAAGATTTCCATCCTGAATCTGTTGCTGTGTTCTGAAGCACACTGCAACGTGCTGCTGAAGGTGTTGAACGCCGCATACGTACCACAGGAAATATCGGTAAACCAGCTGGAAGAGGTCGTAGCCCACGTGAATGCTGGAAATGGGTTAGGGTTCACTGACCTAGAGCTGACGCTGAAGGGAAGGAACCACAATAGCGCCCTGCACATTTCGATAGAGTGTAGGGGAACGATTATGTCCCACATGTTGGTGGACACATGGTCGTCGCTCAATGTTCTTCCGAAGAAGGCATTGATGAAGTTGGATACTCGTGGAGTGATTTGCACACCCAGTGATCTGGTTGTGAAAGCGTTCGATGGGACCAAACGCCATGTTTTCGGGGAGGTGACGTTGCTAATCCAAGTTGGTCCGGAAACATTTGACGCGATATTTTACATTATGGACATCATGCCTGCCTCCAGCTGTCTCTTGGGCCGGCCATGGATCCATTCCGCGGGTGCCGTGACCTCCACGTTGCACCAGAAACTCAAGTATGTTGTCGGAGGTAGTATCGTCACTGTATGTGGCGAGGAAGACATAATGGTGAGCCATTTGTCGTCCTTCAAATATGTTGAGATGGATAGGGAAATCCACAAAACCCTATGTCAAGCGTTCGAAATTGTCAAAGTCAAGGACGTAGCTCCTGTAGTCGTTGAAAAGCCAGAGATGACTCTCTCCTCCTTCAAAGAAGCTCGGGCCGTTGTCCAAGCCGGATCTACCCCAGGCTGGGGGCGAATTTTGGAGATACCTAACAAGCAAGACAAGTTTGGGTTGGGATATTCTCCTGGAGCTGAAGCCTGCTCTTCTAGCTGTGCGTCGCGAGGTAAAGGGCCGATCCAGTTTACCAGTGGCGGGGTGATATTTGAAAGCGTCAACCTGGTGTCTGAAGACAGCGGAGATAGCGACTGTGACTTAGACTCTTGGATCCAGCCAAGCAAGCCAGGCGGGAGCCTCAACAATTGGATCCACATAACAGATGACATCGACTCTGGACCTTCTACGACTCACTTCGACTTCGATTGCCCGATCTATCAAGCCGAAGAAGAGATTGATGAAGATGAAGACCTTCCCGAAGAGTTGGCCTGCTTGTTGAAACAAGAAGAGAAAGTTATTCTGCCTCATGAGGAAGAGATCGAGATTGTGAATCTGGGTTCTGAAGAACTTGTCAGGAACGTCAGGATAGGGGCTGCATTACAGAGTGATGTCAAGCAGAGATTGGTCGAGATGCTAAGAGAGTATAGTGACGTCTTTGCTTGGTCATACGAAGATATGCCCGGACTTGACACGGACATCGTGGTCCGCCACTTGCCGCTGCGAGAAGATTGTCCTCCCGTTAAGCAGAAGCTTAGGAGGACGCGACCAGATATGGCCGTTAAGATCAAAGAAGAAGTGCAAAAGTAGCTTGATGCTGGCTTCTTAGCGGTCACTACTTACCCTCTGTGGGTCGCCAACATAGTGCCTGTACCGAAGAAGGACGGTAAGGTACGAATGTGCGTCGATTATCGGGATTTGAATAGGGCGAGCCCTAAAGATGATTTCCTGCTGCCTCATATTGATGTGTTGGTCGACAATACAGCTCAATTCTCCGTGTTTTCGTTCATGGATGGCTTCTCCGGCTACAATCAGATCAAGATGGCGCCGGAGGACATGGAGAAAACGACGTTTATCACCCCCTGGGGAACATTTTGCTACAAGGTAATGCCTTTCGGTCTGAAGAACGCGGGGGCCACTTACCAACGAGCAATGGTTACTTTGTTTCATGATATGATTCATCATGAGATTGAAGTCTATGTTGATGACATGATTGCGAAGTCCCAAACGGAGGAGGGACATCTGGTCAATTTGCTGAAGCTTTTTGAGAGGCTTAGGAAGTTCAGGTTGAGGCTGAATCCTAACAAGTGTACTTTCGGAGTACGGTCCGGAAAGCTACTGGGGTTTATCGTGAGCGAAAGAGGCATCGAGGTTGATCCTGCGAAGATAAAAGCGATACAAGAAATGCCAGTGCCAAAAACGGAAAAAGAAGTTCGTGGCTTTTTGGGCAGAATAAACTACATTGCAAGGTTTATTTCTCAGCTCACAGCCACGTGTGAACCGATGTTCAAGCTTTTAAAGAAAGATCAGGCGATTATCTGGAACGAGGATTGCCAGAAGGCATTTGACAAGATAAAACAGTATCTACAGGAACCTCCGATCTTGATACCCCCAGTGGCCGGACGACCCTTAATCACATACTTGACAGTTCTTGAGAATAGTATGGGGTGTGTTCTCGGTCAGCACGACGAGACAGGCAGAAAGGAGCATGCCATTTATTACTTGAGTAAAAAGTTCACAGATTGTGAATCTCGTTACTCAATGCTGGAGAAAACGTGTTGTGCACTAGCCTGGGTTGCCAAACGTTTACGACAGTACATGCTCAACCACACGACCATGCTAATTTCGAAGATGGATCCGATCAAGTACGTCTTCGAGAAGCAAGCGCTTTCGGGCAGGATTGCCAGATGGCAAATGGTGTTGACAGAATATGACATTCAGTACGTTTCCCAGAAGGCCATTAAGGGAAGCGTATTGTCTGATTACCTTGCCGAACAACCGATCGAGGATTATCAGCCGATGAAATTTGAATTCCCTGATGAGGATATCATGTTTCTCAAAGCAAAAGATTGCGATGAACCGTTTCCCGACGAGGGGCCAGATAGGAAATCCCAGTGGAAATTGATATTTGACGGGGCGGTTAACTCTTATGGAAGTGGCATTGGGGCGATCATCACGACTCCCCACGGATCCCATATCCCGTTCACTACAAGACTGACGTTTCCGGTCACCAATAACGAAATGGAGTACGAAGCATGCATCATGGGTCTAGAAGAGGCAATTGATTTGAGAATCAAGAACCTAGACGTATATGGTGACTCGGCGCTTGTGATCAACCAGATTAAAGGGGAGTGGGAGACTCGCCAATCGAATTTGGTGTCGTACATGAATTAGGCCAGAAGGCTGCTTCCGTTCTTTGATCGAGTGGAACTCCATCATGTGCCCAGAGCGGAGAATCAGATGGCTGATGCCTTAGCCATGTTGGCTTCGATGTATAAAGTCAATTTCTAGAATGAAGCTCCAAGAATTGTCCTTTCTCGTCTTGATAGACCTGCATTCGTCTTTGCGGTCGAGGAAGCCGCCGACGGCAAGCCATGGTTCCATGATATCCAGACTTTCCTTATGACTAAGGAGTATCCCACGGGAGCGTCAACCCAGGATAAGAAGACTCTGAGGAGGCTGTCTGGAAATTTTTATCTCAATCCTGATGGAGTTTTGTATAGAATAAATCACGATCTCGTGCTACTCAGATGTGTAGATGAGAACGAAGCGAGTATGCTCATGGAAGAAGTCCATGAAGGCACATTTGGTACGCACGCTGGCGGGCATGCTATGACGAGAAAGATCCTGAGAGCAGGATATTACTGGCTGACGATGGAGTCAGATTGCTTTAAATTCGCGAAGAAATGTCATAAATGCCAGATTTATGCTGATAAGATTCACGTGCCGCCGTGCCCGTTAAATGTCATGTCCTCCCCGTGGCCGTTCTCCATGTGGGGCATCGACATGATAGGCAAGATCGAGCCCACTGCATCTAACGGTCATCGCTTCATTCTAGTAGCTATCGACTACTTCACCAAGTGGGTGGAGGCAGCCTCATATGCTAATGTGACCAAGCAGGTGGTGGATAAATTCATAAAGAGGGATATCATTCTATCGATGAGGCAGAATGGATTGAGAACCGACTAAACCAACTCAACCTGATGGACGAGAAGAGGTTAGCATCGATTGCACATGGTCATCTGTACCAAAGCCGAATGAAGAAAGCCTATGATAAGAAGGTGCGTCCTAGAAGCTTTCAGACGGGTGATCTCGTCCTGAAGAAGATTCTTCCTCCACACTCCGATCACCGGGGCAAGTGGACTCCCAATTACGAAGGTCCGTACGTCGTCAGCAAGGTCTTCTTGGGAGGATTCTTGTTGTTATCCACGATGGATGGTGAAGATTTTGCATCCCCGGTGAACACGGACGCAGTTAAAAAATACTTTGCTTAAAAATGACCCGCTGGAAAGAAAAAGAGCATCCAGGCAAAAATGGGGCATCCCGGCGAACCATAAAAAAAGGAAAAAGGTTCGGGCAAAAATTAGGGATATAAATTGAAAAAATGTACACCCACAAAGTCGAAAACCCAGATGGGCGACTTTGGCAAAAAAAGGTATCCCCATGAATCGAAAACCCGGAAGGGCGATTCAGGCAAAAGTTAGGGATTTGAAAAAGCAAATGACTGTGTTCCGCGTGTGGACTTTCATTGTTTAGTGGTTTGGAGGACCTGAGGGCCGTTTATCTGAATCAATATCTTCTGAAGCTGAAGCGTCGGAGAAGTATCGAACTCGAGTGAGTCATAGAGGGATCAACTCATGGTGTTCGTCTACGCCTCATTGCCGACATTTGTATATACTGATGTATATTTATGTTTTTATTTTTGTGCGGCTTCCTTATTCCAAGAGCTTGCACCTGTTGTAAAACATTTTTACCTATTCAGGGGTTCGTTATCAATAAAATGTATACTATTCAGCAATTCTGTTTGTCTGTCTAGCGTTTATTTGTTTTGTTTGCGAAAAAGAACGCCGATGTTTTTGACCAAAATGCGCATACATAAACTTACTGGCCTAGGCCACTGATTGTTGAAACAATGAATTACTCGAACATTGTCACAAGATGATAACCTTGATAGGTCCCTTTGAGAAGGGTATCTTGTTTGTTTGCTTGTGTTGTTGCAGGTGTAGCATATACCAGGTGGTACGCCGTGTGCATCCCCAAGCAGGATGATTCCTCCTTCTCCAGCAAAGTTCAGCAGCCTCTCCCTGCAGAGTCCGAACCGGAGATCGTCAAGCATTGATATGCATCCCCAAGCAGAGAATATTCTCTCCCCCCAACCAGATGTATCCTGAAGGATCACCATCTCCCCAGCTGAGTCTGAAGTGTGCAGCACTTGATAGTTCCAGACTGAAGTCTCCAGCAGAATTGAAATTCCCCACAGATTCGTACTCTCCCCAGCAAGTAGGACGGTTCCTTCTTCCCCAGCCGAGTTTGCAGTTTCCCAAGAGAGTCGAGTCCTTGGAAGGCGTTCGGGCCATGATTGGTTTACCCCAGTAGAGTGTTGAATTGATGATGCTGTGTTTCCCCGCCGGAGTCGTTGCCTCCAGGGAAGTAGTCGCGAAGGCTTTGTAGTTTTTTCTGCGATTGACATCGCTTTCCTCAGCAGGTCCAAGGTCTCGTAGAGCTTCGTTCCCCTGCAGCAGTCGACTGAAGTTCATTTCCCCAGGCGGAGTCCAATTGAGATTGGCGTGACCCTTTTCTCCGTGGCAGGATGATTCCTCCTCTCCACCAGAGTGTTTCTTTCTCCTTGACTGGAGGATCCTCCCTTCAGCATTTATTTTGCTGACAGGATCGCAGCATTTGGCATGATTGCATAGCATTTATCATAAACGCGTAGCATTTCCACCGTGTGGAACATTGCGCCATTGCCGAAGCATATGCATATGAAACATGAGCTAGGTCGTTACTGTTCTTGTTTGCAGGTGTTCCTCCGCGGAGCCGTGGCTCAAGATGATTCTTGAGTTCCCCAGCAAAGTTGTTTGCCCAAGATGATTCTTGAACTCCCCATCGAAGTGGTTTGCTTAAGATGATTCTTAAAATCCCCATTGAAGTCGCCAGAGAGGGTTGCTCAAGTTGATGCTTGAAATCCCTGGCAGAGCGTTTGCTCAGGAGGATTCCCGAAATCTCCAACATAGTTATGGGTCCAGGATGATTCTTGAAGTCCCCACGGAGTTATTTGTTCAAGATGATTCTTGATTTCCTCAACAGAGATGACTCACCCAGAATGATTCCTGGATCCCCGAAGCAGAGTGACTTGATAGTTCCCCAGAATCCCCAGCGGAGATGTGTCATCCCCAGCAGGTTTCTAAATAGCGAAGTTGAAACTTCCCCTTGAAGACTTGATGATTGAAGTTCAACCGTATTAACGAAGCAGTTCTCTCAGCTGAGGCGGAGTGCCTGATGGCAGAAGTTTGGATATCCCCAATCGGTTCATGATTGACTGAAGATTCTATTCCAGACTTACTGATGAAGTCCGACTGATGCCCAGAAATTTCTTTGAATGCCCGACAGCATGATTAACTTGATTGTTGACCTGATGAGTCCCGAGGAGTCCTGATGGCTGACGGCAGGATCGACCATGTTTCCCCGGTTACCGTGTGATCAATTCTCCAGCTAGTTGCCGTGCAGCTAATATTTCAGTTTTCGAAGATTTGTTCCCATCAGAGTACCGGCTACTTGTGCAGTTGGCAAATTTTCGGGTTTGTTGGTATTCAACCGTCTCGCACCTTGATTGGTTGAGAGCCGTTCGCTTCTCACCCAGTCAGGTTCAAACCGCTTGAATAGGGGCAGCTGTTGCACCCCAAAATTTGCCCAAGTCTTCTTTACCTAGCTTATGTTTCATTGCATTCACATTAGCATTATCATCTGCATTTCATTGACATGTGTGTAGGAGATCAAGAGGTATGATTACCAATTAAGGGCTACACAAGAGTTTGAAGCTAGCTAAGAAGTGTTGCACCCTAATTTTTGACCATAAGATCCCGCTTCCTTTTTTTTGTTATTTCTATTTTATCTATTATTTTAATTTAATCCTACTTGATGACTTTATTACTATTATGAGTGCATGTTTTTTTCGCAGGCACGTTAATCTCGCATGAAGATAACACTCGTTATTTCAGTCAAGGATTTAACTATTTGGTTCCTTCATGATTTATTGAGATTAGAGTTTTGAACAGGATTGGCGTGAAAGCTTTTAATATTAAGGACGAACAAGTACTCATTTTGTATCAAGATGTTTCTCTTTAATATACAAAGTCCAACTCATTCAAATTTCAAGAGTTTCCTGGCCTACAAGTGCAAAGAAAAAGGAAAGAAGGGGGGGTCGAAGTTTAATTCAAGAAGTTTTGATCTTATTCACGAAGAGGGGTTATTACCATTAAACTCAAGCGAGAAATTTCAGATCTTCAATGCTAATTGTTCGAATATGGTTTTGAACTGAGAAATTCAAATTGGTTCATTATATAGAGAAAAGCTTCATTCCACATTTGAGATTTGTGCCCAAGATATATTTCCAAAGGAGGCCTTTCAAAAGTACACAAAAAATCATCAAAAGAGGTTTTTTCATCTGGCATAATTCGAGAAGGTTTAAACCACAAACAATTGGTGTAATTACAAAGAATAAATGCAAATCTCAAACAAACTTAAAGAACTAGGCAGCAGAAGCTCTGTTGGCAATAACTTCAAGAAATTTGAGTCAAGCATTGATGTGCACACTGCTAAGCAGGGGGAACATTTAGAGATAGCAATATCAACCGAACATTACAGCAAAGAGGAAGTACAAACATTTGACGACGGTGATATATTCCATTCACTGATGATAGGTGGAACCTTTGGCTTATTATTGTCACAAGGAAAGGAGTGCATCCTTGTGAAGAAGTCAGACAATGTGGCTACAATCATTGATCCAACATATTAAATCATTTGTTGACAATTACTATTGGCTATGATAAAGGGGGCGGAGTCGTATCGGAGTTCATGTATTTGTTCTCAGATAAATTATCAGGATTACTAAAGGGTCTCCATCATGTGAATATAAGAGGATCATGGGGAGAATTCATTTGTTTTGATTGTTTGAGACTTTACCCAAACACTGAGTTATATGATTATGTTAACGTGTTACATGGATACGGCCAGAAGTTATTACAACAATAGTTCAGAGCAAGTAATTCAATATAATAGTGCGGTATGGTTACAATATTAATTCATGGTTTATAATTGAAAGCAGCATCCTAACGCAAACATCCAGGCTTTATTCAACCAAATATTACAATTGAAGACTAAAGCAAGTAACATCTCTAATCCAAGTGGAAACAGTGTTGTTGACATTTTGCCGAAACGTAACTCTCCTGATAGCTTCAACCCTTGGTATTCCAATTCTTGTGAAGACTGGGTAACTTCAACTGAAGAAGACGACCATGCTAGAGTTTTGGTGGAGGCAGAATATAACTACGTCGTTACTGCTGACCGAGTTGAATGCCGGCAAAGCCTTGAGAGCGTATCACAGCCATAATCTAAACGAAAGTCAGTCTTTGAGTAAAGGAGCTGAAAGAGAAAATAGAGCAATCAAAATCAAAACGGGATGAGGCTACTAATGGGAAAGCATCTACTACAACATGGCAATATTAGGAGAAGAGTAACAAGTATACCTTTGAGTAATGCGTAACCATCAGCCCATGAAATCTCCAAGTCATTGTCAGCGGAATCCAGAACAATCAATGTAGACCTTGCCGCCCTTTGTCTAAGAAGGTATAGATGGACTGCAGACCTTAACTATACCTTGCATACCTTGCAGACAATATAATGTGCGGTTGACACTCGAACTTCTATCCCCTGCATAAAAGGACTTAGCCATAAATATAGTTCAGAGCAAATAATAGGATTATGTCCTTTAAACAACAGTTCAATCAAGCTAACCAAACACCTTAATAATTACGTAATTGGCGGTATTATGCTCAGTACCATGTACATTCCTCTCACCGAAGACAGCAATACAAATGAGGAGTTTAAGTATAAGAAGAAAGACCATGTAGGAGCAGCTCTATGTGAATGAGTTCTAACTAACCTGGTCCCTTATCCTAGAATCCATTTCATGCTTTCTTCATATGCTCCAGTCATTTTAGCTGAGAAGGCTCCCCTCCGCAACTGCAGCCAGGATACACTCCTAATCAACTAACCGGATAAGCCAACCAAGTCACAACATATTCCCATGCCAAAACTCGTGTTTTGTCCTCACCACTTCATCAAGACGATCCACATTACCCGCCAGCAACAGAAGGGAGTTTGTTTCTGAACACACTTCCCTTCGCAACCTATTAAGATCCCATTGCAAGAAGATCCCTCGAACAACTGTTTATAAAAATGCCCAGCAATATCCGGAGGCGGCGAGTGTTCTTGGTGTATTGATTATAAGGATTGTTTTTTTTCTCCAAACTCTAATTATGTTAAAGAAGGAATATTAAGATGGTTGATAGACGAAGAAGAACGAGTGAAAAGAGAGTACCAAACGCGAATGCAGTCTTTGATAGTCGAGATGTCACCTGGTACTGATACTAACATCAGTGGCATCCATGTTCTGGAAGAGTTATTTAGAAGTCTTCAAAAGAGAGAAGTTCAGCTTGTTCTGGCAAATCCCGGTCCATTAGTGATCACCAAGCCTCCGCAACCTGCAAAACAGAAGGAGGAAAACACCAGAGAATCAATAAACCACTTATCATTAACACCATACCAGGATGGAATTTCTTTCCACAAATTTAAAGGTCAACATATACTCAAAATTCCACTGCTTGTTGATTCAATTGTTCAGAAATCTGGAAACAAAACTACTGATGTTGTGCTCGAAATCGGTCCCGGTACTGGGAATTTAACTAAGAAGCTCTTGGATGCCGTTAAGAAGGTTATTGTTGTTGAGATTGATTCTCGTATGGTTCTCGAGCTTCACAAACGGGTCCAAGGAGTCCCTTCCAGTCGCCTCACGGTTATCCAAGGTGATGTGCTGAAAACTGAACTTCCTTATTTTGACATATGCGTGGCGAGTATTCCATACCAAATATCTTCCCCTCTCGCATTCAAGTTACTCAACCACCAGCTTTCATTTAGATGTGCAACCATAATGTACCAGAGAGAATTTGCCATGAGATTGGTTGCTCTGCCAAGTGATAAACCTTATAGCCGTCTTACTGTAAACACACAACTCCACCTGCGAAACCACACCTCCTCAAACCTACTGAAAGCAAAATTACACATAATGATATGTAAGCTCAGAGGATGAACATAGGCAAGAAATGGACAGAAGAACAAATGGACAAAATTCTGTTAGGAGATGTTTACCTGACAATTACGGAATTAAATTCGAAGCATAAGTCATACCCTGCTGTTGAAGAAAACCAAGCCTCCGCAACCTGCAAAACAAACGGAGAACATGAAACAAATGCAGGAAACATTGTCAGCTTCAATTGGAGCATCCAACTCGTGGGCTTTGTAACGGCAGCAGTCGTCTTTTTTTGGTAACAACAGCATTTATTTTGACTTCAGCCTCGACACCAGTAGCAGCACCACAGCTTACGCCCTGTCATCGGTATCTAAAACCTATTTGAGACAAGACCAAGAGAATTCAGTAGTAGATATCCATTCAATAAGACCGGAGATAACCAAGAGATCATGAAACTCTTACCACAGCTCCAACCTTTCTTAATTCCGCCGGTGAAAGCAATCTTCGGAGCATCCACTTCATAGAGATCAACATGGTCAAGTTCAGAACATGCTTAGTAAAAGACAAGAATCTCCAAGTTAGAACACAGAGCTTTGCCAACGAACCATTTGAGATTCATCACAGTATCCTGAAAAAAAATCAGGGCATGGAATCAGTTATTACTAGGATGGTAAAGTGTTGAATGGCCATCAAGCCGTAATTCACAAATCCACGACAGAATCTGCAGGATTAAACCCAACATTCCAAAACAGAACAAAGCGAAAATGGAAATTAATTCAAATCCCTCAGGAAAAATCAAGAACGATCATAATATGTCACAAACATGCTATTACGGAAACAGAAAGACTCCAGACAAAATTCAAATTTGTCGAATTGAAAAGGAAAGGAAGTAATTATCATTGACACCTTGTTTTATTCAACCTTCTATATAAGAAGAGTATTTGAGATAAGAAGGAGGCAACAATCGATAACATCCAGAATTCCACCAGATATCCCAATTTCGAAAAAAACCTAAATATAGAAGAGAGGAACTTATCTTCTTCATTCTCCGCCGTCGCGAATTCCAACTTGCCAAGAAATCCCAACTGCCATCCACCGTTTTGGTCGTCGCCGGAGAATCTTCACCTTGAATCGCCGCCACTTCCGTCTCCGAGTCACCCCCACCATTGGAAGACCACAACTTCAACAGAAAACCTCCATCCGCTCCCAAGCACACAAAACCATCTCCGCTTCGGCTAACCACCGCGAGACATTCCTTTGCACTCCGTCTTCGAGACCAGAAAGACGTATGGACCGGAAATTCTGCTAACATTTTAATGTCATTTGTTTTCTTTTTCTTGTTCGGTTTGTACAGGTGAAAAGAAAGGAGATTAGGACAAGAAACGGAATGAGAAACGAAGGAAGAAAAGGAAGAGTTGAAAGCGGCGATCGGAGAAGGGGACGATTTGGGGGGGGGGGGGCTAGGGTTCTTGTTCTATCTTTTTTTGTTTATTTTGTAATTCAGTGATCACATACACAACACACACTGCCATACACCCTCACCGTACGATCCACTACCATTAGTTTTTTTATAAAAAAAAAAGTTAAACCACCCCTTAATTCTTTTAAAAACTAAACTATTCCTTTTAAAGTTAATTAAGTCTTTTATTTAATCACCTTTTTTAAAATAGTCAATAAACTATTTTCTTTTTAAATAACAATATGCTCTTAAGATCATTTCATATTTAAAACAAACTTTTAAAAATAAATAAATTATAACAAACCTTTATTAATTATTATCTAAATTGATAAGTGGATTATTAATTTTCTTAAAATCTAATCAATCCCAAACCTTTTAGTAAAAACTAATAAAATCAATCAATCTTTTCCTAAAATCAATTCACCTAAAGAACTTTTTATTTAATCTCATCTTAAAATCAATCCAACTAAAATTAGCCCATCTCATTATTAATAATCAAAACACAACTCTTTTACTAAAAATCAACCACATCGTCGTGCACGCTTGCACCACATTCACGATTCACACGCACTTAGCGCTTTCATGCGTATGTATGTTTTATTTCATCCACTTTTCTCTTATCCACAACTCACACACTCACTTAACGCTTTCATGCATGTGTGTATGGATTTACTTTTCCGCAATTCACTTTCCAGTCATTTACATTATCGCATTTATATTATTGCATCGCATCCGTCCAAAGGAAAAACCTACACATGATTCAATAATCGTGTGTAGTGCGTATCATTTGCATCATACTCCCCTATGATCCTTGATCCCATTCAAGTTGATCTTTCTTAGGATAGGACCTACCCCATAGGAAGGACTTTGTCTTATCTTTACAACTTAGACAAACAAACTCAATCAATTCAACATACAATATCCAAACAATACATTCAAACAATTCAAAACAATTATTCAAACACAATAGAGAAAAGATACCAAATCATCTTAAGCGAGATAGAATCTCCACCCTACAACAATACAATCAAGCCGTAGGAACTTTTCCTTAAGAGAGATAAAGGCATACTCGTCAAACAATCCGAGTACCTAAGCCCTTTTCTTAAGACGATGCAAATTTCCTACACCTTGTGGCGGTTAAATCTCTCTTAAAATGAAGACACATCTCTTCTCCTAAAATCAATCAACCAACTACCCTAAACCCGTAGGAACTTTGACCACAGTCAAAGAACTCCTCTAACCCTTTAGGGGAACTACAGATACTCTGATTCCACTCCCGTAAGGATATGTAGGCATAAGATGCGACATCTTATCGAGTATACTTAGAAATAAACCCCTAGGTCTTTAAACTCTTAAGCAGATAAACACTTAGCAATAAACAAACATAAAAAAAGAGGTTCCTGTAGAGTACTACAGATACTTAAGATGCTAGTACCTTCCCTATGTTTAACCAACCCCCGAACCTATAACTCTCTATCCTTGCATTTGCATTGCATTGTGGGAATTTCGATCTTTATCCCTTCCTTTGGACAAATCAAAGTTCGGTTGCAAAATGAATTAAAGATTCAAACTAATCAATAGTTTGGTATCCGAATTTCACCGCGACAGAAATGGCGACTTCACTGGGGACGCCTCAGTGGGTTTCCCTATCTTGCTTTATTTATTTATTGCTTTATATCTACCTATTTGCTTACTTCTTTATTTGTGTTCTTTATTTCTTTTGGGTTATTATCCTTGAGTGGTGAGACGAATTCCTACACCCGAACTTGAGAGAAATTAAGATAGGATGGTGATATATTCGATGAGACTTATAGGGAGTGAGTCCCGACTAAGTTGACTCGAGAATCCCGCTTAGTTGAGACCCTTTTGAAAATGGTTCAGTTGAACGAGTTAGTCGTGAAAACTTTTACTATTTTCAATTGGAGTCCATGATACTAAGGACCGTAGTTACCTTTAACCCCACTTTGGCCTTTATTAGGAAGTAGTGCGAGGCTATGAGGGAGTAAGTCGCAAAATAGTGCTACGCGATGCTACACTCAAAAGAAGTTCTCTTGAGAATATTATTAACCCCCGAGTTAGTTGGAAAGTTGATAATATCCGAAAGATGGGCTAATGACTTTGGGAACCTCTTTAGAACCTTGTTCTACAGGTACAATCAACCTTTAGTCCATAACCTTTGGGAATGGGTATACCTTTGCTCCATGCTCGTTGCAAACTTAGGGTCCCCTTTGTTTGTTTATCCTTGTCTATCTATGTGCTTACTTGTGTTTGTTGCATTCATAAAGCATTGTTTTGCATTGGTTGCATGGGATTCCTAGTTTAGTTATAAACATTACAGAAGCCAATATGTATTACGAAAGAAAATATTTTGGAAATATTCTTTTAAGAGTCCTAACTTGGATGGCCTAAGGAAGTAGGAGTTCAGATTGAAGAAAACTCAAAAAGACAAATACGAGAGACTTCCCTTATCATGAAGGATCGTTAGAAGTTCAAAAATACTTCCATCCATATTGAAGATCCAGAGAAACAAAGGATTCATTCCTCACTTTCCAACAAGAGATGGAGGATTTATTTTCCTCTATCAAACTAATCTTTAGACGTTGATCATGGACTACGTATATTCAAGAAGATCCAAGTAGAAGAGCAAATCAACAAGTAATGAAGGACTTCCTTAGGACTTTATTTAGCTATTATGTTGGGACTCTTACAAGAGTGTTTCCTTGTAATCCATTATCAAAAAAAAAAATAATAATAAATGACTTTTCTTTGGTGCTCTGTGACGTTTATGAAAACTTGAGTTCCATGAAACCTTTCATTTTTTGCATTATGCATTTTTGCATCCATCATTCAGCACTTCACATATGCATGTATCTCTCCTCTTATGTGGCTCATCTGGTCTTCTGTCTTTGTCTGTCAGTTGACACCTCGCCCATCTGACCAAGCTTGAAGTATTATTAAAGGATAGTAAAGAGGACGAAGATATGGATCGCATGACTAGCTTCAGAGTAAGGTCTAAACCAACATTTCACCGTCCCTCCGACGACTTTGTGCCTGCTTAACTTCGGCCCATGCGAGACAACCTGTTTGCTGACTTTCAGAATGATCATGCTGAGAAGGAAGTGGACGATCCTGGGCTTATAGCATTCGAAAATGAACTTTGTGACTTCAAAGAACGATGGAAAATGATGAAGAGGAACCGTGCACCTGATTTTTATGCTCATGACCTGCGCCTAGTTCCAAACCTAGTTGCCCCTCCGGAATTCCAAATGCCCACCTTCGAAGTGTACAAAGGTACGATTTGTCCAAGGTATCATTTGATGATGTTTTGTCAGAAGATGACTGCTTACCTTGGGAACGACAAACTAATGATTCATTGCTTTCAAGAACGTTTGTGTGGAGCACCGTTAACATGGTATATGAAGCTACAAAGGAACCACATTCAGTCTTGGGAAGACTTAGTTGTTGCTTTTGTGAAGCAATACCATCACAACTTGGGTATAGCCCTAGACAATAAAGATGACAGCGGACCTTCCAGAGAATTCATAGCTCCGGTACCCCATCCTCAACATCAGTATGCAATGCCCGCTCAGCGTGAACAACAACCATCTCCTAGGAAGAGGTTGGCCTTTCTAGATCAACCACAGAATCGACGATTTCGGAAAAGGTATCAAAGGATGCCTCTGGATACTCCAAGAGAAGTAATTCATCGGTTTGATCCCATCCCTGTGAAGTATGCTGACTTGTTTCCAGCTCTGATTCAAAGAGGCCATATCCAGACAAGAGCTCCACCTAAGGTACCTAAGAAGTTTCCGTACTGGTACAAAGCCAACAGATTTTGCCTGTACCATCGAGGTGCTCCGGGGCACGACATTGAGAGTTGTTACGGTATGAAAGCAGACGTTCAAAGTTTGGTCAAATGTGGAATCTTATTCTTTGAGGGTTCCATCCCTTATGTGCGAGATAATCCCGAATCTCAACAAGGTTCGTCCTCCACGTGCATGATTCAAGGTCGTCAACACCGCGTCTGAAAGCGGCGCACCAGACATTTCTGCATGTCTCTCCTGTCTACATGAAAGTACAATAAAGATCCTGGAAAGGACTCTCTGAAGAAGTTTATTTTATTTTGTTCATGTTTATTTCTTTGGTTGAAAGCATATTTGGTGTGTAAGAACTTTCTATTTTGAATAAGTAATGCAATAACTGTTTGTCTTGAAGAAATCCATTCGTTTTCACTCAAATTGTTTTTCAAAATTATTTATAATGTCGACGTTTACCCGATCTCTTGCTCTGACAGAGAATTGGAAGGAGGATGATGAGGTAAAACACATGATCTCTTGTTGTATGCTTCGAATAAGAACCCTACTGATGATGTAAGGCATTATTTCAACCATCTAAACACCAACATAGGTAAACCCTCCTTTTTTTTTAAACCTTGAGAAAAGATTTGTTTTTTCTCCCGAACTGAAACCTCGTCTTTGGCCTGGGTCAGAGTAATATCAAAAATAATGAACATCTTCAAAAATTGGGTGGGCATAAATATACTAACCCTTTATTCCTCCATTTTACCAGTCATAAATTAAGCCCATATACAACCTTCAAAGTCCTGATTGAAGTAAGGTTTAGTTTGAAAGCATACTCGATGAGATATTGTTTCCTGACTCCTTGAGCTATGCTCAAATTAAATCGGCTTTATAAATCTATATCCTAACTAGTGGTTTCAATCACAAGTTATTGCGATATCTCCTTTCAAAAAAAACTTCAAGACAAACGTGTTGCATTACCCGTTTCGAAATTAATATTTCTGACTTGCTAAATGCGCTTGACATCTTAGAAAGATTATATACGAACGTTGATGGATTTGAAGACTTTGCCAACCTAGGGCAAGTTATTTTTCAAGAGGTTCGATTCGTACCAGTCTTGGTTGACTCAGTTATACCGCCAATCAGGGGCAGTTACGTCGAGATTCGGCAAATCTCTAGAGAGTTTGAAAACAGTGGGGCATTTGGACATCAAGTTTTCTGTAAAATCCTCTCTAGATGTTGTTTCTTAAACCATAGACTTGGGGCATTTGAAAATTTGAAGCGAGGCGGATGTTTATTTCATCCTCGTGAAGTTTCTACGACATATTCAGCAACTATGTTATCCAGGTTTCCCCACTGAAATGGATATTTATTTTATCCCCTTCGAAACCTCAGAGTGGCTTTGATTCATCTCAAAAATCTCTTCAGAAAGATCAAGTTGTTATATCCCCGAATGGAGTGTTTCTCTACTCCCCCAATTGAAGTTTTTTTTGAAGCTTTGAAGCAGAATTGGGATCCTATATCTGGTTCTCCGTCTATCCCCTAGTGGTACTTCCATCTTCGAAGATTGGTCGAGATGTTTATTTCATCTTCGATCGCCTCTTTCTGTTTGTCTCGTCAGCGTAGGCATACACATAGCATATAAGTAGACAGCATGGCATGTGCATTGTTCGCATTCTTTATATGTGTTTTATTCTACCCCTTCGACTATAGTTATACCTAGGTGTATGGGTGTGTCTTATCCCTCCAATTAGGGTTATCAACCCTAGGCAGAAAGAGCATAATGTTTCATTTTCCCCATGAAGTTCAACCCTCATGGAAGACGGTTATCTTAGTACAATTCCATTTGAGTTCACACCTCAATGGTCAAGTCTTGCTTGACAGTTTCTTTTCGGCTACTTCCCGAATCGAACTTCGGTCTTTTGACAATCACATCGTGGACGTCTCCAACCTTTGAACATGTATTAAGTGTGCATTTATTTTGCACTCAGTCCCCCAGGAAGGATCTCTATAAAGGTGCAGTTCTCCAACAGTGTTATCAGAACTTCTCAACAATGTACATCTGAATTGCAAGCAGCTCTTTATTCGAGCAACTCATCTCAATCAGGAATGACTTCCACAGTGAGTTCATCGCACAAATTTATTTCCATCAAGTGACATCTCCCCGGAGGAGTCGAGGAAGTTTACCATATTAGTCTCTCCTTATTTGAGAAGACATACATTACAATTCAACCGGTTCACATCTCTTTCGAAGATCCCCAGTGAAGTCGCCATTTCTGTCGCGGTGAAATTCGGATATCAAACTATTGATTAGTTTGAATCTTTAATTCATTTTGCAACCGAACTTTGATTTGTCCAAAGGAAGGGATAAAGATCGAAATTCCCACAATGCAATGCAAATGCAAGGATAGAGAGTTATAGGTTCGGGGGTTGGTTAAACTTAGGATGCTAGTACCTTCCCTAAGTTTAACCAACCCCCAAACCTATAACTCTCTATCCTTGCATTTGCATTGCATTGTGGGAATTTCGATCTTTATCCCTTCCTATGGACAAATCAAAGTTAGGTTGCAAAATGAATTAAAGATTCAAACTAATCAATAGTTTGGTATCTGAATTTCACCGCGACAAGAAGGTTATTCAAGTGTTCAAGGGTTGATATCCTTGTCAGAGAAGTTAGAAGATCCCCAGAGAGAGTGGTTGAAACCAAGAGTGTGTGCTTCCTAACTTGAGAGTTGTGGGAGCTCCTCAGATGATTCTGAAGCCAGGAATGTGGACTTGAAGCCTTGAGAGAGCTCATGAGATGTCTTTAAATCCATCATGAGGCCTAGATAGGTCATTGTGCAAGAATAAGAAGACTCAGCCATGAGTGGTGCAATTGGGTTTGACTAGGTCAACCCTAGGTCAACTGATGATTTGTAGGAGGTTGAGACCTAATCCAAGAGCCATGTGATCATGGATTGATGCATTGAGATGCTATAAGGATGATTCCAAGGTCAACTCATCATGATTGAAGAGTTTGAGAAGTTTCAAGCTAGGGTTTCTAAGGCTTGACAGTGTAAAATCCCCTAGTTTGACCCCTATCTTCAAGGCAGCTTAGCTCAAGATGTGATTGTCATATCATCTTTCCCCCAACATGAATGTTGTAGAGCTTCATCTTAGATTTAATTTGAGTGCTATAAGTCCTTGATAGGATTTGTAGAACTCAAGTTATGACTTTGACAAGTTACAGGTCATCTGAGGTATGTGAATTTGGGGGCTTGAAAGTTACCCAACTTGCATCAAACTTTTGCCCAAGAAGGATGATTCCTATGAACTTTTGGTCAACATGAATGTTGTTCCTTATTCTCTTAGATTTCTAGAGAGTACTAGAAGTCCTTGATAGGATTTGTAGAACTCAAGTTATGGCTTTGACAAGTCAAGGGCATTTTGGTCATTTGGAGATTACAGGTCATTCCAAGCATAAGGCCATAACTCCTATTTCCAAGCTTCAAATGGAAAAATGTTCAACATCAAAGTTGTTCAAAATGATGTTTTTAGCTTGTCTAAACATCAAGTGTCCATTGATATGGATTATATCAAGCATTGGTTGAAGAAACTTCACATGAAAGCCATTTTAATGAATTAAAATGAGAAAATTCAAAAGAAATGAGAGTAACATGTTTCCAAGTCAAATTTGTGATCAATTTGAATGGAATTAATGTTTTAGAAAGATTGGAATTGCCACATTTTGGATTTGAGGTCTATAGCATGGTCATTTGGATGGTTACTTCACATTTAAGAAACATATCATGTACACTCCCCATGTTAAAACCAAAGGGAAAAAACCATTGTATCACATTCCTTAATGATTAAGTGGATGGTTTGGATTGAGTTTAGAGCATGAGTAAGGCTTGAAGGCACACTTTCATGTTGAAATTTGGAAGGAAAGGTGAACATCCAAAATCAATAATTGGGCCTAGTTTGGGCTTGTTATCCATCTGAACACACTATAAGTAAGAATTAGAACGAATTTGGAAGGTTCTAGAGCAGAATTCTGTTGAGAATCCATTGATGTGAAGTGAAGAAAAGCTTGAAAAATTGGAAATGCGTTTTGGAGAATCAAGAGGTTGCAGCAAGAACTAAGCATCAAGAATTGAGCCACGCGTCCCTAGCCTTAAACGCATCGTTTTGATTATTGACCTGAGAAGCTTCGCTGCATAGACCATGGATGAGCGAGTTCGAACCTGGTTGTGTGACATTTCTGATTTTTTGAATTGAAGACTGAAGCGTTGGGCTTGGATTACATTTGATATTGACACCCCCTCTTCAGCCCATTCTGAATATGAATTGATTTTGGTTGCTATTTGCACCGTGCGTGTGATTAATTTCCATTGATTTTCTTTGTTTTTTCATTTTATTCATGGTTCTTGGAAAAATCATATAAAATTGAAAATTAATCCAATTAACCCCATTCTTTTTGCATTTTACTCATGATTGAGTCTAGTAGTTTTTAGATAAAAAATATTTTCGTTTCATGCATTTTATGATTTTATGGGAATTTTACATTTTAATTGATATTAAAATGGTTAAGTTTGATACATAATTTTGTGGAATTTTGTTTGATCATGTGGTGATGACTTTGATCCTAATTTTTTGTGTATGATTATTTTAGACATGTATGCTCCCATAGCATTTTTCTCACATTTTTGTGATGAAAATAGGTGTGCTTCCTAGATTGATATTTAGGTGCTTCATTTTTAGGGTTTAAGGTTGATACCTTAGGGTTTAGGATTTAATTTTAGGACTTAATAGATGATTTATTCCCTGGTTTTTGTATGAGGCATTCTTAATTGAATTAGGATCCCTTAGGAATTTTTGTAGAAATTTATAGGATAGTTTCCTATTTTTGATTGATTTTAGTTTAGGTGTTAGTTTTAGATGATTCTAGGGCACTAACTCAACTAGACTAACTTCTTTAGTTCCCTTAGACTAGGGTTTTTGTTTTGTTTGCCTTTGGTTGAGATTGAAGACAAGTTGAAGACAAGGTGAGGATGCTTGAAGTTTCTTGAAGTTGCTTGGAGCTGGGAATTGTTTGTGCCTGAAGGTGTCTGATGAAGTTTTAGGAGATAGGAGACCTAGGGAGAGCCTTAGAGCTAGAATGATTTCTTTCACAAATATGGAAAGCATCTTGTGCTTCCATTCCTCCCAATGACTAAAAGTCCTTCTAAGATATTCACATCCCTCCTTTGGAGGGATGAATGGCTTTATCTGAGAAGTAGAACTTTGAGGGAACCAGTCTCTCATAATGATAAACCCTTACAGGCTTCCTTTGGTTGTCAATAAGCTGTTTATCATTCCCACTCATTCTGTTAAAACAATTGTCTTCTGGTTTGAGTATCTTGAAAGATGTTAGACTTGAGTTTGAAGAGGAGGACTTCACTGAAGAGTGTGGAAGAGGATGATTCCTTGAGCATTGCCATTGCAGCTGAAGCTTGGAGGGCAAGAAGAACAAGTTGATACTTGAAGACCCAATGGGGATTGAGTGAAAAGCTGAGGCTTGAAAAAGGAATTGAAGGATGAAGTTGACACTTCCATGTAATTGAAGGCCACTTTGAGAAGCTGAAGCTTGTAGGAGGAGAAGACCAAGTTGATACTGGTAAAGCAAAGAGAGTTGAAGCTTGAAGACTAAGTTGATACTTATGAAGAGGATTCAATTGAGATTGGGTGAAGAGCTGGGACTTGAAGGGTGAAGGATAAGTTGACACTTGCACTGAGGCATTGAGAACCTGAAGGAATCAAGTTGATACTTGTAGTTAGGAGTGAAGTCTGGAGGTGGAATTGACTGGAAAGCTGAAGCTTGGAGAAGAGAGAACAAGTTGATACTTGTGAAGAAGATCCAATTGAGATTGAGTGAAGAGATGAGGCTTGAAGAAAGAATAAGTTGAAACTTATGTTTGATGGGTTGAACCCTAGAGAAGCAAGTTGATACTTGGCATGAAAGATGATAGCCTTGAAGGGTGATTGAAGTCTGAAGATTGGGCTGCTGTCAGAAGAGCTGAAGCTTGGAATTGAAAGAGAGTTGTTGATCTGTTTTCTTCCTGTCTGTTTCCTTTTCTGTATTGGTGTGCCTTGTTTGACTTGCTTGATGCATTAGAATAAGTCCATGATTTAGACTGACTTTAAGCTAGGAGCATGTTTGCACTAGAGGTTGAGTTGCTCCCTCTTCTTGTATTTTTACTGTGTGGCTTTGCTTGTGGGTATTCGGTAGAGCCCATCTCCCTTGCCCATGTGGTTTGTTTTGCTTGATAGCATTTCATTTCTTCTGTAAGATTGCAGTTTATGGTATCTTGCTTGATAGCACTTTATTTTATTTCTGCTATATGATTATTGTTATTCATATCTGGCTTGAGGTTGAGATGAGCTTGTGGAGGCTGATGCCCCACACGCATTTCCTCCCTCACTTGCATTGCATGCATTTTTCAGTCATTTACTGTTTAAGTTGATGCCTTATCTGTTTCTGTACCTCATTGACATGATCCCTTAGGACTCTCATTCCCTTTGATAAGGAAGTGATGATAGAACTTTAGGTTGAAACCTATGCATGATAACTTCTAGGAGTTCCCTGTTTCAAACTTCAACCATAGGATGAATCCTTGGCATGACAACAGTAGGACTTGATAGTCTCCCTTTAGTTGAGCCTGTTCTCTTCTCATATCAAAACAGATTAAGATACAGTAATCATGAATGATTTCTTTCGTATGTTATGAGCCTTAAGCTATCTGAGAAAGGATTGTTGGAGAGTTTCTTTTCAACAGTCTGGATGTTTAGTATGGCACCCTTTGGGTGACATGCGACGCATTCACTCTCAGGTCATAGTCTTTAGTGCGATTGAAATTGCAAACACAATAAAAAACACTTCTTCCGTAAAAGACAGAAAACAAACTTCAAACCTTTTTGCCCCATGGGCCCATAATTCAAAGGAAAGCTTTTCTGAAGAAAAGAGTGTCGTTAATCTTCAGTTCTACCGCAAACAGGCTTTGTCCCTAACTGCTGGAATTGTTGTTTAACCCTACTCGATAAAACAGATGAATCTGAATTCCCGTAATCCGTATTATCCCGAACTACGTAAGCTCTGATCTCTCATACCTGTTGAGAGTACGTAGGCACAATACTGATGTATTGGCGAGCCACCTTTCCCGTAACCCGTAGTTAGTCGAACTACGTTGACTCTGATTTCTCATTCTCTGATGAGAATACGTAGGCATAAAGCGTGACGCTTTGCCGAGTCATTTTCTTTTCTTTTTAAGCCAGCCTTGATAGGTAGATAGATAAATCTAACTCGTCCAGTAAACACAACAAGCATGGATCCCGTCGAGTACGACGGACGTGAGGGGTGCTAATACCTTCCCCTTGCGTAACCGACTCCCGAACCCAGACAACGGTTGCGATGACCTTGTCTTATACCTTTTCGTCAGGTTTTTCCGATCGTTTCCTTTCCCGCTCTGAGGGATAAATAACGAAAGGTGGCGACTCTTCTGTTTTGCCGGCACCTTATTTTCGCGAAAGCGACACTGTGCATTGATGTACGTTCTGCTGCCTCTATTGCCTTTTTGTACTCTATTGACTTTTCCTTTCCAGGAAGATGAATGTTCAGATATGTGCTTTGTGTCTGAATTCTTGTGTCATGCATAAATGAGGAATAGTGTCGTTTGAGCAGACGTTGGGATTAGCAACGAATCTTTTCTTTGAGCTGGCATCTTTTCAAATAGATAAAATATATCCTTCAAATAATACTAGCATCAGATCCTCTGATGTAGTTCCTTGTTCTTCAGATCAGAGTCTTGCATCAATAGTGCTTTAAGCGTGAATGTTACAATCAGTGCAGAGTTGAATATCAGAGCCTCTGTACTTGCAGCGTAAAGTACTTCTAGAGTCTTCTGAAATAATGATGTACGCTCTTTACTCAAATTCTTCTTAGTTTCACTCAGAGTCATCTGTAGCAGATCAGAGTCTCTTCAAGCAACGCTCAGAGTCTTCTGAAATGTTGCTTCTGACGCTCAGAGTCTAAACGTTCTTTTCAGTTGCAGATGTAATTTTTGCTTCCAGATGAATATATAATTTAAGATCTGAAACAAAATTACTTAAACACAATTAGAGTATATATTTCCTTTATGCAAAATTTCATTCATGTTATCATCAAAACAATGAGATATATTAAACACCAATCTATGTTCTAACAAGGTATGGGGAGTATAGTTTTTCATAATTTTCTATGTGTAGATTTCGATGTGATTATGGTTGATTTAAGGATTTTATGGAGAATTATGGGAAAAAGGGATTTTGACCTTCGTGACCTAAATTTATTATTAAGATTTTGACCGTGGGGATTTATTTGGGTTAAGGAATATTAGAAGGATATGAGAAAAAGTGATCCATGGCCTTCGGCCTTCGTGGCCTAAATTTATCATGGAGATTGTAACCGTAGGGATGTTAAAGGTAGAGATGAGAAATTGTGATCTTTGGCCTTCGTGGCCTAAACGTGTAATTGCAAACCTAATCGTGAATTGATTAGGGGAAACGGAAACCTAGGCCTTCGTGGCCAAAAAGCTTATTGAACTTTGCTTAACCCGTAGGAATATTTGATAGTGAGTAACTCAGATGTCTGTAGGGCAATTGTAGGGAAATTGTGATTTAGGACATGAATATGTTACGGGATTGGCCTAATAAACTGTAGGTTTTGTGCCTTTATCGCCATAGGACCTTAGGGATGATTTAGGGATGTTTTGGGGGCATTGGGGAAGTGAATCGTGTGGACTTTTGGGTTGATTTAGGTTCCGGAGCATAACAGGGTTTTGTTGTCCGTCACGACTATTCATGTTTTCGGTCGAAATTGTTTTGGACGTAACTTTTGATGCGTAAGTCCGTTTTGGCCCCCGTTCAAAGCATTGGAAAGCTAATGAATAGAGATATAACATAGTATAGATAAGGGAATTGGTTTCCCAATATTTGTATATCTAATTATGTTTGATAAGTCAATTGTGTATATGTTCTAGTAATGAATCATGTTCTGGTTTAGTGATGTCTTGATGTTTTGATGCTGCGATTTTTCTGATGAGTTACCATGAGGGTAACTGTGATAATATGATGAATTAACATGAGAAATGTACGCCCTTTGAGGTGATTTTTATTGAGTTAAATATTTTACTCTGATGACTTTGAATAAACGTGCCTTTTAATTATGGGGTAGAAAAGGGTGTTACATTAGTGGTATCAGAGCAGGTCTGTCCGGCCGGCCAAGTTGTCTAATGTTGTTTGTTCCCTTGTATGCGACATGTGTGTGAAAACACTATCGGTACACGTTTGTTTTCTAACCTTTGTTTGCAGAAGTGGGAATGAATCAAGTGGGGGAGAAACTTGTGCTTCTCTAGGATGCTGCAAGTGTGGAGTGGTGGCTCAGTGTGTCGATGAACGCTCTTATAGTTTGGTAAAGATGGTTTATACCCCATCATGATTTTCGACTGTCTATTGACAACTTGAGGGACTGATCACCCTTAATCTCTTGTTAATGGTGGACAGAGTCATGTTGGATGGGATAGACGTGTCTTGCAAGCTTAGATGGCGTGAGCAGTGAATTGCTTTGAGTTAAGCTAAGTGCTTACAGATTGTTTTGGTGAGTCGGTGCAGGATGGTGTTGAGATGTTTATTTTGATGGAAACTTTGAGTGTTAATGAAAGTGGAGAAGTTGGTGGTTTGCCAATTATTTTTTATTGTTTGGAAGTTTTTCCTAATGAGATAAGTGATGTACTGCCGAAACGTGAAGTGGAGTTTGTGATCGACTTAGTTCCTGGAACTAGTCCAATATTGATGGCTCCATATCGCATGCCTGCATTGGGATTGAAAGAGTTGAAGAGGCAACTTGAAGATTTGCTTGAGAAGATTCTGTGAGGCTTTGGGTGGATTATAGATAAGTGAACAAGGTGACTATCAAGAATAAGTGTTCACTTCCAAGGATTGATGATTTGATGGATCAGTTGGTTGCTACAAGTGTGTCCAGTAAGATAGATTTGAGAACTGGGTATCATCAGATTCGTGTGGGGGCTGAAGATATTCAGGAGACTGCTTTTGGAACGAGGATGGACATGATGAGTATTTAGTAGTTCCATTTGGCTGTGACTAATGAACCATGTGGGTTTATATAGTATGAACAACATTTTCCATACTTATTTGGGCAAGTTTGTGGTTGATATGACGAAGGTTGAAGCTGTATAGCAATGGGAAGCTCCAAAAACATGTATTTGAGATTATAAGTTTTCTTGGGTTAGCAGATTGTTATTGGAATTCATTGAATTCCAAGTCATCTTTTCCATTGAAGCAGTGGACTACGAAGGTTCAAGCTTTTGTTTTGGGATGCAAAGTATGAAGAAAAGTTGCAAGAGCTTTTGAGAAGACTGACAACAGCTCAAGTTTGATTTTGCCGAATCCGACAGAACCATTGTGGTACATTATGATGCTTTGTTGATGGGATTGGGAGGTGTGTTAATGCAACATCATAAAGTTTAGCTTATGCTTTAAGGCAACTTAAGGTACATAAGAGGAATTATCTGACGCATGATTTAGAGTTGGTTGTTGTTGTGTTTGTGCCGAAGCTTTGGAGGTATTATTTGTTTGGTTCGAGATTTGAGATGTTTAGTGATCATAAGAGTTTCGAGATTTGAGATGAATATGAGGAAGAAGAGATGATTGAGACTTCTGAAGGATGATGGTTTTAGGTTGAATTACCATTCGGGTAAAACAAACATGGTAGCTGATGCATTGATTTGGAAATCTTGCATATACCGATGACGATGGTAAAAGAGTTAGAACTGATTGAGCAATTTTGTGATGAGTTTGGTTTGTAAAGAGACTTCTTATGGAGTTAAGCTTAGTATGTTGGACCTTATTAGTGGCATTCTTGATGAGATTCGAGAAGGTCAAAAATCTGATTTGAGTTGGTAGATCGGTTGAATTTGATGGATCGAAGTCGAAGAGCTGATTTTCGGATTAATGGAAATGGTATAATGAGATGTCGTGATAGAGTTTGTGTCCCAGATATTATTGAGTGGAATAAGAGTATTCTTGAGGGAGGACATTTAAGTAGATTAGGTATCCATCCCGATGCTATGAAGAGGTACCCGGATTCGAGGAAATTGTTTTGGTTGCCAAGGATGAAGAAAGAAGTGGTTGAGTTTGTATATGCTGGTTAGACTCGTCGAAAGTCGAAGATTAAACATCAGAGACTGTTGGGTCTGATGCAACCGTCGAACATTCCAGAGTAGAAATGGGATACTATTTTCATGGATTTTGTGTCGGGTTTTCCGAAGACTGTGAGAGGGATATGATTCAATTTGGGTAATTTTGGATAGATTGACTAGATCAACTCATTTTATACCAATGAGGATTAATAATTCTATGTTGAAGCTAGATGAGATGTATATTGCGGAAGTCGTGAAGTTGTATGAGAGATCGTCGAATATTATGCCAGACACAACTCCAAAAATTTGTAAAAACAACCAGCACACAAACATCAAAGTAAAATGCGACAGGGAAGGGAAAAAACAACACAATAAATCAACAATAACTAAAAATAAATAGAACCCCCCCCCCACACACACACACACACACAAACACATACGCACTTGAACCAAACATTGACCTTATTGTTAAAGGAAAAGATAGGGAGGGGCACTCACAATGCCCTACTGATGAGGAGGGAAGTGCAATATTAATTGTTGCATCATAGTATGCATCTCGTCTAGCACATCCCTTTAGCAAGATTGCTCCTCTCCCTGTCTCGATTGCTCCATATGGTGGTCATCTAATTCAGTCTGTACCCACGTCCATTGGTCTTGAATCATGGACGATGACCCATCACTTGGTGGGTTTGACATTTGTGGAGGAGGTATAAGCCTAGCCCTTTGGGGCGTATCTGAAACAGGGGTTTTGAATGCCCTTGGCCTTAGCACCCTTCACTACATACTCTGTTTTACCAGTAATGGATGTCCAAAAAGCCTTTGCATCAAAGTCATCTCGAACAGCTCTAGGACCATACAATGGGAGTCGAAGGATACCTCCTAACTCCTCAACATACAATTCATGATCAGTATTGTACAGGCGGAAATTTAAAGTACCATAATAGTACCTCATAGTGCCTGTCCACTGCTTCTTTAATTGGAACTCCACAGTGCTCAGAAATTCAAAAGTAATGTGCTCATAGGTCGGCACTTCAAACTGCATATATCCTAACATTCCCAAAACGTGAAACATGCGATCAATTTCAATATTCAAAAAAAGATCAATGAGAGTTTTGCTACACATGTATCTGGTAGACGTTATCTTACGCTTCACATGAAGAGTATCACCTCTCTTGTTCCAGATTGGAGAAGACGATGTCATGGGCATTCGGGGTACGACTACTCCTTTTCCAGGTCCTTGAGGTATCAGCAACTGGTTTCTTCCCTTTTATAATTCTTTTTGGAGGCATTTTTGGACCTGCAAAAAAAAGAGAAAAATTGCACTACAGAATTAGGAAAAACGAGTTCCGGAACGAGGTAGAGGGTGACGAATGAAGAAGGCTTTGTGAAGACAGATGTTGATTTAGGGGGAAATGTTGAAAGCATTTGTGTGGTGGTAATGGAGTTTTAGAAAGAAAAGAGGAAGAAGATGAA
Source organism: Lathyrus sativus (assembly GCA_963859935.3). Lineage (NCBI taxonomy): Eukaryota > Viridiplantae > Streptophyta > Magnoliopsida > Fabales > Fabaceae > Lathyrus > Lathyrus sativus. The sequence goes on from OZ012741.1 coordinate 339,313,425, forward strand.
AGTTAGGTTAAGGTTGGAGGTGGAAGAGAGATAAAAATATGATATTAGTGGTGGGTAATGATGAGTGAGTGGATTAAATGAAGAGTGGGGTCCATCAATTCAAAGAAAATTCAAAATTTTTGCATGCTTTGCAAGCTTGACACGGACCATGTCGGGTAACACGGGCGGCCGTGTCAGCTTGCTAGAATCCAACTTTTTCCAAAATTAAAATGGTGATGCTTCAAGAGGGCTGACATGGGTCGTGTCCTGTGACACGGGCCGTGTCAGGTGGCTGTTTTTCCATTTTTTTCATCCTTTTTCTCTTGTTTTCTCCGTTTTTTACAGGTACATCTTCCTCTCGCCTGCAAGGCACTGTTCACACCTAATAAAAACCTTCAACACTCACAAGAAAACAAGAGGAATACATTAGAAATAAAATGTGTGGGTTGCCTCCCACGAAGCGCTTCGTTTAACATCGCACGACTCGACGATTGTCCATCTTATTCAGTAAGACAAACATCTCTATCTGACCACTCTCTTGTCCTTGGTAATAAGGCTTTAACCTCTGCTCGTTTACCTTAAAGGTATCCCCGTTTTCTTGATTCTTAAGCTCAATTGCTCCGCGTAGGAACACTATGTTAACCATAAACGGTCCTGACCATCTAGACCTCAGCTTTCCAGGGAACAATTTTAACCTGGAATTAAATAAAAGAACTAATTTTCCCTCCCAAAATTCCTTCCTTTCAATCATGCCATTTTTTAGTTTGCTCTTTGTATAACTTGGCATTATCGTACGCTTGATTCCTAAATTCTTCTAACTCATGGAGTTGAAGGATTCAGGAATTTTGAGGCCCAAAAAGCTTTGTGTTCCAAATCTAGAGGTAAATGACAAGCTTTTCCATAAACTAACTGGTAGGGAGACTGGTGTTTTGAATGCAGTTCAAAACGCCCACAGCGCATCATCCAACTTGGTTGCCCAATCCTTGCGAGATGAACTTACAGTCTTCTCTAGGATTTGCTTGAGCTGCGGATTAGAAACTTCCACTTGGCCACCGGTTTGAGGATGGTAAGGAGTAGCGATTTTATGCCTCACATTGAATTTCTTGAGTAGATTCTCCATGAGATGATTTAGGAAATGAGTCCCATCATCATTTATTAGAGCTCTCGGTACCCCAAACCTCGCAAATATGTTCGCTATCAGAAATTTCACAACCACTTTCGCATCACTGGTCGACAAGGCCATCGCTTCTACCCATTTAGAAACATAATTTACCGCCACTAAAATGTAAGTCTTTCCAAATGACAGAGGAAATAGGCCCATAAAATCTATGCCTCAAACATCAAAAAACTCAACTTCCAACATGGCGTTTTGATGCATCTAATTTCTCTTCTAAATATTACATATTCTTTAACATTTATCGCACTCCTTGACCATGTCTTGGGAATCCTTGAGTAGTATAGGACAATATAACCCTAACTGGAGGAGTTTTATTATTGTCCTATCACCACTAAAGTGTCCTCCATAGTCAGAGTCATGGCAAGCTTTAAGAACATCACTTTTTTCTTCCTCAGACACACATCTTCTAACTAATCCATCTACTCCTCTCTTGTATAAGAATGGGTCATCCCATAAGTAAAGCCTGCAATCGTGCATAAACTTTTTCTTCTTGTTATAATCAAAATCATCAGGAAGAACACCACCTATCAGATAATTCACATAGTCTATGAACCACGGAATACCAATAATAGCGAGGATATGTTCATCAGCAAACTCATCCTTTATTGGACGCTTGTCTTCCGTTTCTTCAATCGGGGACATCCGAGATAGGTGATCAGCAACAGTATTTTCACATCCTCTTTTGTCCTAAATCTCTACGTCAAAATCCTGAAGGAGCAAGATCCATCACAATAATCTCGTCTTAGAATCTTGTTTAGCAAACAAATACTTAAAAGCAGCATGATCAGTATAGACAAATACTTTTGATCCTAACAGATATTGCCTGAATTTATCAAAAGCATAAACCACTACTAACAACTCATTTTCGGTAGTTGCATAGTTCATCTGAGCAGGGTTCAAAACATGACTAGCATAGTATATAACATGTAACAGCTTCTCTCTCCGCTGTCTTAAAACTACCCATACTGCAATATCACTAGCATCACACATGATCTCAAACGGGAGAGACCAATCAGGCGCAACCATAATTGGTGCCGACACTAATTTTTTCTTTAATGTCTCAAATGCCTCGACACACTTTTTATCAAACAAAAAATTCCTCTCCTTAACCAGTAGAGTGGTTAGAGGTTTGGCTATCTTAGAGAAATCTCTTATAAACCTGCGATAGAAACCTGCATGTCCCTAGAAACTTCTTATACCTTTCTCATTCACCAGAGGTGGTAGCTTTGAGATCACCTCAACCTTTGTTTGGTCCACTTCTATTCCCTTTTGGGAAATTGTGACCTAAAACTATACCTTCACGCGTCATGAAATGACACTTCTCCCAATTGAGGATTAAGTTCGTTTCCTGGTATCCTTCTAAAACAAGAGATAGGTTATTCAAGAAAGTATAAAAGGAAGAACCAAAAATAGAAAAATCATCAATGAAAACTTCCATATGCTTTTCAAGCATGTAAGCAAAAATGGATGTCATGCATATTTGAAATGTGGTTGGTGCATTGCACAACCCGAATGAAATTCTTCTGTAAGCAAAAACACCATAAGGGCATGTGAATGTTATCTTCTCTTGATCTTCAGGAGCAATTGCAATCTGATTATAACCAGAATAACTGTCAAGAAAACAATAGTAATCATGACCAACCAACCTTTCCAACATTTGGTCAATGAATGGCAAAGGGAATTGGTCTTTTCTTGTTTCTAGGTTTAACCTCCTGTAGTCAATACACACTCACCAACTCGTAACCATCCTTGTAGGAATTAGCTTATTCTTCTCATTCCTGATGATGGTGGTTCCACCTTTCTTGGGTATCACATGCACTGTACTAACCCATGATCTTTCAGATATAGGATAGATAAGACCTACATCTAACAACTTTACCACTTCTTTTTGAACAACTTCTTTCATTGCAGGGTTAACTCTCCTTTGAGGTTGGACAACCGGTTTGTGACCATCCTCCATGAGAATCTTGTACATGCAAACTGTAGGACTAATACCTTTCAAATATTCAATGGCCCATCCAATAGCATTTTTATATATTTTTAGGACTTAAATGAGCTTGTCTTCTTGAACACTCTTTAGGATGGAATTTATTATAGTTGGGCATTTACCTTCTGTGTCAAGGAAGACATATTTGAGATTCTCGGGTAGTTGTTTTAGCTCTGTCCCTTTTTTAGACTCTTTATTCTCTTCCGATGACTGAGGTTGCCTTAGATCTTCCCACTGGTTTTGTCTAGATCCTTTCCATGGAGGTTGTGCTTTCGTCATGGCTAACACTTATGACTCTTTGTCGTCAACTTTTGGATTACTTTCAAAATTTGATAAGCTCAATACTCTTCCCAAAGGTAACTGTGGTAAATTCAAAGGGATATCCTGTGAAATCACTTGATCTATCACCTCTATTCTATGACTTTTGCCAATATCATCCTTGTACTTAATGCTGTTTCAAACATAAATTTCTAATTTCTCATCATAGACATTCAAAGTCATAGTACCCTCCTCTATGTGTATCAAACACCTTGCGGTCTCTAAAAAGGGCCTCCAAAGAATGAAAGGAATCTCTTCATCTTCCGGCATCTACAGAATTACATAATCCACCGAAAACATAAACTTATCATTCTTCACAAGAACATCTTCAACTACCCCGTAAGGTCTCTTTACTGAATGATCAGCAAACTGAAGTGTCATCCTGGTATCCTGCACTGTTCTTATCCCTAATTTCTTGTAAATGGATAATGGCATGAGACTCACACTGACTCCCAAATCAATAAGAGATTTTTTAAATGACCGATCCCCAATGGTGCAAGGGACGGTAACTGAACCTCAGTCTTTTTTCTTCACCGGAATTTTCATACCCTGCAAAATAGCACTACAAGTTTCAGTTAGAATAATCAGATTAGTATCAATGGTTTGCTTCTTCGAGATGATGTCCTTCATGAACTTGGCATAAGTAAACATTTTCTCAAGTGCCTCCAAGAATGGGATGTTGGTTTCAAGCTTCTTGAACATCTTTAAGAACTTTTCAAAAAATTTCTCATGCTGCCCCTTTTTCTTGTTTCTTGATGGGAAAGGGATCTTCATGGCCAATTTTGGCTCAATGATTTTCTCTTTTACCACCTATTTTAGTCCAACCACTTCTTCATTTACCATTTCATTTTATTTAATCTCCAAATCTACTTCATGCAGTTGGTCTTCATTTTCATATTTTTCCTCAGATACTTCAAGAGACTTACCACTTCTCGTGGTCACAACACTCACCTTATTATGATCTCTTGGATTTGTTATCGTAGCACTCAGAAGAGCACCTTGGGTTTGAGAACTTGCAATCTGTTATGCTATCTGACCCATCTACACTTCAAGATTCTTAATGGAAGCAGTGGTGTTCCTTTGATTATTTCTCGTTTCTTCTTGGAATTGAGAGTGTAGCACCCCAAAATTTTCCCTTTTGTTTTAACCTTTACGGGCTTATGTTTCTTTGCATTTTTCATTTCTGCATATCATAGCATTTTTTCTTGAGGCATGAGATCAAGGTATTTTTGTGGCTCAGGGTTCCCTTTTTATTGCAAGAGTTTAAACAGTAAGGATCAGAGACCCAAGCATTTATTTTTCCCATCGATCGAGCGATCGATTTCATTTTATTCAGCAGGTTAATTTTCAGCTCAGGAGACAATACACAGACTATCTCAAGCATTCTCACAATCATAATATTCAATGGCAAGTTTCAGAGGCTTAACGGAGCTCAGAACAAGTGGCAACGGGCAATTGTACAGGATTCCCTCCATTTGGCGCCAAAAGTGGAAAATTTTGAATGTCGTAATTGGTTACTGCATATAGGGTAACCGGTTACTTCAAACGAAATTGGCCAAAGAATTTGAATTTTCAGCATGTGCAATTTCAAATCATTCTCAACCATTGTTTCACTTGATCATATTTGGAAGGATCTAGAATTGTTTCAATTTTTACCATTTCCCTCTAAATTTCAAACACTTCATTCCTAATTCCATTCCTAATATCATTCCAAATGCTAATCCACACTTCAAATCACATTTTGATTCCAAACCTAGAGCTTATTTAAGTGAATTTGCTCCAAACCTCACACAATCACCTTCATTCACACAAGAACCTTCATTTTCAGATTTCACTCTCACTCTTGAGAATTTGATCTCAATTTTCTCTTCACTTTTTCACTCCCAAAACCTCCATTAGAGCTCTTTCACTTGAGTTCTTTGATTCTTCATTGGAATCCTTGAATTCTAGAGCTAAACCTCCATCATTCATCTCCATTATCTTTAATTCACCATTCAATTTTTGTTTAGTTTTGGATCTGAATTCGGAAGCTAGATTGTGTCGCAACTGTGAAAAACAACCGGCGGGAAAACAGAAGAGTCGCCACTTTCGTTATTTATCCCAAAGAGAGGGAAAGGAAACGATTGCAAAAACCTAAAGAGAAAGGGAAAGACAAGGTCATCGCAACCATGTCTGGATTCGGGAGTCGGTTACACAAGGGGAAGGTATTAGCACCCGTCACGTCCGTCGTACTCGACGGGATCCATGCATTGTTGTCTATCTAAAAGGGTGTGGTGAAACTATCTAGCTAAAGGCTTAAGGACAAAAGAGAAAGAAAAGAGAACTGACTCGGCAGAGCATCGCCGCTCTGTGCCTACGTACTCCCTCGTGCAATGGGAAAGTCAGAGTCAACGTAGTTCGCCTAACTACGGCTAGAGAAAGGGGGAAGGTTGCTCTTCGAGACATCGCGTCTCGTGCCTACGTACTTTCATCTGGTACGAAAGATCAGAGTAAACGTAGTTCGGGCTAAAAGGACCACAGGTTGGTTCAAAGGTTTTTTAGGCCCGAGTAGGGTTAACAAATAGTTCTAGCAGTTGGTGTATGCAGCTCGACCATTGGAGACTTAGGTGTTACCGTTTGCGGTAGAACTAGGAGTTAACGACACTCTTGTTATGAAAAGATTTTCTTGATTAAGAACCCCAAAGGGTGAAAAAGGTTTGAAATGTTTTTGTTTTTTTTAGAGAAGAAGTGTTTTGAATTAGTGTTTATAATGTATGTTGTAACAAAGTCTAGAACCTAGGATCGAATGCGTCGCATATCGTCCTAAGGACGTATACTAAACACTCTAGGCAATTGAGAGGTGGCCCCTCAATCAACATTTCCCAAGTATAAGGCTCATGGTACAACATTCATTATCCTTATTAAGTATGTTAAACTTGTTTGAAGATGAGAAGAGAAGAAGGCACACTAATGGGAGACTAATCAATCCTAGAAGTTATCATGCATAATGGACTTAAAGTTGAGTTTGAAAAGGGGACTAACTAATGTTAACATGCATAGTTAGGCACCTAATGTCTATCATAACCTTAAGAGGTTAGAGAACTTATGGGGAGCATGGCAAAGAAAAGCTAAAGAAGAAGAAGAAGAAGAAGAAGAAGAAGAATGCATATGCAAATGAAAAGATGCACACATAGAATGCACAAATAGAATGATAGTGGGAGGAAAATAGTGTGGGGAAGTAGCCACCACAAGCTCATCTCAACCAAGAATGCATATGGAAATGCAAGAAAAGATAAGAAGAAGGAGATAGATGCATCAAAAGCAAACAAACAAGTGACAAACACAAAGAAAGGGTCCTCATGGATTCATCACTTTAGGTAAGCTTCAAATTCCTCCTAAGGAGGCACCAAGCTACCTTAAATGACACTCCAAGGTCATTGACAAAAGGGAGATAAAAAGAAGAGAGCTCAAAAGCAATATCAAAACAAAACAAGAAGAAATTCAAGCAAGAGCATAAAGGAAACAAACATGTATCACTTAGGAGTTCAAGTTGAAAGCACACAAAGAAAGGCATCAATCAACAAGCAATGAACATAATTTTGACCTAAAAATGAACATACAACAAGCTCAACATGTCTAAAATGTGAAACAAGAAGAGTTAAGAGCTTATTGGATCCACAAAGGTCATTTCCAATCCAAACTAGGTCATGCACTTGTGTGAGCTGTCCTATGAGATGACCTAACTTGTAAGTCACTTCAAAAATAGGAAAAAATCTCAAAAAATACCAAATAAAATACACAAAGAAGCTACATAAGTTGGCAACCAGAGGCCAAGAAATCAAGACAAATGTCCTCTCAAAGCACCATCCAAAGAATCAAATCATTTAGATGTACCACTTTGAAATGGGAGAAACAAGTGCAAAAAGAAAAGCCACAAAAGTCAACCCAAAAGTCAACAACCAGGGGCAAAATGGTCCTCAAAAATTGATCAACTCATCATGGAGATGAGGATCAATTTTTACTCATTGGATAAAAATGAATGCAAGAAATAATTGCAAACACAAAACATGTTACAATTTAAACCAACTAAAACAACTCCAATATTTAATTCATTTTTTAATTGAAAATAAAATAAAAAAATAAAATAAAAATATCCAAAAAAAGTAAACATCCCAAAGTTGATAAAAAATATTTTTGGTGAATTTTTAACACATTAGAGCTATTTTAATTAATTAAAATTGTAAACAGAAAATAAAATCAAAAACAAAAGAAATAAAATGAAAATAGAAAAATGGCGTGGCAAATAGCAATTGAAAATAGTTCAAAACATGGAGCTGGGCCCAAGCTGGGGTGCACATAGAAATGTGCGCTAGGCCCATCAGAAACTCTCAAAAGAAAAAGTCAAAACTTGGAAATCTGGTGCAAGGAGTCAAACAAGGCGTACCATGAGGACTCAATCATAACCACATGATAAAAAAAGTAATTAATCAGAGGGCCATCACAATGCCAGCACATTAATGAAAGTTTAAAATGGATCACATGGATCTGGTCAACTCCTTCCCACCGTGTGTCTTAATCAACACCATTGAATGCAAAAGTAATTCAATCAGACGCGTGTAACCGTGACACCTCAGCGTCTTCTTCCCCAAAACAACCAGAAAACCAGTCACCGGCCGGAGGACACTATTCATTGTCTTCTCCGGCCAGCCTCCGCCGTGAACAGCCCAGCCACAATCGTGTAACCTCAAATCTCAACGGTTTTGGCCAAATTTTATATCAAAATTTGTCTAGAGATCATGAGGATCTCATTTCTGGCCTCAAAAATCATTAAACACGCGTGAAACTCCAAACCCGAAGACAACAAGCTTGAATATCAAAATCCAAAAGTTCACGAAAACAACTCCAATTTGATTTAAAACTCATCTAGAGCTCACGTAGGTTACAGATCTATCATTAAACAAGCAAGATCATGCATAAACAAGCCAAAACAGATCCAAACATTTTCAAGCATCATCCAACAATCACAACCAATGCCAGCTCGTTTTACATTTTAATGATCTACATTGATCCTACGTCTCAAGTATGCAAAAATGGCAGTGAATTGATGCTTATCAAGAGTGTAAAGTTGAATTTCAATTACCTAGTGGAGAACTTCCACTGAGCCTTCAAATAGAGCTCAAGCTTGAAGATAATTGCCCAGAATCGTTCGACAAACTCCAATAAAGCTTTCTCAATTCACAATTTATCTTGAAACAGCCTCAATCTCCAAATTCAAAATTTGAATTTTCAACACTTTTTTAAAAATGAACTTGATTAATTTGGCTCCAATTTCCACTTCTGATGAATTGTGAATGTTCAAAATCTTTTATGCAATGGATCTTAATGATGTTTGAGCCCAAACTTAGTCTCTAACAGCCCATACCAAAATCCAAGGAATTGAGTTTTTCAAGCTTTCATGTACACAAAAATTACACTCAAAATGGCTCCAAAATGGTTGAAACAGCTTGCTAGTACCACATGGAGCATGAATGGTCAAGATTAGAGCCTTAATTGATCTCAATGGCTCATGTTGGTTGTGTAACTTCATAGTGAAGAAACCTTGAAAATGGATCATTTACACACCTCAAATTCAAAATGTAAAAATGCCAATGTGCTCAAAATGTTATTTGCGCTCAGAAAATGCACTCATTTGCACCAAATTGATTAAAAAAATGGCATAATTCCAATTTTGCCCTTTTAATCATTCTTCCATGAAAATTTACATATCCAATCTTCATTCCAAGCAACTCCTTAACTTCTCAATGCTTGAACAAACAAATAACACCATTTGGAGCAAGTTTAATGTTGGAAAAAAGTTCATTTGAAGTGTGCAAGTTGGTGATATGGACCTATAATTTTATGACCTATAATCTTACTTTCCTAAAATATCCCTAACTTGTAAACCTCATAACTTGAGTTCTACAAATCAGATGAAAGACTTCTAGTACATTTTGGAAAGCTACGATCAAGACCTACAACTTTCATGTTGGCCAAAAGTTGAGGAGAAACATCCTTCTAGGTCAAAAATGGCTTGGATGTTGGTTGACTCTTGTTGACCAAAATCACATCCCTCTGGTGACCTGTAACTTGTCTGGATCATAACTTGAGTTCTATAAATCCAATAAAGGACTTCAAGTACTCAAATTAAAGCTAAGAACATGCTCTAAAAGTTCCATGTAAGTCAAAAATTGAGATGAAACTTGTATCTTGAGATAGGTGGTCTTGAAGTCAGGCACTAAATAGGGGATTTTACCCTGAGAACCCTAATTTAGTAACTTCTCAAACACTTGCTCCTTGATGAATTGAACTTGAAATGATATCTCATATGTCTTAACACAACATCCTATGACTATAAAGACTTTGAATTGAGTTTTAATATCCTCCAATTGCACAGTTGACTGAAAATTAGCCAGATGAAAACCCTAGATGCATCAACTTCAACTGCAACCTTTCACACTTGGCATAAACACTTTGATGAGCTCCACAATGACCCTCAAGGCACTCAATGAGATCTCTCAACATCCTACATCTACAAACATGAATCACAATCCTCTGATGATCTTGAACTAGCCTCCAAGTTAGGAGCTGACCCACATACATCCATCCCTTCTTTCACAAAGCCACTGCCCACTTCTAGATGACTTGATGACCATCCAAACCTGAGTAAAACCCATGGCTTAGGCTCACACCTCAGAGTAGACTCCTCTTGATGTGCACAAGCTCTTGATCCCCTGTTCAATGCAACATGCTATGCAATGCAAATGCTAGAAAGAAATGGAATGAAACATAAACCAAGTTAAGAAAAGGTTGGGAACCTTTTGGGGTGCAACAAATTGGAAGTGCTTTTGTGGATTATTTTGCTTGATCTTGCTTGTTCTTTATTTCTACCATAAGGAAACTCTTGGATCTTGAAAAATCTCTGGGTTTCTTGCTTGGATCTGCTAATTTCAAGTGAATCAACACTCACCAAAGCAAATCTCAGCTTTGAAGGTTGAAAATTCTAGATCTAATTCTGTTTTGAGCTTATTTGAATAATCATAATGTAGATCCATGGTTTTTGTTGCTTTTTGATCCATTTTGATGATTTGGATCTTGGTGATTTTTGATTTCAGTGTTTGATTGTGTTTACATGATGTTTAATCGCTGTTTCTTTATGATAATTTTGTGCTTGATTGATATCATGTTCATATGGATGATTGGAGAAGTTGTGTAATGTTGAAAACTAATTTTAAAAGCTGATTTTTTGGTTTCTGTTCAGTGGTAACCGGTTACTTTATATAGGGTAACCGATTACCTTATCAAATTTCACGTTTCTGGGCCTTTTTCCATCAAGTAACCAGTTACCTTATATAGGGTAACCCGTTACTCTGGGCAGATTGCCTATTTTTTTTATTTAATATTTTGCATTTTTTTTGCTTGTTTAAGTTCCTTTTCATATGTAAACTTCATGGATTGATATGATTAATTTATGTGAATTGCTTTGGACATATTTCATCGTTCTTGAATGTTTGATCTCGATTCTTCGACATGCAACTTTTGGTTTCCGTTTTGAATCTTCAACATGTTCATGTGATTTGTTTGAGGAATGATCATTTCACTTGTTTGTTTATAGCATGTTAATTGATGATCATTGATGATTATGTTGCTGAATATTGTGATGCATGATTGCATTTGTTTCCGATTCCGCTTTGTTGCATGTTTGTTTGATCGTTCGATCATTCATTTTAAATGGAAATGCATACTTGATCTTGTCACTTCTTGTTGATGCAATGTTGTTGATCATTTATGATTGATCGTCAAAGCATGTTCATACTTATGTGATGTTTATCCATAATTGTTGTTTGCATTTGATTAATTTCATTCAAACATGTTTGTTGCCCTACTTTCCAAAGCTGTGGTTGTTTTGAATTATGCATGTTGTATTTGCTTGCTTGCTTGCTGCCTGGATTTTCACACCTGCTTTTGTGATGAAACACGTGCTATTATATGTTGTCTTGCTTGTGTGCTGGACTTTATTCTTGTCTTATGTAGGAGGCGCCGTTGTAGCTGCTGTTTTTGCCTTGCTTTCTTGTTTTTTTGCATTTCCTTTGCATGTTCCCTGAGGGTTCTTATTCCAATTTGATTTCCGATTAAATTTGTAGTAAGATAGACATTAGGAGTTTAATCCATGCATGATAAAAAGTAGGCTAGTCCCTCTTAACCTCAACCTTAGGTCCATCTCTTGCATGCTAACATTAGGATAGAATCTCCTTTCGCGTTCCGACCTTAGGACCACTTTGCATGACAATATTAGGGTCGAGTTTCCCTTAGACCTTCTGTGCATCTCTCTTCTCATCTCAAAACACGTTCTAATTCATCTAATAAATACGATGAACATTGTACGCTACGAGCCTTAAGCACATGGGAATGGTGAGTGAGGGGTTTCTTCTCACTTGTCTAGAGTGTTTAGCATATGCCCTTTGGGCGATATGCGATGCATTTACTCCTATGTCATAGTATTTAGTGCAACGTGAATCACAAAGCAAACTAATTTACTTCACTAAAAATCACAAACAAAACTCAAACCTTTTATCCTACGGGGTCGTTGTTTCAAAATTCACTTTCAGAAAAGAGTTTGTTACTTTTTCGTTCTACCGCAAACCGGCGTCGTCCCTAACTGCTGGAATGGGAACTTAACGTCACTCATAAAAAATACTTAACCTACCTTTGGTTTCGTTACCCAAACTACGTTTTCTCCAATTTCTCATACCAGATGAGGATATGTAGGCACAAGACGGTGATGTATTGGCGAGCAACTTTCCCCCCTTCACCCGTAGTGTTTTTAACTACGTTGACTCTGACTTTCCCATTGCACGAGGGAATACATAGGCATAGGGCGGCGATGTCCTATCGAGTCTCTTTCTTTTTCTTTTGCTGTCGTTTCCATTTAGCATAAGCTTATACATAAACACACCCTTTGATTAGACAACAGGCGTGGATCCCGTTGAGTACAGCAGACATGAGGGGTGCTAATACCTTCCCCTTACGTAACCGACTCCCGAACCCAAGATTTAGTTGCAATGACCTTGTCTTTTCCCTTTCTTTAGGTTTTCTTCAATCGTTTCCTTTCCCTCTCTTTGGGATAAATAACGTTCAGTGGTGACTCTTCTATTTCTCCGTTGGGTGTTTTTCGCAGTTGCGACAGCTGGCGACTCTACTGGGGAGTCTGGTTCCCTGTGCGAGTCAATCCTAGCGCTTGTCTATTTTGTGTCTTTGGGTGTTTAATTTTGTGCACTTATTTGCTTTTATGTACATTATCTATTGTATATTATTGCATTTTGTATTTTGTTATCATATTATGTTGTTGTTGATGTGTTGTGGGTGGGTTGTTCCATTGAGAGATAAGCCTAATACCCAGGCTTGAGTACACTCCTAGTATTAGTGTGGAGAGTAGTGCGGGCTTGCATGTTTGGCATGCAAGAGCCCTCATGAAATTCGCGTCCAGACGAGGTTTTCTTTGGAGACATCTTATCCTGCGCATTTAGGGCAGTTGAGGGGGTGTTGAATTAGAAGGCTAACGACTCTGGAGACCGTTCATTGGGAAGTCAGTTCAGACCTCCTTAATTGACCATGATACTAAACCAGAAATGGTGAATGTATTATCATTTCTCAACTTGAGAGTTCGTGATGCTGATGACCTGCATAGGATGTCGTACCGTCCAAGACTAGAACCCACATGTGAGAGGAATGAGTTTTGCAGGAAACCTTGACTTTCAAACAACTCGGTATTCTGGTTTTCTTATCAGTGTGAACTTATCATCCTGGTATTCTAGTATTCCTATTATTCTGGTATTCTGATCATTCAGGTACTTCGGTATTTTCTTCAAAGCAAACTTATGAGCCTATTTAGTCAACGGTACAACAATTATTCAGAGCTTTGTCGAAAGCTTTGATCCTATGTCTATTGCATTCATATTGCATTGCATAAGTATTTGTGCATCATTTTTCGCATATCCTTCCTCATTCAGAAACAACAGAGCTCATCCATCTTTTGTCCGACCAACTGTTGATTTCTCGACACTCGTATTGGACTTGAATCAGCTTTTGGAAGAATCATGAACTCAGGAGATCAGAATCAATTTATGACAAGTGAAGAGTTTGAATTGATGAAGAATTAATTGGATTAACTTGTGGAAGCTATGACAGCCGTGACAAGGGGAGAGGACAATTTTCATAGGACTCTAGTTACTGGAAATGTTATTCCACCTCCAGTGAACAATGTTGCTCAAGATCGGCATGCGCAGATTCATGTTGAGGATCATGTTATACAAGAGCATACCATTATCTGAGATGGACATTCCTCTTCTCTTAATGCCATAAAATATCAGAGCTTTGCATTCTCTGTGCCATATTTCCAAGGGGTAGTTCCAACGATGAAACCTAAAGACTCGCGGACTATTGAGTTTATGAAAAGGTATCGTGTGTTAAAGGAGAAGCTTGATGCCCTTGAGGGTCGTGATGCTCTTAATATGAATGCTTCAAGCATGTGTTTGGTGCCAGGCCTTATGATGCCTCCGAAGTTTAAGACACCGAACTTTGAGAAGTACAAAGAGGATAGTTGTCCAAAGCTACATTTGGTGATGTTTTGCAGAAAAATGACCGTATGTGTCCATAACGACAAGCTTATGATTCACTGTCTTCAGGACAGTCTGAGTGGGGCATCATTGAGTTGGTATATGCAGTTAGAGAGTGGTTGCATCTGATCATGGTCAGACCTAGCCAACGCATTTGTGAAGAAATACAATTATAATCTTGACATGGCTCTTAGCCACATGCAGTTGTAAGACTTATCTCAAGCAGACGGTGAATCCTTCAGAGGGTATGCTCAGAGATGGAGAGAGTTAGCTGCTTGTGTTCAACCACCACTTCTAGACAGGGAATTGGTTTACCTGTTCATGCATACTTTACAAGGTCCATACTTGGACAAGATGATTGGCAATGGGGCATTAAACTTTTCTGACTTGATAGTAGTTGGGGAACGTATCGAGAGCGCACTCAATAGTGGAAAGATTCAAGACATCTCAGTTGGTGAAAGTGAATCAGTTGTTAGTTCTCAAGAAGAATGGGAGAAGCCTCAGTACTCAGATATTTCAAGTATTCAAAGTCAGCAATCTTTCGAATCACCGTATCAGATACCATTCTCCCCACGGGGACAATATTCTTCTCTGAATCAAGGATCTTCTCAGAATCAATGGTCATATCACCGTCAGCCAGGTCAGCACGTCCGATAAAGACCAAGGAAGCCAGAAAGGCATTTCACTAAGTTGCCCATGTCGTGCAGTCAAATATTTCCAGATTTAATCAAAGGTGGATTAATAGTGCCGAAGGAGATAAATCCATTTATTCCTCCATACCCATCAAGTTTTGATATAAACTCCCATTGTGACTACCATGCTGGGGCATATGGGCATTCAACCGAAGATTGTAAAGTGCTTAAGAGTAAGATTCAGACTCTGCTTGACTTCAGTATGTTCTCACTCACACCTCAGGGTATTTAGATCAACAATCCTCCTTCATCCAGTCATGTGGGTTCATCAGTCCTTGTTATGGAGGAATTCACCGAAAGCAGGTGTTCAGATGAGTATCAGACTGACTTTGATGTGCAATTTTGAAGATGGCTAGTTCAATAATGAGTCAAGATTGGAAGGCCCAGTTCCCCGAAGTCGACGATCTTTAATATCATGTCATTTCTTTGCATGTGTAGTATCTGTTCTGTTAAAGTGCAAACTTATTTGTAAAACTTGTTTGTTTTCGATTAATAATGATAATGAAATATAAACATGTTTTCATTGTATTATCATGTTCATTTGCACTCCAGGTGTTCGAGGATGGTCTTTTGTTATCCTAATGTGGTTTTCTTCAGAATTTCAGACTTAACATTTCCAAGAAGCTAGAAGTTAACTATGGAGAAAGTTCAAGCAGAGTTGAGGGAAGTACGAATCCAGATGGGATAATTCATGGTGGACATGCAAGTTTTGTCTCAGGATCGGAAAAGGCTTAGGGAGGAAGTTCATAAACTGAAGACTCAAATGGGCCTGATTATGGAAGTCATGAGAAACATGCTAAGAAAGGAAGATAGTCATATGCTTGAAGCCGCAACAGAAATGGTTATGCTACCCTTGCCTGTGGGATCTCTCCCAGAACGTGACGTGCCTCGTCGATTTTCAGCATAATCTGGGGTTCTAGATTTCCTCGTCAGCAACTGCCTCCTGTTTCCTAAGATAATACTAAGGTTAAAAATTACACACAAAGGCTGAAGCAGCCCAATAGAAACTTCGACCAGCTCCCCATGACTTATGCTCAGTTGCTGTAACGTTTGCTTCAGCTTCAATTGGTTGAACTTCGGACTCTGGCTCCATTTGCTGGTAAGCCACCACCAGGCTATGATGCAAGTGCCCATTGTGATTTCCATTCTGCGGCACCGGGGAATAATGTAGAGAAATGCAAGGATTTTAAGCACAAAGTTCAATACTTAATCAATTCAAAAGCATTTGAGTTCACGTTGGGCGACATAAGCATATCAGGTAGTCTTATTCTAGTTACTGCGAAAGAAGTTGATATTTCTGTTTTCTCCCCTGAAGCTGCATCGGGTCAGGGGTGTATCTTACAATATTTAGTTTCAGAATCTCCACGTCCACAGCTATTTCTTATTCCTGGGCCAAGTCTGAGGATGAAAGTGCCTGAACGAAGGGAATGCCCTAATCGGTATCAACAACAGACTGGCTCCTAAAAAAACAACAAAGGCCTGCACATTAGTTAAAGTCTTCTAAGAGAGCACTTGAGATTACAAGGATGTCATCAGAATCAATCAGTCCAGGCATAGTCGAGCCTCCTCAGCAATGGCAATTATCAATTTCGTTACTCCATTGATCATTTGTATTTTTCATTGTTTGTTAATGCTCTGTTTGCATGTAAAAACTTGTTTTTTTTTTAATGATGATCTTAATGCAATGAGTATGTTTTTCTTGAAGTAATCTATTCGTGTTCACTCATATATATTTCTGTGCATTACAATACCAACTTTCTTGCTTAAACTCTTTGAGGGCGGATGATAAAGCGAAAACGCAAAATCTCTGGTCGTATGATTTTGGATAAAACCTTGCTAATGATGTACAAGCATTGTTTCGAATTCCCAAACACTGGAGATATAAGGGAGATAGACATTTATTAACCCCTTTGAACCTTGAAGTAGGAGTTTCTTTCTGAAAATGAAAAAACCCTCAATCTTAACCCAGGGGCTGGGTAGTCTTCAGTTAGTCTGACCAAGCATTCAAATTTCAAAAAGAGTGTGCATCTAAGGATCCATTACCTTTCATCCTTCTCAATCCCACAATGGTTACACCTCATTAATCAAGGAATGAGGCAGCCACAACCGTTTCAAGGAAATCAAGACAGACAGTGTCACACGATTTGTTCGGAAAAAAAAAGGGAAAAAAGAGATTCAATAAGAAAAGCCCGCTAAGTCGAATCTTGAAAACAAGTGACTTAGGAAAAAAATTAGGGCATCCCGCTGGACCTCAAAATTAAAAATTCAAAAGAATCAGTCCAGGCAAGATCAGGGAAAAGAACTGAAAATGAAAAGGAGAAAAAGAAAACCCTCGATACAGAATAAGTCGTGTGACTCTAGACACCAAAGACAAAAGGGGTGGTCGTCGCTTCGAAAATCTTGTGGGTTCCATAACCATCACTTTTGTCATTCCATAACCTTTTTGAAAGGTGAGTGTTTGTGTCGAGTTAGCTGAACATAGGACTGGAGAACATCAAAGAGAATGGGTGGGTACAAATAAATTTTGAGCCATAAATCTTTTTTTTCTAAAACTGTGAACCAGGCCATGTTACAACCCTCAAAAGTCCTAATTGAAACAGGGTTTATTTTGAAGGAATACTTCAACGAGATAGCGTTCCTGAATCCCATGATTTGTGCTAAAAGACTTTGTTAGTATTGTATGTGCATGGTGTCATTTCAAAAAAAAATCAGTGTTGCATTTTAACTAGTGACTTGTTCACAAAGTTTGGTGATATCTTTTCAACAAAAACTTTAAGAGTAGCATGTGTGTTGCATTAGAATTTTCATTCTCAGAATAAACATTTTTTGCTTGCATACAAGTATTTGGCATCAACGAGGTTTACATGATTAATGTCAGTCAAGAAGTCTTATCATGTCAGGAGGAAATTTTTGGACAGATATGTTAAGAAGCGTGTGGCAAATGGACTCAGTCAAAAGATGCCAATCTGGGGCAGTTATGTCAAGAAGTTCCCCCAAAGTTCAGTTAATATGGGGCAGTTATTTTGAGAAATCTCTTTAAGGATCGGTTAATTTGGGGCAATCAAGTCGAGAGTCAGCAAATTTTTTTGAAGACCAATCAGACAGGGGCAAAGTTACTTTGAAGGCTCATTTTGAAACATATCACTTCAAGAGCACAAAGAGTTATCCTCTCTAGAAGACGGTTAGTCAAAGTCAAATCTCTGAGGTTCAGATTATTGTAGCAGGATATCGCAGGATTCATGTTGATAGCCAACGTATGGCACTCCCAGTAGAGTTAAAGCTTTTCAGTGAAGACTTTGGTTTCTCCCCTAGTAGAATTTCAATGTATATCCTTTCTAGCAAGATCTAAAGAGTTTGATGCTTCCCCAAGCAGCGACAAAATCATATCTAATAGACAAGATCCATTCATGAAATGCTTATCTCCAGCAAGGGTAAAATTCTAATGGTTGTTGACATTTTCCAACGTTGTGCTAAGTAGTATTCTTTAACTAGGGATTGAGGATCTATAATTTTTCCAGCAAAAGTTGGCGTATTTGGTCATTTCCCCAACAGAGGAGTCTGACGTCATCCCTTAGTGGAGTGGGTATCATCTTTGGTTATTATTTTTCTCTCCCTAGTGAAGTCGCCTATAGTGGTTGGTTTCCCCAGCAGGTCACAGCCTAATCGTCCTTGGTGTTTCCCCAACAGAGGTAATATATTTCCCCATGGAGGGACAGAAGATCAAATCTCGGTGATTTTTCCCCAGAAGTCGTCTGTTGTTCCTACTGTCCTTCAGAATAGAAGTTTGGTTGGGATATCGAGCAAAGTTATGATCCTAGAGAAGTTTAGTTTGTCATCCCCGGTGGAGTTGGCTTCGTCTCTTCAACATTTATTTTACTGGAGTGGTCTTTTTGCATCCTCAGAAGCATATTTTGCATTGCATTCTCATAAGCATTTTTTGCATTGCATCCTCAAATGCGTAGCATTTCCATTTCATATGGAGCATTACGCCATAGAAAGAAAAATTTAAACATATGCAAGCAAAGCATAGGCCAGTTTTGTTACCTTTCATGGAAGCCCGAATCACCCTTTAATCAAGACAGGGACATATCCCCAACAACCTTTTTTGGTCAACTCATCTGCTTACTTTATTTTGGGTTTTAAATCATACGTCGATCATACTTCGTCCATCAACCCTTTGATGATGACATCCCCAAGCAGGTTTTCTTTCTGTCAATTCCTATTGACGATGTGGTTTTTAGGTTCACTGATGTGTTTCTCTGGATTTGTTTTCTTTTCGTTAATTCCTAGTGATGATATGGTTTTAAAGTTCACTGATGTGATCTTTGGATTTGTTTTCTTCCTGTCTACCCTTAGACGAGATGATCTTCGGTTTGGTTCTTTCCGTCAATTCCTATTGACGATGTGGTTTTGAGGCTCACTGATGTGTTTCTCCAGATTTGTTTTCTTTCCATCAATTCCTATTGACGATATGGTTTTGAAGTTCACTGATGTGATCTTTGGATTTGTTTTCTTCCCGTCTACCCTTAGACGAGGTGATCTTTGGTTTGGTTCTTTCTGTCAATTCCTATTGACGACGTGGTTTTGAGGTTCACTGATGTGTTTCTCCGGATTTGTTTTCTTTCCGTCAATTCTCATTGACGATGTGTTTCCTTGGAGATGGTTTTCTCCCTGTCTACCCTTAGACGAGGTGTTCTTTAGATTTGGTTTTCTTCCCGTCAATTCCCATTGATGATGTGGTCTTTCTTTGGATATGGTTCTCTTTCCGTCAATTCCTATTGACAATGTGGTATTTCCTTGGATATGGTTTTCTTTCCATCAATTCCCATTGAAGATGTGGTTTTGCGGTTCACTGATGTGTTTCTCCGAATTTGTTTTCTTTTTGTCAATTCCCGTTGACGATGTGGTTTTGAAGTTCACTGATTTGATCTTTGGATTTGCCTTCTTCCCGTTTACCCTTAGACGAGGTGATCTTTAGTTTGGTTCTTTCCGTCAATTCCCATTGACGATGTGGTTTTGAGGTTCACTGATGTGTTTCTCCATATTGGTTTTATTTCCGTCAATTCCTATTGACGATGTGGTTTTGAGGTTCACTGATGTGTTTCTCCGGATTGGTTTTCTTTCCGTCAATTCCCATTGACGATGTGGTTTTAAGGTTCACTGATGCAATTTTTGGATATGTCTTTTTTTCGTCAATGGGAATTGACGATATGTTTTCTTTGGATTTGGTTTTCTTTCCGTCAATTCCCATTGACGATGTGTTTCTTTGGGTACGCTTTCTTTCCGTGAAATCCATTTGACGATGTGGTTCTGGGGTTCACCATTCTTTCTTTAGGTATGTTTTCTTTCCATCAAATTCTTTTCACGATGTGTGACCGGGCTCAAATAGCATACATCCCCACAGATTGCAAACTTCTGGGTTCTTTTTATATTCAATCACCTTCTACCTTGATTGTTTGAAAGTCGTTGCTTTTTATACCTTCAGGTCCAAGTCGATTGAATAGGGGCAGTTGTAGCACCCAAAAATTTTCCCTTTCATTTTAACCTTTACTGGCTTATGTTTCTTTGCATTTTGCATTTCTGCATATCATAGAATTTGTTCTTGAGGCATGGGATCAAGGTGTTTCTAAGGCTCAGAGTTCCCTTTTTGTTGCAAGAGTTTAAACAGTAAGCATTAGAGGCTTATTTTATTTTATTTTATTCAGCAGGTTAATTTTCAGCTCAGGAGATAATACACAGGCTATCTCAAGCATTCTCACAATCATAATATTCAAGGACAAGTTTCAGAGGCTTAACAGAGTTCAGAACAAGTGGCAACGGGCAATTGTACAGGATTCCCTCCATTTGGCGCCAAAAGTGGCAAATTTTGAATGTGGTAATCGGTTACTACATATAGGGTAACCGGTTACTTCAAACGAAATTGGCCAAAGAATTTGAATTTTCAGCATGTGCAATTTCAAATCATTCTCAACCATTGATTTCACTTGATCATATTTGGAAGGATCTAGAATTATTTCAATTTTCACCATTTCCCTCTAAATTTTAAACACTTCATTCCTAATTCTACTCCTAATTTTCATTCCAAATGATAATCCACACTCCAAACCACATTTTGATTCCAAACCTAGAGCTTATTTAAGTTAATTTTCTCCAAACTTAACACAATCACCTTCATTCACACAAGAACCTTCATTTTCAGATTTCACTCTCACTCTTGAGAATTTTCTCTCAATTTTCTATTCACTTTTTCACTCCCAAAACCTCCATTAGAGCTCTTTCACTTGAGTTCTTTGATTCTTCATTGGAATCCTTGAATTCTAGAGCTAAACCTCCATCATTCATCTCCATTATCTATAATTCACCATTCAATTTTTGTTTGGTTTTGGATCTGAATTTGGAAGCTAGATTGGAAGTGTTTTTTGTGGATTATTTTGCTTGATCTTGCTTGTTCTTCATTTCTACCACAAGGAAACTCTTGGATCTTGAAGAATCTCTAGGTTTCTTGCTTGGATCTGCTAATTTCAAGTGAATCAACACTCACCAAAGCAAATCTCAGCTTTGAAGGTTGGAAATTCTAGATCTAATTTTGTTTTGAGCTTATTTGAATAATCACAATGTAGGTCCATGGTTTTTGCTGTTTTTTGACCCATTTTGATGATTTGGATCTTGGTGATTTGTGATTTCAGTGTTTGATTGTGTTTACATGATGTTTGATCACTATTTCTTGACGATAATTTTGTGCTTGGTTGATATCATGTTCATATGGATGATTGGAGAAGTTGTTTGATGCTAAAAACTGATTTTAAAAGCTGATTTTTTGGTTTCTGTTTAATGGTAACTGGTTACCTTATCAAATTCCACATTTTTGGGCCTTTTTTCATCAAATAATCGGTTACCTTATATAGGGTAACCCGTTACTCTGGGTAGATTGCCTTTTTTATTTTTTGCATTTTTTTGCATTTTTTGCCTATTTTTTGCATTTTTTTGCTTGTCTGAGTTCCTTTTCACTTGTAAAATTCATAGATTGATATGATGTAATTATGTGAATTGTTTTGGACATATTTCATCGTTCTTGAGTGTTTGATCTCGATTCTTCGACGCACAACTTTTGATTTCCGTTTTGAATGTTCAACATGTTCATGTGATTTATTTGATGAATGATCATTTCACTTGTTTGTTTATAGCATGTTAATTGATGATCATTGATGATTATGTTGTTGAATATTGTGATGCATGATTGCATTTGTTTTTGATTCTGCTTTATTGCGTGTTTGTTTGATCGTTCGATCGTTCATTTTAAATGGAAATGCATACTTGATCTTGTCACTTCTTGTTGATGCAATGTTATTGATCATTTATGATTGATTGTCAAAGCATGTTCATACTTGTGTGATGTATATCCATGATTGTTGTTTGCATTTGATTAATTACACTCAAACATGCTTGCTGCCCTACTTTCCACAGTTGTGGTTATTTTGAATTATGCATGTTGTCTTTACTTGCTTGCTTGCTGCCTGGCTTTTCGCACATGCTTTTATGCTGAAAGACGTGTTGTTATATGTTGTCTTGCTTGTGTGCTGGATTTTATTGCTGTCTTATGTAGGAGGCAATGTTGTAGTTGCTGTTTTTGCCTTGCTTTCTTGTTTTTTTCTCTTCCTTTGCATGTTCCCTTAGGGTTCTTATTCCAATTTAATTTCCGATTAAATTTGGAGTAAGATAGACATTAGGAGTTTAGTCCATGCATGATAACAAGTAGGCTAGTCCCTTTTAACCTCAACCTTAGGTACATCTCTTCCATGCTAACATTAGGATAGAATCTCCTTTCGCATCCCGACCTTAGGACCATTTACATGACAACGTTAGAGCCGAGTTTCCCTTAGACCTTTCGTGCATCTCTCTTCTCATCTCAAAACACGTTCTAACTCATCTAATAAATACGATGAACATTGTATGCTACGAGCCTTAAGCACATGGGAATGGTGAGTGAGGGGTTTCTTCTCACTTGTCTAGAGTGTTTAGCGTATGCCCTTTGGGCTATATGCGACACATTTGCTCCTATGTCATAGTCTTTAGTGCAACGTGAATCACAAAGCAAACTAATTCACTTCACTAAAACTCAAAAACAAAACTCAAACCTTTTATCCTTCGGGATCATTGTTTCAAACTTCATTTTCAGAAAAGAGTATGTTACTTTTTCGTTTTACCGCAAACAGGCATCGTCTCTAACTGTCGGAATGGGAACTTAACGTCACTCATAAAAAACACTTAACCTACCTTTGGTTTAGTTACCCGAATTATGTTTGCTCTGATTTCTTATACCAGATGAGGATACGTGGGCACAAGACAGTGATGTCTTGGCGAGCAACCTTTCCCCCCTTCACCCATAGTTTTTCGAACTACGTTGACTCTGACTTTCCCATTGCACGAGGGAATATGTAGGCATAGGGCGGCGATGTCTTATTGAGTCTCTTTCTTTTTCTTTTGTTCTTGTTTCTGTTTAGCACTATCTTATAGATAAACACACCCTTTGATTAGACAACAAGCATGGATCTCGTTGAGTACAACGGACGTGAGGGGTGCTAATACCTTCCCCTTGCGTAACCGACTCCCAAACCTAAGATTTGATTGCGATGACCTTGTCTTTTCCTGTTCTTCAGGTTTTCTTTGATCATTTCCTTTCCCTCTCTTTGGGATAAATAACGTTCAATGATGACTCTTCTGTTTTTCTGTCGGGTATTTTTCGCAGTTGTGATAGAGAGCTTTGAGCAACCATCTTTTTAATAGCAATCTCCCAATCTGCCTTCTTTGGTGTTTGTTGCTAATAAGGTCGTTGCGGTTGTTGGTATTGTTGTTGGTACTGTGGTGGTGGTTGTTGTTGTTGAGGCCGATATTGTTGTTGTTGTGGTTGATTCTAGTACTGAGTGGGTCCCTGTTTATGAACATTCCCTTGTTGAATTTGGGATGATTCTTCCAACCGAGGTTGTATGTGTTAGAATACGTGTTATTCTGCTTTGGAAAATTTATTGCCTCAATTTGTTGTGCAGTTGCAATATAATGCATAGTAAAATGAGGTCCCCCATAAAGCTCACAACTAACTGTTTGTACCGGTTGAACTTGAGCAATAGTCTGGGTACTTACATTCATCGCTTTAAGTCTTCTTTCTACCTCAGCAGTAATTTGATCTTCCATCTTCACCACTTAGTTAGCCAACTTTAGATCAATTATCCCTTCTAGTTTGCTTACACTATGATCATACAGTTCCAAATGCTCATTTGCTGTTATGGCTTATATAATCTTTTGAATATCAAAGGTTGTTGTAAAGTTTGATGAGCCACCAGGCAGCTATATCAATGAGTTGTTTGGTCTTTATCGTAAAACCATTCATAAACATTTGTATCTGTTCAGTAGGGTCTATGTTGTGAGTCGGACACGCTACTAATAAAATCTTGAACCTTTTGTACGCATCTCAGAGTGATTCTCCTTCTTTCTGTTTTAAAATTCACAATGTCATATCCTTTGCAAATGTAAATAGAAGCAGGAAATTACTCATTCATAAATATCTTCTCCATTTCCTCCCAAGTAATGATACTTCCCACAGGTAGGGAGTAAAACCACTCTTATGCATCTTCCGCTAAGGTGAATGGGAACATCCTTAGATTCTTTGCCTCTTCAAAATGCCCTTCGATCTTCAAAGTGGTGCTCATTGTAAGAAACCGTTGCAAATGCGTATTTGCATATTCATTAACTTTTCCTGTAAACGGTGTCTTTTTGAGCTGTTGGATCATTGTTGGGTGCAACTGAAAGTGTGCCACATTGACCGGTTGATTCACTATGGTCAACCGCCATGTTGGAGCATTTGCTCTACCATAGTCCCCAAGAAGTCTTTCCTGAGGTTCTCCCATTATTGCGTCTCTGTCAGACTCTGTGTCAAAGTGGTTGGAAGCTTCCTTCTCTCTTTCGTTTTTCGAATCTGACTTTTCTACTTTTGAGTTGTCGGTCTTGCTTGTCTCTTCTACCAGAGTCTAGCGTGCAATGATCTCTCTAGTTCTGCGTCAAAAGGAAAAGCAGATGAGGGCTTCCCTCGCATACACAGATTAGACAAACAGTAATACTAAAATAATATAAAAATAACAGGAAATAAAATTTTTGTCGTGGAGCGACAAAATTTCAATTGAGTTGAAATTAAAACTTATATTTTGGCAGTCCCCGACAACAGCGCCAAAAACTTGATCAGAAAAATAGAAAGTGTATTATTTTTGCCAATGTAGTTAAATGAGGGGTAATTCCCAAGTATCGATCTCGAGGAGTACGTATAAATAATTTGTTCTGGTTATAGTTTAATCAAACAAAATAACTAGAGGATTTAGGATTTGTTTTCAAAATTAAGAATTAACAAGAATAATATAACAGAATAATAAAACTGGTTTTTAACAGAGATGAGAAGCATGTCAGGGTAAGGTGTATGATTTGTAGCGTAACAACAATGAATCCTTATTTTAGTGGAAAGTTCAAAATAATCAATTTCCTAATCTCAAGTTGTTTACTCCTAAGTCCTTAGTGAGAAAACCTATAATTTCTAACCTAATTACTATGTCCATAGGTAATTAGTTTGAAATCATGCATTATAATGTCAACAATGTTCCAAGTGCAACAGAGTATCCCTAGTCCTAGATAATATCCACCGAATCATAATCGCACAAGAACCTTAACAATGGTTGTCCATCCTAATTGTTAATCGTAAATAATTCTCTATTGGCCCGACAGAGAAAGCATTAAAAACATTGCACGATTAAAATAATTATCAATAAACAACAGTATCACTGAAAATACGAAATCAACGTCATTATAAAGTCAAATCAGGGGCACCCCATAGCATTGGGGGTTTAGCTACTCATATGGCTTAGAGAAAGTACAATGTAAAATAGGAACATTAAAAGAAATTGGAGAAACTCGGATTGCCAATCGCTTCCGCTCCTGAAAACCCATCGTCTTCCAAAAAACATGAGCTCTCCAATCTTTTGATCGTCTAATTCTCTTCCATTCAAAATCACATTCTCTTCTCCCAAAACTCTTCTAAAATAGAAAAAAAAAATCCAATAACAGTAGATGGAAATGACAAAAATACCCTTCAGGTCAGTACACAGTTAAAATTTGGCGAAAATATAAAATTCAGCGTTCAGGCCAACACGGCCCCTGTTGGCTTCCTGCCTTTCTTCTCAAAAACTTTCTTGTCCCAGGCCTGTTGACACGGCCCATGTCAGCCCACTGTTTCCTAACTTGTTTGCATTCTTTTGCTCTCTTCCTGACACGGGTGGCCGTGTCACGTGTCAGGTCCTCTGTACCTTGTAAAAATCGTTCCCGACACCCCGAATTCTCAATTTTCTTCGAACCTAGTCCTTTAGATATTAGCCTAAACCTGGAAAAAAAATCAAAAACAACAAGCCAAAGCATAAAATGCAGAATAACTGAAAAAATAGCTCAAAATACTAAAACTCGAAAATCACTTGCGGTAGTAGAAATCAACTAAAAAATGATAAAAACACAAAACAAAGTATTACCGATTTCATGGATTCATGTTGAATAAGTGATGGAAACATAGTAAAAATGGTGACCGATCAGTCGATATGTTCCTCTAAACTACAACTTATCTCCACTTGACTATAACAAAGAGTTCGGACGAGACTAGGCACCCATCATGGATTCCCACCTAGCTCATCTCCACATAACATGACATGAATGCATGACACAAAATTATGCACAATGTAATAATTACTCAAGCATAATTCATGAACCTCAATGTCCGATTATACCATCTCATTCTTACGGGTCAAAGAAATTGCATTACACGCGAAATCGGGACAGAAATCGCAAAATGGGAAAAATTCGCTACAGCTCTGCCAATACACGTATGGCCCTGTCCCATACGTGTATGGCCTCCTTCCTACGCTGCAGGCCAACATATGATACGCGTAGGGCCTCCCTGCCCAGACCTCATACGCATATCGCCTTGGGTCGTACGTGTATTAGGAGAGAGTGATTCCTCTCTCAAATCTTCTCCAAAACCTCCCATACGCGTATGGCCACTCCCTCATACGAGTTTCAGCAGAGGGCCGTGTTGCAATGTGGACGGGGTGAATAGCATACGCGTATTTCCCCTTGAGTGTGTCCTCATATGCGTAATGCCTTGTCTGCACAGAAAAATGCACAGTTTCGCAACAGTGCAATTTTCCCCCCATTGGAGCACTTCCAAGCTCCTAAATCATACCCAAAACAACCTTTATCTCAGTATAACCTTAGAGTTCTAATCCTACTTCATTATTTCATCATTTGTCAACATTTTCTATCATGAAAACCCATTTTTGTTAACCCCACAAACCCTAATTTCCAGATCTGTTTTCATATCAGAACCCAACAACGAAAGAACGACAATAACACAAATTTACCATTCCAAATCAGCATGCAACAAAGATTCACATCAGAACAGTATATGGACACGAATTCATACCAAACACAACACAAGCATACAAGCAGTTCAAGAAAAAGGAATACACAGAAAAATTCTAAAATGGAAAGGAACCCTCACTACCCTCTCATGTTCAGATCACCCTTAAAGAATCCCATTCTCCCCCTTACCTTAATTTTGAGCTTTTATCCTTCAAAAATGGTGGAAATATCCTCTTGCCCTAGTTCTACCTTGTTCTTTCTCTTGTTCTCTTTTCACATTAACTGATTTCCTCTGTGTGTAACCTCCCACTAATCCCTCCTATTTGTTTGATCTGCCTTAATTAATTCCCTCATAATATTATTACTAATAATAATAATAATAATAATAATAATAATAATAATAATAATAATAATAACAATCATAATAATAATAATGGTAATAATAATAATAACCATAAAATTAATAGTATTTCCCACTCAATATTAATTAATTATCACTACCATATTATTCTAAGGTTTTATTAACATTACTCAATTAAGACTAATTCCTCACACTCTCTCTTAACCACATACCCATAATTAAGTCAATAAAATCACAAGAAACATACAATGACTAAATATTTTAAATGGGGTGTTACAACTCTCCCCAACTTAAAGTATTTTCGTCCTTGAAAATATACCTGATGGGAACAATTCCGGATACGACTCTCGCATCTTGCTCTCCAATTCCCAGGTCACACTTCCTCCAGTAGCCCCTCCCCGAGCTACTCTCACTAAAGGAATCTCTTTGCCTCTTAACTAATTCATCTTGCAATCCTCGATCCTTATCGGCATCGCCTCCACTGTAAGATTATTCTAAATTTGTACTTCATCCCTCTGAAGCACATGGGATGGATCAGCAATGTACTTTCGAAGTTGCGACACATGAAACACATCATGCAAATTTGAGATTTTGGGTGGCATCGCCACTCTATAAGCCACAGTCCCAACTCTCTGCAAAATCTAATACAGTCCAATGAACTTAGGATCTAACTTCTTCAATTTCAGTGTACGACCAACACCGATCACAGGATTGACCCTTAGAAACACATGGTCGCCTTCGCTGAATTCCAAGTCTTTTCTCCTATTATCATGATAGCTTTTCTACCTACTCTAAGATGCCTTCATCTTTTCTATAATCATCTAAATTATCTTAGTAGTCTATTGCATAATTTCGGGTCCGAATACCGTACTCTCACCCGACTCATACCAGCATAGAGGTGTCCTACACCTCCTACCATACAATGCTTCAAAAGGAGCCATTCTAATATTAGAATGTTAACTGTTATTATAAGTAAATTCAATCAACGGCAAATGAGTATCCCAAGCACCTCCCTGCTCGAGTATACAAGCTCTCAACAAGTCTTCCAGTGACTGAATAGTCCTTTCATATTGCCCATTTGTCTACGGATGATAAGCAGAACTCAACTTCAAACTAGAACCCAAAGCTTCCTGCAGGCTCTTCCAAAATCCGAAAGTAAACGTCGGGTCTCTGTCAGACACAATGCTTGACAGGACCCTGTGCAACTTCACTATTATCCTGATTTAAATCTCTGGTAACTTAGACAAAGGAAAACTGATGTTAATTGGTATAAAAAAATGTGTCGATTTCGTCAGTCTATCTACAATCACCCAAATAGCATCAAAGCCTCTCGCCGTATTTGGCAACCTAGTCACAAAATCCATTGCGATAATATCCCACTTTCACTCTGGTATTTCCATTTGTTGCATCAAACCAAGAGGTTTCTGATGTTCCACTTTTGACTTCTGGCAAGTCAAACAAGCATACACAAATTGAGTTATGTTTTTCTTCATACCTGGCCACCAAAACAATTTCTTAAGATCCTGATACATTTTCGTAGCTCCTGGATGAATACTCAAGCTACTCCTATGGCTTTCCTCTAAGATCATTTTTATCAATTCAGGGATCATCCGGCACACAAATTCTGCCTCTAAATCTCAACACACCAAAATCATCTACTTTAAAGTCACATTCTGCATCCGACCCTCCTACAGTCATCAAATATACCAGCTTCAAATAAAGTTTCTGACTCTCTCTAATCTCACTAAGGAACTCATTATTAACTTTCAGCATACCTAACATCACACTCTCGGATTCCAGTTCATAAACCATGCTATTCAATTCTTTAATCATCAATGTCGACATATGAATTGCCTTCCGACTCAAAGCATCCGCCATGACGTTAACCTTACTGGGGTGGTAACTCAAACTAAAATTGTAGTCCTTCAGGAATTCCAACCATCTCCTCTGTCTCATATTCAACTCTTTCTGGTCAAATAAATATTTCAAACTTTTATTATCACTGAACACTTCCAACCTCGACCCGTACAAGTAATGTCTCCAAATTTTCAACACAAAAACCATTGCAGCTAACTCAAGATCATGAGTAGGATAATTCCTCTCATGTACCCCTCAATTGTCGTGAGGTATAAGCCACGACTTTACCATCCTGCACCAACACTCCGCCTAATCCCATTTTAGACGCGTCACAATATACCATAAAATGTTCATCTGGCTTTGGTAGAATCAATATTGGCGTTGTAGTCAATCTCTTCTTCAATTCTCGAAAAATTTCTTCACACAAGATATCCCACACAAAGGCCTGTCTTTTTCTAGTCAACTAAGTCAGAGGAATGGCCAAATTAGAAAACCCTTCGATAAACCTATGGTAATAACCTACTAAGCCCAAGAAACTCCTGATCTCCGTCACTGATTTCGGAGGTTCCCACTGAAGTACAACACTTACTTTGGATGGATCCACTGATATGCCATCACTAGAAACAACATGTCCTAGAAAACTCACCTCATGCAACCAAAACTCACATTTTGAAAGTTTTGCAAATAGCTTATTATCTTTCAACACTTGTAATGCAATCCTCAGATGCTCCGCATGATCTCTTTCCGACTTGGAATAAATCAAAATGTCATTAGTAAAAACTACCACAAAATAATCGAAATAAGCATGAAAGATACGATTCATGTATTCCATGAATACGCCCGGCACATTGGACACCCTGAACGGCATCACAGCATATCGTAATGTCCATACCGAGTCCTAAAAGCCATTTTCTGAATATCGTCCTCTTTCACCCAAATCTAATGGTAACCCGATTTTAAATCAATTTTACTAAAAACACGAACTCCCATGAGTTGATCCATTAGATCATCAATTCCCGAAAGCCGATATTTTTTCTTGATGGTAACCTTATTCAGTTGACGATAATCAATGCACAATCTCATACTACTGTCCTTTTTCTTAACCAACAACATAAGAGCTCCCCACGACGACACACTGGGTCTAATGAATTTCTTATCAAGTAATTCTCCGAGTTGAGATTTCAACTCCGCCAATTCTGACACTGACATTCTGTATGGTGCCATAGATATAGGTCTGGTACCAGGAACAAGATCATTTTCAAATTCCACCTCTCGCTTTGGAGGCAACTCTAAAACGTCATGCGGAAACACTTCTGGAAATTCTTTCACGACAGGTAATTCATTAATCGATGTTTTGCCCTCAACAGACAATGAGGCAGACACCACAAACATTTTAGTTTCATCCTCCAACAAGACTCTCAATTCCTTGGTAGATATAAAATTAGCCAACTCTTCCTCCTCTAGAGTAAGAAATAACAACCTCTTCCGATAACAGTCAATGTAGACATGATTACTCTTTAGCCAATTCATCCCTAAAATAACATCCAGATCACTGAGTGGTAAGCAAATCAAATCCACTTCGAAATCTCTACCAAAGACCGACACAGGATAATTTAAGCACACTAACGATGTAGTGATCGACCCAATAGATGGATTATCAATCACCATCCCTTTACTCAAAGTAGACAACACAAGTCCTAGTTTCTTCACACAATCCATACAAATAAACGAGTGGGTTGCACCCATATCAATTATAGGAGTCAAAGTAGTGTTATGAATGTAACAAGTACCTCTAAACTAACGATCCTCGCTGGTAGGCTGAGCCCCCACCAATGCAAATAACTTCCCACCGGTCTGCGAATTCTTTGGCTTCTGACAATGGGTGTTGATGTGACCCTGTTCACCGCAGTTGTAACAAGTAAGTAGGTATATTGGTCCTACAATCTGCCACAACATGACATGGCTTTCTGCATTTGAAACATTTCTTCACGTCATTCTAACATCCATTAGCACGGTGACCCGTGCCACCACATCTGAAACATTTGATAGGGTTGGAAGAATTTCCTCCCCCACTTGGCTTCTTACCAATAACAACTTTCTACTTCCCTTTATCGGCGGGAGCACTGTAAGGTGTACTCCCATGTCTCTCCTTACCTCTTTTGTCACTCAGGGCCTTTAGTGAGCCACTCGAGCCCTGTTGTCCCCATCATAAATACGGCATCTGTTCACCAACTCAGGGAAGTATTTGATCTTCTGATAATCGAAACCTTGTTTGATCTCGGGACGCAGCCTGTTCTCAAACTTGATACACTTCGAACTTATAACAGCATCAATATTGTAATAAGGACAATACTTCACCAGTTTCTCGAATTAGGCCGCATATTCTGCAACGGTCAAGTTTCATTGCTTGAATTATAGGAATTCAACTTCTTTCTTGCCACAGACATCTTCTAGAAAATACCGCTCCAAAAACTCATCTCTGAACATCGTTCAAGTAATAAAACCACTTGCAGCTTCTAGCCTTTGACGGGTGTTATCCCACCAGTCTTCAGCTTCACCATCCAGCATGTGAGTGCCAAACTGCACCTTGTGAGCTTCAGTGCATCCCATGACTCTGAAGATTTTGTCAATGTCCTTCAGGCATTTCTGCACCATATTCGGTTCGTGTCTATCCTCGAACTTAGATGGCTTGTTGTTCTAGAACTTTTCCGAATTGCGGAACTCAACATCCCCAACACTCTGATTGGTATTCTGCACCGCCTGCACAATATCTTGCACAACAGCAATGGCAACATCATTCCTACCAGCCATACTGCTCAATACCAAGGAAACATAGGTTAGAAGAACACACGACTATATACACCCTATAGTCAGACTCTAATACTACACTGGCCAGACAGACCGACCTACTCTAATACCAATTATAACCCCATACTCTATCCATTCGTATAATAATTTGAAAATACGAGAAACTATGGAAATAAATCAGAGTTACACATGTAGGATGCCACATTCAAAAACATCATCATGAAGAATTATATCACTTCATATCTCATTTATTAATAAAAACAAATAATTTGATTAAACAATAGAATTAAATCAATGGTTTGGAATTAAAGCCCCAATCACATCAATTCTCCACATAATATGTGGTTCAACAACATTAATAAAAACCAAATACGTAACAAACAATAAAGAACAAATAACATGAAAACATAATGAAATCCCCATCATTCCTGTGTTATGTATCAGAGCGACTCATAAGACTTGATCAAATAGCAACACAAGCTCCAAGCATTACTCAGGTACTTGATCATCTGTACTCCCCAAGAAGCACAGACACAATAAACACAAAAGGGGTGAGAACTACATTCAATAAAACATAGTGAATATCATATGCTAAGGAGTAGTTAACACACAAATTACTCCAATCATACAAGTATAACGCACATAAAAGTGCCACGTCATCATTTGGCATAATCAGCCCAC
Organism: Lathyrus sativus; assembly: GCA_963859935.3. NCBI lineage: Eukaryota > Viridiplantae > Streptophyta > Magnoliopsida > Fabales > Fabaceae > Lathyrus > Lathyrus sativus. Next base: position 339,346,360 of record OZ012741.1, read on the forward strand.
ATTCAAGCATATACATATGCAATGTGACTCAACTGACACGACATAATCAACCCACATTCCAAGCTCCTAAATCAAACCCAAAACAACCTTTATCTCAGTATAACCTTAGAGTTCTAATCCTACTTCATTATTTCATCATTTGTCAACATTTTCTGTCATCAAAATCCATTTTCGTTAACCCCACAAACCCCAATTTCCAGATCTATTTTCATATCAGAACCCAGCAACAACAGAACAGCAGTAACACAAATTTACCATTCTAAATTAACATGCAACAAAGATTCACATCAGAACAGTATATGGACACGAATTCACAGTAAATGCCACACAAGCATAAAACAATTCAAGAAGAAGAAATACACAGAAAAATTATAAGAGGGAAAGGAATCCTCACTACCCTCTCATGTTCAGATCACCCTTTAAGAATCTCATTCTCTCCCTTACCTAAATTCTGAGCTTTGATCCTTCAAAAATGGTGGAAATCCCCTTTTGCCTTAGTTCTCCCTTGTTCTTTCTCTTGTTCTCTTTTCACGTTAACTGATTTCCTCTGTGCGTAACCTCCCACTAATCCCTCTTATTTGTTTGATCTCCCTAAATTAATTTTGTCATAATATTATTACTAATAATAATAATAATATTACTAGTATTTCCCACTCATTATTAATTAATTATCATTACCATATTATTCTATGGTTTTATTCACATTACTCAATTAAGCTTAATTCCTCAAACTCACTCTTAACCATATACCCTTAATTAAGTCAATAAAATCACAAACAATACACAATGACTAAATATTTTAAATGGGGAGTTACATACAACACTCATATCATATCTAAATAGAATTACTTAAGGGGAAATATTTTCTTCCTTGAAAAAGATTTAATTAAAAAGGAACTATTGCGTTATGATAATCGGAACTAGATTTAACCTCTAATTTATACCAGCCGCTCATGCTGCACCGGCTGCATCTTGCATTAAAGTGAAAAATCCTTTTTTTATATAAGTACCTCTAAGACTCAGTTAAAAAGTGCTTTTGATTGAAAACTTTTAATACAAAAATTTTTCTGACATATGCTCGGCCAACCGGATCTTAAACTTATGAGCGCGTCCGGAAAAAGTTCTAAAATCACATTCTAATAATACCAAATGTTATACCCAAAATATTACCCTTAGATTCATTGATCATTTGCATATCATTTAAGTCAATCATTATGTATAGTTAACCGTTTTAACCAGTTTGTTTGTTTTGTTTTGTGAAGTTAGGTTTACTGCCGGAAGTTCAAGAGGTCATGGAGACTTTATGTGCACTTATTATACTCTAAAAGCTTGCCTTGCGTGTACCCCTTGAGATTCAATTAGTGGAAGGTTTGTTCAAGATCATCAATCGATTCAGGTTTCCCGCTTATGATATGAGTTTGCATACTAATTCAAATTGTGAATACAAAGTGTAAGCTCAAAGTTCCTACATCTATTTGAGGCGTAATCTCAAACCTATTCACCGTGCAAGAGGTTTAAAATTACGAAAGAAAGGAGATTTTTCACAAGACTTGTGTCGATTGTTATTCAAGAAGTTCAAGAAATTTAAAGAGGATAAATAGCTCAAATTTTACTTAAGGCTCGAGACACATTGGTCTGTATTCTCCACAAATTGCAAGTGTAAGATTGATATTCAAGTCCAAACCATCATTTAAAGAAACACTCAAAGTGCGGAAAATGGACTCGTAAGAGCTTTCACGACATGAAATGTCAATCTATCCATACAAGGTTTTGTTTACAAAAAATATATATATACAAATATGGATGATTCATTTATGAACTCAAGAATAACTCAAATTAATTTACAAAGTGCAATACAAGAATTACATCAAAAGCCATTTATGTTACAAAGAGACCAAGTTAGAAATTGTTGTTGAAGTTTAAGTTCCTAAATCATGGAAATTTCTAAAAAAGGCAAATCCTAATGCTTTTCTCCAAGCAGCTCCAAAACAGCCTATACTCCTTTGATTCCTTAAATCTGCAAGTTCAAGAACAGAAATAGTGTGATGCCCTTAGATTCAAAAAGATCATCATCGGGTTTCTTTTTTCCTCAAACAGTTCACAAGCGCAACTAGACAGGGGCAGGGTAACGTTCATCCTAAGACGAACAACCACCAACTTACAACCCTGCAGAACAATGAACTACAGCAGCAAAGCTACAACAATATTAACCCAAACCTGTCAAAAATAAGGAAATGGAAGATGTCAGATATGCCCAAATCTTTACATTTACGAAGAACACGACCTATTTCAGTTTAAGAACCAACAGAGGGTTCATTATCATCAATAACAGAAATAAGGGCGCCAAATCCCAGCAATTCGTGGTGACAAAAGGATTTAGAAGGAAAGCCGTGTTTATTAAGTGGTTACAAGATCTAACAAAATCTGGAAGTTAACAGCAAACTTCCCAAAAATGTCCAAACTTGTCTCCAACAAAATAACACCCAAAAAAGAAACCTTTTCAAGTGCATTTCAAACTAGATCAAACGAAAACGGATTGCATCATCGACTTGAGGGGGGGGGGGGGACCATACAACATTCGTACACACAAGTCCACAAACCCACGAAAATCACGACATCCTCAAATTTATATAACAGGGCAAGACAACAAATCTATCAGAGATTCACGAACCCCCAACATCCAGAAGTTCAAAAACACAATACCCAGAACTCTTCGAAACCCTAACAAACACATATAACACAAAAACTGCAGAAATTTTCACAAAAAATACCAAAAAGCCCTAAATCGCAAAAGAGGGGAAACTTATCTTTTGGGTTGCTTCACCATCACCGGAAACCATCATTGTCCTAACCCCTCATTTCGCCGCTAATCGCCCTTCAATCACCACCGCTGTGAAAAGAAGCCACCAGTCGGCCACCCATCGTGAACCCTGCAAAGGAACCACTTTCACCGCGAGTTTTTGCTAATAGTTTGACTTTGTTCTTATTTGTTTTATGTATGAGCAAAAGAGAAGAAGAGAATTTCAAGTGAGGAAGAGGAGAAGAAGAAGAGTTGAAAGGGAAAAGTGTGAGAGAGATTGAAAGATTGAGAGGAAGAGAGAAGACGAAATGGGGGGGGGGGGGGGGGGGCGCCGTCAGATGAATGTAAGTTAGGGTTTCAGAATTTTTGACCCCTTCCCCCTTTTTCTTGTTCTTTCCGGACACACCACCGGCCCAACCCCATTTTTTTTTGTTGTTTTATATTTTTGTCTTTTTTTTTTGGAATACTTGGGTCAGACCCAGTTAATTAAAGGAAAGACTAACTAACTAACCAAATAATTAAAAATAAATAATAATAATAATAAACAAAAAAACAGAAAAACTAATAAAAATAAACAAAAATAATAAAATAATATAATTAGAAGTTAGGTTTTTGTAATTTAATTTAACTTTTAATTTCACATAAAATAATAATAAAAATATTAATTTAGTTTTAATAGACATTTTTAAACAATTAATTTAGATTTTTATGATTTAATTGATTTTAGATTTAATTTAAATAATTTTAGGATTAAATAAATTCAAGACACTTTAGTTTTGTTAATATCTAGATTTGACTTTGTTTAGAATTTATTCTTTAATTAATCTTTCTTCAATTCTCCATCTAATTTAATTCTAAAACAAAAACAAATAAAAACAATTAGAATATTTTTTGTTAATATAATTCAGACTTATTCATCAAGTTAATCACCTTTCCTTTAATCTGAATCTAACTGTTTCTCGACCCCATTCGAACTTAACCCCCTTTACTTTGTTTAATTTACATATTCACATACTATTATCTCACTCTATTCTGTATCATTTATTTATCATTGCTTTACATTTCCATTCTTAACTGCGTATCCGAAGGAAAGGTACCCATTTGAATGCCATGTTAATACCTTCACTTTTAACCTCTTCCTAGCCATAGGATCTGAGTCGCCGTACTCACTTTTAGGCCTCCCACCATGGACATCCTTTACCTTTCCTAGCTATAGGATCAGAGTCGCCGCACTCCATGTAAGTTCACGCCGAGGAATACTTACTCACCCTTTCAATTCAAATTTCAACAAAGAATAGGAGTCTCCGCACTCCACGTAAGTGCTTCCTTATGAACGCTTATATCCCCCTGGAACCTTGACCACGGTCAAGAAGTTCCTCTCTCCTCTTTAAGGGAAACTACGAATGCTCTGATTTCTCGTTGAGAATGCGTAGGCACAAGATGCAATGTCTTGGCGAGCTCACTAACAACTAACTTCCCGCTACCCTTTGCAACTTAGGGTAGGAGTCGTCGTGCTCCAGGTAGTCGTCCCACCGTGGATACCCTTTTCCTAGCCTTAGGATTGGAGTCTCCGTACTCCAGGTAGTCGTCCCGTCGTGGATATCCTTTACCCTTTTCCTAGCCTTAGGATTGGAGTCGCCATACTCCATGTAAGTTCTCGTCGTGGATACTTAATTATCCCTTTTAACCCTTTAGCATACCTTAAACAGATAGATAACCAAATAGCACATATAAACAAGAGGTTCCTGTAGAGTACTACAGAAGTTTAGGATGCCAATACCTTCCATAGGCTTAACCAACCCCCGTACCCTAGATCTCTCCCCGCATTGTATTTACGATGCAAATTAGGTTTTTCCTTCTTTAACCTTTCATTTGGATAAATCAAAGACCGGTTGTGAATCTAAGATTGTGATTCAATTTAATCATTAATTTGATATCCTATTCTCACCGCAACAGAAAATGGCGACTTCACTGCTATTTTGTATATATTATTTGTTTATATATATGATTGTACTTTGCTTGGGGTTATACATTGTTGTGAGATAAGTTCTACACCCGAACTTGAGTGAAATTATGATAAGAAGGTGATATATTAGATGAGGCTTATAGGGAGTGATTCTTGACCAAGCTGACTTGAGAATCACCGCTCAGTTGAGGCCCTCTTGGAATTAGTATTGTTGAACGAGTATTCGTGAAAACATTCACTATTTTCGACCTAGGAGCCTGTGATACTGGGGACCGTAGTTCTAAACACAACTTTGACCTTATTAGGATGTAGTGCGATGACTGTGAGGGAGTAGTCCCAAAATAGTTGTTATGCGATACTACACTCAAAAGAGGTTCTCTTGAGAATATTGTTAATCATCGAGTTATTTGGGAAATTGATAATATCCAAAAGACGAACCGATGACTTTGGGCACCTCTTAAAACCCTTGTTCTGCAGGTATAATTAACCCTTAGTACATACCTTTCAGGATGGGTAGACCATGGCTCCTTGCTCATGACCCTCTAACCTAGGACATTATTTTCTTTTGTGTGTTTGTGCATTACATTCAAGCATCATAACATTCCTAGTTTCAACGAATTCAACTGTCAGTCCTTTGCAAATTCAAAAATCTTGAATTCAAATTTAAAAATTTAAAAATTTTCCTAGAAACATTTGCAACTGGCCTTTGAAATCATTGAAACCATTGCATTGCTTTGCATTTGCATCCTATTTTTGCATTGCATTTTCCTTCCAGTTTTCTTATTTTCGGTTCTCTCGCCTTCCAGTTCTGTCACCCTGAGTCCTCTGCACCAGTACAACACCAGAGCTCAAGCTCGCAAAAAGATGGTGGAACAAAACCAAAAGCTTGGTCATGTCAGCAATGAATTAGAAGACCTTCGGGGAAGTGTGGGGCAGATTATGGAGATGTTACAGGTTATTCGTGCAAGGATGAATACTCAGCCCATTATTGTTTATGAGATCACCAATACTGTTGTGGATCCTCAACCATCTGTTACTAATGCAAGTGTACCTCCTTATGGTCTTCCATCGAGTTTTGTGTCGACTTCTATTATAGTTCCTATTGCTCAACCAGTTGTTCCTTTGGTTTCTGAAGCTCCTCAAGTGATTCCTACTTTTGCACCAGCTGTTGTTCATACTCATGTGCAACCATAATTCAATGAACTGGTATATGACATCCCTGATGTGAAAGAAGATGAAGATGAACGTCATGAAAAGCTCCGGGAAAATGTGGAAATTATTAACAAAAGGCTGAGAATGATGGAAGGAGATCAAATCTTTGGTGCTGCTGCCAGAGAAGTGTGCCTTGTATCTGGTCTGGTTATTCCTCCGAAGTTCAAAACTCCTAGCTTTGATCGTTACAAATGAGCTACATGTCCTAAGATTCATCTGATTATGTATTACCGTAAAATGGCTGCTCATGTTGATAATGAGAAATTGATGATACATTGTTTCCAGGACAGTTTAAAAGGTGCTTCATCAAAATGGTACTTAACTCTGGATCAATCTCGTATTAAGAGCTTCCAAGATCTGTCTGATGATTTCATCAAACATTACAAGTACAATATGGATTTGGCTCCTGATCAAAGACAACTGTTGAGTATGTCCCAGAAGAGTTCTGAATCATTTAAGGAGTATGCTCAGAGGTGGAAAGAGATTGCTTTGCAAGTAGAACCTCCTTTGACTGAAAAAGAGCTAGTTGATTGGTTTGTCGACATTGTTCGTTCTGAGTTCTATGAAAGAATGGTTGGTAGTGTGACTGGAAATTTTCTCTAACATTGTTGTTGTTGGTGTGAAAGTAGAATTGGGTCTGAAAAGTGGGAAGATGACAAGTATTACTGGTAGTTCAAGCTCCAACAAAGATCATGCCAAGAAGCCTTCATTTATATATCACAAGAAGAAAGAGGGTGAAACTAATGTTGTGACTACAAGCAGACGAAGGAATCAACCTTGGCAACATCAACAAAACTATGTGCAACAACCAGGTTATCCTATTTAGTTTGCTCAACAACCGTATGTAGCTGTTGTTACACCTGCATTCAATCAACAAGTGCCTGCTTATCAGCCTGTGCAACCGGCTCCTGTTTATCAAGCTCTGATCTGTCAACCTACTCCTGGTTATCAACCTGCACAAGCTCCAGCCAATTATCAACGAGCGCCCAACGGTCCTGCCTATCAACAACCGAAGAATCAGGCGCCTCACCAGAATGGTCCTAACAGGAGACAGTACAAGCTGATTCCTCCTATTATGATGACTTATACCGAGTTGTACCCTTCATTAGTGCAACAAGGTTTGATAACTACAAGAGCTTTGGGACCACCTCTTAATCTGCTTCCAGCTAATTACAACTATGCCACTCATTGTTTATTTCATGAGGGTGCACCTGGTCATGATCTAGAAAGCTGCTATTGTAACACCCCACTTTCCCAAATTAAAATAAAATATGATTAAATCAAATAAATATCAAAGGTTCCCTTCAATAGTGGGATATCACATCATAAAATTCAACAAAACACTTCATTAAATGGTTTTCAAAATAAACAACGGAAATCATCATTAGTACGTCATTCTCGGCCATCTGCCAATTTACATAAAACATTCATTAAGAGGGTTCACCAAAATAAGATACGTCACAGGAATACAACAAATTTATCATAAAACAAGTAAACTCCCAAGTCCCGTGCTACGTATCAGAGCATCCTAAGACTCGACTCGCACACTACTATCCAAGCTAGCTATGTACCTGGATTATCTGTACTTCCGAAGAAGCACAGACCACAACAACAAAAAAGGGTTGAGAAAACATGATCAAAATTATCGGTAATAAGATACATGAATAAAAGGCAGTAAATAGACAAATCATCGCCCCACCAACATCAAACACGACATACTGTCCAATCATCAACACAACATATAATAATGCAAGAATGCAACTCAACACCATGCATGCGGTACCGACTCATTGGTTCATTCAATTGAACCCTGAATAGATCACTTAGGCTCCTCCTGAGACATGATTTATCCCCACCATTCTCCACAAAGGAGTACGGGTGAATCACTTACGCTCCTCCTGAGACATGATTCAACCCCACCATTCTCCACAAGGGAGTACGGGTGAATCACTTACGCTCCTCCTGAGACATGATTCAACCTCACCATTCTCCACAAGGGAGTACGGATGAATCACTTATGCTCCTCCTGAGACATGATTCATCCCACCAAAACACCATGATATGCACAACACACAGACTCAGGCACACTAAGTGCACACGATCCTCCTGATTACATCACCATGCATCATATATATATATATATATATATATATATATATATATATATATATATATATATATATATATATATATATATATATATATATATATATATATATATATATATATATATATATATATATATATATATATATATATATATATATATATATATACACACACACACACACACATACACACACCAATCAATTATATCAATTACAATGAATAATAGGGAAATCACATTTGAACACCAAATATACGCTCTTCACTATTCACACAATTCATATACTCACCATGGCCAAAAGGGCCCTACGGAACAAAAGAACAAATCAAAACAGTACAAAATCACAATTTGCTGTCATGCTCGCTGGCCCACTCGCCTAGCGAGGCCTCAGTGAATGCTCACTACCTCACTCGCCTAGCGAAGGTGCTGGCGAACGTCTGCGATTTCACAAAACCCTCTCTGTCTAGAAATTCATCAGAAGCTCAAAACCCATCTGATTCTCACCAAACTAATCCATGTAGCCTTAGCCTAACATTCTATGACTGAACTACACGAATTATTCCAGATTTTACCCGATAAAACGTCAATTCTACCGATCAATTCATTTCCGACCTAAAACGGTAAACTATACAAAATCACCCAAACCATCCAAACAATTATTATACAAAATCACCCAAAACCTTCCCTAGGCTTAACCAACCCTCGTACCCTAGATTTCTCCCTGCATTGTGTTTATGATGCAAATTAGGTTTTTCCTTCTTTAACCTTTCCTTCGGATAAATCAAAGACCGGTTGTGAATCTAAGATTATGATTCAAATTAATCAATAATTTGAAATACTATTCTCACCGCAACACCAAACTTTCCTAATTGACTAACAAAGTGCTTTCGTTGTGTTTCTTAATAAAAAAACTAAATAATTTTTATCTTTAGTGTTGGACGGATTTCGATCTTTCCTGGCGTAATCACGGATCTACTTTCGTAATATCCGATCAGATAAACCACATAAAAATTTCATTAAAACCAAAACATCCCCTAAAGCATTCCTACCAACACAACATATAGAGTATCGTCGAAATAAGGATCCTCACATCCCAACACCAAAGATTTAGCTGGACATGACTACAATAAACAACATAACATATAATTGATTATCAGAGTAAGTCATTTAGCGAAAATGTGTTAAGTGTGCAATTGGTTTTGAAAAGGTAAAACAAAAACAATAAGATAAATCAAGACAAATCAAAGTAAACGTGCGAGACAATAAAGGAATAAAAATAGAACGATAAAATAAAGGCAGTGCGAGAAAAAAATGAAAGTAAAGGCAATGCAGGAAAATAAATGATAAAATAAATGTGATGCGAGATAAATAGATAATATCTACGAATGAATTAAAAAACTGCTCCAAATCGGAGACTCGAATTCTAATACAAGACTGGTAAAGAAAAAATAACTGCAAGCTTCTACTCTACAATTTGATCCACGCTCGCTCACAACAATGGTGCAATAATTCCTCGATGTGATGAATTATCACTTTTACAAAGTGATTCTATGCATATGATGCGACTAAGAGTGGATGATCAAAACGTGAGAAACTGAGCCCTATTTATAGTGCAACATTGCCTTGGGCTCCAAGTTGGGCCTTCAAAATATCTGGGAGAAAAGTTCTCTGGTCATGGCTTCAACCTCTGAACCGCCCTTGTCTGCTTCCACCTTAAGGAAGATGGCGCCCGCCACCAAGGCTTAGCGTCCTCCATGTAAGTAAATGGTGATCGACGTGGTCTTTTAGCCATTTGGCCGTGGGAGAAACCTTATACCTCATGGCTACCCCCATGGCCAATGCGATGTGGAACGCCATGTGTGTAGTTTAACCCTAAAATCTATGTTTTTCTCCAGTTTTGCTTCGTTTCTTTGTGAAAGGCTCCAATTGAACAATGTACCTAAAAGTAATACAAAACACAAACATAATGCTAAAAAATAAAAATTAAATGATAATAAACATGTGCGATCCGAGTCAAATACGCAGTGTGTTTCAGTGTTATCAAGATTCAAGCGTCCCTTGAAGCTCTTCCTTTGTCAATGTTGACAAGTCTTTCGACTCTTCTATGGATACTACCACATGGTCGAACTTCGGAGCCAATGACCTCAAGATCTTTGCGACAAATGTTGTTAATGTCAATGTTTTTCTATATACCTTGATTTGATTCACCAGTTTCGTAACCCTATTAAAGAAATCAGTTATGCTTTCATTGTCCTCCATATGAAGAAATTCATAGGTTCTTTTGTGAGTTTGTAACCTCACCTTTTTCACCTTTTCTGCACCTCCAAACGATTTCCCCCAAAGTTTTCCATGCTTCTTTTGTTGATTCGACATCACTAACATTTCAAAATAATATGAATCAATGCATTAATGAGTTATAAAGAGAGCTTTATAATCTTTCTTCTTCAATTCTTTATGTGCAACCTTTTCTTCATTTGTCGCTTTTTCTGCAAGCGGTGTTACTCCTTTCTTCATTCATCGCCATCATGTTTTGCTTCCATGAATAACAACCGGAGCTCTAGATACCAGATGTTGGAATTAACGGAAATGCATTCATTTCCTATGCATTGACTCAATTTATGATACTATCGGAGTTAAACAAGTAGATCTAAAGAAAAAGCGGGTTGTATTATATTAGTAATAAGTAAATCCTTCTAATGTCAAAAATTCCGAAAATTCTTTTTTTGAGGTATACCAGGCGAAAGGTTTGAGATCACCCAGAAAGAACTTTGGATTTTGAAAACTTACTTGGGTGAAAAGCATTTACTTAAAAATAAGAACTGATTTTTTTGCATTTACAATGGATAGTTGTAATTTCGAAAAAAAAAAATTAAATCCATTTTATTACATATTATTACATAGAATCATGATATATGAGTGACTAACATATAAAGAATTTCTATGTCTGCATTCAGTTTGTTATGGAGAATTCTGAAACAATCTTGATGAACAAGATTCATCAACCGATTGAAATCCTCTCTTATTCTTCATTCTTCACTCGAGTGAATCAATCACACCTTGATTTCACAAATGATTGTGTGCAGCAATTGTTAATGGAATAAGAAAGAAAAGTTGAATTAGGAAGAAAAGGTAATTAGGGTTTGAACCAAATATGAAAGAAGAGGATTTCTGCAGAGTTTCTCTCTGCTATTCAAAACTAAATATAATTCTTTACAACTGCAAACTTTTATACAATAATAGGCGTTACTCCCTATTTATAGATTTTGGGTTTGTTTTCTCCCTAAGCAAAGCCCAAAAATACAAATCCCAAAATACCTAATTCTGCTAACACTACAAAATTAGGCCTAAGTCGAAATTCATGTCGAGACTAACTCCTTCAACACTTCGACAACTACACAACTTAGACACACTAGATTATTTTGACACTACCTTTTTTCTGTTGAGTAACCTACTTTGACATAAGGAATTACATTCTCAACAGTGAAAGGGTATTTAGATAGTAGTGTTTGGCTGCAACTGCTTTATTTTTGACAATGGTAAAGACAAAGACAAACTAGGCAAGTTTGTTGCTAAAGATTATGAGAGAAAAATTCTAGGTTATTCCTCATCTAGTAAGATTTACAGTTTGTTCAACAGTATAACATATGTTTTTGAAGAGTCCGTGCGTGTAGATTTTGATGAAACCAGACCCCAAGAGACGGGGAAAAGTAGTTCTGGTTTTGATGTTTCAAGATATGGTAAAGAATGACGATTCAAAAGTGGATCCTCTTAAAAGTGAGGGAATTAAATATGGTAAAGAGGAAAGCAAACAAGTGATGATAAATAAGAGGCCTCAACAAAGTTTTCTCAAGATTGGATTTTTGTGAAAGACCATTTGTTAGGCAACATTTTTTGAGACATTAAAAAGAGCGTAGGTAGGCATTCCCAAGTTAATAATTTTTGTAATTAATTCCATTCATATCTCAAATTGAACCAAAAGACATAATTTTTTCTTTGACTAATAAATGTTGGCTCCTTAATATGGAAGAAGAGCTCAATCAATTTAAAAGAAATGACGCATGCGATCTTGTCCCGTCTCCTCAAAATAAAATTGTCATAGGCACCAAATGGGTTTTTCGGAATAAACTTGATGAAGATGGCATAATTACAAGGAATAAAGCAAGGCTAGTGGCAAAAGGATAAAGCCAAGCTGAAGGGATTTACTATAGGGAGAAATATGCTCCTGTAGCTCGTCTCGAAGTGATTCAACTCCTTGTGGTATTCGCATGCTGCTTGGATTTTAAATTGTATAAGATCAATGTTAAGTCTACCTTCCTTAACGACTTTATAGACAAAGAAGTGTATGTCATTAAACCACTCAATTTTGAATACCATGAGAATTCTGATTATATTTTCAAACTGAAACAAGCCCTCTATGATCTCAAACAAGCTCTTAGAGCTTAGTATGAGTGCCTTAGTGGTTTCTTAATTAAGAAAGTGTAACACCCATTTTAATTATTTAGTCATTTTATTATTATTTTAAATATTATGTGTTGGTGTGCCCTTTGGTGGGGGTGTATTTGGTGATGTTCGGTGGGTGTCCCTAATGTGGGAGGATTATTGGTGGTGTTTTGGTGAATATAATAATATAGTGTATAATATTGATATTGGTGGGAATATTATTACTATTATTATATTTATTATAGTTACTATTGTTATTAACATTATTATTATTTTGGTGAGATAATAATAGGATTATTATTACTATTATTATTATTATTATTTTATTAAGTTATTAACATTATTATTATTTTGGTGAGATAATAATAGGATTATTATTACTATTATTATTATTATTATTATTATTTTATTAATTTATTAACATTATTATTATTTTGGTGAGATAATAATAGGATTATTATTATTATTATTATTATTATTATTATTATTTTATTAAGTTATTAACATTATTATTATTTTGGTGAGATAATAATAGGATTATTATTACTATTATTATTATTATTATTATTTTATTAAGTTATTAACATTATTATTATTTTGGTGAGATAATAATAGGATTATTATTATTATTATTATTATTATTATTTTATTAAGTTATTAACATTATTATTATTATTTTGGTGAGATAATAATAGGATTATTATTACTATTATTATTATTATTATTATTATTATTATTATTATTATTATTATTTTATTATTATTATTATTAAGTTATTATTATTATTGGGATTAGAAAATTAAAATAGAGAAGGAGAGGGGTTAGCAGTTTTACGATACATTGTGAGAAGTTAGAGAAAGTGGAAAAAGAACGATAGAAAGGAGAGAACGGGAAAGGGAACGGAAAAGGGAGCAAAGAACGAAGGATACAAGTGAAAATCAGAATTGGCAAAACCTTGGAGGATTCTTTCATCTATCAGCCGATTAACAAGGTAAGGGGGGAGAAACTTGATTGAGAATGGTTTATACATGTATAGGGTAGTTGGGGATTCCTTAACCCCGTAGGAAACTGATCGATATATGATAATATATATTGTTATGTTATGATTGATGATGATTGTTGTTAATTATATAGTAATCGTTAATGAATTGGTGTTTTGGGATGATTTGGCATATAGGGCATATAGGGTGTTTTACAGTTTTTAGGGAAAATTCTGTATGGCAGTAATCGTTAATGAATTGGTGTTTTGGGATGATTTGGCATATAGGGCATATAAGGTGTTTTACAGTTTTTAGGGAAAATTCTGTATGGCAGTAACCGTTAATGAATTGGTGTTTTGGGATGATTTGGCATATAGGGCATATAGGGTGTTTTACAGTTTTTAGGGAAAATTCTGTATGGCTTTTGAGGTATCGATAAAGTGTGTAGGTGATGATTTTGGGAATAGGAATTAGAAGCCTATTGGTTACGGTAATGTGCAAGATTGGTACTAGAATAGACTGAGGATCTGAGTTGAGATGATAGGTACAGTTTGGCCTTGATGCACTGTAAGAATGATGAGTGTGAGAACTAACTTGTGTACTTGGTGATAGTGTATGTTTCCCGTAATAATGACTGGTGGACAATTAGTTGATGTATATGTATGTAGTGATCAGTAGGATCGCGTACCCCCGAGTGGTGGGATATGTTATATCTTGGTGTTAAAGTATGAACTTGTTTACTATCTGGTTGATTTATATGGTGTTGGTGTATGTTATATCTGTACATATGTGCATTGGTGTATGATGATATGATCAGGAGGATCGTGTGCACGTTGAGTGCCTAAATATATTAGTTATGCATTGGTGTGTGCATATCATGGTGTTTTGGTGGGATGAATCATGTCTCAGGAGGAGCGTAAGTGATTCATCCGTACTCCTTTGTGGAGAATGGTGGGGGATAGATCATGTCTCAGGAGGAGCGTAAGTGATCTATCCAGGTTCGATTGAATGAACCAACGAGTCGGTACCGCATGCATGGTGTTGAGTTGCATTTTGCATTATAATATGTTATATTGTAATTTGAACAGTAGGTTCGTCATATGGTGTTGTTAGGGGTGAATCTTGGTGTGTTGGTGTGTTGTACTACCTTATTTACATGTATTACATTACCATTATATTTTTGATCATGTTTTCTCACCCCTTTGTTGTTGTTGTGGTCTGTGCTTCTTCGGAAGTACAGATAATCCAGGTGCTTAGCTAGCTTGGATATTGGTGTGATTGTCGAGTCTAGGATGCTCTGATACGTAGCACGGGACTTGGGCGTTTTTATTTGTTTTATGTTGAACTGATATTTTATTTCCCTGTGAACGTATCAAACTTTTATTGAATTTTATTATTTAATAGTCCGCTGAAGTTGGAGATAAACTTTTTATAAGGAAACGTTGTTTTTATGTGACATCCCACTTGGGAGAATTGGAACTCTGATTTTGTTTATTTATAATGTTTATTAATTTAATTGATTTTGGGAAGTGGGGTGTTACAAATGGTATCAGAGCCATACCTCTCCCAGTACGATGTGGTTCGGGGACCAACCAAGAGGAAGCTGGTGGGCATGTAACACCTGAGGTGAAAGAGGACGGTGGTTACATGTAATACCCGTGGGCGAGGGAGTGGTTGTCGGTGTCATGAGGCATGACAATAGGACACTCCTAGCAGCTTCTAGGGGAAAAACCGAATTCACATCCGAATGAGAGGGATCCTGAGGCTACGCAGGTATGGGACTTCATGGTTGAATGAAGGCTTATAAGGATTAATTGGTACTACCTATACCAACAAGATGCATCTTCTTTTCGGTAGCCCGTTCATAAGAACTCCACAGTTAAGCGTGCTTGACTTGGAGCAATTCTGGGATGGGTGACCTTCTGGGAAGTTTCCTGGAAAGCGTGTGATTGAGGACAAAGCATGCTGAAAAGATCCGTGTTGGTTTGTGGGGTCAGTCGGTAATCCTAAAAGCAATATGGGGCGTTACAAGTTACAAATCAAACTCAAAACACTTCTTCTCTAAAAAACACAACACTTCAAACCTTTTTCATCCTTCGGGATCTTAATCAGGAAAATCTTTTTAGATAAAAGAGTGTTGTTAACTTTTAGTTCTACCGCAAACGGTAACGCCTAAGTCTCCAATGGTCGAGTTGCATACACCAACTGCTAGAACTACTTGTTAACCCTACTCGGGCCTAAAAGCTTTTGAACCAACCTGTGGTCTTTTTAGCCCGAACTATGTTTGCTCTGATCTTTCATACCAGATGAAAGTACGTAGGCACTAGACGCGATGTCTTGGCGAGAAACCTTTCCCCCTTTCGCCTGTAGTTAGCCGAACTACATTGACTCTGACTTTCCCATTACACGAGGGAATACGTAGGCACAGAGCGACAATGCTCTGCCGAGTCTCCTTTCTTTTTCTTTTGTCCCTTGGAATTTATCTAGATAGATGATCACCCTTTAAGATAGACAACAATGCATGGATCCCGTTGAGTACGACGGACGTGAGGGGTGCTCATACCTTCCCCTTGCGTAACCGACTCCCGAATCTAGGACTTGGTTGCGATGACTTTGTCTTTCCCTTTTCGTCAGTTTTTTCCGATCGTTTCCTTTCCCTCTCTGTGGGATAAATAACAAAAGGTGGCGACTCTTCTGTTTTCCGCCGGGTGTTTTTCGCAGTTGCGACAATAAGACCTAATCTGATTCAATTTATCAGGGATGAAGTTGAATTATGGGTCTACCCTTAAATAGGTTAACCATCTTAATTAATTTAAAATTTTAGTCTTAATAATATTATGTTAGTTAACTCTAATTATCTTAATTTAAACTAATTTGACTAACTAAACAAGGTGTTATGAATTAATTTACCTAAATAAAATAATAACAATAATTAAAAAGAATGGGGTGTGAATTAAATAAAATTAATAAGTAGACTGCAATTAGAAAGTGTTAATAGTAAAAAGACCTAAAGTCTAACTCATAATCCTAACATACGTTACTAAATCATATCCAATAATAATAATAATAATAATAATAATAATAATAATTATTATTATTATTATTATTATTATTATTATTATTATTATTATTATTATTATTATTATTATTATTATTATTATTATTATTATTATATATCATTGTGATTGAAAGAAAAAGAATATAAAAAAATTATTAAAAAAAACATGAAGGTCTGCGTGAGATAGCAGCACCATTTTTAACTAAAAAATTATCCTAGTCCCTTGATTTTAGCCAAAAAGAAGTTACTACATTATCTTGACCTTTTCAATTTTTTTAATAAAAATAATAATAACCCACATCATAAATAAATAAATAAAATAAAAACAATTAAACCATAAGATGAGAAAGAACATATCAGATCCAAATTCTTCTCCCTCACATTGACTTTTCAAATAAACTTCCATCCCTTAGAATGGCAACACATGCCAATAGAGTTTTTTATTTAAAATAAAAATAAAAGTAAAAATAAAATGTAGCAAAGCAAAACAAAAAGCAAGCAACATAGCATATTACTCTCTCTCTCTCTCTCTCTCTCTCTCTCTCGTCTCCTTACAAAAAAATCAATTAAAAAAAAATCTAAATTCTCATAATCACAACTCGTAAAGTCACACAGATCCAGATTTAAAGATAACACAACAAATAAAAACAAGATGCAAGGGACGATACCTAAATCGAAAGATGTTACGTCACTAAGCGGAGGTGATCGGAACGACAGCCAGTGGTGAAAGGTGCAGCCACAACTGGAAAAGAGTATGGTGCGACGGTTCAGCCGAAAACAGTTTGTGCGCGTCAGAAATATCGAACTCCAACTCTTTAGTATTAGTATTTTTTTTATAACAAGTATAGTGAAACAAAGAGGTGTTATCTCTCCTAGAGTAGATCGTTTGTTTGAACTGGGTAAACAAGTTATCTAATACTACCAAGTTAAGATGTTGTATTATTGCTTAGAAAGATAGTTTTGCTGAAGGCCATTTATTTTGATTTTCATTGTCCTTTATTCCCGCACACATAAATTTTCTTAGTGTGATTAAATATTTCAATTTCACAACAACTAACACTCATCAGGTGGGATAGAAAACCCTTGAAATATCTAAGGGGTATTTGAAAACACTTTTAAACAGCTTTGGTTGTGTGACTCTAATATGTTGGAAAATTGAATTCAAGCATAAGAGGGGGGAGTGAATTGTGGTATTTAAAATTTGTGATTACTTTTAAATGTTGCTTGATTATAGTTAAAATTATGTTAGTTATTTCTTATGAGTAAATGACAACGAAAATTAAATGATAAATAATGGAAATTAAAAGGATATGGCTAGAGAAATTGCATCATACATTTATATAGGTTTGGCCAAACATTGGTCTAGTCCTGTCCCCAAGAGGTCTTCTTGAGAGTTTGACTATAAACTTTGAGCTTTTGAAGGTTATACCCATGAACCTTTACACAATCTAATCTTAAAATTTTTACAGGCTTATCCACAACCAAAGATAGTTTTTACCACAGGCTAAGCTAACGAACCGTATTAGAGATTTTCAAGTTGATATCAATAAAAAAAACTTTTTCTAGGCAAAGCTCAATAAACTAAAACAAAGATTTTATGACTGATTTATCTCACGAACTAAACTCAATCTTCTCAAGAGTATCACACTCTTGAGGATTAAACTAATAGCACAACCACTTACAAAACTCTTTCTCACGAGCAACGTTTCACTCACAAGCACTAAGGCAACTTTAAGTGAAAGAAATATTTTATAGAGAAAGAGGGAGAGAAATTTGAGAGATAAATCATAAAGAAAATGTAAATTATTGGAAAGTGGCATGAAACGAATAAGAGGGTACCCTCCTTTATATAGGAGATGAAAAAATCAAAAAAGGAAATGATTAAAATGGGATTTTTAATGTCTCAATTGATTTACATAGGGCACAATTGATTAGATTAATCATTTTTAATTGATAACCTTGCCCAACATAGAAAGTTTGGATAAGGAACTATAATGAGTCATTACGACACTGTCCCAATCGATTGGCTAATCATTTTGGCTTCTTCTAATCTATTGGAAAAAGTACGAAATTGATTTGATAGTTGAAAAATCCTTTCAATCAATTGGCTTAAGGCCCCAACCGATTGGGCAGTTCAAAAAAGTATTTCAATCGATTGGTTAGTTCAAAAGTACTTCGAAAAGGAGGAGAACAATATTCTAATCAATTGGATTAGGATTGAAAACATTTTTAAGGTGTAAAAAGGATAGAAAAAACCTTAAGTGCGTGTGTGAGTTGCCTTAAAACTTAGGAGTTATTTCCTTACTTTTACACAACTCTAGTCACTCAGATAGACATGACTTGGCGAGCTTTCATACTTCCTCTCTTTTATTACTCTGAGGCTTCTAAGATTCTTTGCCAGATACCTTGATCATATTAGCACTTTAATCTTGAGTCTTTTTTCTTGATGAAGCTTGAGATATTTCACTAGTTGGGTCACTATCACCATATAGTTGATAGTTATTGCCACTAACTTCATCACAATTGTTAATGTTGTCATCATTAAAACATTATAGGGGATCTTTTACGGGATTATTAACTTTATACCTACAAGCACATAGGTCCTTACTTTTCCCCTTTTTATTATGACAATGTATCTCTCTGAGAGGTGGTAAAATAAATAAACAAAATATATTTGGAGTAAACTCCCCCTCAACTAGGTAGAGAGTATACTCTACCCCCCCCCCCCTGAGAGTATACTTCTCCCTATTTGTCATAATTAAAAAGGTAAAAAAAATAATCAAAGCACATAGATCTCATGCAAAAGAAACAAGTTACATTATAGAAATGGACAAGAGCAATTTCGAGTAAGGAGTAAAAAATAAGATCTTAGATTTTAGTTCTCCCCATGGAAGGTAGCATCCAGCTTTAAAATCAGCTGGTAGGTAAGCTTTGGAGAACTTCTTCCCCTTGTTTCTTTCTAGAAAAGAACTCAAAAGTATTTGAAACTTTCTAAATCGAGAGAGAATTCTATTGTCTACTTCTTTCTTGCTCATATTTTTCCAAGAGGTAATTATTTCCCATTAGGATTGTTTTGGACAACCTCTTATTAGTCTCCTTAGGCTTTAGACTAGTATTGGGCACTAGGTGTTTGACAACACTTTGCTCCACAAACACTTAAAATCTCACCCTAAGGTTAGTAATAAAATAAATTGACTAAGCAATTAATAAATCACTTACTAGATAATCAATAATATTTTTACGATTTTTCAATCTCTATGAAGTGTATTACCTCCAAGTCTCAAGGCAATATGAGAAACTTCCCCTTTTGAGGGAGCGACAAGTCAACATTTATTTTCCTTCTCTACGAATCGTTTAATACAAGAGTTGGTCCTACTATAAGACTGATACATCTATTACAAATTTATCACCTTAACCTTTCGTGATCATAGTCGTTGAAAAATACCATCAGTATCATCACTTTGGGCAATTATAATCAACGTCTTGATTAAACCCATCAGGTTTGACAACTGCCATCAGGTAACCACTTGTTCTTATACATTTATGATAGTATAAAGAGCTATCCCATATTTCAATTTTAATTTTTTAAGGTAATGTTGAGATGTAACTCTCTTAGAAATATCTCCATTAACATTTTGAATGAGATGGTCCTTAATGGTCATCCATTCTTGAGTTAGACATTAATTCTCTTAAGTTGACTTCTTTAACTTGAATCTCACCATTTGGTCTTTGGACTTCCTCTTGTTTTTGATATATTTTTTCCCTTAATTTTCATCTTCCAAGGATTTTATTTAAGGGATGCCTGCAAAATTAACAACCTCTACTTCTACCTAAAAGGGGTTAATTCACCAAAGGTAATATGTATGAATTCTTGCATAGTCATGGTCTATTCAAAAAGAAGCTTTAAAAGGATTTTATTTAATTTTTTTATAGACCATTCATATAGAGGAATTGAACATACTTTATTACCTTTGTTACACATCTTAATTAATATTAAGTAACTTATGCAGTAAAGCTTTAATTGATAAGAACAACTAAAGGGTAGGACTATGGATCTTACCAAAAGTAAAATAAAAATGCAATGTTTTTGTCTTGTTAATATTGTGCAAGGATATTTCTTCCATCGTAGGAGTGAAATAATATAACATATTTATTTCTTCAATTGTGTGACTTGAAGAGTAACTATCAGTATCATCATCTGCATTACAACTTGACTTTTCTACTTTTGATACCCATATCTTTTTGTGTTCTTTGATATTAGTGGAATACAGATTATGAGCATACATCTTTCTATTTTGGATTAAATACACTTTACCCCCATGTAATGTGAGAGACTTTCGGTTTACCTCCTGCAAATATTTTTTTAGATTCCCCTTTGTAATGTAAAGATTATGTTGCTTTGCCCCCTTAGGTGACTAGTTGGCAAAGAACATTTTGTTCTACTGACGTGGCATATCTAGGTGGTTTTTTTTTTAATTTTATATTTATTTTTTTAATTTTAAAAAAAAAATTATAACTTTTTTATTTTAATTACTAGAGGAGGAGGTAAATCAAAACTCGCTCACATTGCAAGGGGTAAACCAATATATAAATAAATAAACCAATAACACTTCTTTATTGTAAAACAAACTACTTTTTATTGAACAACATTTCCGTTCATCTTAGTGAACGGTATTGGAATAATTCTTTTTCTATTCATGTCCGCATTGCATAACAATGTGAACATATTTTCGATCATATCTTTGTTCATGATAGCCTCTTGTAATTTTTTTATGTTATTAGGTGGAAGAGAATAGGGTTTTCTTTCTAAGATAACGAAGTTGTTTTTTTTATTTATATATTTATTAGAGGTAGAATAACCTGGTTGAAGAGAGTATATATTTTATTTTTATTTTAATATTTTTCCCTCTTCCTCGGGAGGATCCAAAAAAGTCAAGTCGAATGCAATGGGATCCCATTGAAGAATTGGAACTTTTTTCAATCAAATGAAATTTAATGGGATCCAGAGAAACCATGTCTTCATCCATAGGATTCCAAGTACCTAGATCAATCAAAAGTTCGATTCTATCTAAACTTCTCATTTTCAGATGCTCGCCACAGTATGCGCAAATACTCATTTTGGCTACTAAAAATTGTTTAAAATTTAAGCTAGAGCAAGTTTTGCATAGAACCCATAAATGACAAACTACTTTTTATTGAATAACATATAGTTGTGGATAAAAAAAGAAAAAAGAAAAACATAAATAAAATCAAATTATTTTCGGTAGACTTTTACACCAATAAATAAACATTAGATTCATCAACTAAAAAACTAATTTAATCACCAACTTTAAAGTTGCATTCTCTTTTAAACTCGTTCTTTAACTGAAATTTATAATGTCTTTATAACATAGCTGAACTCGTTCTTTAACTAGAATTTATAATGTTCTTATAACAGAGATGTGGAGAGTTCTAGAGGATCTCAAGTTTGCGTTCAAATAAGGCTACAAGAAGGTAGAATTGCAAACTGATAATAAAAAGATTATTGAGGCAATTAAGGATAGTAAGTCAAACATAGGTGAGAGGGTTGATGTCTATTTCAATAAATCAAAAGTTGTCTGAATGAAGAATGGGAAGTCTGAAACTCTCATGTGTATAGAGAAGTCAACCTTTATACAAATGCGATCGCAATGTTCTAATTTCATTCTCGTATAACGAAGAATGTCATACATGAACCTTTTTATGCACCCCGTCAGAATTATGATTAACTTGTTTTTCACAAAGCAAAATAACATATGATTACAACTCACAAAATATTAGATAAATCTAACACTAATATGTTAGCAATTAAACCTTAAACTAATCATGAATCCCTTAGTAAATTAAAATTTAAAATTAAGCCAAATGTCAACCAAAATTTAATGGTCTCAAGGGTTTACCCTATCTCTAGATAGCGAGCGAAAAAATATCTAATTATACTGATATGGGGCCTTTGTAATTATATTGATATAATCTTAAAAATAAAGCTCATTCCACGTCCGCAACAAGAATTAGATTAGTATTAGAGGAGGTGAGTTTTGAATCAAAAGTTTAACGTTAACAAATGCATTGATTTTTTCCATAAAATCATCATTTTGATTGCCTTCGCGAAGAGTGTGGATTACTCGAAACATAGTGTTTCATAGTAAAATATTCTTAATACTTTGGATCAATTCAGCATGTTTGTGATACTTATTATAGGGAGTCTCAATGAGGCTAATACTGAGAGAAAATTTTGTGTAGCAAGCTAAGTCAATAATGGCCATACCTTTCGCTAAAAAGAGACCTTTGTAAATGACATAAAGTTCTGTTTCGAGAATGTGAAATCAAGATTCTCAGATATTAGCATATGTTTTGATGAAGATAAACCACTTAAAGAAGGCAAAGATGATCAACCACAAGCATCAGGACAAACACGACTTTAAGTAGGTTTTCCTCAGAAGGTATAATGAGAACTTCCATTAAGTATTGAAGTCCTAATTGCTTAAAACATTAAAAGACTATTTACATTTCTTTTCACTAACACAAGCTTTTAAAAATGAGAATTTTTTCTAAGTTTTTGTAAGTGCAATCGATTGCACTCTTAGAGCAATCGATTGCATGATCTTTTTCAACTCATTTTTTGCTTCTGTTTCAGTAAGCAATCGATTGCTGCTTTGATGCAATCGATTGCATGCTTAAAATTTTTCAAATTTTTCACTTCTGTTTTGAAGTGCAATCGATTGGTCCAAAGGTGCAATCAATTTCTCTTTTGAAAATTTGAATTTTCAAGTAATTTTGTGAAGGTGCAATCGATTGGTCTCTTTGTGCAATTGATTGCTCACTGAACTTTTTTGAAAAATATTTCTGAAAAATTGCATCTCTTCAATCAAATTTCTGTAGAATGTTTCCTTTGAAACATGACAACTGTTCATCAATTTTTATGAAGATTTGCATGCTTTTTCTCAAGAGGTGTTTATGTAATATAAATACCTAACTCTTTCAAAATTCAAAAAACATCTCTTTCAATTCTCTTTCAAAAATCTGTATCATAATTTCATCTTTCCACTTCTAAGAAAAATCATTTTTCACAAAGAATTTTCTGCATAAATTTCATATCTTTTGAAAAGAAAATTCTTGAGCAATAAGTCTTAGAAACTTGTGGAATTTCCCATTGAAAGAGAAGATCAATCTCAGCATTGATAAAAAACTATATACACTGTTACAAATCTTTACAAAAATTAGATTGTATTTATTTCCCCTTTCCGTTCAGGATTATTGAAAGCAAGTGTGTGCATTAGAGAGGATTGTTCTCATTGCACTTAGTGTTTAGATCTTAAAGGTGTTTAAGAGCCTTTGATCTCCCTATAGGTTAGAAAGAAAGTTGTACACTGATCCTAACTATAGTGAAATCTCTTTCGAGTCGAAAGGGGAGTGGAGTACCCTCGGAGTGTGAGGGGAACCACTATAATTCTCTGTGTCTCTTTTACTTTCTGCCTTTATAAGCTTTCATAACATCACTCTGCTAAAAGAAAGTAACATAACTCTTTTAAAACCAGAAAATTTCAAAAGAACCTAATTCACCCCACCCCCTTTTAGGCGAAATTCTTACTTACAATTGGCATCATAGCAGGTTTAGGTAACCTGTTCCTAATCGGTCCAGTATGGCTTCCGCAATTAACAAAGGTGTATTCAAAGACGGTGGTAGTAGCAACACGCCTCCACTTTTTGTGGTGAATACTTTGATTTCTGGAAAATTCGTATGAAGGCTCACTTAGAAGCACAAGGAGATAAAATCTGGGATGCAGTTCAAAATGGTCTGTTTGTTCCTACAACGGTCGTTAACAATGTAGGATCAACAAAGCCCAAAGCCTCATGGGATGACGATGATAAGAAAAAGGTTTTCTATGACAAAAAGGCAATCAATATCCTACAAAGTGCACTAAGTATGGACGAGTTCTTTCGCATCTCAACATGTACAACAGTAAAGGAAATCTGGGACACTTTAGTGGAAACACATGAGGGAACCATTGAAGTTAAAAGATCAAGGTTCAACATGTTGAGTCAAGAATACGAGTTATTCAGAATGCATCCAGGAGAATCAATTCTTGATTTGTAGAAAAGATTCGTGCACTTGAAAAATCACCTTATAGCACTCGGTTCTTGTAAAAAGGTTAGGAAAATCAAGAATTGATTCTCCTGGTGTGCACTTGTAAATCTTAAAGTGCTTAGATCTTTGTCCAGAGAATGGCAGCCCAAGGTGACAACAATTTATGAAAAGAAAAGCCTAGCCACGATGACATCCGCCACATTGTTCGAAAAACTTCAAGAATATGAAACTGAACTTGGGCGATTGGATAAACACGAGAATCAAGAGAAGAAATCTAAAAGCATCACATTAAAGGTTGATTCCAAAGAAGTAGAAAAAGCAGACGATCTAGTTGAAGATGAAAACTTCATGCTTCTTGTAAAAAGGTTAGGAAAATATTTTGGTTCTAAAAATAATATTGGGAATTCTTACTATATGAAATGGAAGAAGTTTTCAAAAAGAAAAGAGAAAGAGGCGTCAACATCCACACAATATGTCAAATGCTATGAATGTGGAAAATTAGGACACATCAAACCAAACTATCCTAAACTCTCCAAGAACGATGTCTCTAAAAGCAAAAAAGGATTCAAGAAAAATAAAGCATATGTAGCATGGGAAGATAACGAGATAAGCTCCTCATCAGAATCAGATAGTGATCAAAGCGCAAATCTAGCACTAATGGCCTCACATCATTCTGATGATGAAGACGGCAAGGTATGCTTAAAGACCTCCTCATATCAGAAAAGCGAAGCTTTCAAGGCATTCAAGAAGTATGCAAAATAGATTCAAAATGAGAAGTCACTTTCAATTGTCTCCATTAGAAGTGACCATGGTGGAGAATTCCAGAATGCTTTATTTGAAGAATTCTGCAAGGAAAATGGAATCTCACACAATTTCTCTGCACCAAGATATCCACAGCAAAATGGTGTCGTAGAAAGAAAGAATCGGTCGTTGGTAGAACTTGCAAGAACAATGCTTAATGATTCAAACCTTCCTAAATATTTTTGGGCAAATGCAGTAAGCACGACATGTTTTGTAAGTAATCGTGTGAACATCAGACCAATTCTCAAGAAAACCCCCTATGAACTGTTCAAAGGAAGAAAACCAAACATATCCTTCTTCCACATATTCGGGTGTAAATGCTTTGTCTTAAACAATGACAAAGACAATCTCGGTAAGTTTGATGAGAAATCCGATGAAGGTATTTTTCTCGGCTATTCTCTCTCAAGTAAGGCTTTCAGAATTTTTAACAAAAGAACTTTAACTATTGAAGAATCTATGCATGTTTCTTTTGATGAATCTAACCCCTCAAAGGAGGATGATGTTATTGTTAATGATGATGATGTAGTAGAAACCTCTCAGGAAAACACTCTCAAAGATATTGCAAGTGATCAACCAAATCAGCGGCAAGAGGATTCACAACAAAACGAAGTACACAATGATCTACCAAAAGAATGGAAAACTCATAGAGATCACCCGATCGATAAAGTCATTGGTGATATCAGTCAAGGTGTTTCAACAAGATTAAATCTCAAGGATGCTTGTCTTAACCTGGCATTTGTTTCGCAAATTGAACCGGCCAAAATCGATGAAGCCTTAGGTGATGATCAATGGATAATAGTTATGCAAGAAGAACTAAACCAGTTTGAAAGAAATCAAGTTTGGAATCTTGTCCCTAGGCCGAACAAAAAGCATATCATTGGAACAAGATGGGTCTTCAAGAAAAAACTCGATGAAAATGCTATTATAGTTCAGAAAAAAGCAAGATTGGTCGCCCAAGGATATAACCAAGAAGAAGGAATCGATGTTGACGAAACATTCGCTCCAGTTGCAACATTGGAAGTAATTAGACTATTATTAGCTTATGCATGTTCCATGAATTTTCAGCTTTTCCAAATGGACGTCAAAAGCGCATTCTTGAGTGGATTCATAAATGAAGAAGTATATGTCAAACAACCCCCTGGTTTTGAAGATTACGAATATCCATCTCATGTTTTCAAATTAAAGAAAGCTCTCTATGGATTGAAACAAGCACCAAGAGCATGGTACGACCGACTTAGCAATTTCTCATGTGACAAAGGTTTTGAAAAGGGAAAAGTAGAAAAAACTTTGTTCATCAAGAAAATAAAAGAAGATACTCTCTTGGTACAAGTATACGTTGACGAAATCATCTTCGGTTCAACCAACACCAAGTTATGCGAAGAATTCTCATCCATGATGCAAAGAGAATTTGAAATGTCTATGATGGGAAAAATGAACTACTTTCTTGGACTTCAGATCAAGCAACTCGAGAATGGGATCTTTATCAATCAATCAAATTACTGCAAAGAATTATTAAAGAAGTTTGATATGGACAATTGCAAGACTTTATCTACACCTATGGGATCCGGTACATATGTAGATCAAGATGAATCTGGTGTGTCGGTTGATATCACAAAATATAGAGGTATGATTGGTTCCTTATTATACTTGATAGCAAGTCCCCCTGACATTATGTTTAGCGTCTGTCTTTGTGCTCTCTTTCAAGCAAATCCAAAGGAGTCTCACCTGATGGCAGTCAAGCGGATCATGAAGTATCTCAAAGGAATAACAAATGTCGGCTTATGGTATCCTAAAGGTAGTATATGCAATTTAATTGGATATTTTGACGCATATTATGCAGGCTGTAAAACTGATAGAAAGAGCACAAGTGGAACATGTCACATCTTGGGAAATGCAATAGTCTCATGGGCATGCAAGAAGCAAGCATGCGTAGCACTTAGTACGGCTGAAGCAGAGTATATAGCAGTGGGAAGTTGCTGTGCACAGATACTTTGGCTCAAGCAACAACTTCGTGACTACGGACTCGACCTTGGTAGCATTCCTCTTCACTGTGACAACACAAGTGCAATTAACATAACGAAGAATCCAGTCATGCATTCAAGGACCAAGCACATCGACATACGACATCATTTTCTGTGAGATCATGTACTTCAAGGAGATGTCGAGATAACATTTGTAGATACTCATAATCAGCTTGCTGATATATTCACGAAGCCTTTGGCAAAGGAATCTTTCTTCAGAATATGAAGGGAACTTGGAATTCTGGATGAAACTGACGTTGAATCATGACAAAACTCAATCTGTGGCATTTTCTCAAAATTTCACTACATGCAGTCGATTGCACCTATGTGTCAATCGATTGCTCACTGTAAGTTTTACAAATTTTATTAATTTTTGAAGCAAGCAATTGATTGCACCCCTGTGTCAATCGATTGCACTCTTTAGTTTTTTTTTTCAGATTTCGTTTCTGTTTAGTAGAACAATCGATTGCACCCCTGTGTCAATCGATTGCACCTACTGTAAAACTGTTTTTTCTCTTTCTATTTTAATAGATCCATGGTTTTTTAAACTTTCGAACTACCCTATCATTACTTTTTTTGACCTACCTATGACTAGCCATTACTACTTAATTCTAGTCTCGAGACATTGACCATTAATTCTCATATTCCCAAAGTCTTAATCATCAAAACCTTCAACCACTCATATCTCACAATAACTCCTCTCTTAACCATTATAAAACCAACTTCTCATAACCTATCTTAACCATCTCCTTCAAAACAAAACCTCTCCACAAAAACTCTTCCTCTCCTCACAAACTCTTAAAACTCCATCATTTTCCCATGGCTTGATGCTCAAAAAGGAAGATTTCAACACAAGACAAAGGCAAAGGTCCAGCCTCTTCATCTTCAAAAACTTCATTGGTTCTTCAACACTTGGATGATGAACAAAAGGAAAAGTTCACCAAATATTTTCAGAAGAAGGTTGTGCAGACACCAAAATATTGTATTCTCTCATCATTCCCTAAAGAATGCTTTTCTTTCGAGGAAACTTTGATTGGATATGGGTTGGAACCTGTGATTTCCTCATCCGAACCGTATTATCCGGATTTGGTAAGATTGTTCTATAGCAACCTACAAATGGAAGAAGGCAAGATGGTAGCATATGTTCAAGGATAAAGAATTCCACTCCACTCCAAAACACTTGGTAGGATTCTGAACATTCTAATCTCTGGTGGGAGACTTTATGGAGAAAACGAAGACATCTGGCAAGCATACAACAAACGAGAATTCTATTGGAGTCTTGGCCGTATGACTGAAGCAGAATTCCATGCAAAACATGTCACGAGGAATAGGTTTACAGAAGCTCGGATGTTATTCTTTGCTCAATGCTCCAGCATTCTGTTAATCGATCCTACAGTCGTGCAGATCCAATTTTACGTTTTACCCTAGAGTATCAGCCGGTCACGCCTGAACCTGTTGAACATTTTACTTTTAGGTATTCCCCAGTGGAGGCCGTCTCATCGGTGCCATCTTTATTGAGGATCCCATTCTTGCCATTCTCTTCCTAAAAGTGACAGTTGGTCGTGTTTTCACCAGTGGGTCGTCACTTTAAGGAAACCCCAGTGCGTTGTATTCCCCAGTGCGATTTTTCGTCGTGTCTGTCTCCTGTGTCATCACGTCGTCTGCATCTTTACATCATAGTAGACTCACGGCATTGGCAGCATTATGGTGGTTCTGTTTTGTCCATTAGCATTGCTTATCGCTGCATCTAAGGGAAAAATTTCCGGTTATCTATATTTAAATCCCTCCACCATGATTTCTCGAGTCTCGGCCACTCAAATTATTCGGTGAAGTTATTTAAATAGGGGCAATTGTAATACCCAAAATTTTACCCTCAGATTAGTCGATTCATGTCGCATGACACCTCGTTTTTTGCATCCGTTAACTATTAACGGGTTACGTAGTCTATTTATTTTGCAGGAATCACATCAGATACACTTTAGCTGTTGAAGGGCAAAATTGTCATATATACGCTGTTTACTGACCGTTTGAAGATGAGCCGTCAACAGGAATCCATTGAGTAATTATAACTTCCATTTCCGAGTTTCTTACCTAAGACATTGTCGCCAGTGGATTTTTGAGACATTTATTTTGTCATTTGTGTTTGATTATGTTGAGATATCAATTTGGATTGGTTCAAGTCAGGGAAAGAATCAGTACTGCGGAGTTTGGGTTCAACATGCATTTATTTTCCGTTTCTTCTGTTAACTGCCATTTAAATTCTTAAAATGAAAGCAGTATAAACTTCGACTCAAGTTTGGATGCATTATATCTGTTTAATTGCAATCTCTGGTCGAGTTGGTTCATGATATTGAATTTAGTTATCAGAGACACAATTTGAATTTTTAATGTGGAGTATATGTCTGTCTTTACCGTTAATTGGATTGTGTGCTATGCCCATTGTCGATCCTATTATCATGCGCGATTTATCCTGGGAAATATTGGATTGATTTTGAAGATTATATCAGTTTTAAATAAAGCAGTTCGTGTTGGAGACATAAGTGGATTCGAGTATTATGATGGAATTTATTTGGTGAAGATAGGCCATTTCTTTAAGTTTAATCAAGTTAAATTATAATTGATTAAATTTATTTCAAGAGCACTTAAATGTTGGAATGTATCGGATGTTCTTCAGCAGAGTCGATTGGTATGATAAAATTACGATCAGAAAAGTTGGATAAGAATATTATTGACTTTTGTTCATAATATTTTTATTACAATTTTACAAAGAGGAAAATGATTTTTAGTAGAAATATCATTGAATTTTTTATTCATAAATATTTTTATTACAAATTACAAAGAATAATAAAATACATTTTCCTAAAGTCCTACTTTCAGATTTCATGTTCGATTTCCCAATTGATCTTCATGCCGAGTAATTCTTCTGACTCTTTCCTCGTACCTACACGACAAAACAAACAAAGAACAGAAAAAAAAAGAGATTAAAGTTAGAATTTGTTCGACACCCTCAGAGTGGTTTCATCATCGGGTGTCGGGAGGGCAACGGCCAATGCCGAAGCCAACTCCCATTACGATTTCCGACCTCAGCGTAAACCGGTAGCATCCGTTCTTTTAGGGACAGCCGAGAGAAAGAGGAAAAGAAGTTTTAGCCGAAAGTGATTTTTATGCCGAAAAAGAGATTATTTGAGCCAAACAGGTCACTAATGGAATCAAATCCGATTCTATCAAGTAAACTAATCGGATATCCAAATCAAATCCGAACCTGGATTCAAGGCAACAAGATACAGAGTCAAAAATCCATTTTTCATCAGGTAAATAACATGGATATTTGTTTCCAGGTCCATAACAAGCCCAAATCCGCAACCCAATCTGGATGACAATAAGCCAAAGTGAATCTGAATCGCATTGTTGTATCTAATCTAGATAACAAAAGCCGAACCATAACAGAGATTGAAGCCATCTGAAAAATCCAAAATAGATCAAATCAGTATCAGAAATAAACAAATCCGAATCGGTATCTGATAACAGAATCCAAATCAATATCAGAACAAAATCCAAACAATATCAGAAAACGAAATCCAAATCAGTATCTGCAGGATAAACTTCGTCAACAAGATCCAGAACCAAATCCGCAGATTCAAGTGGTAACCGCAAATCATATCTCAGAATCACAATCGAATATTATCAGATAATAATCGTCAAAGAAAAATAACGTAAGAATACATATCCATGCCCAGCAAAGAAGATATAAAACGGGAATCAGAAGAGATAAAAAAGGGGCGGTGAAACCCTAATAATAAAAAAACCGGAACAAACTCACCAGGGAAGGACCACGCAAACCCTAACAAGAAAATCCACAAAAATGGCGCACGAACAGACCAAGCAGCGGCGACGAAATCCTAACGCCATCACCGTTACAAAGCCTCAGTTGGTACATCATTGGCCATAGCATAAAAATTTGGACGGAGGAACAATCACAAACCATCACGAAAACAGAACAACACACCAAACCGGAGATTGTCGTCGCCGTTCATCACAAACGGCGGGCAATCAACCGAGCCTCAGTATATCATCATTGGCCTACCGCTCCGAATCAAACAACCAACATCGAGATATCGCCGATCTGTATATGGGTAAGGAGGAATCATTGTTTTCTCTCTTTTTTGTTTCGTTCATTTTCATTTTGTCTCAAGGAAATAGAAGAGAATGTATGGCCGGAGGCATGCAAGAGGCGAAGCGAAACGAAAAGCTCGAAGAACAACCGGCGGCTACGATACGAAGAAGAGAGAAAGACACGAAGAGAGAAGAGAGAAAGATGAGAAAGAGGCCGCCGTTGAGAATTAGGGTTTCTAAATCCTATTCTTTTTTTGTAGCGTTTATATCAAGGCTACGCGGGTCGGAGCTGGTGGGTGATGACCCAGCCCGACCCGGTTTTTGTTTTATGTTTTTTTTACTGTTTTTTTTGTTTTTTTTCACCCTTTTATATTTAAAATCAACCATTTCCCTATTTATTTGTTAAAAAAATGTCTACTAACTCTTTCACATCATTTTTTTTATAAAATAGAAATTATTTTATTAACATTAACCTAAAAAAATTGTAAAGCTAACATTTTTTCTTTTAAATTTAAAAAAAAAAATAAAACCTTTTTTAAATATAAAATTAAATCCTTTTTCAAATTAAGACTAAAAATTCTTTTTTTTTTCAAAATTAACACTAAAAATCTTTTTTTTTAAAATATATAATAAAACACTTCCATACTCCAAATTTTCTAGATGTCATCCTATTTATTTTTCTGTCTACCTCTTATGTTGATATTGTTCAGTAACTGTTTATTTTCGTATTTTTCTTTTTCAGGATTGTAACTAATTTAGGGATATTATCTGTATTTTAATTTTCATCCATAAGTTGTATTTTATTGTACAAATATCATCATGTAATTTATTTAATTCTACATTACTCATCTTTCACTGTGATTTCACCATCCGAAGGATTAGGTCTAACCGTTTGACCGCCGTGTCAATAGTCCTCGCCCTTAACCTTTTCATGTTCCAAAACCCTAATTCATAGGCGTCCCGCCGTGGACAAAAATACCCTTTACCCTAGCCTTAGGTCAAGAGTCGTCGTACTCTGTTCTAGGGTTTCCCGCCGCAGAATCTGTAATTTAACCCTATTTTCAATTCAACATTCAACGTAGAGATTGGAGTTCCCGCACTCCACGTAAGCATGTCCTTAAGACACATTTATTCCCTTTGAAACCTTGACCACAATCAAGACGTTTCTAACCTCCCTTTTGAGGGGAACTACAATTACTCTGATTCCATTCCCGTCAGGATATGTAGGTACAAGATGCGAGTCTTGCCGAGTAAACTTAGGACTAACCCTTAGGTCTTTTCTTTAACTTCTAACCCTCTGCATATACCTTAAGCAAATAATAATAATAAAGTAAAATAGCAAACTTAAACAAAAGGTTCCTGTAGAGTACTACAGAAGTTTAGGATGCTAGTACCTTCCCTAAGCTTAACCAACCCTCGAACCCTATATCTCTCCCTGCATTATGTTTACGATGCAAAAATAGGTTTTCCCTCTTTTGACCTTTTCCTTCGGATAAATCAAAGAGCGATTGTGAATTGAATTGTAATTCAAATTAATTAATAATTTGATATCCTATTTCCACCGCAACAGAAAATGGCGACTTCACTGGGGATTGCTTCTCAGTTTTGAGGGTTATCCCTAATTTGTTCATATTTAATATTTTTGCTTTATTATTTAATTATATATATTGTACCTTGATTGGGGTTTGGTTCCATGTGTTGTGAGATAAGTCCTACACCCAGACTTGAGTGACATTATTATAGGATGGTGATACATTCGACGAGGCTTATAGGGGGTGAGTCCCGACCCAGATGACTTGAGAATTACCGCTCAATTGAGACCTTTTCGAAAATGGTTCAGTTGAACGAGTGTAGTCGTGAAAACTTTTACTATTTTCGATTGGTGTCTATGATATTGAGGACCGTAGTACCTTAACACCACCTTGGCCTTATTTAGGACGTAGTGCGGGAACTATGTGGGAATAGTCCTACAACGGTTGCTACGCGATACTACACTCAAAAGAGGTTCTCTTGAGAATATTATCGGTCCCCGAGTCAGTCGGAAGGTTGATAATATCCAAAAGATGGATTGATGACTTTGGGCACTTCTTTAGAACCCTTGTTTTGCAGGTACAATTGACCTATAGTACATACCGCTTGGGATAGGTAAACCTTGACTCCGGTCACGTTCCTTTAACCTATGACTTTGTGTGTATTTGTGCATTGCATCCATAAAGCATCATGTTGCATTAGATTTCATGGAATTCAAACTTTCTTTATGAACATCGCAGGATACCATGGATCACCGTGGAAGGCATACTTTGAAATATTCTTTTAAGGGTTTTATGTTGGATGTCCTAAGGAAGTTAGGGGAGTTGATTCAAG
This sequence comes from Lathyrus sativus, assembly GCA_963859935.3. Classification (NCBI taxonomy): domain Eukaryota; kingdom Viridiplantae; phylum Streptophyta; class Magnoliopsida; order Fabales; family Fabaceae; genus Lathyrus; species Lathyrus sativus. The sequence goes on from OZ012741.1 coordinate 339,380,329, forward strand.
ATCAAGATGGATTTCAGAGGAGATATGGAAGGTTGTTATCTTTATTGAACTTTCAAGTGAACGAAGGACTTCTTTCAGTTTTGCTACAATTCTACGACCCAGACTATCATTGCTTCACTTTCCCAGATTATCAGCTTTTGCCTACTTTGGAGGAATACTCTCAGTTGGTAGGGTTACCTATTGTGAATAAGTCTCCGTTCCCTTTCTTGGAGAAAGACCCTAAAGAGGAAGACATTGCTAAGGCCATTTGTCTAAAGGTATCTGATGTCAAAGCCAATATGATCACTAAAGGGAAGACTTTCGGTTTGCCCACAAACTTCTTAATTAAGAAAGCCCAATATTATGCCGATCATATGAGCATGCCTACCTTTGAGACAATATTTTCCTTGCTTATTTATGGAGTGCTGCTTTTTCCCAGTTTTGAAGGGTTTGTTGACATGAACGACATCAAAATCTTTATGATGAGAAATCTTGTGCCAACTTTATTGGGTAACACTTATCACTCTGTGCATCTACGAAACTTCCATGGTGGAGGGATGATTACATGTTGTGTGCCTTTGCTGTACAAGTGGTTTATTTCGCACTTGCCCAAGTCCGGACCGTTTTAGGATCGCACTAAAGGACGTTGGTCACAAAGAGTCATGGCTTTAAATCATTAGGATATTGATTGGTATAATCGTATGTATGATGGGATATGGATCGTTGATAGTTGTGGAAACTTTGCTAATGTACCTTTGCTTGGCTATAATGGAGGGATCAGTTATAATCCAGTTCTAGCTCGCTGACAATTGGGATATCCCTTGAAGGAACCACCTAAGAGTGCTTATATGGAGAACATCTTCTTCAAGGACAATAAAGAACTTCAAGACCAGATTGTATCTTCTTGGAATCATTTGCATAGGAAAGGTAAAGAAAGTCTAGGAAAGCCTAATTGTGTGTCGATGGAACCTTACCTTCAGTGGGTCCGAGAAAGAGCAATCAAGTTGAAGATGCCTTACCATCACCAAGATCCACTACCTCTAAGAGAAGAACCTATTTTTATATTTATGACCGAAGCTCAAAAGTTGAAGATCGCTTTGAGGAAAGCACAGTGTGAAGCCGAAGCATGGAAAAGCAAATATCAAGTGGTCATCAGTGAGAATATCGAACTTCAGAGGCAGCTTCAAGTCAAGAATGAAGAAGCACATTCTTACAAGAAGAGAAAGACCCATGAGGATTTATCTTTCTCCGATTCTCCTACTCTTTGAAGTTATGAACAATGTTACTTTAGGACTTTCTAGCTTTTATTTAGTTGTAATGTTGAGATCCCTTTTAAGAATATTTGTGTGTAATCCACTTTTTGAATTTAATTAATGAAATTTCCTTTTATATCTCGCGATGTTCATAATTACTTAAATTCCATGAAATCTTCATTTTGCATCTCGCATGTTCGCATTATTTTTGCATTACATTTATCTTTCGGTTTCTCATTCTCGGTTCTCTCGCCTTCCAGCCCTTTTGTCACCCTGAGTCCTCTGCATCAGTGCAACACCAGAGCCCAAGCTCGGAAAAAAGGATGGAAGAATAGAATAAAGAGATCAACCGTGTCAGCCATGAACTCAAAGATCTTCGAGGAAGTGTGGGGCAGATTCTGGAGATGCTACAAGCTCTTAATGCAAGGATGGGCACTCAGCCTACTGTTGTCTCTGAGAGTACCAATATGGTTGCAGATCCTCAACCGGTCGTTACGGTTGAGAACATACCTCCTCATGGTCTTCAATTCGGTTTGGTGTGTCCTATTGCTCAACTACTCCAGCAAGGTAGTCCTCCAAAGTTCAAAACTCCGAGCTTCGACCACCGTAAAAGAGCTACACATCCGAGGAATCGCTTGATGGCTACTCATCAACCTCAGTAGAGTTATGTTCAAGGTTATCCGGTTTAGTATTCTTAGCAACCCTATGTAGCTATTGTCGTACCTCCTCTCAATCAACAATTTCCTACCTATCAGCCTGTGCAACCGGCTCCAGCCTACCAGCATCTGGTTTATCAACAGCCTCCTATTGGTCAGCCTGCGCAAACTCCTGTCAACTGTCAGCTAGCGTCCAACGCTCCTGCCTATCAACAGCCGAAGAGACAAGCACCTCGTCAGAATGGTCCGAATAGGAGACAGTATAAGCCTTGTCCGCCGATTCTGATGGCTTTCACCGAGTTGTATCCTTTATTAATGCAACAAGGTCTGGTTACTACCCGAGCCTTGGGTCCTCCTCCTAATCCGTTACCCGCCAACTACAATGCCGCCGCTCATTATTTATTTCATGAGGGTGCGCTTGGCCATTACTTAGAAAATTGTTATGCCTTGAAGAATCTTGTCAGAGATCTGATAGAAAAGAATATTTTGTATTTTGATGATCCTCGGCCAGAGGTCAGGACTCCTCCCGAGGTTTTCAACATACCTCGGTCGGTTACTTCTCCTGTGAATCTGTCGAAGCAGGTGGTTATTCAGAAGCATGGGCTGTATCGCAGCAATCCTCAAGATGGTGTGACCACGGTCAACGAAGAATCTGAGAAATTTATTTTGAGTAAAGACTTGCAAATGGGTATTAAAGTCGTGATAGATTTAGCAGGGGCAAGCAAGATGACTCGCAGTGAGACTCCGCCAGAGGAAACCACTGCTACCATGTCGGCTTTGAATACCAAGACTTCATAAACATTTAGAAGGACTTGTCCGACAGTTCATTTGTTTATTTATATGTATTTTTATTTGATTCCGCCAGAGGAAACCATTGCTACCATGCCGGCTTTGAATACCAAGACTTCATAAACATTTAGAAGGACTTGTCTGACAGTTCATTTGTTTATTTATATGTATTTTTCTTTGATTCAACATAATTAGCATGTACGAACTTGTTTATTTTGATTAATTAATGCAATGCATATGTTTGTCTTGAATAAATCCATTTGTTTCACTCATAAAAATATTTTTCACAAACTTATAATGCCAACTTTACCCGATCTCTTGTCTTGATATAGAATTGGGAGGAGGATGATGAGCCAAAAACGTCAGATCTCTTGTCGTATGCTTTCGACTGAGACCTATTGATGATGTAAGGCATTGTTTCAAATCCCAAACACTGGAGACATAAGGACGATAATCCCTCTTTAACCCCTTTGAGCCTTGAAGTAGGAGTTTTCTTTGCAAAATAAAAAAACCCCTTATTTTAACCTGGGGCAGGGTAGTTTTCAGTTAAACCGATCGAGCGCGCAGACTCTCAAAAAAAAGGAGTGAACATTCGAGAATCCATCCCTAACATCTTAGGAAGTTAGAAGTCAAGGACTATCCCTCTACTACTAAAGAGTGGGGCAGTCACAAGCCTTTCAAAAGAGTCACACGACTTATTCAGCAAAAATAAAAGTATATATATATCCCGCTAAGTCACAACCTATGAAGGATACTTAGGAAAAACTGGGGCATCCCGCTGAACTCCAATGTCAAATCTCAAAGACGCTGTCCAGGCAAAAATTAGGGAATAAAAATGCAAAAACAAAAAAAGAATCCCCAATAAAGAACTAAGTCGAGTGACCGTTCACCAAAAGAAATAGGTGAGTGATTGTCATTGTCCAAAGCCTTAATAAGTTCTCGACCATAACAAATTCAACTGAGATATGAGTGCCCGTATCCGGTTAACTGAATTAGGATTGGAGAACATCACGAAGAGGGGTGGGCAACACAAACTTTGAGCCTTTATATTTTGTTTCTTAAAGCGTGAACCAAGCCACGATACGACCTTTAAAAGACCTAATTGAAGTAGGAATTCTTTTTGCTAGCATACTTGACGAGATAATGTTTCCTGACTCCTATGAGCTACGCTCGATTTACCGTTGGCATTACAAATTAAGTTCATATCCTAACTAGTGACTCATTCACGAGTTACTGTGATATCTATTTCAAAACAAAAACAAAATTTCAAGACAAATATACATGTTGCATTGATAGTTTCAGGATTAGCATTTCATGCGTGTTGATTTTGCCTAACGTCTCAGAAACTTTCATATGAGTAACGAAGATCCTGCTCAATAGGGGCAGGCGGTTCCCAATTCACTTACTGATACAAGCCTGACAGCTCAGTCGTAACACAGTTGATCCGTGCCAGTTATGTCGAGATCTGATTGATCCCTCTAAGAGTTTGAAAACATTGGGGCAATTGAACTCCATGTTCTCTGTAAAATCCTCTTAAGATGACTCTTCTTTGCAAAGCATGTACTCTGGGGCATGATACTTTTCAAAATAGCAGTCCATTGAGATCAAATTTAGCTTCGTTTCACAATGTTCTTCGTGCACCGATGGATTTTTACTCTCGGCGGTCCTCATTCCCCAGTAAGTTTGACGAACTCTCCTCAGGGAAGTTTTGATATCTTTTATCCCCAGAAAGCCAAGGTATTATTCCCAGGAAGTTGCTACATCTTCCCCACGAAGAGGATATTTATTTTATCCCCGGAAGTCTCCGATCTTAAGATTTTCTTTGGTTGATTATGGTTCATGATAGCAATCCCCAAGGGAAGTCCTGACATCGTATCCTCATACAGAGGTCAAGGATCCCCAGTTGAAGTCATGATATTGTACTCTCCAGGTGAAGTCGTATCGTATCCCCATATGGAAGTCTTGGTATTTTCTTCCCAGGGAAGTTAGAACTGTGAAGCAGGATTTGGTTCTACCATCAACTTTTCCTATCCTCCGATAGATGTACTGTTGCAAAGGTCGCCAGGGTATTCCTGTTGAGATGTTTATTTCACCTCATTTTTCCTCCTCTCTCGCTTGTTTTGTCAGCATATGCATAAGCATGCTCATCGCATAACATTTTCATACACATCGACATGCGTAACATCCATGGGTTTGCTGTTTATCGTCATCCTTTGTCGTTACCGCCGAGTAACTGGGTTTGTCCGCTCTCTCCAAGTAGATCGTCAGCCCTAAGCACAAAATACTCATTTGTTTCCAGTTTCCCCACCGAGTTCAACCCTCGTGGACGATGGTTATTTCAGTTATCTTTCCGCGCTAGGATAAGGTAGTCCCCATCCGAGTTTGTTTCCTCGATGGAGTCTTGGTTGTTAGTTCTTTCCAGTCCAGTTACAGATCAAATTTCAGTCTTGTCGGTCATCGAACCCACCTGGAGGTGCATTTATTTTTCACTATCTTTCAAAGAAGCCTTTACAATCCTTTGCAGATATGCGTCAGTTCTCGCCAGAGAAGCTTATCACTACAATTGACATTACAAATACTACAACAACAGCATGCGACAGTTCTCGTACAAGAAGCCTATCATCACCTACTTTACAATTTTTCATTACACTCTACAATTGATCTTCTCGTACAAGAAGCTTATCGTCACATTACAACTTTCATTACATTACAATTACAATTTTCATTACAACCTTACATTACAAATTACGTTATTTACTACCACCTCTACAAGCAGTTTTCATCCGAGAAGCTTATCCGTGACATTCGTACAAATAAGCGGTACTTCTCGTCTGATAAGCTTATCCTATCTTCGTTATGACTCGCAGTAAATGGCCATCTCCATCGATCAGCTTGGTATCCATTACTCGTACCATATCGAAGAAAGGGGAGGTTTAAGCGGAATCATGCCCAAGGCGCCGACCTCGAAAGTATGAAGAAGTTTATTTTACCCTTTAGTAAAAGAAGAAGAGGAATCATGCCCAAGGCACCGACCTTGAAAGTATGAAGAAGTTTATTTTACCCTTTAGTAAAAGAAGAATCTGAATCGTATTCTGGGCGCCGACCTTTAAATATGAGGAGGTTTATTTATCAGATAAGCAACAACCTCTTTATTTGAGAGCTTATCTATTTTTGGCATGTAAGTCCCTTCCAACGATAAGTGACAGTTCTCTCTCGAGAAGCTTATCGGGGCAATTCCCATTAAAGTCCATTTATTTTGGCATACAGTCGGTTTTACCCTGTATATTTGCTACGGATTCTCAAAAGTTCTGTTTGATCCTGTCACGAGGAACAGGTTTACAGAAGCTCGGATGTTATTCTTTGCTTAATGCTCCAGCATTCTGTTAATCGATCCTACAGTCGTGCAGATCCAGTTTCACGTTTTACCCTAGAGTATCAGCCAGTCACGCTTGAACCTGTTGAACATTTTACTTTTAGGTATTCCCCAGTGGAGGCCGTCTCATCGGTGCCATCTCTATTGAGGATCCCATTCTTGCCATTATCTTCCTAAAAGTGACAGTTGCTCGTGTTTTCACCAGTGGGTCGTCACTTTAAGGAAATCCCCAGTGTGTTGTATTCCCCAATGCGATTTGTCGTCGTGTCTGTCTCCTGTGTCATCACATCGTCTGCATCTTTGCATCATAGTAGGCTCACAGCATTGGTAGCATTATGGTGGTTCTGTTTTGTCCATTAGCATTGCTTATCGCTGCATCTAAGGGCAAATTTTTTGGTTATCTATATTTAAATCCCTCCACCATGATTTCTCGAGTCTCGGTCGCTCAAATCATCCAATGAATTTATTTAAATAGGGGCAACTGTAATACCCTAAATTTTAACCTTAGATTAGTCGATTCATGTCGCATGACACCTCATTTTTTGCATCCGCTAACTATTAACGGGTTACGTAGTCTATTTATTTTGCAGGAATCACATCTGGTACACTTTAGCTGTTGAAGGGCAAAATTGTCATTTATATGTTGTTTGCTGACCGTTTGAAGATGAGTCGTCGACAGGAATCCATTGAGTATTTATAACTTCCATTTCCGAGTTTCTTACCTGAGACGTTTTCGCCAGTGGATTTTTCAGACATTTATTTTGTCATTTGTGTTTGATTATGTTGAAATATTAATTTGGTTTGGTTCAAGTCAGGGAAAGAATCAGTACTGCGGAGTTTGGGTTCAACAGGCATTTATTTTCCGTTTCTTCTGCTAACTGCCATTTAAATTCTTAAAAGGAAAGAAGTATAAAATTCGTCTCAAGTTTGGATGCATTATATCTGTTTAATTGCAATCTCTCGCCGAGTTGGTTCATGATATTGGATTTAGTTATCAGAGACACAATTTGAATTTTTAATGTGGAGTATATGTCTGTCTTTACCGTTAATTGGATTGTGTGCTATGGCCATTGTCGATCCTATTATCATGCACGATTTATCCTGGGAAATATTGGATTGATTTTGAAGGTTATATCAGTTTTAAATAAAGCAGTACGTGTTGGAGACATAAGTGGATTCGAGTATTATGTTGGAATTTATTTGGTGAAGATAGTCCATTTGTTTAAGTTTAATCAAGTTAAATTATAATTGATTAAATTTATTTCAAGAGCACTTAATTGTTGGAATGTATCGGATGTTCTTCAGCAGAGTCGATTGGTATGATAAAATTACGATCAGACAAGTTGGATAAGAATATTATTGACTTTTGTTCATAATATTTTTATTACAATTTTACAAAGAGGAAAATGATTTTTAGTAGAAATATTATTGAATTTTTTATTCATAAATATTTTTATTACAAATTACAAAGAATAATAAAATACATTTTCCTAAAGTCCTACTTTCAGATTTCATGTTCGATTTCCCAATTGAACTTCATGCCGAGTAATTCTTCCAACTCTTTCTTGGTACCTACACGACAAAACAAACAAAGAAAAGAATAAAAAGAGATTAAAGTTAGAATTTGTTCGACACCCTCAGAGTGGTTTCATCATCGGGTGTCGGGAGGGCAACAACTAATGCCGAAGCCAACTCCCATTATGATTCCCGACCTCGGCGTAAACCGGTAGTATCCGTTCTTTTAGGGACAGCCGAGAGAAAGAGGAAAAGAAGTTTTAGCCGAAAGTGATTTTTATGCCGAAAAAGAGATTATTTGAGCCAAACAGGTCACTAATGGAATCAAATCCGATTCTATCAAGTAAACTAATCGGATATCCAAATCAAATCCGAACTCGGATTCACGGCAACAAGATCCAGAGTCAAAAATCCATTTTTCATCATGTAAATAACATGGATATCTGTTTCCAGATCCATAACAAGCCCAAATCCGCAGCCCAATATGGATGACAATAAGCCAAAGTGAATCCGAATCGCATCATTGTATCTAATCTGGATAACAAAATCCGAAGCATATCAGAGATTGAAGCCATCTGAAAAATCCAGAATAGATCAAATCAGTATCCGAAATAAACAAATCCGAATCGGTATCTGATAACAGAATCCAAATCAATATCAGAACAAAATCCAAACAATATCAGGAAATGAAATCCAAACCAATATCTGCAGGATAATCTCCGCCAACAAGATCCATAACCAAATCCGCAGATTCAAGTGGTAACCGCAAATCATATCTCAGAATCACAATTGAATTTTATCAGATAATAATCATCAAAGAAAAATAACGTAAGAATACATATCCAAGCCCAGCAAAGAAGATATAAAACGGGAATCAGAAGAGATAAAAAGGAGGCGGTGAAACCCTAATAATAAAAAAACCGGAACAAACTCACTGGGGAAGGACCGCGCAAACCATAACAAAAAAATCCACAAAAACGGCGTACGAACAGACCAAGCAGTGGCGACGAAATCCTAACGCCATCACCGTTACGAGGCCTCAGTTGGTACAACATTGGCCATAGCAGAAAAAGCTGGAAGGAGGACCAATCACAAACCATCAGGAAAACAAAACAACACACGAAACCAGAGATCGCCCTCGCTGTTCATCACAAACGGTGGGCAATCAACCGAGCCTCAGTATACCATCATTGGCCTACCGCTGCGAATCAAACAACCAACATCGAGATATTGCCGATCTGTATATGGGTAAGGAGGAATCATCATTTTCTCTCTTATTTGTTTTGTTTATTTTTGTTTTGTCTCAGGGAAATAGAAGAGAAGGTATGGACGAAGGCATGCAAGAGGCGAAGCGAAACGAAAAGCTCGAAGAACAACCGGCGGCTACGATACGAAGAAGAGAGAAAGACACGAAGAGAGAAGAGAGAAAGATGAGAAAGAGGCCACCGTTGAGAATTAGGGTTTCTGAACCCTATTCTTTTTTTTGTAGCTTTTATATCAAGGCTACGCGGGTCGGAGCTGGTGGGTGATGACCCAGCCTGACCCGGTTTTCGTTTTATGTTTTTTTCACTATTATTTTTTTGTTTTTTTTTCACCCTTTTATATTTAAAACCAACCTTTTTCCTAATTATTTGTTAAAAAAATGTCTACTAACTCTTTCACATCATTTTTTTTATAAAATAGAAATTATTTTATTAACATTAACCTAAAAAAATTTTAAGCTAACATTTTTTCTTTTAAATTAAAAAAAAAAAAAAGAAAAACTAAAACCTTTTTTAAATATAAAATTAAATCTTTTTTCAAATTAAGACTAAAAATTCTTTTTTTTCAAAATTAACACTAAAAATATTTTTTAAATAAAATATATAATAAAACACTTCCATACTCCAAATTTTATAGATGTCATCCTATTAATTTTTCTGTCTACCTCTTATGTTGATATTGTTCAGTAACTGTTTATTTTTGTATTTTTCTTTTTCAGGATTGTAACTAATTTAGGGATATTATCTGTATTTTAATTTTCATCCATAAGTTGTATTTTATTTTACAAATATCATCATGTAATTTATTTAATTCTACATTACCCATCTTTCACCGTGATTTCACCATTCGAAGGATTAGGTCTAACCCTTTGACCGCCGTGTCAATTGTCTTCGCCCTTAACCTTTTCATGTTCCAAAACCCTACTTCATAGGCGTCCCGCCGTGGATAAAAATACCCTTAACCCTAGCCTTAGGTCAAGAGTCGCCGTACTCTGTTTTAGGGTTTCCCGCCGCAGAATCCGTAATTTAACCCTATTTTCAATTCAACATTCAACGTAGAGATTGGAGTCCCCGCACTCCACGTAACCATGTCCTTAAGACACGTTTATTCCCTTTGAAACCTTGACCACAATCAAGACGTTTCTAACCTCCCTTTCAAGGGGAACTACAATTACTCTGATTCGATTCCCCTCAGGATATGTAGGCACAAGATGTGAGTCTTGCTGAGTAAACTTAGGACTAACCCTTAGGTCTTTTCTTTAACTTCTAACCCTCTGTATATACCTTAAGCAAATAACAATAAAGCAAAATATAAAACTTAAACAAAAGGTTCCTGTAGAGTACTACAGAAGTTTAGGATGCTAGTACCTTCCCTAAGCTTAACCAACCCCCAAACCCTAGATCTCTCCCTGCATTGTGTTTACGATTCAAAAATAAGTTTTCCCTCTTTTGACCTTTTCCTTCGGATAAATCAAAGAGCGGTTGTGAATTGAATTGTGATTCCAATTAATTAATAATTTGATATCCTATTTCCACCGCAACAGTTTGATAAGTATCTCATGGATTCAAATATCAACAAGATCTCAATCAAAAATGTGGACTCTCGGATGGGTGTCAAATACAACCTGGAAACCAAAACCATTGTGTATCTTGGTGAAGGTATGGCTGAAAATGATGAGGAAGAAAATGAAGAAGATGATGATGCTCTTCCTCCTCCTCTAAATGAACATGGCCCGAGTAACCAACATTTAATGGATTCATGACTCAATAGTTTAGAAATCTCAACACTTCCATCAATGACCAATACAATGCTATTTAAGAGTCAACAAACACTCAGATCAACAACTTCCAAGAGGCCGTCAATCAACAATTCTCCTATTTGTACTCTCACTTATACATTTTGCCATATGATCCTTCAAACCTGACTGTCCCTCCAACTCGTCTATCACCTCTACAGACTACATTTCCAAACCAACCAACCTTTGACCCTGACATGGATCTGTCATAAAAACTTCTTACTATGTGTTTTATTGTTTCTTTTTAAGTCATTTCTGTTATTTGAATTCCATACTTTCTAGTTTGTTTGTACTGTTTTCAATTTTTAATTTGAATTATGACTAAGTTGGTATTTTATTTTCAAATGTTATCTTGTCTATCATCTATATATATTATTGCCTTAATCCATCTTTCCCCTTCTTTTTGATAGTGTCAAAAGAGGGAGAAGGATGTTACTCTTTTATTGCTTGTTGTCTTTCCTTGATCCTTAAGGTACAAATACAAAGACTATTTCGAACCTCAATACAAATTCAGAACTTGTCAACTTCACAAATTGAGGGGGAGAAAGAATTTGCCGGAAACATCATTGCAACAAAAGAAGAGTGCTTTGTCATCATCAAAAAGGGGGAGAATGTGAAATCAAGATTCTTAGATATCAGCATATGTTTTGATGAAGACAAACCACTTAAAGAAGGCAAAGATGATCAACCACAAGCATCAGAACAAACACAACTTTAAGGAGGTTTTCCTCAGAAGGTATAATGAGAACTTCCATTAAGTATTTAAGTCCTAATTGCTCAAAACATTAAAAGACTATTTACATTTCTTTTCACTAACACAAGCTTTTAAAAATGATAATTTTTCTAAGTTTTTGCAAGTGTAATCGATTGCACTCTTAGAGCAATCGATTGCATGATCTTTTTCAACTCATTTTTTGCTTCTGTTTCAGTAAGCAATCGATTGCTGCTTTGATGCAATCGATTGAATGCTTAAAAATTTTCAAATTTTTCACTTCTGTTTTGAAGTGCAATCGATTGGTCCAAAGGTGCAATCGATTTCTCTTTTGAAAATTTGAATTTTCAAGTAATTTTGTGAAGGTGCAATCGATTGCTCACTGAACGTTTTTGAAAAATCTTTCTGAAAAATTGTATCTCTTCAGTCAAATTTCTGTAGAATGTTTCCTTTGAAACATGACAACTGTTCATCAATTTTTATGAAGATTTGCATGCTTTTTCTCAAGAGGTGTTTATGTAATATAAATACCTAACTCTTTCAAAATTCAAAAACATCTCTTTCAAAAATCTGTATCATAATTTCATCTTTCCACTTCTAAGAAAAATCATTTTTCACAAAGAATTTTCTGCATAAATTTCATATCTTTTGAAAAGAAAATTCTTGAGAAATAAGTCTTAGAAACTTGTGGAATTTCCCATTGAAAGAGAAGATCAATCTCAGCATTGATAAACAACTATATACATTGTTACAAATCTTTACAAAAATCAGATTGTATTTATTTCCCCTTTCCGTTCAGGATTATTGAAAGCAAGTGTGTGCATTAGAGAGGATTGTTCTCATTGCACTTAGTTTTTAGATCTTAAAGGTGTTTAAGAGCCTTTGATCTCCCTATAGGTTAGAAAGAAAGTTGTACATTGATCCTAACTATAGTGAAATCTCTTTCGAATCGAAAGGGGAGTGGAGTCCCCTCGGAGTGTGAGGGGAACCATGATCGCGACTTTCTATGTCTAACTGAATTAACAGCAAGTGCACAGTCTATCGTATAGTAATAATAGATATCGATCCCACAGGGACTCGTAATCAAGCTAGTATTTTCGGGTGTTACTGTGTTTAGCTAGGTTTGTAATGTTTTAGGGGAATAAAAGCAAAATAAGTGCGTAAACTATAAGGGAACTAAAGCGTCACTTAAGGTATAAATGCTTGAATCGGTATGTAATATGTTAGTTCTTCAGGGATTCTACAAGTCACCGGTGTTTTGGGTGTTTTCAAAAATAGTTTAAGAAGAAAGTGACGGTTTAAAGACCTTTGTCTCACTATGGTTGTTGACGCTAGTCGCAACTCTAAGGCAGAACGTATGTTGTCGATATCCCGTTCGCGGTTAAAATTACTTTTTGAAAACCATTAAGCTCTAATCCTTTTTAAAGCGTTGTCGCTGTTTTTAAAATGAATGCTTAGTTTTTACTATCCGGACTTAACCTCAGTTGTCGCTTGTTGGTTCGTACCTTTGTGAATTTCCCACTGTCGTGGCAAAACTGCTTTTAAATAAGTTCTCGCTATCGGGACGAACATTTATTTTAGAAAAATCGATTTTAAAAACTGAAGCCATAAATAAGTTTTGAAAAGGAAAGTATACACCGGTTAATTATCGAATCCCATCTGATTACTTATTACATACCGATTACTTAAGATTTAGCCAGACATGAAATATAAATTAAGAACACGTAAATAATGGTAGAAAATATAAATATGCATTATAATGGGAAATAGAAATCAATTAACGATTAAAATAAAAACCTGTAAACAATTCGATTGGCTTTTGGGAAATCCTCCAAAATGACGGCAGGATTTAGTCTTTATGCTAATTACTCGTACAGAATAAAATTTGGAAAGTAAAATAACAATTGCAAGGAAATAAAGAAAAAGGAAACAATATAACGATAAGAAAATGGGAAACTGAAAATTGCTCTGAAAGTAAATTGGCAGCACTTCGTCTCTTCAATGCGGCTCCCCTTTTCTGGTACCAGTGTTGCGGTGAAAATCGGATATCAAGCTATTGAATTAACTTGAATCTTAATTCTTTTACAACCGGACTTTAATTTATCCAAAGGAAAGGTCTAAAGAAAGAAAAAACCTTTTGCGCGATGTAACAACAATGCTAAGAGATTCGGGGAACGGGGGTTGGTTATGCATAGGGTAGGTATTTCACATCCTAAACATCTGTAGTACTCTACAGGAACCTTTTGTTTGTTTGCATGCTAAGTCGGTAAATGTTTGCTAAGGTTTGGGTTGGGTAAAGGGTATAGGTTAAAACCTAAAGATAGTTTCTAAGTTTGCTCGTAAAGACGTCGCGTCCTCTACCTACGTATCCTGACTAGGATAGAATCAGAGCAATCGTAGTTCGCCTATCTAGGGTTGAAGAACACTTGACTATGATCAAGGTTCAAAGGGGAACAAACATTTCAATGCTTGTGTAGAGTTTAACAAAACTCTCTAGATCTATGTTGAACACTCAAGAAAGGGGAGTAAATCATCATTCCCATGATTCTTACATAGAGTTAACCAAACTCTATCCTAAAGTTCTACATTGTAAGACCAATTGGTTCTATCCAGACCAAAAGGTGGGAGAAGGGGGAAGGTTGCTCGTCAAGATATCACATCTTGTGCCTACGTATTCTCATTGTCCAATGAGAAATCAGAGCGGTCGTAGTTCAGGCGTGAACTACAGAATAAGGGTCAATTGGTTCTTTCCAGACCAAAAAGAGGGAGAAGGCTCTATCCAGGCCTAATGAGTTAAATCCTATTGGTTCTATCCAGACCTATGAGTTATCCTATTGGTTCTATCCAGACCAAAAGGGGAAGAAGGTTCTATCCAGACCTATGAGTTATCCTACTGGTTCTATCCAGACCAAAAGGGGAAGAAGGTTCTATCCAGACCTATGAGTTTAAATCCTATTGGTTCTATCCAGACCAAAAGGAGAAAAGGTTATATCCAGAGGGATGTAAGTATTCATAAGAAAGTACTTACAGGGAGTGCGGTGACTCCTATTCTAAATTGAGATTGTTGTGATAAAGGGTATCTGCAGCGGGACGGTAAAAGCGAGCACGGCGACTCGAATCCTAAGGCTAGGATAAAGAGAAGGATGTCCACGGCGGGACACTAAAAGGTGAAAATTGACCAAGGGTATTTTCAGGCAGATTTTAAAGGTAACTTCCACTGGTGGAAGTTCAGTGTAAAAATAGCCAAAAAGTATTTTCAGGCAGATTTTAAAGATAACTTCCACTGGTGGAAGTTCAGTGCAAAAGTTGCCAAAAAGTATTTTCAGGCAGATTTTAAAGATAACTTCCACTGGTGGAAGTTCAGTGTAAAAATTTCCAAAAAGTATTTTCAGGCAGATTTTAAAGGTAACTTCCACTGGTGGAAGTTCAATGCAAAAGTTGCCAAAAATCATTTTCATGCATTTTTTAAAGTAACTTCCACTGGTGGAAATTTAGTGTAAAAAGTGACAAAAATCATTTTTATGCAGTTTTACAAGTAACTTCCACTGGTGGAAGATTAGTGTAAAAAGTGACAAAAATCATTTTTATGCAGTTTTACAAGTAACTTCCACTTGTGGAAGATTAGTGTAAAAGGTGACAAAAATCATTTTCATGCAGTTTTTAAACATGATATCAACATACAAGACAGAGATTGGATGTTAAAGTGGTGGCAACATGGCATGAGTGAAATGCATGATGGTGTTCAAAACAGGCTTGGAGTATAAGTAGATCAATCAAGTTGTGCACACAAACTTTAAACATGATGAATACGAGGAATATGGTCACAACCAAGCAAGCAAACAATGCCACAATTAACAAGGATTAGAATAATACAATTGGTTTCAACCAAGTATGACACATATTTACAAAGATAAAGGCAACAAATCAAGGGGTACATATTAACAAATATGGAAACAACAATCATGTAAATAAGTCACAACTTAAGGTAAGCATGCTATAAGTTCAAGGTGTATCGAATGTAACAACATTAAGTATTGATGATAATCAAGTATAAGCAAGTATGTAAGACATGTCATAATAGTTTAAGTTCAAAATTTTAGGAAGGAAACAACAAGTTTATGATGTAAACAGTATGCACCAATCCAAACTAAACCAACAACTTGTTCAAATGTACATGAGAGGACAAAATGCCACTAAACCAGTTATAGACATACATAGCACATTTTGGTAACAAAGGACCAAATTTGGTATTTTTAAACAGAATTGTGTGCCATGCAGCAATGAACTCATCATAACAATGCTAAACATACATAGGGAAAAAGTGGCATCAGACATTCACAAACCTCATGACAGTGCTAATCCTAGTTACCTACCAACCTTGAATACTGACAGAATATTTTACTCTTAGAAATAGTCATCAATTTGTCAAAGTAAACATAGACTCAAGTTTAGTATGGAAAAATAACTTAGGACAATGATGGATCATGAGTTTACAAACTCAAGATGATAGAAAGAAAACATAACAATGCTTATTCACAATATAATCACAAATTTCATCATATTTGTATTTTCTAGCAAGAGTTCATAATCAAACAAACACCTTTAAATCCTAACAAACTGTTTGCAATTTAACAGGAGTATGCTATAGACTTGTCAGACAACAATCAAGTTAAGGCTATCTATAACAGTTAACAAACTTTGAGCTACCATACATAAGTTTCAGTTAACAAACAACTATGAACTTACAACACTCAAACATTTTTGACAGCACAATGAGAATTTAGCATGACAATGGCTAAACCACCTAAGCAAAGCATGATTCACTTGATAATAGATTTTCATGACAGCAAGCATGTACCAAGCACAAAATAGCAGCTCAACAAACACAACAGAGGTAAACTTGGGATTGCACAGTCGAACATCAAACTTAAACCACATTTTTCATGATGGCTACAGCCTTAACAATATGCATAAATAACATTTAATCATGAGGAATAAGTGTTGACAAACACATACTTAAAACAACAGCTGAAACTCAAAGAAACAAATGTTTATGACACATGTGAATAAATGCAAGCATATCCAAATTTGTAGTCAACAGTTTAATGATGCATATTGAAAACAAAAGTTAGAGGTCGCCAACCTCTTGTAGACTCCCAAATATCAGCTAGCAGCCCAGACAGAAAACCAGAGATCCTTTTAGAGCAACTTGGTGAAACTAGCTTCCTCTTGAAGAAATAACCAAAGCTTGATGACAGTTTGAATAAACTCACTTCCAGCTGTGATTTATGATATAGAAAATATATAATATCATGGATAGGGTGTGTTTTGAGTGTTAAATTGGTGAGAGTGAATGCAAGTAGTGGTTTGGTGTGAAAGGTGCTTAAAAGTCAAACTATGGTAGTGTGAAGTTTGACTTTTTGATTTATGGAGTTTTTGGTGAATGTGATGATTGGAACAACTCTAAATAGTTATTTTGAGGTTGTGTATATGGTTTTAATGAGGTTTGAATGGTTGCAATTGAAGCTGGTATGGAATTTGCACAAAGGCAATTTTGGTGGTTTTGGAGGGTTTCTTCACTTTTAAGCAAAGAGAGGAAGGAGATGAGATAGCTGTGTTCTCTGGTGTTTAGAGATGCACTTCTTCTCCTCTGTAACATAGGGGGAGCCTCTATTTATAGGAAAAATGACTTGGGACAGATTTTTGGTCCAAGTGGTTTTCACATGGTGGTTTTGTTGAAAAACTAAACAAATCTATGTGAGATTGCTTTCTAAGGTGGTGCATGCTTCCAAGAGCCTTAAACCTCTCAAACCAGGTACTCTTGAGCTGTATGAAATGACTATAGAGGTAGCAAGGACAGACTTGCCATGCTGCAGCCCCAAATCATCTATCTCCTCTTGTACCTTTGTACTTTTCCTTCATTAAACAAATAGTTTTCCATGATTCCTTGGGATAGGCTTGGATTCCCTTCTGAATTAGTTCACTATGCACTCTTAAATATCATATCAGCTGTCAATCCATGGTTAGAGATGAAGTTTATAGTTGGGAGTCAAGTTCATGTTAGGTTTTGGCAAGTTAGCAAATTAGTGCACAGGCCCAACTTGCATAATTCATAACTCTTAGCTCACAAGGGTTCTGGAAGAGTTCTAGTACATTTTGGAAAGCCCTCATGTAGCTCTACAACTTTCATGTCCACCAAAAATTTCAATTCTATGTGCATCTTGATCAAAAGACCCCTTGAAGTTGGCTGAAAAAGGAAATTGTAAGGCCAGAATTTGCAAAATTCACTAAGTGTTTTACACTAGAAAAAAGATTTTTGTTATAACTCCATTTCCATGCATTTTTTGAATATGGACCACTGTGGGACTTTTGTAGGGTTTGTCAAGACCTTTCAAACAAGCTTAGAACCACTTCAATTGGATGTGTGGTTGAGGAGTTATGGTTTTGCCCCTTTCGAAACCCTAATTCCTGATTTTTGCAATTACTTCCTAACCCTGGATCCAATGGTCATGAAATTTTATGGGGAGGTGTAATATGATATAAGGAACATTTTTCATTCACACCTTGAATCAAATTCTTCATTGTTGGAGAGTTGACTTTTTGGTCAACTTTTCGATCGATCGGTGTCTACCGAGTCGCCCGTTGGTGATCCGGACATCCTGAGGACTTGAAACTCTTTAGATGGGCTTTACTAAGCCATAGGAGCTTAATGGACCTTTATTCCATCATTGAAATACTCTTTGAATCAAAAGTCAAACTACAGTTGACTTTTTCTAGTCAAAAGACCTAATCGGGTGTCTCAAATTGCACTGCTCTCAATTTCCGGGTGACCACCTCAAATTGAATCCATACTTGATCCAATGTTGTATTCTTGATGATGTGGAGACTTATTTGAAGTTGGATCAATCCAAAATATTGATTGATCAGACCACCAAAATCTTGATTTTGACGGTACGGAACCCTAATTCATCTGCATCTTAACAAAGATAAACTTGAAATGGGTTAAGGTTAGTTAATCAAATGAACATGATCCTACAATGATGATGAGGATCTAAGGGGTCAAAATTTGGGGTGCAACCACCAGCTCCCTCCTTTTATAGATGGGATTTCCAACGGTTTATTTCCTCAGGAAGTGGGATTGATATCAGAAAATATAGGAGTTAGTGGTCCACTCCTTTTTGGCATTTTCAAGCACTTCACAGCACGTGCAGAATTTCTGCATTTTAATTGCATGACGGTCGTCATGGACCTGTGACGGTCGTCACACCCTTGTGACGGTCGTCACATCAGCAGAACTCGTTTTTGCTGTCTTTGGCCTATTTTCACCTGGTTTTCACCTGTAAATGCTTGTTTTCTTCATCTTGCTCCATTTGAGCATGGACTTTGAATACCTGCAAAATACTGGACAAATAATGTGGAAATATCCGAAATCAGAGTGAAACGGGTCGCTAATTAGTAAAAATACGTGTCATTATATATATATACGATTTTGCGTTATCAAACTCCCCTAAACTTGAATCTTTGCTTGTCCTCAAGTAAAGGTAGAAAAAATTTAAAGTTTGGCAAGCACGCGGCACGCTCTCCCTTTGATAAGATTTCTCGGACGTCAAGTTAGGAAAAACCGGGGGTCCAATGGAAGCAAAACATATACGGCAATGACACTGGATTGTAAGTCTTCGAAGACCTCTCTTTTATGCAAGCCAGTCCTAGTCATGTTACTGCAGCTTGGCTTCAAGTTTCTCGCAACAAATTTTACCCGGTTTCATTCTGGCGCAATCACATTAAGCCCGTTGTCCATACACATTCATGGCAAGAAAACCTGTTGGTGACTATGATCTCTTTGCTAGTTTGATTTTTTCTTTGCACATATGCTCATTCTGCTGTAAATCTGCAAGAGTCTCGTACCGTTGGGCTAAATGCTCGGGCGAGGAGCACCTAACTTAGAAGGAACATGTCTCTATATTCAGGCTATATGGCTTTTCTTTTCTTTCAAGATTATTCATTTCATTTCATACTAGAGATCACTCACTTATTTGCATCGGTTTCTTACTTAGAAGTGTTTAGGATGGTGCTGACTGCTCGTATAAACTACTGGGGGCTCCGTTTGAGTCGAAACTTGAGGCTTTGGTACGAGTAAGTAGTGAGACTGACTCGCATAAACCAGAGGTCTAAGGTATCAAGGCGTAGAAGCTTTGTTAGAATTTTCTTCTCAGAAATTCCAAACTTGGTAAGGTTTAGGCGTGTCACGTGATGCTTTGGAGAGGATAAAAGTTTCTTTGTATATGTCGAATAAAGCGCGGGGAGTTCACGTAACGGAGGGATATATATATAAGAGCTTTATTTGCCAAAATTAAAAATATTTTAAATTGGAAATTGGAATGAAAAAGTACAATCGAAAATGGGAAATAACAGAGAAAAGGGAAATAACGGTCCGCTCCCACACTATCTCAATCAGTGTCCTCACTGATTTGAAAGAATGCGGAAGGGAGAAATACAAAGGAAAGAAAAAAACAAAATAAAAGAAATGAAAAATACTACTAGTCCCTTCCTCTTCCTCGATCGCTACCTCTTCCTCTAGCTCTTTTGTCGTGTGCCTCGAGGTTCAAAGCTCCGGTGTGGAAGATGTAATCGCGGAGGCCGTCGACTCGCACAGTGAGGTTGGCCATGTCATCGGCTAGGCCGGAATGGACATCCTGAATCTGCTGCATAGATTGCCTCATGTGACTGGTTTGTTCTCTTTGCCACGCTTCGAATTCTTCAGCCCGTCGGTTCTGCTGTTCCATCATAAGCATCATCTGATTCTGCTGTTCGATGCAGCGGAGGAGGGCCTCAGATGTGTCATCAGTGGCAGGATGGCGGCGGCGCGAGGAAGGGCCTTCGGCAGCAGTTGCTTGTGATGGCTCAGCCTGGTCGGCTCTGTCTAACTCCTCTTGAACTTCATCCCTGGGCTCTTGGGCATTATCCTGAGTTGGGGCAGCAGGGGCAGTTGGATCAAAAATCTAGTTGGCTCTGTCCTGCGGATGCATTCGAGTGCGAGAAGGCATGATGATGCTCTGGATAGTGCGACCTCGCACTACCGGATGATATTTCCCATCTGCGCGGGATCTGATTAGGTGAGAGGCGCGGCAGTGGTTGGTGTCTAGGAAGACAGGGGGCATCTGGCGGAGGGTCTGGAGGCGGTCGCCAAGGCCGAGGCCTAAGGCAATGGATGTGATGATGCCACCAAAATTGAATGGTTTGGAGCCGCGGTTGCAATTGGCTTGAATGTGAGCCAAGAGGAAAGGGGAGGCGTTAATAGGTTCCGAAGAGAACACACAACGGAGGTAAAACAGCTCCTTCGAGTTGACCTTGTGGTTACTGTCACGAGCGAAGATGGTGTTGCTCAACACGCGATGAAAGTAGCGGATTGTTGGGTTGTGGATGTGAGTGGCATTCAGAGTGTCCCAACTGTCTGGAGTGGTGTCGGTCAGTTGGTTCCATAGAGGGAAAGCTTCTTGGTAGAACTGATTGCCTAGGCGACGATGAGCATCGTCGCTGTGAGGGAACTGTAGAATGACGACGATGCAGTCCTGGGGGACTTGATATTCGGTGCCGAACAAGCGGAAGCAGGCGATGCCGGTAAGCTGATTGGTATCGCCGGGTGAAGTTACATACGCAAAGGAACTGAGAAACTCCAGTGTGAGTTACTCGTAGATGGGTTGGGGATTGGTGCAGAGATGCCAGATGCCGGCTCTCTATAACATCCAAGTTACGCCATCCAGAATTCCCAGTTCTGTCAGAGACTCTAGGTGAGCATACCGGGTCGGCTGAAGCAACCGTTGATGGAAAGCTATGTACTTGGTCTGCTGCCTTTCGCCGGCCTCGTCTTCTCGGAAAGTGATAGTGCTCAAGTCGGGGTTTGCACGATTTTGTCTGGCCATTTTCGTGAGAGAGGTGCAGAGATTGAGAATAGAAAGTTTCTGTGGATGGAGAGGTAGGGGAATGCAGAGGTCAATATATAATAGTGAATTGGAAGTTGAAATGGTGGAGGGTTAATGGGGGATTTGGAAGGTTTGTAGTGGGGTTTAAATGTGTGAAAGTGGGGAATTAGGAGAGTGAAGTTGGAAAGGTGCATAACCCCTGGTTTGACAGAATTGGGGTTTTATTCGCGTGACGACCGTCATGGGTGTGTGACGGTCGTAACACGCGTGACGACCGTCAGGGGAGTGTGACGACCGTCACACCAGCAAATTCTACAGAATTGCAGAAGTTCGCTTGTGGGGCGTTTTAACAGTGGAATATGTGATTTTTGAATTCTTTTGCAGTATGATAGACTGATTACAAAATATAAAATAACATGAAACATAATTAAGGGAGATACCAGAATGAAATTAAAATAACATTGAATCAAAAACGAGTTTAAAGTAATACAATATCTAAAAAGAAACAATTGCAAAATTAACTAATGTGAAATGCAGTAAACTAAAATTAAAAAGAAAACTAAAATATCACTCCTTTGGTTTCTTCAAGTTGTTGATCTGCTGAATAACGTCATTAAATTGGTCGCTGACTACGTCCATGTAAGTAACGAAATCCATGTGAAGCTGCGTTAATTCATCTTTTATAGTGGTTACTTCCAGCTTGAGGTCGTCCATAGTTCTCAGAACAGTGTCCAACTTGTCTGTGTCTTATTCAGGTGTGGGGTCAGGAAAGTTATGGTAATTAGGAGGGGTCTCAGGATCTATCTCCACTTCGGACTCATAATCTTGGTAGTACAAATAGTCATGTGCTTCTGATATTTGATCACTGTCATACATGTAAGCCTGGGGTGTGGAGTGAGGTGATGGAGGTCCCATAGGCTCGTCCAATTCATAAAGCCAATTGTTTCTATTGTGGATACTTGTTAGCTCGTGGTTGGGCAATGTGAAAAGGTGGACAGGTTGATCATCTATGAGGTATTCGTAGGCTCCTGGTCCTAGGGTACCTAAGATACGTCTGTTGAAGCAGAATTGGATGTCCATTGATCTGAGGTTGCCGAAACGAATGGCTTTGTTCAGGTAATACCTTAGGCCAATTTCGTGGGCATTCATGGTGACTAAGCCTCCTATTAAAATGGGTGAGTGAGGTTCCTGATTAAGGCGTGTGAATGCCATCATCATAAAAGGGACATCATTTATAGGGCGGCCTTGTGAAGCACAGAGAAGGATGAACAACTCTTCCTTTGAGACTGTTGTAATGTTTTCCTCTTTCCCAAAGAGGGTATGGGCTAAAATCCTATGGAAATACGGAGGGATGGATTGTGTATCTCGTTGTTGTGCATGTCATTCGATTCAGGGTGATAGTTACCGGTGATGGTACCCCAAAATTGTTCTAACTCGAGATCAATATCCTCTTCAGTGGTGGTAAACACAAAAGGTCCGCTAGGGAAGCCTAGGATGTTAGCTAACGATGTACGGTTGTGTGTTTAGTCCATTCCAAACATTTTAAAGGTTATCAGCTCTTTGGTGGATCCATAGCCATGTTTGGGTAAGTAACTTAAAGAGCTAAGGAATTCGAACGTGAGTTTGCGGTAGGTAGTAAATCGGGTCTTTAGAGCAGTTTGCTCCCAGCCTAATTGGTTAAATAGATATTGAATGCTATCATGGATTCCTAGCTTGTCCATGGTGGGTATATCATAGTACAGAGTCGAAGCAAAGTTTCTCTGAGTCAGTGCCTCAAATATGGCCTTATGAGCTAGTCCTCTAAATACAACAGTCGTAACGTCGATGTCAGCCATACTCAGAGGTTAGTCGGATAAAAACGGGAGAAAAGTAGAACGACTTTAAAATCCTAGAAAAGTTAAAATCACATTCACTCAGATTAGATTTTTAAGAAACAAAGGGTGATAAAAGAAAGAAGAATAAAATAAAATAAATAGTAGAAAATAAGAAAATAGAATTTTATAGAAATTATAAGTTAAAAGGAAAACATAGTTTTAGTAAATTAAGAAGGGAAAAACGGGAAAAATTGGGTTGCCTCCCAATCAGCGTTGTTTTTAACGTCGAAAGCCTGACGATAGCTTAGCTGCAAGCTATTCGAGAAGCTCGAGCAATTTCATATTGCTCACGTGGTGGCTGTGTTCGTTTTGATTATAATGCTTCAAACGATGTCCGTTTACTATAAACGGTGCGTTGATTTGATTTCTGATTTCAATAGCTAGACTTTTAAAGACTTTGGTGACCTCGAAAGGTCCAAACCATCTAGATTTTAATTTTCCAGGGAAAAGTTTTAATCTTGAGTTGAATAGGAGCACGATGTCTCCCACATTGAATTGTTTCCGGATCGAACGTTTATCATGCCATTTCTTGGTTCTTTCTTTGTAGATACGGGCATTCTCGTATGCGTCCAATCTGAGCTCTTCCAATTCATGAAGGTTCAAGATTCGTTTCTCTCCTGCCGCAGTGTAGTTGAAGTTCAGCGTCTTAATAGCCCAGAAGGCTTTATGCTCTAATTCTACCGGGAGGTGACATGATTTTTCGTAAACTAATTTAAATGGTGTGATATCTATTGGTGTCTTAAAGGCGGTCCTATAAGCCCATAAAGCTTCGTTCAGCTTTGATGACCAATCTTTCCTGGAGGTTGCGACAGTCTTTTCCAAGATTTGCTTTATTTCTCTGTTCGAAACCTCCACTTGTCCACTAGTTTGTGGATGATATGGTGTAGCTACACGGTGTTTGACTCCGTATTTGGAGAGTAGTTTGTCAAAGATTCGCTATATGAAGTGCGAACCACCGTCACTAATGACGAGTCGGGGCACATCGAATCTAGGAAAGATTGTGTTTCTAAAGAGTTTGAAAACTACTTGCGTTTCATTTGTTGGAGCAACAACGGCCTCTATCAATTTAGATACATAATCGACAGCGACGAGTATATATTTGTTTCCAAAAGAAGACGGGAAAGGTCCCATGAAGTCTATTCCCCAAATGTCAAAAATTTCTACTTCTAAAATTCCTTTCTGAGGCATTTCATCGCGTCGTGAGATGTTGCCAGTGCGTTGGCACCGGTCGCATTTTAGTATAGCGATATGGACATCCTTCCAGAGACTAGGCCAAAATAGGCCAGATTGTAGAATTTTAGCGCACGTCTTTAAAGTACTAGCATGACCACCATAAGGTGCTGAATGGCATTGGGAAATGATGTCTTCTACTTCTTCCTCTGGGACACAGCGACGGTATAAGTTGTCGGCGCCTCGTTTGAAGAGTAGAGGTTCGTCCCAATAGTAATGCTTTAAGTCGTGGAAGAATTTCTTCTTTTGTTGATAAGTTAGGTCCGATGGAAGCACACCTGCGGCCAAGTAATTAACGATATCGGCAAACCACGGCAAAGTGGCTTGGGCATAGACAGCTTCCACGGCTTTTTCAAGTTCTGGTTCTTCCGAGGTTGAGTTGGACATATCGCTTTCCAATTTGGCTATTAGACGTTCGTAGGGAAAGTCATCATTGATAGGTACTAATTCTTGTTTAATGCCCTCTATACAGGATAAGTGATCTGCAACTACGTTCTCGGTCCCCTTCTTATCTTTAATTTCTAAGTCGAACTCTTGTAATAATAGGATCCATCTCAATAATCTTGGTTTGGCGTCCTTTTTTCTTATTAGGTACCTAATGGCAGCGTGATCTATGTATATGATTATTTTGGCTCCTACCAAGTAGGAACGGAATTTGTCAAGTGCAAACACAACTGTTAGAAGTTCCTTTTCTGTTGTGGCGTAGTTCATTTGGGTAGGGTCTAAAGTTCTACTGGCGTAGTAGATAGCGTGAAGCTTCTTGTCTTTCCTTTGTCCTAGAACTGCGCCTACAGCATAATCACTCGCATCGCACATGATTTCGAATGGTAGTCGCCAATCTGGGGGTTGCATGATTGGTGCGGTGATAAGTGCTGACTTTAGAGTTTCGAATGCTTCTAAGCATTCTTTGTCGAAGATGAACTCGACATCTTTCATTAACAAACCTGTAAGAGGTTTTATGATTTTCGAGAAATCCTTTATGAATCCTCGGTAGCATCCAGCATGTCCTAAGAAGCTTCGTATTTCTCGTACGGTTTTCGGAGGTTGAAGATCCTTTATGATCTCTATTTTAGCTTTGTCAACTTCAATCCCTTTTTCAGATATGACGTGTCCTAAAACGATGCCTTGTCGGACCATGAAATTGCATTTCTCCCAATTAAGGACAAGGTTCACTTTAGCGCATCTTTTTAGTACCATTTCTAAATTTGACAGACAGCTTTCAAAACTTTTTCCGCATACAGAGAAGTCATCCATGAACACTTCCATGATGTCGTCTATGTAATCCGCAAAGATTTT
Source organism: Lathyrus sativus (assembly GCA_963859935.3). Classification (NCBI taxonomy): domain Eukaryota; kingdom Viridiplantae; phylum Streptophyta; class Magnoliopsida; order Fabales; family Fabaceae; genus Lathyrus; species Lathyrus sativus. The sequence continues at coordinate 339,405,984 of OZ012741.1, forward strand.
CATCATGAATCTTTGGAAGGTTGCTGGAGCATTGCACAGTCCGAACGGCATTCGGCGATAAGCAAAAGTACCATAGGGACAGGTGAATGTCGTATTTTCTTGGTCATCAGGGTGAATAGGAATTTGAAAGAATCCCGAATAACCATCTAGATAGCAGAAGTACAAATGTTTCGCTAGTCTTTCCAACATCTGGTCTATGAAAGGTAAAGGGAAGTGATCTTTCCGAGTCGCCTTGGTCAGTTTTCTGTAATCGATACACATCCTGTTTCCGGTCACAACTCTTTGGGTTATCGATTCACCTTTCGCATTCTTCACTACAGTAACGCCTCCTTTCTTTGGTACTACGTGTACTGGGCTGACCTATTGGCTGTCGGAGATCGGGTATATGATTCCTGCATCTAGTAACTTTTTCACCTCGTCTTTGACTACAATGCTTAGGATCGGGTTTATCCTTCTCTGATGTTCTCTTAAAGTTTTGCAGTCTTCCTCTAGCATGATACAATGCATACAGATGGAAGGAATTATGCCTTTTAGATCGCTTATATTATAGCCTAACGCAGTTGGGTATTTCCTTAGGACTTCTAGTAATTGCTCAGTTTTTGACTGTCCTAAATTAGCGCTGACTATTACTGGTCTTTTGAATTCTGTATTTAGGAATTCGTACCTGAGGGTTTTAGGTAGTTCTTTAAGTTCTACAGCTGGGTTTTTCGGACCTGGCATGTGATTTGGAGTTAGTGCTAAGATCTCGCTCAGACTATCATCTTTGTATGATGCACGCCAGTTGTCGTCTTCATGAATAACAGGGATCTGGATTTTCATGATTTCAGAATATGTAGTTTCTTCCTTCTCTAATTCTCGTATGCATTCGTCAATGACATCTACTATATAGCATGTGTCATCTATAGCTGGTTCCTTCAAGAACTTAGTAAGGATGAACTCTATCTTTTCTTCTCCTACTTCGAATGTTAGCCTTCCTTTCTTTACGTCTATGATAGCTCCGGCTGTCGCTAGGAACGGTCTTCCTAGGATAATTGGGGTAACAGAGTCCTCTTTGATGTCCATGATTATGAAGTCGGTTGGGATATAGAATTGGCCTATGCATACTGGAACGTTTTCCAACACACCGACGGGATATTTGACTGATCGGTCAGCCAATTGCATGGACATTTTAGTTGGTCTTAGTTCTCTCATATTCAGCTTTTTGCATATAGATAAAGGCATGACACTTATACTGGCTCCTAGATCGCATAAAGCTTTGTCTATAACAAACTTTCCTATGACGCAGGGTATGGAGAAACTACCTGGGTCTTTTAGTTTAGGAGGCATGTTGTTTTGAATGATTGCGCTACATTCGGCAGTAAGTGTAATTGTTTCGTTATCCTCTATTTTCCTTTTATTAGACAAGATTTCTTTAAGAAACTTAGCGTATGATGACATTTGAGTTATCGCTTCTGTGAAAGGAATAGTGATGTTTAGTTGTTTCAGAAGTTCAACAAATTTCTTAAATTGTCCTGAAGTTTTGGAGTTTATTAATCTTTGAGGATAAGGGATAGGTGGTTTATATGGCGCTGGAGGCTCATATAAGTTTTCATCTTTGGCGGCCTTTTGCTCGTCACATTCCTTCTTTTCTGTTTCAGACTCCTTTTCTGTTGGTTTATCAGATTTTTGATGCATTACTAAATCTTCATTCCTTGGATCTGTTGGGCCTTCCAATTCTTTTCCACTTCTCAATATAACAGCGTTTGCATGGCCTTTCGGATTAGGTTTTGGCTGGCCTGGAAATGTTCCAGCTGGGGCGGCTGCAGAGGCTTGTTGTTGAGCCACTTGTGATATCTGCGTTTCGAGCATTTTATTGTGGGTTGTAACAACCCAAATTTCATTAAATAATTAATTGTAGTAATTAATTGATTTAGTGGGATTTTATGTTAATATTGGAATTAATTTTTATTAATTGGAATTAATAGAGAATTGAAAGGAAATTGGAAGGAAAGAAAATAAAAGGGATATATAAGTGAGAAAGAAGAGAAAGGAAATTAGAGAAAATATTTGGAGAGAAAGAGGAAAGAAAGAAGAAAGAAGAGAAAGAGAGGAGAAGAAGAGGAAAAGTGGAAAAATCATCAAGAACCAACATCAAAGCTCCGATTAATCGAGGTAAGGGTGAGAAATGTTTCTATTTGATCATTGCATGATGTTATGTATGTTGGGTTGGGGTTTTGGTAGAGTTTTCATCACTTTCCAATTAGGGCAAATGTTGGATTAATCGGTAGATTGATGATTTAATCGGTTGGAACTGAGTAATAACGTCGTAGAATAGTCGGGTAACATGTATTGATGCTATTTGTACTGATTTGGATGTTCAAGAGTTGGTGGATGGTGAAATGGTGAAGGAGGGACAGAGTGTGGTTCTGTTCTGCGCAGGTTCGCTGGCTCTCGCCAGGCGAGCGAAGGCGAAGCTTCGCCAGGCGAAGCCCAGCGAATGCTGGCGAATAATTAAGTTTAAGTTCCAGTGGACTTCGCTGGCGGGTTCGCCAGGCGAAGTTGGATAGCGAAGGTTCGCCCAGCGAAGGTGCTGGCGAATGGTGGCGAATGAAGTCAGTAGCTACTGACTTGGGCTCGCTGGGAAGTCTCGTCAGGCGAAGCCTAGCGAGTGTTCGCTGAGAGAGTTCGCCAGGCGAAGGCCAGGTGAAGTTTCGCTGCGAGGGTTCTCCAGGCGAATGAAGGCGAATGTGACAGCATTTTTCTTTTGCTGTGTTGCTCATGTGGTGAGTGTTTGATTGATTCACATAGGTTAATACCTCTATGATATGATATAGATATGATCTATTGTGATGATGTGTACTGTGGGTAGCCTCCGGGCGTGAATCCTAGTTGATGTGCGATGCGTATTAATTATGATAAATAGAAATACATGTGAATACAATGATGAATGTATGTGTATTGTCTAATGAACTTTCGAATGCTTAATGGGTATACAATTATGTGATGAGTATGCATGAGAACATTGTGGATATGTGTGCATGACTTATAATTGTATAAATGGTATTGTGATGTGAATACCTTGATTGTGTGATATATGTTGTACGTGCAATCATTGTGTAATTCTTGAAGAGATGAATTATGTAAATGCATAAGATTAAGATGTCGGTCTTAAGTGCATTTGTTGTGGTTGATTGTACATGCATCATTTAGTCAAGAGGCAATGTCTGTTAGTTTCGTGGAAACTAGTGGCTTGTCCCAAACCTAGAAGGGTGGGTTTGAAGGCTTAGAGGACGGGCCTTTGTGGTTATCGGTCTAGAAGAGTGGACCCGGTTTAATGTAAAAACCGGGAAAAAAAATATAACGGGTTATCGGTCTAGAAGAGTGGACCCAGTTTAATGTAAAAACCGAAAAAAGATAACGAGAGTCGGTACCGCATTGCATTGAGTTGTTGAGTCACATTAATATATGACATATGCATGAAGAGATGCTTATGTGTGAATGATGAGATTGTGAAATTGTGAGAGTATGCATGATGTGGAAATGCTTTACAAATATTTGTGTTGTCATTATATGTGTGGCAAATATATATGACTAAGAAATTGAATTGTGGTGAGAAATACGGAGTGGAACTTGTATTGATTACCTATATATATATATAATCTTATGCTTTGATTATTATGGTTATATTTCTCACCCTTCTGCTGTTTTATAATGCTCTACGAGGCATTTCAGATTAGGATGCTGGAGTCCCTTTTGTGAAGTATTCTTCATTCTTTTGAGTCTGCTGCTCTGATATGTAACACCGGGTAGTTAGACTAGTATAGTCATTCTTTTGTGATACATTGTGATGTATCAGTTGATGTGATTGTGTAATCTAACTGATATGATGTATTAATTTGGATTAACTTGTGTGTACGTGGATTAATATTTTGAAAACGATTAAATGATTTGATCTTCCGCTTAATTTTGAAATTGTTACATATCTTATGGAGAAAAATGTGAAAGTGTTTTATTGGTGAAATTGTGGCATTCTTCTTTTATACCTTATTATAAAACCTTTTTACTCTGATAATTTGTATGTGCTTAATTGTTTTATATGCATTTATTTGGGGTATAGAAGGGGGTGTTACAATAGTGGTATCAGAGCAGGTCGGTCCGTCCGGCCAAGTTGTTAGAGTGTTTTTTTTTCCTGTGTGTTATTGATATGCGTGTGTTGCATTATCAATATTGGTTGTTCTTACGTGGTTCTGTTGTTGGAATTAGTAAGATGGTTGCAGGAAGGAACGACGAAGCGATTGCGGAGGCATTGACGAGATTGGCGGGGGCAATTGGGCAGAATCCTCCGGCCAATGTGAATGTGAGGAATCATGTTGATGATGGATTTCGTGCTTTGGGGAAATTCCAAAAGAATAACCCTCCGGTCTTCAAGGGAACTCATGAACCGGACAAGGCACAAATTTGGTTGAAAGTTGTGGAAAAGATTTTTCGAGTTATGAATTGCTCGGATGCACAGAAGGTGCAGTTTGGGACTCATATGCTCGAAGAAGAAGCTGAAGATTGGTGGGGTAATACTCGCCAAAGATTTGAGGAAGATGATATTGTGATTACGTGGGATTTGTTTAGAGAAACCTTTCTGGAGAAGTATTTTCCAGAGGATGTGCGGGGGAAGAAAGAGATCGAATTTCTTGAGTTGAAGCAAGGTAATTCGACGGTTGCTGAGTATGCGGCGAAATTTGAGGAGTTGATCAAATTTTGTCCTCACTATAATACTGGTAATGCTGAGAGGTCTAAGTGCCTCAAGTTTGTGAACGGTTTGAGACCCGAGATTAGACAAGCTATTGGGTACCAGGAAATCAGACGGTTTTCTGAGTTGGTTAACAAGAGCAGAATTTATGACGAAGACAGTAGGGCTAGGTCTAGCCACTACAAGAGCCTAAGTGATAAGAAAGGAAAAGGACAATTCAGAGGAAAACCTTACGTAACTCCTGCCGATAAGGGGAAACAAAAGGTTGGTTTTGGCAAGAAGCCAAGTGGGGGAGTTTCTACCCCGGTTAGGTGTTACAATTGTGGTGAAGCGGGGCATCGTGCTCCGGAGTGCAAAAGTGTTGAACAGAAGTGTTTTAAGTGTGGCAAGCCAGGCCACAAGGCTCTAGAGTGTAGAAGCGGTGCGGGTGTTACTTGCTATAACTGTGGTGAGCGAGGGCACATCAGTACCAAGTGCGATAAGCCGAAGAAGAATCAAGGGAGCGGGAAAGTGTTCGCTCTATCTGGATCTGAGACTGCTAGCGACGATCGATTGATCCGAGGTACGTGCTTCATTAATGGTACACCTTTGATCGCTATAATTGATACCGGAGCTACGCATTCTTTTATTTCTTTGTATTGTGTTAGAAGGTTGAATCTTGAGTTGTCTGTGATTGGTGGCGGTATGGTTATTGATACTCCTGCTATGGGTTCGGTAACTACACCGTATGTTTGCTTGAATTGCCCGTTGAGTATTTTCGGTAGAGATTTTGGGATTGATTTAGTGTGTCTTCATTTAGATCAACTGGATGTCATTCTTGGAATGAATTGGTTAAAATTCAATCGTGTGTATATTAACTGTTTTGACAAAACGGTTATTTTTCCCGACTCGGATGTTGAAAGGGAATTGTTTATGACGAGGAAACAAGTGAAGGAATCGGTACAAGATGGGGATAAGGTATTTATGCTTATGGCAACTTTGAGGACTAGTGAAAGTGAAGAGATTGATGCTTTTCCCATTGTTAGAGATTTTCCGGAAGTATTCCCTGAAGAGATAAAGGATTTACCGCCGGAGCGAGAAGTGGAGTTTTCGATAGATTTGATTCCTGGAACTAGTCCGATATCGATGGCTCCATATCGTATGTCGGCCTCGGAGTTAAAAGAGTTGAAGAGTCAACTTGAGGATTTGCTTGAAAAGAGGTTTATTCGTCCGAGCGTGTCACCGTGGGGTGCACCGGTGTTGTTGGTTAAGAAGAAAGAGGGTTCTATGAGGCTCTGTGTGGATTACAGACAGTTGAACAAGGTGACTATTAAGAATAAGTATCCACTTCCAAGGATTGATGATCTGATGGATCAGTTGGTTGGTGCAAGCGTGTTCAGCAAGATTGATTTGAGATCTGGGTATCATCAGATCCGTGTGAAAGCTGAGGATATTCAGAAGACGGCCTTTCGGACGAGGTATGGACACTATGAGTATTCCGCGATGCCATTTGGTGTGAATAATGCACCAGGTGTATTTATGGAGTACATGAATAGGATTTTCCATCCTTATTTGGATAAGTTTGTGGTGGTGTTTATCGACGACATCTTGGTTTATTCAAAGAGCGAAGGAGAGCATGTCGAGCGTCTGAAGATTGTGTTATCTGTGCTGAGAGAGAAGCAGTTGTTCGCGAAGCTTTCTAAGTGTGAATTTTGGTTGAAGGAAGTTAGTTTCCTTGGTCATGTGATTTCTAGTAGTGGTATTGCGGTCGATCCGTCGAAGGTTGAAGCGGTGTCGCAATGGGAGACTCCGAAGTCAGTTTTTGAGATCAGAAGTTTTCTTGGTTTAGCCGGTTATTATCGGAAGTTTATTGAAGGATTTGCTAAGTTATCGTTGTCGTTGACACAGTTGACTAGGAAAGGTCAAGCCTTTGTTTGGGACGCCAAGTGTGAAGCGAGTTTTCAAGAACTTAAGCGAAGGTTGACGACAGCTCCTGTTTTGATTCTGCCAAATCCAGAAGAACCATTCGTTGTGTATTGTGATTCTTCTTTGTTGGGTTTAGGAGGTGTGTTGATGCAGAATAACCAAGTTGTAGCTTATGCTTCGAGGCAACTCAAAGTGCATGAGAAGAATTATCCAACGCATGACTTAGAGTTGGCCGTCGTTGTGTTCGTGTTGAAACTCTGGAGGCATTATTTATTTGGCGCAAGATTTGAAGTGTTTAGTGACCACAAGAGTTTGAGATATCTTTTTGATCAAAAGGAATTGAATGCGAGACAAAGAAGATGGCTTGAACTTTTGAAGGATTTTGATTTTGGCTTGAACTACCATCTGGGTAAAGCGAATGTAGTAGCGGATGCATTGAGTCGGAAATCAATGCATATGTCGGCGTTGATGGTGAAAGAGTTAGAATTGGTCGAGCAATTTTGAGATTTGAGTTTGGTATGTGAGAGAACTTCTTTTGGATTTAAGTTGGGTATGTTAAAGCTTACAAGTGGTATTTTGGATGAAATTCGAGAAGGACAGAAATCGGATTTGAGCTTAGCTGATCGGTTGACTTTAATCAACCAAGGCCAAGGTGGTGATTTTCGGATTGATGAGAATGGTATTATGAGATGTCGGGATCGAGTTTGTGTTTCGAACATGGTTGAGCTTAAGAAGAGCATCCTTGAGGAAGGACATCGTAGCGGATTGAGTATTCATCCGGGTGCTACTAAGATGTATCAGGATTTGAGGAAAGTATTTTGGTGGCCTAGTATGAAGAAGGATATCGCGGAATTTGTATATTCTTGTTTGACTTGCCAGAAGTCAAAGATTGAGCATCAGAAGCCATCGGGTTTGATGAAGCCGTTGTTTATTCCTGAGTGGAAATGGGATAGTATCTCCATGGATTTTGTATCGGGTTTGCCGAGGACGCCGAGTAATTTTGAGGCTATTTGGGTTATCGTGGATAGGTTGACTAAATCTGCTCATTTTATTCCTATGCGTATGGATTACCCTTTGGAGAAGTTGGCTAAGTTGTATATTGAGAGGATTGTGTGTCTGCATGGTATTCCGTTAAGTATTGTTTCGGATAGAGATTTGCGGTTTACTTCGAGATTTTGGGAGAGCCTGCAGAGTGTTTTGGGTACTAAGTTGCGTTTGAGTTCAGCGTATCATCCTCAGACTGATGGTCAGACGGAGAGGACGATTCAGTCGCTTGAAGATATTTTGAGAGCTTGTGTATTGGAAAAAGGAGGAGCTTGGGATAGCTACTTGCCTTTGATTGAGTTTACCTACAACAACAGTTTCCATTCGAGTATTGGTATGGCACCATTTGAGGCGTTGTATGGTAGGCGGTGTAGGACACCATTGTGTTGGTTCGAGTACGGAGAGAGTTCTGTTGTTGGACCCGAGTTAGTTCAACAGACTACTGATAAGATCAAGATGATTCAAGAGAAGATGAGAATTACTCAGAGTCGTCAGAAGAGTTATTATGACAAGAGGAGGAAGGCACTTGAATTTCAAGAGGGAGATCATGTGTTTCTTCGAGTCACTCCGATGACAGGTGTTGGTAGGGCACTGAAGTCGCGCAAGTTGTCGCCGCGTTTCATTGGTCCTTATCAGATTTTGCAAAGGATAGGAGAAGTGGCCTATCGTGTGGCTTTACCACCGTCACTTGCTAATCTTCACGACGTATTCCATGTATCTCAGTTGAGGAAATACATTGCGGATCCGTCTCATGTAGTCCAAATAGATGATGTGCAGGTGAGAGATAACCTGACTGTTGAGACATCACCTATGCGGATTGAGGATCGGAAATTGAAACAGCTTCGAGGTAAAGAGATTGCTTTAGTGAAGGTCGCTTGGGGAGGACCGGCTGGTGGAAATGTTACGTGGGAGCTTGAGAGCCAGATGAAGGAGTCTTATCCAGAACTGTTTGAATCAGGTAACATTTTCGAGGACGAAAATTCCTAAGTGGGGGAGGGTTGTAACAGCCCAAATTTCATTAAATAATTAATTGTAGTAATTAATTGATTTAGTGGGATTTTATGTTAATATTGGAATTAATTTTTATTAATTGGAATTAATAGAGAATTGAAAGGAAATTGGAAGGAAAGAAAATAAAAGGGATATATAAGTGAGAAAGAAGAGAAAGGAAATTAGAGAAAACATTTGGAGAGAAAGAGGAAAGAAAGAAGAAAGAAGAGAAAGAGAGGAGAAGAAGAGGAAAAGTGGAAAAATCATCAAGAACCAACATCAAAGCTCCAATTAATCGAGGTAAGGGTGAGAAATGTTTCTATTTGATCATTGCATGATGTTATGTATGTTGGGTTGGGGTTTTGGTAGAGTTTTCATCACTTTCCAATTAGGGCAAATGTTGGATTAATCGGTAGATTGATGATTTAATCGGTTGGAACTGAGTAATAACGCCGTAGAATAGTCGGGTAACATGTATTGATGCTATTTGTACTGATTTGGATGTTCAAGAGTTGGTGGATGGTGAAATGGTGAAGGAGGGACAGAGTGTGGTTCTGTTCTGCGCAGGTTCGCTGGCTCTCGCCAGGCGAGAGAAGGCGAAGCCCAGCGAATGCTGGCGAATAATTAAGTTTAAGTTCCAGTGGACTTCGCTGGCGGGTTCGCCAGGCGAAGTTGGATAGCGAAGGTTCGCCCAGCGAAGGTGCTGGCGAATGGTGGCGAATGAAGTCAGTAGCTACTGACTTGGGCTCGCTGGGAAGTCTCGCCAGGCGAAGCCTAGCGAGTGTTCGCTGAGAGAGTTCGCCAGGCGAAGGCCAGGCGAAGGTTCGCTGCGAGGGTTCGCCAGGCGAATGAAGGCGAATGTGACAGCATTTTTCTTTTGTTGTGTTGCTCATGTGGTGATTGTTTGATTGATTCACATAGGTTAATACCTCTATGATATGATATAGATATGATCTATTGTGATGATGTGTTCTGTGGGTAGCCTCCGGGAGTGAATCCTAGTTGATGTGCGATGCGTATTAATTATGATAAATAGAAATACATGTGAATACAATGATGAATGTATGTGTATTGTCTAATGAACTTGCGAATGCTTAATGGGTATACAATTATGTGATGAGTATGCATGAGAACATTGTGGATATGTGTGCATGACTTATAATTGTATAAATGGTATTGTGATGTGAATACCTTGATTGTGTGATATATGTTGTACGTGCAATCCATGTGTAATTCTTGAAGAGATGAATTATGTAAATGCATGAGATTAAGATGTCGGTCTTAAGTGCATTTGTTGTGGTTGATTGCACATGCATCATTTAGTCAAGAGGCAATGTCTGTTAGTTTCGTGGAAACTAGTGGCTTGTCCCAAACCTAGAAGGGTGGGTTTGAAGGCTTAGAGGACGGGCCTTTGTGGTTATCGGTCTAGAAGAGTGGACCCGGTTTAATGTAAAAACCGAAGAAAAAAAAAGATAACGGGTTATCGGTCTAGAAGAGTGGACCCGGTTTAATGTAAAAACCGAAAAAAGATAACGAGAGTCGGTACCGCATTGCATTGAGTTGTTGAGTCACATTAATATATGACATATGCATGAAGAGATGCTTATGTGTGAATGATGAGATTGTGAAATTGTGAGAGTATGCATGATGTGGAAATGCTTTACAAATATTCGTGTTGTCATTATATGTGTGGCAAATATATATGACTAAGAAATTGAATTGTGGTGAGAAATACGGAGTGGAACTTGTATTGATTACCTATATATATATAATCTTATGCTTTGATTATTATGGTTATATTTCTCACCCTTCTGCTGTTTTATAATGCTCTACGAGGCATTGCAGATTAGGATGCTGGAGTCCCTTTTGTGAAGTATTCTTCATTCTTTTGAGTCTGCTGCTCTGATATGTAACACCGGGTAGTTAGACTAGTATAGTCATTCTTTTGTGATACATTGCGATGTATCCGTTGATGTGATTGTGTAATCTAACTGATATGATGTATTAATTTGGATTAACTTGTGTGTACGTGGATTAATATTTTGAAAACGATTAAATGATTTGATCTTCCGCTTAATTTTGAAATTGTTACATATCTTATGGAGAAAAATGTGAAAGTGTTTTATTGGTGAAATTGTGGCATTCTTCTTTTATACCTTATTATAAAACCTTTTTACTCTAATAATTTGTATGTGCTTAATTGTTTTATATGCATTTATTTGGGGTATAGAAGGGGGTGTTACATGGGTGGCTAAAGCGTCTACTTTTCCGGTCAGCTGTTTAATTTGCTCGCTAGTGTGTATGTTTTGATTCAGGAATTCCTTATTCGTTTGAGCTTGAGTAGCTATGAATTTTTCCATCATCACTTCAAGGTTTGATTTCCTAGGGGCAGTCTGGGCAGCAGCGGCTGGTTTCTGATATCCTGGCGGAGCAGCGGGTGCTTGCAAGGCATTATCGTTCTTGTAGGAAACGTTTGGGTGGTTCCTCCATCCTGGGTTGTAAGTATTTGCGTAAGGATTTCCTTGAGCGTAGTTTACTTGGTCTGGTGGGATTCCTGCCAATAGTGGGCACTCGGGCGCATTATGAGTGGCGATTCCACATAACTCGCAGTTTGGAGTTACAGCAGCTACGGTTGCAGTTGGGGTAACGGTCAGACTGTCGATTTTCTGCGCTAGAGCATCTACCTTAGCGTTGAACTTTTCAAGACTGCTGATCTCGTACATCCCACCTTTCGCTGCGGGTTTCTCTGCTGGAGTTCGTTCACCTCCCCATTGACAGTGGTTCTGAGACATGTTTTCGATAAGTTGATAGGCTTCGTCGTATGGCTTATCCATAAGTGCACCGCCTGCGGCGGCGTCTACCGTTAATCTGGTGTTATACAGAAGCCCATTGTAGAAAGTATGGATCGTCACCCAGTCTTCTAAACCGTGGTGAGGACATGCTCTCATCATATCTTTGAACCTTTCCCACGCTTCGTATAGAGATTCAGTATCTTTTTGTCAAAATCTGTTGATTTGAGCTCTAAGCATAGCAGTTTTGCTTGGCGGAAAGTATCTCGCTAAGAAAACGTTCTTCAACTGTTCCCACATCGTAACGGAGTTGGATGGTAAGGATTGTAACCATGTCCAAGCTCTATCTCTTAGAGAGAAAGGAAAGAGACGAAGTCTTATCGCGTCTGGAGTTACTCCATTTTCCTTCACTGTGTCTGCGTATTGCACAAACTTCGTTAAGTGTTCATTCGGGTCCTCAGTTGCATTTCCTGAGAATTGATTTTGTTGTACAGCTGACAACAATGACGGTTTCAGTTCGAAATCATTCTGATTTATAGCTGGGGCAACAATGCTGCTTCGAGGTTCCAGCTGAGAGGGTGTAGCATAGTCCTTCAGCGGTTTGTTGTGAGGTCCGTCAGCCATCTTTGCATCTTCAACAGGAGGATGAGCTAGAAGATCAGGAATATTGTGTTTTCGTTGATATTCGAGGATGCGCCTTCTTAAATGTTAGAAGCGCTCTAGTTCGGCGATTGTAGGTTGTAAGATGTCGCCTTGTGAGCGAGTACTTGGCACACAATCAAAGAACGAGTAGAGGGAGAGAGAGTAGTTAACCTAGTCTATACTGTGTAACAAAGGATTACACTATTGACTAAACGGGTCCCCGGCAACGGCGCCAAAAACTTGATCGCGACTTTCTATGTCTAACTGAATTAACTGTAAGTGCACAGTCTATCGCGTAGTAATAATAGATATCGATCCCACAGGGACTCGTAATCAAGCTAGTATTTTTGGGTGTTACTATGTTTAGCTAGGTTGGTAATGTTTTAGGGGAATAAAAGCAAAATAAGCGCGTAAACTATAAGGGAACTAAAGCGTTACTTAAGGTATAAATGCTTGAATCGGTATGTAATATGTTAGTTCTTCAGGGATTCTACAAGTCACCGGTGTTTTGGGTGTTTTCAAAAATAATTTAAGAAGAAAGTGACAGTTTAAAGACCTTTGTCTCACTATGGTTGTTGACGCTAGTCGCAACTCTAAGGCAGAACTTATGTTGTCGCTATCCCGTTCGCGGTTAAAATTACTTTTTGAAAACCATTAAGCTCTAATCCTTTTTAAAGCGCTGTCGCTGTTTTTAAAATGAATGCTTAGTTTTTACTATTCGGACTTAACCTCAGTTGTCGCTTGTTGGTTCGTACCTTTGTGAATTTCTCACTGTCGTGGCAAAACTGCTTTTAAATAAGTTCTCGCTGTCGCGACGAATATTTATTTTAGAAAAATCGATTTTAAAAACTGAAGCCATAAATAAGTTTTGGAAAGGAAAGTATACACCGGTTAATTATCAAATCCCATCTGATTACTTATTACATACCGGTTACTTAAGATTTAGCCAGACATGAAATATAAATTAAGAACACGTAAATAGTGGCAGAAAATATAAATATGCATTATAATGGGAAATAGAAATCAATTAACGATTAAAATAAAAACCTGTAAACAATTCGATTGGCTTTTGGGAAATCCTCCAAAATGACGGCAGGATTTAGTCTTTATGCCAATTACTCGTACAGAATAAAATTTGGAAAGTAAAACAACAATTGCAAGGAAAGAAAGAAAAAGGAAACAATATAACGATAAGAAAATGAGAAACTGAAAATTGCTCTGAATGTAAATTGGCAGCACTTCGTCTCTTCAATGCGGCTCCCCTTTTCTGGTACCAGCTCCCTCCTTTTATAGATGGGATTTCCAACGGTTTATTTCCTCAGGAAGTGGGATTGATATTAGAAAATATAGGAGTTAGTGGTCCACTCCTTTTTGGCATTTTCAAGCACTTCACAGCACGTGCAGAATTTCTGCATTTTAATTGCATGACGGTCGTCATGGACCTGTGACGGTCGTAACACGTATGACGGTCCTCACACTCTTGTGACGGTCGTCACATCAGCAGAACTCGTTTTTGTTGTCTTTGGCCTGTTTTTCACCTGGTTTTCACCTGTAAATGCTTGTTTTCTTCATCTTGCTCCATTTGAGCATGGACTTTGAATACCTGCAAAATACTGGACAAATAATGTGGAAATATCCGAAATCAGAGTGAAGCGGGTCGCTAATTAGTAAAAATACGTGTCATTATATATATATATATACGATTTCGCGTTATCAAACCACTATAATTCTCTGTGTCTCTTTTACTTTCTGCCTTTACAAGCTTTCATAACATCACTCTGCTAAAAGAAAGTAACATAACTCTTTTAAAACCAGAAAATTTCAAAAGAACCTAATTCACCCCCCCCCCCCTCTTAGGCACAATTCTTACTTACAAAGAATATCTGAAAAGTTAAGAATGAATCCAAAGAATCCATTTTTCCATGTCCCACATGAGGTGCGAAAGGTACCACCAAATTGCGTACGAGTTGGTGTACCATTATAGCTTCCATATACATTAATAATGGTGTATGTGTATTTGAGGGAGTTCTAATTATTGAATCAATTGTTTGAGTTCCATGTTTGAGGTTTAGTGAAGCAAAAGTGAAAGGAATTTGTCAAGGAGTAGGGAGCCGAGGAGAGTCGATATCTGGGAATGGTTTCATGAGATATGCATGTTAAATTGGATTTCTCCATGCCCACTAAACTCCTACGGCAAAGAGGTTATGATAGGTACCATGGCTCATATTTTATCCAAGCCCTTCCATATAACCAGAGGTTTCTAGAATCCCTAAAATCGCGAACACAATGAAAAAATTACACCTCTTATAGGTAAAATATGGAACGCATAACCGATGTGACCATGTTACAATGATGAGAGAGAGAGAGAGAGAGAGAGAGAGAGAGAGAGAGAGAGAGAGAGAGAGAGAGAGAGAGAGAGAGAGAGAGAGAGAGAGAGAGAGAGAGAGATGAAAGTAACAAAGTTATGAGAAGTAAGCTAAAAGAGAAACTTGGTCTTTTGTGGAAGGCATAGTTTATAAATCCAATTACATGGTTGAGGCTCTGACTTAGGATCATGTAAGTCTTCTTTATTGCAAAGGGTCCAAGTGTAAAACTCTTAGTAGTGTTAGCAGAAAAATTTATTGATCAATTATAAGAAATTAGAACATCAACACTTACTTGTTAAAGACATTATTTGAGAATAAGGGTTGTCGTTCTAGTTATCATCTTGTTCAGAATCTTAAAAAGATAAGTGACTGAATCTTCCTCTGTATCTCACACTCTCGTTCACAACTCTCAATGGAAAAAGTCTTCATAATATATAATCTATTCACTACCCATTATGGGCCAAAGATTAAGGCTCACACTTTTACTACCACCAATTAGATTTTAGCTTAGATTTTAATTAAAAAAGATCACTTGACCAATAAAGAAACCTATATATGTAGCTCCATCAAAATCATGATTAACCTATTTTTCACAAAGCAAAATAACAACGAATTGCAACTCACAAAATATTAGATAAATCTAACACTAAAATGTTGGCAATTAAACCTTAAACTAATCATAAATCTCTTATTGAATTAAAAACTAAAATTAAGCCAAGTGTTAACCAAAATTTAATGGTCTCAAGGTTCACTAATTTCCTAGAAAATTAGAGTTTAAAACATAAAATTATTAGTTTTAAAGGACAATGAAGAGTAAAAATATGTAATTAATGGTATAAAAATGATAAATCAATTTGAATCATATATTATGTTTTATATTTCATTATTGTTATGTTTAGGGGGAGTTTATACATAAAAAAGAGTTAATTAAAATAAAAAGGGAGAGAAGTAATATATATTATTAATTCAATATAGAAAAGATAAGATAGTAGTATATTAATTTAAAGTTGGTAAGGTTAGCAGAATGGATTGTTGTTAGATAGATAGCATGAGAAAAACACGCACAGTGATTGCCGGAAGAATTGATTAGAGCGAGCGAGAATTTGAAAAGAAGACGAAAAAATGGAATTCGTCGCCTGAGAGATTCGAACCCTAGCGGGGAAACCCCATGTACTTAGCAGGCACACGCCTTAACCACTCGGCCAAAGCGACTCTGTCGAGTGCCGTTCAGTGGATTAATTATTACAACTATTAAAACTGCACTATATCATAGTATTCTTTCATGTCAGATGATAATATCATCATCATATCTACTTTTTCTATTAAAATATTTTATTATCTCATGTTTTAGAATTTCTTTTTTATTGTTATTAAATACTTATTTGACGATAAAATAATAAATTTAAATCTCATGTCAATCGAATTCTAGCTGTTTGAGAATAATTGGTTCATCCTCTTATTATTTTAAGTAGACATTTTAAAAAGAATTAGAACCAAGAAGATAATGTAAAATATTTCATCCGATCCACACAACAAAATGTTGATTAACAATTTCAAACATAAAAGGATTGTGAATATATTTTTTTAAAATTTATTTTAACTTGGTCAATTTTAAGAATACAGATGAAGCTGAGATTTTTGCTCGAAAGATAAATTACTAAAAATTAAAAGAGAAGAGTTAGAAAATTTGAGCACACTGGGATTTATACTGGTCCAACCTTATACTACGCGGCCTACTCCAGCCCCCAAGAGTTCCCTCTTGAGACTTACACTATTAACTTGAGCTTTTATCACATTACCAACCCAGAACCTTCTCACACCAAGCTTTTACTCATGTTTAACTAGAAAAGACAAAACTCGTTATCTAATTAATTAGAACAAATGTCTAATCAATTCGACCCATATAGAACTCTCTACACATATCTTCATTAGTAGAACCAAATATGATATCATTAACATTAATATGAACTAGAAGAATATGATATCTCTTACATTTTGTACACCTAGTATTGTCAACAGTACCACAAGTGAATGCTTTCTGTAACACCCCACTTCCCAAAATCAATTAAATTAATAAACATTATAAATAAACAAAATCAGAGTTCCAATTCTCCCAAGTGGGATGTCACATAAAAACAACGTTTCCTTATAAAAAGTTTATCTCCAACTTCAGCGGACTATTAAATAATAAAATTCAATAAAAGTTTGATACGTTCACAGGGAAATAAAATATCAGTTCAACATAAAACAAATAAAAACGCCCAAGTCCCGTGCTACGTATCAGAGCATCCTAGACTCGACAATCACACCAATATCCAAGCTAGCTAAGCACCTGGATTATCTGTACTTCCGAAGAAGCACAGACCACAACAACAACAAAGGGGTGAGAAAACATGATCAAAAATATAATGGTAATGTAATACATGTAAATAAGGTAGTACAACACACCAACACACCAAGATTCACCCCTAACAACACCATATGACGAACCTACTGTTCAAATTACAATATAACATATTATAATGCAAAATGCAACTCAACACCATGCATGCGGTACCGACTCGTTGGTTCATTCAATCGAACCTGGATAGATCACTTACGCTCCTCCTGAGACATGATCTATCCCCCACCATTCTCCACAAAGGAGTACGGATGAATCACTTACGCTCCTCCTGAGACATGATTCATCCCACCAAAACACCATGACATGCACACACCAATGCATAACTAATATATTTAGGCACTCAACGTGCACACGATCCTCCTGATCATATCATCATACACCAATGCACATATGTACAGATATAACATACACCAACACCATATAAATCAACCAGATAGTAAACAAGTTCATACTTTAACACCAAGATATAACATATCCCACCACTCGGGGGTACGCGATCCTACTGATCACTACATACATATACATCAACTAATTGTCCACCAGTCATTATTACGGGAAACATACACTATCACCAAGTACACAAGTTAGTTCTCACACTCATCATTCTTACAGTGCATCAAGGCCAAACTGTACCTATCATCTCAACTCAGATCCTCAGTCTATTCTAGTACCAATCTTGCACATTACCGTAACCAATAGGCTTCTAATTCCTATTCCCAAAATCATCACCTACACACTTTATCGATACCTCAAAAGCCATACAGAATTTTCCCTAAAAACTGTAAAACACCCTATATGCCCTATATGCCAAATCATCCCAAAACACCAATTCATTAACGATTACTGCCATACAGAATTTTCCCTAAAAACTGTAAAACACCCTATATGCCCTATATGCCAAATCATCCCAAAACACCAATTCATTAACTATTACTATATAATTAACAACAATCATCATCAATCATAACATAACAATATATATTATCATATATCGATCAGTTTCCTACGGGGTTAAGGAATCCCCAACTACCCTATACATGTATAAACCATTCTCAATCAAGTTTCTCCCCCCTTACCTTGTTAATCGGCCGATAGATGAAAGAATCCTCCAAGGTTTTGCCAATTCTGATTTTCACTTGTATCCTTCGTTCTTTGCTCCCTTTTCCGTTCCCTTTCCCGTTCTCTCCTTTCTATCGTTCTTTTTCCACTTTCTCTAACTTCTCACAATGTATCGTAAAACTGCTAACCCCTCTCCTTCTCTATTTTAATTTTCTAATCCCAATAATAATAATAACTTAATAATAATAATAATAAAATAATAATAATAATAATAATAATAATAATAATAATAATAATAATAATAGTAATAATAATCCTATTATTATCTCACCAAAATAATAATAATAATGTTAATAACTTAATAAAATAATAATAATAATAATAATAATAATAATAATCCTATTATTATCTCACCAAAATAATAATAATGTTAATAACTTAATAAAATAATAATAATAATAATAGTAATAATAATCCTATTATTATCTCACCAAAATAATAATAATGTTAATAACTTAATAAAATAATAATAATAATAATAATAATAATAATAATAATAATAATAATAATCCTATTATTATCTCACCAAAATAATAATAATGTTAATAAATTAATAAAATAATAATAATAATAATAATAATAGTAATAATAATCCTATTATTATCTCACCAAAATAATAATAATGTTAATAACTTAATAAAATAATAATAATAATAATAGTAATAATAATCCTATTATTATCTCACCAAAATAATAATAATGTTAATAACAATAGTAACTATAATAAATATAATAATAGTAATAATATTCCCACCAATATCAATATTATACACTATATTATTATATTCACCAAAACACCACCAATAATCCTCCCACATTAGGGACACCCACCAAACATCACCAAATACACCCCCACCAAAGGGCACACCAACACATAATATTTAAAATAATAATAAAATGACTAAATAATTAAAATGGGTGTTACAACTCTCCCCCACTTTAATTATTTTCGTCCTCGAAAATTACCGGATGGAAATAGCTCCGGATACGCTCCTCGCATCCTGCTTTCCAACTCCCAGGTCACACTGCCTCCTGCAGCACCTCCCCAAGCTACCTTCACCAAAGGTATCTCTTTCCCTCTGAGCTGTTTCATCTTACGGTCCTCGATCCTCAACGGCATCGTCTCAACAGTAAGATTCTCCCGCATCTGAACATCATCTCTCTGAATCACATGAGATGGATTAGAAACATACTTTCGCAATTGCGACACATGAAACACATCATGTAGATTCGACAACTCAGGCGGCAACGCCACCCTATAGGCCGCAGCACCAACTCTTTGCAAAATTTCATAAGGTCCAATAAACTTAGGATCCAGCTTCTTGGACTTCAATGCACGACCAACCCCGGTCATCGGATTAGCTCTTAGGAATACGTGATCACCTACACAAAATTCCAACTCTTTCCTCCCATTATCATGATAACTTTTCTGCCTACTCTGAGACACTTTCATTTTCTCACGAATCATCTGAATTGTCTCTGTAGTCTGCTGTATAATTTCTGGTCCAAGCACCACATTCTCACCAGTTTCATACCAACACAGAGGAGTCCTACACCTCCTCCCATACAAAGCTTCAAACGGTGCCATTCCAATACTCGAATGGTAACTGTTATTGTACGTGAACTCAATCAATGGTAAATGAGTATCCCACGCACCACTCTCTTCTAACACACAAGCTCTCAACAAATCTTCAAGCGACTGAATAGTCCTCTCCGACTGACCATCAGTTTGCGAATGGTAAGCCGAACTCAACCTCAACTTAGTACCTGAAGCTTCCTGTAAGCCCCTCCAACATCTCAATATAAACCTCAAATTTCAATCTAACACAACATTCGACAGTATCTCATCCAACTTCACTACTTCCTCAATATGTATCTCATATATCCTTAACACGGAATAGTTCATCCACTCACAACAACCCAAATTAAAATTATGTCTTTCCAATTCTTTGGAAATCTCAACACCAAATCCGTGAAAATACTACCTGATTTCCACTTTGGAATATTCAACGGCTGCATCAGACTCAACAGTCTCTGATGTTCACTCTTCGAATTCCAACAATTCTAACCAGTATATTCAACCTCAACCACTCCTCTCCTCATCTATGGTCACCAAAACAATCTACTCAAATTCGGTTACTTCTTCATAGCACCGGGATGAACACTCCATCTACCTTAATGTATTTCTTCACGAGTACTCCTACTCCCCTCAACAACATCCGGTCCACATACCCCATCACAACATATCATGGTACTATTTCCACAAACCCGACAATCCACTCTTCGACTCTGATTTATCAATTTCAACTAATTCACCAACTCAATCCAGATTTCTGACCTCCTCGAATCTCCTCAAGAATACTACTAGTACGGTCTAACATACAAGGCTTAACTCCATAAGAAGTCTCTTCACAGACCAGACTCGCATCACAAAATTTCCCAACCGGTTCCAACTCTTTTCTCCATTTTCCTCGGTACAAGCAAGGTTTCCAAATCGAAGCATCAGCTACCACGGTATATACCGAAAACATACAGTAAGATAACACATCAAACGCACCCGATCACGACGGTAAAAGTTGACCAAATTACATGTTTCGAATATTCTGCTATAATTGGATCATCCACTGACATAAAAACCATTTTTCCCGGAAATAGCATCTCGTTATCTCTCCGACGCTTCAAACGAGGGTCAAAACGGACATACGGTTCAAGAGTTATGAATTTTCGAAGTTTTCCGAAAAACCAGAATTTTGCCGAAAAACTGCTACGGGATTTTGCATTCTTGTCCGAAAATTCGACCGATTCAATTCCTTTCTTTGAAACAAACACATACTCATACTCACCTAACATATAGCCTCGAATTAGAACCATTAAACATGATTTCTACGACGTCCGATTTCAATCCGATTTTTAAACCTTCAAATCTCCAAAAATACAAAAACTTACAAAACCAACCAAATTTGATAAAACAAGCATACTCAATCACGGCTTAACATCACCTGACGCCACTACGCAATCTAATCCGACTTTCTTCCGTAAAGCATCGATTTCTCACAAAATCTCAGATTAAACGATTTCAGCCTCCAACTCCGGCACAACTACAACAACAACCAACTCTAGAACACTGGTCAGATAATTCTTCTTACGTAATTCAAGTTGCCTTAAAGCATAATTAAAACTTGCTGAAGTTGCCTTTAGCAAATCCTCAATTATATCAACAAGCATCACAAACGCAACAAATAGTTATGTCGGATTCGGCAAAACTTTCCTCCCAGAAGTATATCGCTACTCTTTTTCCAACACTGATAACTCAAGTTCCTTATGCTCAACATAATCCTCTATACTCTTCGAATGTCTTAAAATATCACTGATTAACATAACCATTGCCTTGCTCAAATAATTAAAGAAGATCCCATGCCAAACGGACAAACAAGTTGTGAGTTCTGGCAGAAACACGGACCGTACCGCCCGTCCTTACCACAACATTCAAACACACTTCATCAATAAATAGCTTAATTCCATGTCAATACTTCACCATCTCATAGAGAATTTCAATAGCTCTACCCGAGCTCACACGACCATGGAAAACTCACATCCTTCAACCCATTGATCCATCAACTCATCAACTCTTGGAAGCGAACACTTATCCTTGATAGTCACCTTGTTCACTTATCCATAGTTCACCCAAAGCTTCACAAAACCTTCCGTCTGTCTAACCAACAAAATTGGTGCACCTTATGGTAACACACTCAAACAAAAGAACCTCTCTTCCAGCAGGTCTTCAAGTTGACTCTTTAACTTTCTCAATCCCAATGCAAACACACAATATGGAGTCACCCATATCGGACTAGTTCCAAGAACGAAGTCAATGTGTAAGCTTTACTTCACATTCCGATAGTAAACCATTTACCTCCTCAGGAAAACTTCCGGACAATCACAATTAAGTGATAAACCCCAATTTCTCACTTTCCTTAACATTCAAAGTTTCCGTCAAAATACACACCTCAACACCGTCTTACGCCAACTCCTCAAAATAATCCCTTAAGCACTTAGCTTAACTCAAGACAATTCATTGCTCACACCACCTAAGCTTGCAAGACACGTCTATCCCATCCAACACAATCTCGTCTACTATTAACAAGAGATTGAGGGTGATCAGTTCCTCAATTTGTCAATAGACAGCCGAAAATCATGATGGGGTATAAACCATCTTTACCAAACTATAAGAGCGTAACACATTAAGCCACAACACTGCAGTATTCCGGAGAAATACCAACTTCTCCCCCACTGGAATCATTTCACTTCTACCGACAAAGTTTAAACAACAACATGTACCGACAGTGTTTTTACACACATGTCGCATACCAGGGAACAACAACACTAGACAACATTGGCCGGACGGACCGACCTGCTCTGATATAACTCATGTCGCACTAGAAACTATGACCTAAGAGAGAATGCGTCGTATATCACCCAAAGGGTGTACACTAAACACTCTAGGTCATTAAGAGGAATCCCCCCAATCACCATTTCTCAAGTAGCTTAAGGCTCATAGCGTACAACACCTGTCATTCTTTATTAGGTGTTTTATGAATGTTTGAAGATGAGAAGAGAAGAAAGGATACTAATGGGAGACTAATTCAATCCTAAAAGTTATCATGCAAAGTGGACTTAAAGTTGGGATACAAAAGGGAACTACCTAATGCTATCATGCATGGTTAAGCACCTAAGGTTTATCATAACCTCAATAGATTAGAGAACTTATGGGGAGCATGGCAAAGAAAAGTAAAAGAAGAAGAAGAAGAAAGAACATGCAAATGTAAACATGCAAACATAAGATGCACAAGTAGAATGAAAGTGGGAGAAAAATAGTGTGGGGAAGTAGCCTCCACAAGCTCATCTCAACCAAGCATGCATATGAGAAATGCAAAGAAGGAAGGAGAAGAAGATGCACAAAAAGCAAACACACAAAAGCATCAAAAATGGGATGAAATGGCCTAAACCAAACAACATCAACCATAATGCAAAAACCAAACCCAAATGAAAGGTAAAGCAAGCCTAAAACAAAGTGAGGATGGGAGGATATATGAGGACATCAAGGACCTCATAATTTTCACTCAACCATAAGCATCACCAACCAAAAGCAAAGAAGCACAAAGAACACAAATAAAGTCCTCAAGGATTCATCACTTTAGGTATGCTTCAAATACCTCCAAAGGAGGGACCAAGACACCTTAAATGAGACTCCAAGGTCATGGGATATAATGGGAGATGAGATAAGAGAGCTCAAAATAAAAAGCAAACACATCCAAAGAGAAAGAAAGCATAAACACCAAGGGATGCAAGCAAAGCACACATGGAAACCCTAATTGAAAACTCAAAAGAAAACAACCAAAAGAGCAAGCAAAACAAAATTTCATGACCTAAAAATGAGCAAGCATCATCCTTAACATGTTAGAAACATGAATCAAAAGGCATTGAGGGCTCAAAGGATCCATAAATGTCATCTCCAAGACAAACTAGGTCAATGTTTCCAAAAGAACACAATCAAAACCAATTCACAACACCACCAAAGAAATTGATTCACAAGGGTGTTCCATTGTGAATGAGGATTGTCGAGGGTCAAATGAAATGCAACAAAAGTCAACCCAAAAGTCAACCAACAGGGGCAAAATGGTCCTCAAAAATTCATCAACTCATCATGGAGGTGAGGATGAATTTTCAGTCATTGGATCAAAAGGAGATGGAAGAAACAAATTAAAAACAAACACATGTCAAGATTTAATTCAAACAACACACTTCCAATGTTTAATTCCATTTTTAATTGAAAATAAATCCAAAAAATAAAATAAAGATTTCTTAAAAATAATAGACATCTCAAAGTGACCAGAAACTATTTTTGTGAATTTTTTTGATCATTGAAAGTATTTTATTTGATTTAAATCCAAACAGAAACAAAACAAAAATAAAAAAAGAAAAGGAAATAAAATAATAAACACATGGTGTAAAAAGCAACAAATCCACGTTCAAAAATCAATTAGGCTCATATCTTCTTAGCTTTCCAAAGAGTACTAGAAGTCCTTGATTGGATTTGTAGAACTCAAGATATGAAGCTTGCAAGGCAAGAGTATTTTGGGAAAGTAAGATTATAAGTCATTTTGGATTATAGGTCCATTTTACCACTTTGCATACCTCAAATTCAAATTTGTACAACTTGAAAGTTTCTCAAAATGGGGTTATTTATTCAATCAAACACCAAGGATTCATTGATATGGATTGGATTGAAGATTGGTTGAAGAAAATTTCATAAAAAGGAACTTTAAAGGCATTTAAAGTCAAAAATTCAATTTAATTCAAAATGAACCATTTCAAGGCATATGAGTGCATTTTTTGAGTCACCAATGCATTCTAAACACAATGCAATTACCAGATTTGAGAATTGAAGTCATTTACATGGTCTTTCCTTATGTTTCTTAATGTTGAAGAAACAAAATACAAATCAACCATTGATGCAAAAGTAAGGAACTAATCTCAGCCATCCATGATCCTTACATCACCAGCAAGCAAAATGGATCAATTTGAAAGTGAATTAGCTCTATTTTCGTGCAGTCCACAAAGCAAAAAAAAGTGAAGAAAACTGAATTTCTAATTAGGCTATTTGGACCTTCATTGGGCCTGAAATGTATCCAAACATGTTCTATATAAACACTAGATCATTTTCAGATGAAGGTTGGTGAATTTTGGTGCAAGAAAAGGTAAGAAGCAGTTAGAAAAAGTGAGCTTGAGGGTGAAAATCGAGATCCAAGATTCAGGCCTCTTCAACCAAATTCGAGCATCAAGAAAGCTTCATCATCAATCATAGAGTGTTTCTGGATTGATCTGAGCAAGTTTCATCACAAAATCGTGCCTCTGTTGAAGCTTCTTTACAGGTTTCTTTCTGTCCATTTTTCACTTAAATTATGAGGAAGTAGAACCTATTATGCATGTTGTTAAGATCCCTGAGACTCCTAGTTGGATTTAGGTTAGAATTGGAGACTGCTCGTGAGAATTGTTGCCATGACACAAGAACTAGATGGATTCGGTTTGGATGATTCCTAGGTTATAAATGAGTTTTGATCGTGGATTAGTAATGTAGGAAGTGTAAGGAATCAATTGGTGTAAAGAATTTGAGGTTTGGTGATGTTTGATAGCAGAACCACTGTAGCACTCGCTGGAGAAGACGACCGGAGTCTTCTCCGTCCGCCACTGGTTTTTCCCTCCCGTTTGATGATTCAAATGAAGAAGACAATCTGAGGACCGTCCGATCTTGTGACTTTCTTGACGTAGTATCCCAATCCAACGCGTGAAAGTGAGTTTCAGAGATGTTTGACCTTGACTAGATACGTGGCAGTGTGGGGAGGGTTGGATCAGATTACTAGAATATTGAACACGCTAGATTAAGACCTATGGTAGTCTTCATTTGACTTAGCGCACATGATCATCATATTTTCATTAAATGTGAATTGGACTGGGCCACAACTTGATAAGTGCACCCTCTTTGGAGAGGTCCATAGGCTTTTGAACTTAGCTGGATTGCTATTTACCACGCACTCTTAATCGTTTTCCCATTCTTTTCCTTATTTTTTATGGTTGTTATGCATGATTGTTTAATTCCATAAAAAATAGTAAAAATTCTCATTAATTCTTGAAATTTTTCCCTCTGGTTCTTTAATGTATTAAGAGATTTTACATGATTTTGGTTTATTTGTATAGGTATTTCTCAATTTAATTTGATTTTTGCATGATTGCTCCTTTCTTTAATTGAGAATAATTGTATGTCTACTTGTAGAATTTATATCTTGATGGATATTTGGAATGAGTTCCTAATTTTTTGTGTGCTTATTGTTGATGCATTAAGTAGCTTTGAAGTATTTTTCTCTGATTTTTTAGAGGCCTTTAGGCTAGGTTTTGAACTAGGCCTTTAGGACCTTTCCCATTTACACCTTCCATAGCACACCTTAGGATGTTGCTCTCTGCTAATGCCCTTAGGATTAGAATTTTGATCCAAGATTTTAGCCCTAGACTATTAAGACCTTAAGTTATCTTTATAATTTTTCTTATATTTTTTAGGAGTGATTTCCTACTTTTCTTAGATTTTACCTTATGGCTGTTTTTAGTATGTCCTACACATGACCTTCTCATAGTTTGGCCTAATAAGTGACCTTATAGCCAACCTTAAGCATCTAATTCTTTCATGATAGCCTAGTGAATAGGTTGATACCTTTGTAAGGTAGTTAGTGCTCTTAGCTCCACTAGGATGGATGTCCTTTAGAACTTAGCTATTAGGGTTTCTTTAGAGGCTGTAGGTGGATGACTTCTCCTTTGCTTTGCTTTCCTCAAGCCTTGCCTTGAGCAATCCTTTTCAAAATTCCCTTGTCCTTATCTTGGATCCCTCTTGTGAGAGCCCGGTCTTCCTTAGGAAGTACCATGTGCATTCCATGAAGAGGTTGAACCATTAAGGACTACTCTTGAAAGTGATGAATTTGGTTGAGTGCCATGGTGATTTCCTTAGGTTCTCACCATACTTCCCATCATCTCAATCCACTCTTTGTCCTATTGACATAGGATCCCTCTTGTGAGAGCCTGGTCTTCCATAGGAAGTACCCTGTGCATTTCGTAAAGAGGTTGAGCCCATGAAAGACCCCTGTGCTGATGCACATTAACCTAATAGTTTAGATAAACTCTAGGTTCTTGATCACCCACTCTTTGTCCTATTGACATAGGATCTCTCTTGTGAGAGCCTGGTCTTCCATAGGAAGTACCCTGTGCATTCCATGAAGAGGTTGAGCCCATGATGGACTCCTGTGTTGATACACATAAACTCAAACCTTAGATTGACATTTAGGGTCTACCTCATTTCTCTTTGTCCTATTGACATAGGATCCCTCTTGTGAGAGCCTGGTCTTCCATAGGAAGTACCCTGCACATTCCATGAAGAGGTTGAGCCCATGATGGACTCTTGTGTTGATACACATCCAACATGATGTAGCCTTGGGATTATTTCCTTGTTGCTCTTCATGTATGCCTCTCTCCTGATGGATTGTTTTCTTGTTTGCTTGCCTAATGGTTTGCTTAGTTGATTGCATGATTGCATCACTTGATTGCTATCTGATTGTTATGATGCATTAGGATAGACTTGCATGAGTATATATGATTGTTTAGGTGCATGACTGCATTGATTGATTGCTATCTGATTGCTGTGATGCATTAGGATAGACTTGAATGAGTAGATACTCTTATTTAGGTGCATGATTGCATTGAAAGGTTGAGGTGGTCCTCCCTTTGCTTGGTTGTTTATCGGCTTTCATACTTGCCCTTGCTTGATTGCATTGAAGGTTGAGGTGACCCTCCCTTGCTTGTGTGTTCTTTTTCTTCTGTGCTTGTCCTATTTGCATTAGAAGTTGAGGCTTCTTCCTTCTGCTTGTGCTGATGCATTGCATATCTATACATGTTCTTATTTCAGTAGCTTAATAGCTGTACTCATCTGCTAAATGATTTCTGCTGGTGTTTCCCTTTAACATGCTCCCTTAGGGTTCTCACTTCCTTTGATAAGGATAGTGGTGATAGACATTAGGATGAATCCATGCATGATAACAGTAGGGTAGATTCCCCTTTCAAACTCAACATTAGGACCATATTGCATGACAACAGTAGGATACTTGATAGTTCCCCTGTAGAGTCCTTTCTCTTTCTCATCTCAAAACAACAGTAAAACACCTAATAAAGGCAAATTTGTATCGTACGTTATGAGCCTTAAGCTACTTAGGAAGTGGTGATTGGGGGGCTTCTCCTCAATTTCCTAGAGTGTTTAGTACACGCCCTTAGGGCGATGTACGACGCATTCGTTCCTAAGTCATAGTCTCTAGTGTCATATGAATTACAAACATTCATAAAAAACACTTCTTTCGTAACAGACAAAAACAAACATCCAAACTTCTTTTTGCCCTTTGGGGCTCTCTTAATTCAAGGAAACTTTTCTGATGAAAAGAGTACTGTTAAGCTTCGATTCTACCGCAAATAGGCGTTGTCCCTAACTGCTGGAACTGTAGTTTAACTTTACTCGGGTAAAAAACACTTGAGCAAATCTGTGTTCCGTTTTATCCCGAACTATGTTCGCTCTGATCTTTCATACCAGATGAAAGTACGTAGGCACAAGACGCGATGTCTTTGTGAGCAACCTTCCTCCCATCACCCGTAGTTAGCCGAACTACGTTGACTCTGACTTTCGCATTGCACGAGTGAATACATAGGCCCAGAGCTGTGACGCTCTGTCGAGTCACTTTTGAGCCAGCCTTGATAGGTAGATAGATAAACAACCCGTCAGATAAACAAGCAAGCGTGGATCCCGTTGAGTACAACGGACGTGATGGGTGCTAATACCTTTCACTTGCGTAACCGACTCCCGAACCCGAGATTTGGTTGCGATGACCGATCTTATCCTTTTCGCTAGGTTTTTCCCGATCGTTTCCTTTCCCCTCCTTTGGGATAAATAACGATAGGTGGCGACTCTTCTATCTTTGCCAGTACCTTTTTTCGCAGTAGCGATAGCTGGCGACTCTGCCGGGGACTCCAACGGTTCCCTATGCGAGTCAATCCTAGCGCTTGTGTTTTTATCTGGTTGGGTTTGTACATACCTGTTGTACTTTAGCTTTACTTTCCCGCATTTTATTTTCAGCGTTATATTATTATTATTATTATTATTATTATTGTGCTGTTGTGGGAGGGGATTGATTCTGATGAGTGAAAAGCCAAACCCAGGCTTGAGAGAAAACATAACATTAGAGTGGAGATTAGTGGTGGACCTGTTTGCGTAGAAAACACTAGTTCCCATGAAATTCACACTCAGACGAGATTCTCTTTGATGATTTCTTTTCTGGTCCTTAGGATTGGAATTGATTTCGGATTTGAGGATTATCGACCCTGGGGACCAATCATGTATGACTCAGCTAAGTGAGGCCTCTTCAGGGAGTGATGATGCCAAACCAGAAATGGTGAACGTATCATCATTTCCGGAAAGTCTGTGACGCTGAGGAACGCATAGGATGCCGTACCTTTATCAGTAGATTATGTCCATATTTGTGAGTGGGACTGGGGTTATGCAGGTGTCATACCCTAAATTTGTCCTACCCATTTTTAATATTTTTGCATTTTTGCTCTTATTTCATTTTTGCATTATTTGTTTAATTTCTGGTTATTTAGACACGTGTCCGCTTGCCATTAGGGGATTTTCCAACATATATTATTTTTCGCCTAATAAAAGTGTGACACGTGGCCTAAAATTTTTTTTATGTGAATATTAATTTTTCTTAGTTTCTTAAACTTTTTCTTTTTTTAAATATTACTAATAATATTTTTAAGTAATTAAATTAGTTTTTGTTTTTAGTTTATTCTATTTATATTTGTTTATATTTAATTATATTTGTTAATATTTTATTTATTAGAGTTATGTTAGTTTATATTATATATATTAGTTTTAATGTTAATAAAGTAAATATAAGGATTTAATTAAGAAGAACTAATGGTCAAGGAAAAGAGAAAATCAAGTTTTAAACCGAAGGCCCACATTGGAGGCCCAATATGCCACTTGAGAGAGAGAGAGAGGAGACAGGTAGCATAAAAGAGGAGGGAATTGATTGTAAGAGAGAAACCTAAATTGAAACACACTGTTCATCATCTCTCAAAATCCCAAACGACGCCGCTGGGAACAAACCCTAGCCGTGCAGAGCTTCCACTATTCTTCCCAAGACGGTGCCTCTGTTTCCCAAATTTGACCTTCTTCCATAAACCCAATCTGCCACCCTCTAACGGAAGAACCTAATCGTGGTTCACCATCTCCCAAAATCTTCTCTGCCATTCACGATATCACCTTCTTCAAATCATTGCCATCGTCACTTAAAATCAACTGAGTTCAGCAGAGATTGCGACCACCGCATCAAGCATCAAGGGGACGATAAGGTTACGGATCTACGTCAGTAGCAGTTAAAGAGCAACAATGACGCGGTGTCATCAATTTTCAACTTGCCGTTGCGAGTCAAACATCATCTCCTTCATTTCTGCGTGTTCTGGACAGCATTAACGAGAGGCAATGGATTGGGAACAACAACTTTGACGAAGCAACGTCGGTAACTCTCGGTTTTAGGAGTTTTTGTTCGTACATTGATGTTGTTGATTAGTGTCATGTTTTTTATTGTTTTTATTCAGTCTGCTATAGTGATATACTGTAAATGAATTGTCGCTTTGATAGGTTCTCTATTCTGGTTGCAAATTGCATATTTGCTGTTTATATCTTCCTATAAGTTTGTTTGCGCCTATTGTTTTGTGCACTGTATTATTGTGGATTATTCATGTTCTGTTTTGTGTACTGTATTATTGTGGATTATTCATGTTCTGTTTGATTTTCAACGTGTCTGGATATAATGCGGTTTTGGTTTGTCATTATTTTTTTTAATGTTATTACTGTTAGAAGCATGTTAGGGTGCAGATTTGTGTTCATCTTTGCATTTTATTTCCACTCTTGGGTTTGTATCTTGTGACCATATGTTTGCAGAAGAGAGAGATATCGTGTACATGAAGAAGGATCTTTGAGTTTAAAGTTTTTTTTGGTTGTTGCTGTGACCACAATTTTGGTCTTTAGATAGTTTTTTTTAATAAAGAACATGGAGAGAGTTTATCATGATATATCAGTATTGTGTGAGTCCAGGTTTATTATTCTGTGGTTTGTGCTGCAAATTCATTGTTGTTTAAGCGATACAACTTATTTCTTATCGGTTATGTTCAATAGAAGTTTTGGTTTGGATTTACACTGTTAATAGTTTGAATTTTTAAGCTTGTGATGTGAGGTCTTTATGCAGAACTGATATTCTGCTATAAGTTTGAGGATTTGCAACTCTGTTATTTTTTTTCTGTTTTGTATGTCCATTTGCAGAGCTGGTTCTGATTTGGGGATTTTGGGTTCTGTTAATATAATTATTATATATTACTGCTTTTGGTTTATTCACATTGGATTTGCTGCCATTTTAGTTGTTCATGACTTTTCTCGACAGATTTGATATTTGATTAATTTATGTTAAGTTTGAAATATTCGATGTTATGTTGATGCTATGCTGAGTCGAATCCTTTTTTTTTATATTTTGTGTGGTAGCATAACCTCATTTTGAGCGTTGTTGGTAGTATTTTATTGGCAATTATCTTCAAATTTTGCCTTTGAAAATGGCATACAGTGTGGTTGTTGTTAGATTTTGTAATTGGTGGTGTATTGATAATTCTATCGATTTTGGATTGCAGGAAAGAGTTAATTTTACAATGCCTTTTTATGATGGATGTTCTCATGGTTACTAGTAACTATGTGTTGCTTTTTGTAAATATTCACCTTTTTTTTTACTCTTATCTAACTCATGGACTATCTTTTTAAAACATTATTTTCAAAATATGAGTAATTATTTTTTCTTAATTCCAATTCAATTTATTTTCAACATACAAACTATTTTCAAACTTTATTTCCAAAATTTGATATTATTTTTCTTAATTCTATTTCAATATATTTTTCAACCAAATTATTTTCTAATCAAAATCACGAAAAATTAAACTCTTGAAGTCTAGCACTTCTTGAGTTTTTGAACAACTACTATTGGGGCGTACGCCTTGGATAGTGCATCGTTCGTTTTTTTCATTTTGAAATGTGTTTTTATTAGGACAAAGAAATATCACCGGAGTCTAGCATTCCGTGTGATATTCTTGTTGTCCTTGCAATTATTTTTCCAAGTAACACCCCGATTAATTGATTGTGAGGCCGACGTCTCATATATCAAATAATCGTCATTTTTTTTCTAAAATATTTTCAAATCCAATCTCATATTCTCGCCTTTTTCACACCATTACTTTCATACCTTATTTCAAATTATTTTAAAATATTTTTATTTTTTTCAATTAAACTCCGAAAGAAGGAGGTTCTTGGAATCTAGCATTCCTTGGATCTTCGAGTGAATAATTCTTGAGGCACGCTCTTGAGTTATTATTCACTCAATCTTTCAACCTTTTCAAACCAAATCATTTTCAAACATTCTCCTAAGTCGAATGCTTGTACGCATTCGCAACTGACATTTCACACACACTTCACAATTCCTCGTGGTTTCGATATTAGGGGCACCCTTAGGGACTAATACCGTTTCTCACCATCTAACCCTTGACACGTCGTCAAGTTGGTTCCATCTTCAACAAGTCCTCGACACATCGTCGAACCATTTTCAAACCAACATCCTTTTTCCTCGCATTCCATTTTTGATTCAATATTTCTACAAACGTTTTTTTAAACTTACGAAAGAGGGATATTCTTAGAACCTAGCATTCTTTGAATATTTGAATGAGTAACTCTCGAGGCGCGCCCTTGAGTTGTTATTAGTTCATTCTTTCGATTTCACAACATCCAACCCCTTATCTTCAACCTATTCAACCCAACTTCCGAAAGAATTGAGTTCTTGGAATCTCGTATTCCTTGAATTCTTGAGTGACAAGTTCTTAAGGCACGCCCTTGGGTTACTTTTCAGTCACTCTTTCGTCTCTCAACTAGTCCAAACCAATTCAAACCTCGTCTTTTCGTGGTTGTTACCACAAACTATGGACGCTCTGATTCTTCATTCTCATATGAATGTAAGATACGTAGGCACAAGATTGTGATGATCTACGATAGTCGAACTACGACGCTCTGATTTCTATCCATCTTCTGATTCCCCCATCCTTTCCGGTAGTCGAACTACGACGCTCTGATTTCTCATTCTCGTCCGAATGAGCATACGTAGGCACAAGGGCCCCAATCCTTGGCGAGCACCCTATCTTCCAAACATCCCCATTTTCCCTTATCGTCTTTAACCTTTTATCCTACTAATTCTACCTTTATAATCAAGAAGAAAAACAAATAAACCTAGACAGTACTCTCCACAAAATACCTTAAGAGGTTCCTGTTGAGTACAATGGACGTGAGGGGTGCTAATACCTTCCCCTCGCGTAACCGACTCCCAAACCCGGAACATGGTTGCGACAGCCCTGTTCCTATCCTTTTGCTTTAAGAGGTTTTCTCGATATTTTCCTCTCCCGTTTATTCGGGAAAAATAATGTTCGGTGGCGACTCTGTCGAATCGCATTTCCCCGCCTTTCGCGCGAGGGTCATTTCTCCGAAATGTCTCCGTGATTTTTCGAGGTGCGACAGCTGGCGACTCTGCTGGGGACATTTGCTCCATGCAAAGAGAGAGTCGAGCCTATCTTTTGGTTTGTGAGGAGTGTTTGTTTTTTGTTTGTTTTCTTCTTTTTTTATGTATTTGTTCTCCGTGGATTTTATTTGTGCTTGTTATCTTGGTTGCCTGTGGGTTCTTGGGATGACATCATGAGTAAAGCTCTACCCTGAGCTTTGGTAAAAGCAGAGAGAACACATAGTTTAGAATTGGTAGTCGAGTAGTGTTAGTCTCCGAGGAATCGCTCCTTATGGGCCTAGCATGAAAGCTCCTCCAGAGGAGACCTATTCGTAGATCTTATTGTAATACAGCTAGCCTGTTGCACAACTTGATTCATGAAGGGTCCATGATTATGGGAACCTTTTTAGCACCAGTTCCAATAAATGGTGGTCGTGTAGTGTTAGTCTCCAAGGACTCGCTCCTTGTGGGCATAGCATGAGGACTCCGCTTAGGAGAGACCTTATCGTCATTATCGTTGTAATACAGCCAGCCTGTTGCGTGATGCTAATACGAATAGTGTCTGTGATCCTGGGAACCAAACATAGAAACCATCCCGTGAGTGGGTTTATGGGTTGAGTGTCTAGATCTTCCCATATAGGGCTTACCTGTCAATTTCTTTGTGCAGGAATTATGGTTACCTACCTGTTACAATTATCAGTTTTAGAGTTGTTTAAACTGTGATATTGTGATCCTGGATCTTGTATCTTGCATTGCATCTTGCATATCATTTGCATTGCACCTCATATGTTATGAATTTTTCATTTCCAATCCTTCAGCAGAATCTTATGTCTCCTTCCTTCTTCTTCAGTAAATCAAGCTGATTCCTCGACACCAGTACGCAACTAGAGCCAATACAAGACGAATGATGGAACAGATTCAGCAAAAACAAGTTGCCTTCAGAGAAGAGTTAGACTCCATCAAAGGAAAGATTGACCAGATCATGGAAGCCATCCTCACGGCCAGAAGAGAGGAAGAACAGTGTGAAGCTGCCGCCGTCATCAACAACAATGGTCAGGTGCAAGTGTCTACCCCAAGGCTATCAGCTCCTATCCCTAACCCCTATGGAATGCCAATGAATTTCGCTACCGCAGCTGAAGGGACCACTTCTCAGCCAATCCCAGCACCTGGGGTTACTGTTGGAGCTATCCCGTAAGCCCAGCCAACTGTGGTTCAGATCCCTATTCCTCATAACGAAGATAATATGGTGGATCAGTATGACGATGTGCAAAACTATCATGCTGCTATTCCCATTTCCAGTCCTGTTGCTGCTCAAGATTCAGAAGCTATGAAGATGTGTCGCGACCTAGCTGAGAAATTTCGAGTTATGGAGGGGAACAATTTAAACCCTCTTAGTGCTTTGGAAATGTGTTTGGTGCCTGATGTCTTCATTCCGCCCAAGTTCAAGGTGCCCAAATTTTCGAAGTACAAAGGTCTTAGTTGCCCAAATATTCATCTGAAGATGTATTGTCGAAAGATGGCTGCCTATGCCAGAGATGAAAAGCTCATGATTCATTGCTTCCAAGACAGTTTGTCTGGGGCATCACTCAAATGGTATATGCAGCTGGAACGTAACAGTGTGCGCACTTGGGCCGAGCTAGCCGATGCATTCGTCAAGCAGTACAAGTACAACACCGATCTTGCTCTGAATCGTACTCAACTTCAGAGTATGACTTAGAAGGATAGCGAATCCCTCAAGGAGTACGCGCAACGATGGAGAGAGCTAGCTGCAAGGGTGCATCCACCTCTTATTGATCGTGAACTGATTGACATCTTCATGGGTACCTTGGAAGGCCAGTACTACGAGAAATTGATCGGTAGTGTCGCAGTTGGATTCTCTGACTTGGTGATTGTTGGTGAGAGAATCGAAGAAGCGTTGAAGAGCGAGAAGATCCAAGGAGGTTCTAACAACCAGGCCAATGCCAAGAAGCCTTTCAACGGATATAAGAAGAAATAGGGCGAAACAAATGCCATCTCTTTGCAGAAAGGGCAAGCTTCTCAACAAACTCCCGCTCATATGCCTTATCAAGTTCCCTATTATCAGTATCCGTATGTTGCTGCTGCGCAATATGCTCCAACGCCTTATCAGCCAGCTGTTCAAGCAGTGCAAGCTCATATGCCACAGCAATAGGCTCCTCAACAACAAGCCTATAATCAGCAAGGATATCAGTACCCTCCTCAGCAGCAACAACAACAAGGTGCTCGCCAACAACGTCAACAGAGAACTTGGAGGCCTTATAGAGTATTTGATCGTCTACCAATGACATATGAAAGTATCTTTGCTCAGTTGATGGAGAACAAAGCTATCGTTCCAAGAGATTTGGCTCCCCCAACTGTCATTCCTCCCGACTACGACGCAAATGCTCATTGTGAATTTCATAAGGGCGCTCCAGGTCACACCATTGAGAATTGCAGGGCTTTCAAGCACAAGGTTCAAGACATGATTGACAAGGATGCTATCAACATCAATGGAAAGTCTCCAAACGTCATCAACAATCCAATGCCACCGACCAGCTAGTGCCAGCAGCAAATCAGATCAAATCCAGTCAAGTCAAAGTTCATTTCCCCGAAGAAGGTCGTCATGTTGCCATTTCATCTTTCGCATTTCTTATGTTTTGTCTTTGTTTGTTTAAGTATTGTATGCTTTGAACAATTGCCATTTCATATTTGGTTTTCATTAATGTATCGTTTATGCATGTTTTGAATTAATTATGTCGTATTCACTCATTTTCACTTGTCACCGACACTTTTATTTACTTCACTATATCAACTGTTGTTAGCATGATTTGAGGGAGGATGATGAAAACGAGATTCCCATAATTGCAAACCGTATGCTTTCAGACAGAATCTCGTCAATGATGTACAGGCATTACTTCAATTCCCCAAACACCGGAGATATAAGGAGTTAATCCCTAGTAAACCACTTTGAGCCTAGAAGTAGAAGTTTCCTTCGGATATTCAAACCCTTTACATTCAACCTGGGGCAGGGTAGTGTTCAGTTAATCCAATCCCGCATTTGAATCAACAAAGCAAAATCCAGAAGACGGTTGTTCATCAAAGACCTACGACATGGCGGTCACAATCCTCCAACAATATCCACACAAAAAAGTCAAAATCCTGCTAAGTCAGATACCTCAAAGGGGACTTAGGCAGAATCAAGGCAATCCCGATGGATCTGACAAGCAAAGTCAATTCATGCAAAAGTTAGGGATAAAAAAAAAACAAAAACAAAAGAGGCCCTCAAAACCCTCAACCAAAAACAAAATAAGACTCAGTGGTCACCCAAATCAAAAGGGTCACTAATATCCATCAAAATAAGGTGACTGCCACGACAAGCAAACCTTGAATCATCAAGCTTATACTGTCAAGACAAGTGCAGAATCAACTGAACGTAGGACTGGAGATTATTAAGAAGGGGTGGGTGCAAATCATACTTTGAGCCTAATATCCTTTGTTTCATAACCATTAACCAGACCATGTTACAACCCTCGAAAGACCTAATTGAGGCGAGATTTATTCTGAAAGCATACTATCGCAAGGTTGCGTAACCTGACTCCTCATATATCTACTAATCATCAACGTTGGTGTCGTTATTCTTGTTATATCTTTTTCACGCACTAATCAAAACAAGCATAATGTTTGGGCTAACGATCCATTCGTTTCACTATCACGACACTTCAATAAAACGATACTTTTTCAAATCTTGCATCAAACTTTGCATTAATATTACCATTTGTGAATGTACAATTTTAATTGCAAATCAGTGCTAGGTATTCAAAGACATTCCAACAAAAGGCAATCAAGGAGGAACTTGAGTTTCAGTGGTTGGCACGAAGCAAGGTTACCTCAAAACTCACAGGCTGAGGCAAATCATTCAAGAGCTCGAGTAGGGTCAAACCATTAATAAGTTCAAACTGGGGCAAGACCAGGTCATCTCAACCATCAAACAGAGTTACAATCTCCTCTGAAACAAGTTCACAAATCACCAAGTATCCCAGACTT
Organism: Lathyrus sativus; assembly: GCA_963859935.3. Lineage (NCBI taxonomy): Eukaryota > Viridiplantae > Streptophyta > Magnoliopsida > Fabales > Fabaceae > Lathyrus > Lathyrus sativus. The sequence goes on from OZ012741.1 coordinate 339,443,228, forward strand.
GGGGCATCCAAAGCATCTTTGTTTGCTTCAATCATGACGTCTTCAACCAACTGCGGGTCGAGGAAATCAATCCCTCCCACCACCCAAAGTCCAATCCGTATTGGCAACTACAAAAGCCCACCACGCTGGCGTCTCCACCTGCATTTCCAATCACCCGTCTGCATCATATGCATCATAAGCATCGCATTCAACATCATAAGCATCTTGCATCGTATGCATACCCAATCATATCATACTTCCCCAGCTCTTACATCTCCGCGCGTCAACATTTGCATTTGCACTTCCATTCATTATGGAACATCATTATCGTTCAACATTCGTATATGCAAGTCAAGGTCCAGGATCAATCTCGAAGATTTCCAAGACTGCCATCAGCCCAGTCAGGGGCATCCTCCGCAAGACTGTGGGTTTCTCCTACAAAATTTAAGAGCTTCAAAGTAATCACCAGCCTAGTTAGGGGCATCCTCTGCAAAGCCGTGGGTTTTCCTGCAAAATTCAAAGACATCCAAAGCAAGGTCCAACCCAGTCAGGGGCATCTTTTTCAAGACCATGGGTATTTCCCATGACGTATTTCAACCTCGTAGTTGATCAGATCTTCAAATCAATGCACAACCCAGTCAGGGGCATATCAGTCAAGACCGTGGGCTTTCCCCAAGAAGTTGTTCAACCTTTTATTAGGAAAATCCAAGACCTTCAGCGCAAGATTCAGCCCATTCAGGGGCATCTTCAGCAAATCCGTGAGCGTTCCTTACGAAGTTGTTCAACCTTTCTTGACCAAGACAAAACTTTCAAGACAAACTCATCCCAGCAAGGGGCATCTTCTTCAAATTTCATGCGTGTTCCTCATGAAATCATTTCAACAAAGTTGTGACCTCCAAGAAAGACGGTGGGCGTACCCCGTTGATTCATTTCAAGCCAATCTTCCTCTTGGGCGTTCCCCAGTGAGTTGTATCCAGCAAGCGTGACCGTTGTCAATTTCCTTGCTATCATCCTTTTGGTGATAGCTGAACCTGGTATGTTCAACCTAGCCTGCATCCTTTTGGTGTTGGTAACCTTCAATTTTGTGTCGTTCTATCATCCTTTTGGTAATAGCAACCTGTGTGCGGCTATTTCGCACCGTCATCCTTTTGGTGGGGGGTCTGTCACTTGGATTGGTGTCAGATTGTATGATAGTGTTTGTCCTATCATCCTTTTGGAGGTAATGGCCGGTGTGAGTTTCGCTCCGTCATCCTTTTGGTGGGGGGCTGTTGTAAGAGCACAGATTGTGTCTTAGTTATATCTCTATGTTTTGATGATAACACTTATAAATTATGTATTCAAGAATTATATACTCTAAACGTGTTCTAAATTGTTTGCTACAGGCACTAAAGAAAAATATCTTAAGAAAGCAAAATTGCATCTGAACATTGTTCGTATGAAAGACTTCATAAGTTCAAGAGCATCTTAAGTGAAGATCTGAACACTGCTCCCAGAAGAATCTGACTACTGTCTCTTGAAGATTCTGAAGAAGGAGCCTCTAAAGCATAGAAGACTCTGCTCTGAGAGATTTACACGCTCAAGCACACAAGCTGCACATACTCTGACTCAGCTCAATCTGAAGAACATTCAAGACTCTGAAGATCCAGATGATCCTTGGTCTGAAGACTCTGAAGATTCAGATTCTAATGTTGAAAGCTGAACTTATTTTGAAGAAGATTTAAATATGTACGTTGGTTTTTTCTCAACAGCTCTTTCCTATTTTGTGCTAGACACAAGGACACAGACAAAAAGGTTTTATCTGTGCATTCCATTCTGAGGAAAGTATTCTGCAAGTGAAGACAAAAAGCATCAGGCCTGTTTCAGCACAGCCTCCAATGTGAAGACAAAAGGCTCTAGGCTTTTCTGCACAGCCTTCAACGTAACAAGACTTCTTGGATCTTAGTGCCTATATAAAGAAGTCCACTCCATCTTCATCAGTATCGAATCTCTAGCAAAATCTCTACTCAAAGCAAACCTTTCAAAGCTCTTTATCATATTACGTTGCTTTATCTTTATTCTTAACTTAAGAGAAATATCACTGTTGTGATAACAGCTTATTAGAAGCATTCTTACTCTTGTAAAAGTTTTACTTTGTTTGTAAAAGGTTTTCCTTAAGAGGATCCAGTTGGGATCAGTTGCTCTTGAGAAGACTAAGAACGGTTGTTCTTAGGTGTTGCTATTTGTAATCTGTTTGATTAAAATAGTGGATTAAGTCCTTGATAGAGAAAGGCAAATCACTCTTGAGAGGGTGGACTGGAGTAGTTGTTTTCAACGATCCAGGATAAAAATATCTGTGTTCTAATCTTTGATTTTTAGTCTTACTTATTCAACCCCCCTTCTAAGTAATTTTCTCACCTTCAGTTGGCATCAGAGCTCCGGTTCTGCGTGTGCTCCACTTAACCGTGACAGTTAAAGATCCAGTGAGAAAGATACTTTGATATTTGTGTTGTTGCCATTATGGAAACATCTACATCAACTTGCAACAACAAATATGAAGGAGATAGGATCAGTACCAAGCCACCCATGTTTGATGGGGAAAAATTTGACTATTGGAAAGATAGAATAGAAAGTTTTTTCCTCGGGTATGATGCTGATCTTTGGGATATGGTCATTGATGGATATAAACATCCTACTGATGAGGATGGCAAAAAGATTGATAGAAAGTCAATGACTGAAGTACAGAAAAGAGATTTCAAGAATCACCACAAAGCCAGAACTATATTGCTTAATGCAATCTCTCATACTGAGTATGAGAAGATTACAAACAGAGATACTGCTCATGACATGTTTGAGTCACTCAAAATGACTCATGAGGGAAATTCTCAGGTTAAAGAGACCAAGGCGCTGGCGCTCATACAGAAGTATGAGGCATTCAAAATGGAAGAGTCTGAAAATGTTGAAACTATGTTTTCTAGATTTCAGATTCTTACTGCTGGTCTGAAAGTTCTGGATAAGGGCTACTCAACGTCAGATCATGTCAAGAAGATCATCAGAAGTTTTCCCACCAGATGGAGACCAATGGTGACTGCATTAAAGATGGCAAAAGATCTAAATAAGATCTCCTTAGAAGAACTTATCAGTTCTTTGAGAAGTCATGAAATAGAGCTGGAGGAAGATGAGCCCCAGAAGAAAGATAAAGGTAAATCCATAGCTTTAAAATCTAACAAACATGTTAAAGCTTTGCAGGTAAAAGAAGAAAGTTCTGAAGAATCGTCTTCTGAAGAAGAAGATGAACTGTCCATGCTTTCCAGAAGAATCAACAAGCTCTGGAAGCACAAGGGAAGGAAGTTTAAAAACTTCAGGAAAGCTGACCACAGGAAGGAATCTTCTGGACACAGAAGATCTGGAAAGAAAGAGGTCACATGCTATGAATGCAAGGAACCTGGGCACTACAAAAATGACTGCCCCAAACTTCTCAAGGAGAAACCCAAGAGAAAGTTTGATAAAAAGAAAAAGGTTCTTATGGCAACTTGGGATGATTCAGATGAATCTGAATCTGAATCTGAAGCAGAAGAAGAGTGTGCCAACATGGCATTAATGGCTGGAATAGAAGATCAGAATGAAGACTTATCATCTGAATCTGAGTCAGACTCCGACTCTGATGCTGAAGAGGTAATGTCCAAACTTACCAAAGATGAACTTATAAAGGTGTTATCTGAAGTTTTGAAAAGCTACAATAATATCAAACTCAAGAACAAGAAGCTGAAAAGCAATCTTGAATCTGAGATTGATAATCTGAAAACAGAACTTGTTGAGCAGAGAGAAATAAATTTAAAAATAAAAAATGATTTGGAAATTGTTCAACAAGAATCTGACTCTGAAGCTAAATCATCTGAAAATATTTTGGAAAAATATGACTCTAGTTTTCAGAGGTTCCTCACTAAAAGCATAGACAGAAGCAAGATGGCTTCTATGATCTATGGAGTTAGTAGGAATAAAAGAAAGGGAATTGGATTTCAATCTTCTTCTCTTGAAAAAGATGTAAGACCAATACCTGTAGATGATCTGATCATTAAGATAACTCCTTTATACTCTAATTTTAAATTTGGTCATTTAAATGATATTAAACACACGAGCTCTAAAAAGAATACTCATGTGTTTAGATCTAAGGCAAGTCTAAACAAAAACTATGTTGAAAAACAAAAGTTTAGACAAACCTACAAGGCAACTAACCCTAAAGGACCCAAGAAGATCTGGGTACCTAAAGACAAAATAATCCCTGTTGCAGATGTCCTTAGCAGCAAAGTCAGGACACCAATCATGGTACCTGGACTCTGGATGTTCACGACACATGACGGGAGAAAGGTCTATGTTCCAAAGTCTGGAACTTAGATCTGGAGGGGACGTGAAATTTGGAGGGAACCAGAAGGGCAAGATCATTGGCTCTGGAACTATAGGTAATGGCAACCTACCCTCTATTTCTAATGTTCTGTTAGTTGAAGGATTGAAACATAATCTATTGTCCATAAGTCAATTAAGTGACAATGGTTATGATATTATCTTTAATCAAAAATGTTGCAAAGCTGTATGTCAAAAGGATGGTTCTATCCTATTCAATGGAAAGAGGAAACACAACATTTATAAAATAAACCTTTCAGAACTTAAAGTTCAAAATGTAAAATGCCTCTTATCTGTGAATGATGAGCAATGGGTCTGGCATAGAAGATTGGGGCATATTAATATGAGACGTATATCTCAAATTAATAAACTCAATCTGGTCAGAGGACTTCCTAAGTTGAAGTTCAACTCAGATGCTCTATGTGAAGCATGTCAAAGAGGCAAATTTTCAAAATCTCATTTTAAATCAAAAAATGTTGTTTCTACCTCCAGACCATTGGAATTACTTCACATTGATCTGTTTGGACCAGTGAAAACTGCATCCATCAGAGGCAAGAAGTATGGGTTAGTCATTGTAGATGACTACAGCAGATGGACATGGGTAAAGTTTCTAAAACACAAGGACGAGTCTCATTCTGTGTTCTTTGACTTCTGCAATCAAGTCCAGACTGAAAAAGATTGTAAAATTATTAAAGTCAGAAGTGATCATGGTGGAGAATTTGAAAATAAACATTTTGAAAAATATTTTTCTGAAAAAGGCATTGCACATGATTTCTCCTGCCCTATAACTCCATAACAAAATGGAGTTGTAGAGAGGAAAAATAGAACATTGCAAGAAATGGCCAGAACCATGATCAACGAGACAAATCTGGCAAAATATTTCTGGGCAGAAGCAATTAACACAGCTTGTTATATTCAGAACAGAGTGTCTGTAAGACCTCTTCTGAAAAAGACTCCCTATGAATTGTGGAGAAACAGAAAGCCTAACATTGCTTATTTTCATCCTTTTGGATGTATTTGTTATATGCTTAATACTAAAGATAATCTGAACAAGTTTGATTCCAAAGCACAGAAGTGTTTCATGCTTGGTTATTCTGAACGCTCTAAAGGCTACAGAGTATTCAATACTGAAACACAGATTGTGGAAGAATCTATTCATGTCAGATTTGATGATAAGCTTGGCTCTGAAAAGCCAAAGCAGTTTGAAAGTTCTGCAGATAGAGAAGTGATTCTCACAGACTCTGAAGGCTCAGAGGCAGAAAAGGCAAAGAACAAAGAATCTGACGCAACCCCAGATGCTACACCTTTGACTTCCCAACTAAACAACTTGCATATTTCTGAAAGACCAACTGTCAGAGGATCTTCTTCCAGAATCAAAGCTTCTCATCCAAAAGATGTGATAATTGGAAAGAAAGATGATCCTATAAGGACAAGATCATTTCTCAGAACTTCTGAATCTTCCTTATTTGGCTTAGTGTCAATGATAGAACCAACATCTGTAGATGAGGCTCTGGAAGATAATGAATGGATTATAGCTATGCAAGAAGAGCTGAATTAATTCGCCAGAAATGAAGTTTGGGATCTGGTTCCTAGACCTAAAGGATTCAATGTCATTGGAACAAAATGGGTCTTCAGGAATAAGCTGAATGAAAAGGGAGAAGTAGAAAGGAATAAGGCAAGGCTGGTTGCTCAAGGATATAGTCAACAAGAAGGTATTGATTACACTGAGACATATGCTCCAGTGGCAAGGTTAGAATCTATTCGTCTTCTTATTTCATTTGCTGCACAGAATAACATCACTCTGTATCAGCTGGATGTTAAAAGTGCTTTTCTTAATGGTATTATAGAAGAAGAAGTATATGTCCACCAACCTCCTGGTTTTGAAAGTGAAAACTTTCCAGATCATGTTTTCAAATTAAAGAAATCCCTTTATGGATTAAAACAAGCTCCCAGAGCTTGGTATGAGAGGTTGAGCAACTTCCTTCTGAAGAAAAATTTTATCAGAGGAAAAGTGGATACAACTTTATTCTGTAAATCTGTTAAGAAAGATCTGTTGATTTGTCAGATTTATGTAGATGACATTATTTTTGGATCAACAAATATTACGCTTGGAAAGGAGTTTGCTAAATGTATGCAGGAAGAATTTGAAATGAGCATGATGGGAGAATTGAGATTCTTCTTGGGAATCCAAGTCAATCAGACTCCAGAATGCACCTACATACATCAAACCAAATATGTTAAAGAGCTTCTGAAGAAGTTCAACATGGTTGATAGCAAAATGGCAAAGACTCCAATGCATCCTACAAGCACTCTAGGTAAGGAAGAGGTAAGTAAGAAGGTAGATCAAAAACTCTACAGAGGTATGATAGGATCTCTTCTATACTTGACTACTTCTAGACCAGATATTCTGTTTAGTGTCCGCTTATGTGCTAGATTCCAATCAGATCCTAGAGAATCACACTTAACAGCTGTTAAGAGGATTCTGAGGTATCTGAAAGGTACTGCTAACATGGGTTTGTGTTACAGAAGATCTGATGAATTTTCATTAGTTGGATTCTGTGATGCTGACTATGCTGGAGACAGAGTTGAACGTAAAAGCACTTCTGGAAGCTGTCAGTTTCTTGGAAGTCATCTGATCTCATGGTACAGCAAGAAGCAACCTACCATTGCACTATCAACTACAGAGGCAGAATACATTGCTGCTGCTGGATGTTGTACTCAGATTCTCTGGATGAAGAGTCAATTAGAAGATTATCAAATCTATGAGAGTAACCTTTCTATCTTCTGTGATAATACTTCTGCTATATGTTTGTCAAAAAATCCAATCTTGCATTCTAAGGCAAAACATATAGAAATTAAACATCACTTCATCAGAGACTATGTTCAGAAGGGTGTAATTAATCTAGCTTTTGTTGATACAGATCATCAATGGGCTGACATTTTCACAAAACCCCTTGCTGAAGATAGATTTAAGTTTATTCTGAAAAATATTTGTATGGATTTATGTCCAGAGTAATATTTCTCAGAGGCAACCTCTCAGATGCAAAATGTTTAATAATCTGAAGTATTTCATCTGTCTATTTGTTCATTTATATTTATTCAATTATTTCGTTTTGGGTAAAACTCTGAACTAACAAGCTCAGAAGATCTGAAAGTTGGAAACGTTTCATTTCTTGAGAGAAATCAGATGAGCCAACAAAGCAAACACGTGTCATTCAATTTCTGAAAAGATTGAGTGCTTAACTGATTTGACGTTTGAGGTAATGCTTTGAAAATCTCACTATTCTTGATATTCCACCCCTAAACCAAACTATTGAAATTTCTTCTACATCTGTTCACTCAGATGAATCCTCTGATTCATCTGATTCATCTGACTGTGATTCAGAATCACTCAAACAAGCTCGCTCTGAGAGTGTTATGAAGAAACATCTTAACATTGCTTTGTTTCATACCCCACCAAACTCTCCATCTCAACAACCATCTGAAGCTCAACCCTCTGGCACTCAAACAGCTGAAAACCAAAACATTCCTCAACCACCTGAAACTAACCCATCTGAGAATCAAACTTTTCCTCATTCAGCTGAACTCCCTCAATCTGTCATCCACACATCTCAACCACCCACACCTCAACCACAACCATCTGAACCTACTCCTGCTAACACCCCTAATCCTTTTTCCTCTGGTCAGAATGAACAGTCAGATTTAGGATCTTGTGTTAATGCTATGTTTGATATTTTCAAAAAGGAGTTAGATTCTGAATATGATCGTGTTAAGGCTGTATGCATGTCTAGTTTGGACCCAAATGTTTCGAATACTGCTTGGAAGCGCTTCATCTGGATGTTTAACAAAGCTGCCCTAAAAGTTAGAGCAAAATGCTCTAAGCTTGCTAAGACAAAATTTGCTGAGTTAATAAAGGTGACACTGATGAACATGCCTCCTCCTCCTCCTGTGTTACTTTTGGAAGCTGCTCCTCCAGTTGTTCCTGAATTTGAAATGGTTGAACAAGCTTCTGTTGAAAACCAAACTGAAGGGAACCCTGCTGCTACTGCATCTGCTCCGTCTTCATCTGTGGTTTCAGAACTTGTGAATGATGTGAAGGATATAAAGGACTGGATGATCAAGCAAGAGAAAACAACTGATGAAATCAAGACCTGGATGTCTAAGCAAGAAGAGTCAGCTGCCAAGATGACAGAGCTTCTGACCCTCATTGCCTCTCGCCAGACCTAGTTTTATTTGTTGTTTTGCACATGAACTGAGTTTTTGATGTTTGATTACTTTTATTGTGTTATGTGTTTTTGGCCTCTGTCTGTTTGTCTGTGAACTTTGGTTTGTTCTGTTTTTAATTGCATGATAACATGGTTTGCTCCTATTTGCTTCTTTTCTTTTATTTCTTTCTGTCTTTGAAAATCTTTTTGATTATGACAAAAAGGGGGAGAAAAAGAGAAACTGAGTGTTCAACCTATAAGCATTTACCAAAACTAAAATTCAGACATTTTATTAACTTATTTGAATTTAAGTCTTTCAGATTACACTGTTATATCTGACATAATTCATTGAAGTTACCCTGAGACTGTGTCAACCAGAACCTGATTCTCTAAAGAAAATCTGAGTATTCAATCAACTCTGATATCTTACTCTGATACATTTATTCAATCAACTGGCATCAAGATTTGACTATGAACTCATTCATCAGGCTCTGAATCTGAAATTTACTCAATCAGAAAGGGAAGTATTCTATTCTATTGTAGTATTTATTTCAGGGGGAAATTGTTTATCTCAGGGGGAGTTTCTAATTCTTACTCTTTATTGAACAAAATTTTCTCATGTTTTGTCATCATCAAAAAGGGGGAGATTGTAAGAGCACAGATTGTGTCTTAGTTATATCTCTATGTTTTGATGATAACACTTATAAATTTTGTATTCAAGAATTATATACTCTAAACGTGTTCTAAATTGTTTGCTACAGGCACTAAAGAAAAATATCTTAAGAAAGCAAAATTGCATCTGAACATTGTTCGTATGAAAGACTTCATAAGTTCAAGAGCATCTTAAGTGAAGATCTGAACACTGCTCCCAGAAGAATTTGACTACTGTCTCTTGAAGATTCTGAAGAAGGAGCCTCTAAAGCATAGAAGACTCTGCTCTGAGAGATTTACACGCTCAAGCACACAAGCTGCACATACTCTGACTCAGCTCAATCTGAAGAACATTCAAGACTCTGAAGATCCAGATGATCCTTGGTCTGAAGACTCTGAAGATTCAGATTCTAATGTTGAAAGCTGAACTTATTTTGAAGAAGATTTAAATATGTACGTTGGTTTTTTCTCAACAGCTCTTTCCTATTTTGTGCTAGACACAAGGACACAGACAAAAAGGTTTTATCTGTGCATTCCATTCTGAGGAAAGTATTCTGCAAGTGAAGACAAAAAGCATCAGGCCTGTTTCAGCACAGCCTCCAATGTGAAGACAAAAGGCTCTAGGCTTTTCTGCACAGCCTTCAACGTAACAAGACTTCTTGGATCTTAGTGCCTATATAAAGAAGTCCACTCCATCTTCTTCAGTATCGAATCTCTAGCAAAATCTCTACTCAAAGCAAACCTTTCAAAGCTCTTTATCATATTACGTTGCTTTATCTTTATTCTTAACTTAAGAGAAATATCACTGTTGTGATAACAGCTTATTAGAAGCATTCTTACTCTTGTAAAAGTTTTACTTTGTTTGTAAAAGGTTTTCCTTAAGAGGATCCAGTTGGGATCAGTTGCTCTTGAGAAGACTAAGAACGGTTGTTCTTAGGTGTTGCTATTTGTAATTTGTTTGATTAAAATAGTGGATTAAGTCCTTGATAGAGAAAGGCAAATCACTCTTGAGAGGGTGGACTGGAGTAGTTGTTTTCAACGAACCAGGATAAAAATATCTGTGTTCTAATCTTTGATTTTTAGTCTTACTTATTCAACCCCCCCTTCTAAGTAATTTTCTCACCTTCAGCTGTCACTTGGATTAGTGTCAGATTGTGCGATAGTGTTTGTCCTATCATCCTTTTGGTGGTAGTGGCCGGTGTGAGTTTCTCTCCGTCATCCTTTTGGTGGGGGGTCTGCCACTTGGATTGGTGTCAGATTGTGCGATAGTGTTTGTCCTATCATCCTTTTGGTGGTAGTGGCTGGTGTGAGTTTCGCTCCGTCATCCTTTTGGTGGGGGGCCGGTCACTTGGATAGGTGTCAGATTGTGCGATAGTGTTTGTCTTATCATCCTTTTGATGGTAGTGGCCGGTGTGAGTTTCGCTCCGTCATCCTTTTGGTGGGGGTTCTGTCACTTGGATTGGTGTCAGATTGTGCGATAGTGTTTGTCCTATCATCCTTTTGGTGGTAGTGGTCGGTGTGAGTTTCGGTCCGTCATCCTTTTGGTGGGGGGTCTGTCACTTGGATTGGTGTCAGATTGTGCGATAGTGTTTGTCCTATCATCCTTTTGGTGGTAGTGGCCGGTGTGAGTTTCGGCCCGTCATCCTTTTGGTGGGGGGTCTGTCACCTGGATAGGTGTCAGATTGTGCGATAGTGTTTGTCCTATCATCCTTTTGGTGATAGTGGCCGGTGTGAGTTTCGCTCCGTCATCCTTTTGGTGGGGGGTCTGTCACTTGGATTGGTGTCAGATTGTGCGATAGTGTTTGTCCTATCAGCCTTTTGGTGGTAGTGGCCGGTGTGAGCTTCACTCCGTCATCCGTTTGGTGGGGGGTCTGTCACTTGGATTGGTGCTAGATTGTGCGTTAGTGTTTGTCCTATCATCCTTTTGGTGGTAGTGGCCGATGTGTGTTGCTCTATCATCCTTTTGGTGGTAGTAGCCGTGTGTGTTTCATTCCATCATCCTTTTGGTGATGACGACTTTTTTCCAGTTACTTACAGTTTACTCAGAGGTTTACATTTATCTAATATTTCAACTCCCAAGCATTTGTTTTCCTTTCGGACAAATTCAAGGTCTTCTTCATATCTAATTGACTCCTACCTCGAGAAAATGTATGCTTCAGCAGTTCATTTCCTTAAGTTTAAGCCAATTAGATAGGGGCATCTGTCATAGCCTAAATTTGTCCTACCCATTTTTAATATTTTTACATTTTTGCTCTTATTTCATTTTTGCATTATTTGTTTAATTTCTGGTTATTTAGACACGTGTCCGCTTGCCATTAGGGGATTTTCCAACATATATTATTTTTCGCCTAATAAAAGTGTGACACGTGGCCTAAATTTTTTTTTATGTGAATATTAATTTTTCTTAGTTTCTTAAGCTTTTTCTTTTTTTTAAATATTACTAATAATATTTTTAAGTAATTAAATTAGTTTTTATTTTTAGTTTATTCTATTTATATTTGTTTATATTTAATTATATTTGTTTATATTTAATTTATTAGAGTTATGTTAGTTTATATTATATATATTAGTTTTAATGTTAATAAAGTAAATATAAGGATTTAATTAAGAAGAACTAATGGTCAAGGAAAAGAGAAAATCATGTTTGAAACCGAAGGCCCACATTGGAGGCCCAATATGCCACTTGAGAGAGAGAGAGAGGAGACAGGTAGCATAAAAGAGGAGGGAATTGATTGTAAGAGAGAAACCTAAATTGAAACACACTGTTCATCATCTCTCAAAATCCCAAACGGCGCCGCTGGGAACAAACCCTAGCCGTGTAGAGCTTCCACTATTCTTCCCAAGACGGTGCCTCTGTTTCCCAAATTTGACCTTCTTCCATAAACCCAATCCGCCACCCTCTAACGAAAGAACCTAATCGCGGTTCACCATCTCCCAAAATCTTCTCTGCCATTCACGATATCACCTTCTTCAAATCATCACTATCGTCACTTAAAATCAACTGAGTTCAGCAGAGATTGTGACCACCGCATCAAGCATCAAGGGGACGATAAGGTTACGGATCTACGTCAGTAGCAGTTAAAGAGCAACAATGACGCGGTGTCATCAATTTTCAACTTGCCGTTGCGAGTCAAACATCATCTCCTTCATTTCTGCGTGTTCTGGACAGCATTAACGAGAGGCAATGGATTGGGAACAACAACTTTGACGAAGCGACGTCGGTAACTCTCGGTTTTAGGAGTTTTTGTTCGTACATTGATGTTGTTGATTAGTGTCATATTTTTTATTGTTTTTATTGAGTCTGCTATAGTGATATACTGTAAATGAATTGTCGTTTTGATAGGTTCTCTATTCTGGTTGCAAATTGCATATTTGCTGTTTATATCTTCCTATAAGTTTGTTTGCGCCTATTGTTTTGTGCACTGTATTATTGTGGATTATTCATGTTCTGTTTTGTGTACTGTATTATTGTGGATTATTCATGTTCTGTTTGATTTTCAACGTGTCTGGATATAATGCGGTTTTGGTTTGTCATTATTTTTTGTTATTACGGTTATAAGCATGTTAGGGTGCGGATTTGTGTTCATCTCTGCATTTTATTTCCACTCTTGGGTTTGTATCTTGTGACCATATGTTTGCAGAAGAGAGAGATATCGTGTACATGAAGAAGGATCTTTGAGTTTAAAGTTTTTTTTGGTTGTTGCTGTGACCACAATTTTGGTCTTTAGATAGTTTTTTTTAATAAAGAACATGGAGAGAGTTTATCATGATATATCAGTATTGTGTGAGTCCAGGTTTATTATTCTGTGGTTTGTGCTGCAAATTCATTGTTGTTTAAGCGATACAACTTATTTCTTATCGGTTATGTTCAATAGAAGTTTTGGTTTGGATTTACACTGTTAATAGTTTGAATTTTTAAGCTTGTGATGTGAGGTCTTTATGCAGAACTGATATTCTACTATAAGTTTGAGGATTTGCAACTCTGTTATTTTTTTCTGTTTTGTATGTCCATTTGCAGAGCTGGTTCTGATTTGGGGATTTTGGGTTCTGTTAATATAATTATTATATATTACTGCTTTTTGTTTATTCACATTGGATTTGCTGCCATTTTAGTTGTTCATGACTTTTCTCGACAAATTTGATATTTGATTAATTTATGTTAAGTTTGAAATATTCGATGTTATGTTTATGCTATGCTGAGTCGAATCCTATTTTTATATTTTGTGTGGTAGCATAACCTCATTTTGAGCGTTGTTGGTAGTATTTATTTGGCACTTATCTTCAAATTTTGCCTTTGAAAATGGCATACAGTGTGGTTGTTGTTAGATTTTGTAATTGGTGGTGTATTGATAATTCTATCGATTTTGGATTGCAGGAAAGAGTTAATTTTACAATGCCTTTTTATGATGGATGTTCTCATGGTTACTAGTAACTCTGTGTTGCTTTTTGTAAATATTCACCTTTTTTTTTACTCTTGTCTAACTCATGGACTATCTTTTTAAAACATTATTTTCAAAATATGAATAATTATTTTTTCTTAATTCCAATTCAATTTATTTTCAACATACAAACTATTTTCAAACTTTATTTCGAAAATTTGATATTATTTTTCTTAATTCTGTTTCAATATATTTTTCAACCAAATTATTTTCTAATCAAAATCACGAAAAATTAAACTCTTGAAGTCTAGCACTTCTTGAGTTTTTGAACAACTACTATTGGGGCGTACGCCTTGGATAGTGCATTGTTTGATTTTTTCATTTTGAAATGTGTTTTTATTAGGATAAAGAAATATCACCGGAGTCTAGCATTCCGTGTGATATTCTTTTTGTGCATCCAATTATTTTTCCAAGTAACACCCCGATTAATTGACTGTGAGGCCGACGTCTCATTTATCAAATAATCGTCATTTTTTTTCTAAAATATTTTCAAATCCAATCTCATATTCTCGCCTCTTTCACACCATTACTTTCATACCTTATTTCAAATTATTTTAAAATATTTTTATTTTTTTCGATTAAACTCCGAAAGAAGGAGGTTCTTGGAATCTAGCATTCCTTGGATCTTCGAGTGAATAATTCTTGAGGCACGCTCTTGAGTTATTATTCACTCAATCTTTCAACCTTTTCAAACCAAATCATTTTTCAAACATTCTCCTAAGTCGAATGCTTGTACGCATTCACAACTGACATTTCACACACACTTCACAATTCCTCGTGGTTTCGATATTAGGGGCACCCTTAGGGACTAATACCGTTTCTCACCATCTAACCCTTGACACGTCGTCAAGTTGGTTCCATCTTCAACAAGTCCCTGACACATCGTCGAACCATTTTCAAACCAACATCCTTTTTCCTCGCATTCCATTTTCGATTCAATATTTCTACAAACGTTTTTTTAAACTTACGAAAGAGGGATATTCTTAGAACCTAGCATTATTTGAATATTCGAATGAGTAACTCTCGAGGCGCGCCCTTGAGTTGTTATTAGTTCATTCTTTCGATTTCACAACATCCAACCCCTTATCTTCAACCTATTCAACCCAACTTCCGAATGAATTGAGTTCTTGGAATCTCGCATTCCTTGAATTCTTGAGTGACAAGTTCTTAAGGCACGCCCTTGGGTTGCTTGTCAATCACTCTTTCGTATCTCAACTCAAAGTCCAAACCAATTCAAACCTCGTGTTTTTGTGGTTGTTACCACGAACTATGGACGCTCTTATTCTTCATTCTCATATGAATGTAAGATACGTAGGCACAAGATTGCGATGATCTTGGCGAGCACACTTCTATCCATCTTCCGATTCCCCCATCCTTTCCGGTAGTCGAACTACGACGCTCTGATTTCTCATTCTCGTCCGAATGAGCATACGTAGGCACAAGGGCCCCAATCCTTGGCGAGCACCCTATCTTCCAACCATCCCCATTTTCCCTTATCGTCTTTAACCTTTTATCCTACTAATTCTACCTTTATAATCGAGAAGAAAAACAAATAAACCTAGACAACACTCTCCATAAAATACCTTAAGAGGTTCCCGTTGAGTACAAAGGACGTGAGGGGTGCTAATACCTTCCCCTCGCGTAACCGACTCTCAAACCCGGAACATGGTTGCAACAGCCCTGTTCCTATCCTTTCGCTTTAAGAGGTTTTCTCGATATTTTCCTCTCCCGTTTATTCGGGAAAAATAAAGTTCGGTGGCGACTCTTCGAACCAAATTTTCGCGCCTTTTGCGTGAGGGTCGTTTCTCCGAAATGTCTCTGTGATTTTTCGAGGTGCGACAACAGGAAACCATTACCTTCAGACAACCTGGTTTTTCTTGACAGTGTGAATCAGCATCATTGGTACTAGAGGGTTCCTATCATCAGAGATATGTTATGTTCTCGTCAGATCAGAACTATTGTCATCTCTAGTCCACAGCACAGCAACCTTGATCCATGCTTGCATCATTTAGCATTTGCATGATTGCATTTTCATTTGCATTTCATTAACGTGTGTATGTGTTCCAGGTGCATACTGCTCCCCGATTCTAGTGATCTAGTCCCTTATTGCTGATATGGAGGATCTGAAGAGAATGATAGCCTACAGGTTTCCCACCCCATATATTGGCCCTTTACTGAATTTGATTGCCCTAGATGATGGTACGATATTAGAAGACTTCAGGAAAGCTTATGGGAGGTTGTTGAAATTTGTTTGCAAGCCTTCTGCCCACGAGATCAGTGGTCTATACACGCTGCTACAGTTTTATGATGCTCAGCTGAGATGCTTCATGTTCCCGGACTATGTTCTAGCCCCTACTCTAGAAGAATACTCAGAGCTGCTAGGCATTCCCGTCAAGGATCAGATTCCTTACCATCATGTTGATACTGTGCCTAAGCTGGATGATCTTGCCGCTATCTTACATTTGGATGAGTCTGAATTAAGGAGGGAGTTCACCCAGAGGAAAAAGATGTATGGTTTTCCCCTATCTTTTCTAGTGGAGAAAGCTCATAAGTTCGCCAAGGAGGGTTGTTGGATCGTGTTCTACGCAATTTTAGCTCTTTGCATATATGGTACCATACTGTTTCCTAATTTGCCAGACTACGTGGATGTAGATTCTTTCTACATTCTCGCCTCAGGGAATCCAGTACCCACCCTTCTTGGAGATGTTTACCACTCTGTCCATTATAAGAACGAAAACAGGAGAGGAAAGATGGTGTCATGCTGTGTTCCTTTACTGTATAGATGGTTCGCCAGCCATATGCCCAAAGCGGGCCCCTTCGTCTCTTCTGCAGGTACAATGAAATGGTCAGAATGCTTGATGGGTTTAACTGCAGAGAACATTACTTGGTTCGACAAGTACATGTTGGGTACTGAAATCATCTACAGCTGTAGCGGTTTTCCAAACATTCCTTTGATCGAAAGAAAGGGGTGTATCAATTACAACCCGACACTGTTGATTAGGCAATTTGGGTATGCCCTGAAGAAGTCACCCAAGAAGGATGAGATACAGGAATCTTTGTATCTCACTGGACTATTAGATGTTGATACATTGGCTAGACTTGGACAAGCATGGAAGAGTCTTCACAGGAGAGGGAAGGCATTGTTGGGGAAGAGTAACAACAAAGCCTTTGACACATACTTGGTTTGGATTCGTGAAAGAGCTGTAAAAGTGCTGATGCCCTATCCTGCAGCTAAGCCATTATATCCTCTTGTAGCCGAAGAGCCTACTACAGTGGATATTAAGAAGTATAATCAGCTTTTAGCCGAGAAAGAAGAGTTGGTAAAGACCAATGAAGCATTGGAGAATGAAATTGCTCAGCTCCGTCATGAGAAGGTTGAGACAAGGTACTCCTCCAAACGTCAGACTGAGCTGATAAACCACTTGGGCGCAAGTCTAACCAAGCTGACTGATGCCAAAGAACGTCTTAGATTAGACCTGAAGGCTGTACACAGTGTGTTGACCACTAAAAAGCAAGACTTGGATAAGGCGTATCTGAAGATCTCCAAATTCAATGTCCATTGAAATACCGGCGTGACTAATCATAAGGAACGAGATGAGAAGCTGAAGCAACAAATAGCCAAGCTAGAGGTCCAGATTGATATGAAGGACAAGAAGATTGAGGCTGAGGCATCGCTTCGACGCGACACTCAATACTGGTTAGTTGAAACTACAGCAAACCTGAAGGATTGCCAACTCAGAGCTGATGCTAAGAGGTGCAAAGTGGCAGACTACTTTGGAGAAGGTGCTTGTAAGGACTTTGCCAAGGATCTCCAAGATACCATCAGGCAGAGGGATCTGCTGATCCGAGGTCTGCTCACCAAGCCTGACTATCCCACGACGAAGAAGTTATTAGAAGATTTCTGTGCCCGTAGCCGCACTTGATTTCTTTATATTTCTTTGTATCTTTTATGCATTGATATGCTGACCACCACCAGACTTGTTGGTTGGGGTCACACTTGTTGCTTTAGTTGTATTCGATTACAGTTGTACGCTGCCTGCGAGGGCTTTTCAGATATATATATATATATATATATATATATATATATATATATATATATATATATATATATATATATATATATATATATATATATATATATATATATATATATATATATATATATATATATATATATATATATATATATATATATATATATATATATATATATATATATATATATATATATATATGAGGTTTTCTTTCCATGATTGGGCACTGGACTTTATTTGTCTTGGAAACTAGAATCGGGGGAAGTTTCCCTAAGGCACCGATACACGTTTGCATCTGCATAATCATTTTGCATAGCATGTGCCTCACGTTTATTTATCTAACCCTTGTGTTTGTTACAGTTTGTTTTAGGATTGACCGAAGGTAGATTCACCGGTATTCTACCAGAGCAAATCAGGTCAGAGTAATGGAACAGGTTCAAGCTGACGCTCAAGAACTCATGGAGAGGATGGATCCTTTTATGGACCTCATGCAGGGGGTCGCCAATGGTAGGAACAACTCAGGACACTTGTGCAGTCCTTGATTGCACGTATTAATGATACCGGGGTTTTGCACGGGGGAGAAACCACCAATCCTCCCCGTGTGGAGACTCCTAGGGCTGACAACTATGGACCAGCTATGATCATTTCCAACATGGCAGGAGTTGGAAATACTGGAATGGGTAGTGGCCAGACTGGGGCTGGTAATGGCATTACTGGAGTTGTTGTCGGTAACATGGGTGCAAGTGGTAATAACGTTGTCGCCAATGCTGGTAACAATGGAAACATTCAGGGACCCGAAGCTGGGGGAATTGTTATTGGGAATGGCCATCAACCTTGGCATGAGGATCGTCAAGAGGACTTATTCTCGATGAAAAGAGCCGAGGGGGAATGAATTCTGAAGCTCGTTTAAGATTCAAAGCGCTCCAGGACAAGATGAAGAGTTTTGAGAACTTGAATTCCGTGGGCGTTGATATGGCCAAGCTGGGGCTGATCCCAGACCTCAAGGTGCCTCCAAAGTTTAAGGTACCTGACTTCGAGAAGTATAAGGGAACCACTTGTCCCTGTGTCCATCTTAGGTCCTACTATCGGAAGATGTCTGCACATTCTGACGATGAGAAGTTGCTGATGCACTTATTCCAAGACAGCCTGTCAGGCCCCTCGCTGGAGTGGTACATGGGTTTGGAGCATGGTTGTCAAACTCGCGGGTAGACTCGTAAACTCGTACGAGTTTACGAGTCTATGAAGTAAAAACGCGTAGACTCACGTATAGAATCATTTTTTAATAAACTCGAGTAGACTCAGGTAGACTCGCATGAACTCGTATAGACTCACGAGTCTATGGTGAGTTTACAAGTCTATAAATTTTTTAGAATTTTGTTTTTTTAACCCTTAAAAGGCCCAAATTCCCTAAAAGATTTTATTTTATTTAAAAAAACCCTTACTTTTTGCTTGTACGAGAATTAAAAAGCCTTTCTCCTAGTCTCTTGTTTTAACAAAATTTCTTCCTCCCTTTATCCCTTCATAGACGACGTGCGCTTATTATGTCTCTTGCTTTGTTCGCATTCGTTCTCGTAAATCAATCATTTGTTGTGTAAGTATTTTTCTTATATGTTTCACTTGGATATTTCTCTTGTATATTCTCTTGTGTAAAGATGATAAATGTATAACTGAAGATCCTAATGCAGAAAATATGCAAACTGAAGTTAATGTTGAGTAAGATGATGTTATTTTTAACAATATTGTGAAAGTTGATGTTGTTGTTACTAATATTGTGCAAAGTGGTGGTGGTGGTGAAAATGTTGAATTAGGTAGAAATGGAACTTCAAGCAATCCAACTTTGATTAATGATGAAGAAGGTGTTTCTTCCGGGCTAGAAATTTATGACGATACTCAAGATACCAATGAAGGTGATGGTGATGATATTGGTGGTGATGATTTTACTGGACTTTTTGATGTTTAAACCCATTAGCATATTTGTTTTATAATATTTTTTTTGCTTTATGTAGTAGTCAATTAAGAAGAAATTGATACTTTAAGTCTTTAAATACATACTTTACTATTTTGTTTGTTTTATTATAGAGTTTTTTGTTAAGAAGTTTGTTATGGAGTATGAAATTTATATTTTGATGTTAATTGGTATTCTAATATATATATTTGTATCATATATGAAGTATTTGCAAGTTTAAAAATATATGTGTGTTTCATGTATGTGTCACATATAGGTTTTTATAAGTCATTTTTAATTTTCCATAGACTCGTACGAGTTTGCGAGTCGAGTCTGCGAGTCGGGTCTACGGACCCTTTACGAGTCTGAGTAGAATCGCGAGTTTGACAACCTTGGTTTGGAGCCCACAAGTGTACACAGTTGGAAGGACCTTGCTGAAGCATTCGTATGCCACTATCAGTACAACAGCGACCTGGCTCCCAATCGGGTTCAGCTACAGAATTTGTCCCAGAGGAATAACGAAGGCTTTAAGGAGTACGCCCAGAGGTGGCGTGAACTAGCAGCAAGGGTTCAACCACCGATGGTTGAGCGAGAACTTGTCGAGATGTTCATGGCTACACTCCCAGGTGTTTATTACGAGATGAAAGTACATAGGCACAAGACGCGATGTCTTGGTGAGCAACCTTCCCCCCATCACCCGTAGTTAGCCGAACTACGTTGACTCTGACTTTCCCATTGCACGAGGGAATACGTAGGCCCAGAGCTGCGACGCTCTGTCGAGTCACTTTTTCTCCTTTTTCTTTTCTTTTGAGCTACCTTGATAGGTAGATAGATAAACAACACGTCAGATAAATAAGCAAGCGTGGATCCCGTTGAGTACAACGGACGTGAAGGGTGCTAATACCACCTGTTCTGGACGGGAGTAATTATGACTATTGGAAACCACGTATGGTTGCCTTAGAATCATTGGACAGTAAGGCCTAGAAAGCTGTTATAAAAGGATGGGAACATCCTGTGATTATTAAATGATTATCTAAATGAAGAAGTTTATGTGGAACAACCTAAGGGTTTTATTGATCCAACCTTTCCTAATCATGTATTTAAGTTGAAGAAAGCTTTGTATGGTCTGAAGCAAGCTCCTAGAGCTTGGTATGAAAGACTAACAGAGTTTCTCGTTGATAATGGATATAGAAAATGTGGCATAGATAAGACTTTGTTTATCAAGGAAGAAAAGGGAAAACTCATGATTGCTTAAATTTATGTTGATGATATTGTCTTTGGTGGGATGTAAGATGAGATGGTTCAACATTTTGTGCAGCAAATGTAATATGAATTTGAAATGAGCCTTGTTGGGGAATTAACTTACTTTCTTGGGTTGCAAATCAAGCAGATGGAAGAATCCATATTCCTATCTCAAAGTAAGTATGCCAAGAACATTGTTAAGAAGTTTGGAATGGAAAATGCCAGCCACAAAAGAACACCTGCACCTACCCATCTAAAGCTGTCAAAAGATGAAAAAGGAGTTAATGTGGATCAAAGTCTTTACAGAAGCATGATAAGAAGCTTGTTATATCTTACAACAATCAGACCTAACATTGCTTTTGCAGTAGGTGTTTGTGCCAAATATCAAGCTAAACCCAAGATTAGTCATATTAATCAAGTCAAGAGAATTTTGAAGTATATCAATGGGACGAGTGAATATGGGATGCTGTACACTCATGGTTCTGGTTGTGTGCTATCTGGATATTGTGATGCTGATTGGGCTGGAAGTGCTGATGACAGAAAAAGCACATCAGGAGGATGCTTCTTCTTGGGAAACAACCTCATCTCGTGGTTTAGCAAGAAACAAAATTGTGTATCCCTGTCCACCGCAGAAGCTAAATATATAGTTGTTGGGAGTAGCTGTTCTCAACTTGTATGGATGAAGCAAATGCTTATAGAGTATAATATTACACAAGATGTCATGACATTATACTGTGATAATCTGAGTGCTATAAATATTTCCAAGAATCCTATTCAACATAGCAGAACTAAGCACATTGATATTTGACATCATTTTATAAAGGATCTTGTTGAAAGTAAAATTATTACCCTAGAGCATGTCACTACAGAAAAACAGCTGGCTGATATTTTTACTAAAGCTTTGGATGCAAATCAGTTTGAAAATTTGAGAGGAAAATTAGGGATTTGTATTTATGAGGATTTATAGCAATTACTGCTGAGAGGGATTATTACTCATAAAAGATGTTTTTTTCCTAAAATAGAGATGTCCTAACATCTCTCTTATTACATAGCACGCTCAAGGCTACCCACACACGCTACCCCTATCAAACTTTTCCCTCCAACTTCCCTTTCAACTCCCATACCTCCACTAAGTTTATGATTGCCTCCCACTCTCAGCATATTTCTCCCATTACAACCCACATCTCTTATCTCAGAAACCTCTCTCACATTACAACTTACCTTTCTTCTCTCAGAATGTCTCCCAAACGTGCATCAACCTCCTCTAAAGCTTCAAAATCTGATCCTAAATCCAATGCTCTCCCCCATGAACATTTCCTTTGAAGACGTTGTTAACGTTACTCCTCTCTCCATGGTTCCCAGTCATGATAATGAAGCCCCCAAGACCACTCCCACACATGCAAACGGTTCTCAACAATCTTCCAAAGGTAAAACATATGGACCTCTGCTGATAATCTCACTAGGATGAAGAACAAAGCAGGTACTGCTTATGTTGATAAATCTATTAGGGAACTTGTTACTAATGTTCTCTATGGTGGACATAATATGGATGGTATTTCCACCCCCTTGTCTCGCATAGATCCATCTCCTAGTTCTGATGCTAACCTAGGAAAAGATGTTGAAAAACCCTCTACTAATAAGAACCCTAACATTGAGAACTTGCACAAGCTTGCTAGTTCTGTGCTCCATGATGTGAGTGAGGATGATATTACTGACCAGAATGATGATATAGAAGATGTAACAAACTATTCTGCTCCTGAAAAGGAGAAGGTAAACACCTTTGAGGATGTGGTGGATGTTGATGATGTGTCGTCTGATGATGAACTGATCAAAAATGTTGCACCGAGTATTGCTAAAAGGTTGAAGACTAGAAAGGGAAAGGTTGTGCTTGAGGAATCCCCTTCCAAAAGTCAGAAGAAGAAGACCCCAGTTGCACCCCCAAAAACATGGAGCAAGGTTACTCCTGCTTCCAAGAAGAGGAAAAATAGGGTGGAAAATACTGACTCAGATAATGATGTTGAAGTGGATGTCCCGGACATCACCCCTGCGAAGAAAACTCAGAAATCTATTGCTAAGAAGACCCCAAGACCTGTGCCTGCTGCACCTCTTGACAATGTATCCTTCCAGCGTGACTAAGTGGAAATATGTGTACCAACGAAGGCTTGCTCTGGAAAGGGAGTTAGGAAAAGACGCCCTGGAGATCAAAGATGTCATGGAATTGATTACTGAGGTTGGTTTACTCAAAAATGTCACTGGGTTTTTCAAATGCTATGAGGTGCTGGTAAAAGAGTTTATTGTAAATATTCCTGCTGCCATTACTGACCGGAATAGCAAAGATTTTCTTCCATGGTGATTAACAAATGTTTGGGGAGGATTGATGAAGGTGAAGGTGAGATGAAGGCTTCTGACAACCAAGTCAGCAGGATCATTACTGCAAACTAAATCAATGTCTGGCCATCAAAAGGTAACCTCTCTGCTAGGAAACTTAGTGTCAAGTACGCCATCCTCCATAGGATTGGTGCTGCTAACTGGGTGCCCACCAATCACACCTCTACCATTTCTATTGGTCTGGGCAGATTTATCTATGCTGGGGTACTAAGACTGAATTTAATTTTGGACATTATATTTTTTATCAAAACATTAAACATGCAACCACTAGTGCTGTGAAAATTCCTATTGCATTTCCTTCTCTTATTTGTGAAATCATTCTTAATCAACACCCTGGTATTCTCACCATAAATGATGTTACCTACAATAGGGGATCAGTTTTGTCCCTTCATTACAAGCTGTTTGCTGTAAGACATGTCCCAGACATTGTCTTGACTTCTGTTGAGAAGGCTTCTGCATCAGGGGTAAGGATAACTTCAGAGTTGAAGGAAACCTGCAGGGAGCTAGGTGATATTATCAATACTGCTACTGCTAGAAAAATTAAATTGGAGTCTTTAATTCAATGCCTTGAAAGTGAAGATGGTGTTATGCCTGATGATGATACTCATGAAGATGATGGTAAAGATGTGTCTGAGAAGGAGTCTGAGGATGGTGTTGAGTTTGTGCCTACTGATACTGATACTGGAAGTTCTGATTCTGAGGATGAAGATTAAGTTGTTTGATTTTCTGTTTGGTTGTTTTTTGGTTTCTTTATTTTGCCTGCTATGGCAGAATGCACTTTTATTTTTGCACTCCAAGTGCTTATGGTTGTAATATATTTGGGTCTCTGTACCCTTAAACTCATCTTGGTTCTGGAAATATGATGTTTTTCCTTTCCCTTAGCTTATGTTCTAAATTTATGGCTAAAAAGGGGGAGAAGCTTGGTGTATGTACAGATGTGGTTGTGGTAGGTATGTAGCTGGTATGAAGATGAATTGCTGATTGCAGGCAGCTCTGAAGTTGTTACTGCTCTGTTGCTGTTTGCAAGATGTTGCTGGTTGTTGTTGTGTGCTGTGCTTACAGGTTGCTGGTTGAAGTGTTGTTGGGCTGCTTGGCATGTGCTTTTATTGTACTGGTTTTGTATGTTGAGGGGGAATCTTCATTTGTTTAGGGGGATTTTTGCATTTACTCCTATTTTTTTCTGCTGTGCTGTGCTCTTTGTTGTTTTTTGAAGCTCTTGTGATCTATTTTTGTTTTAGCCAAAATTTGCCAAAGGGGGAGTTTGTTAGTTCCTGATTGGCAGGAATTTTGGTAAAACTTGGTGTAATCACAAAATGTCCTACAGGATGTCGTGGCATGTAGTTTTAAGGTATTGCAGGTAGCTCTGTCTGTTGTAGCAGGACTTAGGTCATGATGTCCTGACGCTTATGAATAAAACATTCTGTGAGAATGTGTTTGTTTATCTGTTTCTTTTGTGCAACTCGTTGCACTGATCTGGTGTATATCTGCATGGATTTTGTCATTAGCCAAAGGCATGTTTGTTACACATATCATGGAGCAATTATGATTTCAAATGGAGCTATTTTCTGAAGATTATCTTGGAGATATGAAGAGTGATTTGATAGAATCTGATCAAATCTGTTTCATTAATACAATTAATGTAAATTGATCTCCTCACAATATGCTATTACTTTTGCCACAACCCAAGCCCGTCCATGGGTTGCTATTTAAGGATTTGCAACCCTAGCTTTCAGATGAGAGAAGCTAGGTTTAAGAGTGTGCATTTGTGTAAGGCTTAGTGCTCTAACTTTCATGCATTTTGTGTTAGTTTGTGAGCCATTCATTCATTGCCTCAATGTGTGAATTGGAATAAGTTTTGTGGTGTAATTTGTTCACTCAAAGCTTGTAAGCAAGAGTGCATTGTACTTGATTGAAGCTTTTAAGCAAGATCAAGTTGTGTCTTTGAAGAGTGTCTTCTAAAGTCTTAATTTGTTGTTTGTTATCACTGTTGTGATTGAGGGGGAGTGAGAGGTGTCTCTTATCTAGGTGTGTCCTAGGTAGAAATTGCAAGGGTAGAGATTAGGTAAGAAGATGGTAAACTAGAGAGAGTCTACTGTATATATTCAAACTAATTCTACTTATTAGATTTCCTTCTTGGCTTGGTAGCCCCCAGACGTAGGTGTGTTTTCACCTAACTGGGTTAACAATTGCCTGTGTCGTTTTACGTTTGTTATATGTTTGTCTTTGTTCTTATTGATGATTGAACATATATTAGTGTCGTAACATCGCCTTCGACATCTGATATCTGATACCAGAATTTCACTTTTTTTTCCAAATGATCTTAAAAATTACTATGGGCTTATGTTAATCGATTAAGAATCTTACCTAACCAATTCGGAAACCAAAAACTTGTTCTCTAATCAATTAGAACAAGTGTCGAATCAATAATAGAGCGAAATTGCACACCTAATCGATTAGGCTTCGAACCTAGCTAGTCATTCCTAATCATCTAGGTTTAATCAATTAGGGTTGGAGGCTAATCCATTAGAGGATTACTTTGTTCCATGGCTCTTTCTTTTTTGGAAAAAAAATTATCTTATGTAAAGGAGACCTTGTGTTCACTTCCGATCATAAGAAATATAACTTATGCTCTTATCTCTTACTCATTATCTTCACAAAAAATATTTTATACACTTTTATTATTTTAGTGTTGATAGAGTGAAAAACTTATATAAGAGGTATGTATTTGTTGTCTGAATCAAATCATGCTATAATTGTAAATCAAGAGTCTCATTCTCTTATAACATTGTGATATAAAGGTTGCAAGGTAAACATGAGTAAAATCTTGATGTGAGAAGGTTGTGGGTTGATATTATGATAAAAGCTCAAGTTCATAGTGTAACTCTCAAAGGTAAACTCTTGGGGATCAGAGTAGACCGTATGGTAGAAGGTTGAACCAGTATAAATCATAGTGTGCTAAAATTTCCTAAAATTTCTATTTTACTTTCTAGTAATTTATCTTTCACGCTTAAATCTTTGCTTTATCTCTATTCTTCCAATTGACCAAGTTAAAATCAATATTGTTTGTAAAAAATTTAACCTACCTTTTATATTTGAAGTCATTAGTCAACAGATTGTTGTGTGGATCAAATGAATCTTTTACATGACATTTAAGAATAAATTCAAGTAAACTCGGATGAATCATTTTGATTATGATGAAATGTCCAGTTACTTGAGGACAAGCAATAATTCAAGTATATATTTGTGATGATAGTTGTCATTACATGACTTTTAAGAATAAATTCAGGTAAACACAGATGAAGTGTGATAAAAAACCAGGTTAAAGTATGAAGAATTAAGAAAAACGCCAATACAAGAAGTATATAAATACTTGGTAAAATTTATGAAGAAAAAGGATAGAAAACATGTTATTTGCTTCTAGAATTCTCGAGCACGATGGATCCCATTGCGACACATTGCTCACCATCACGGACACGATGCAGCTTTTTTAGCTAACATGATTTTTTATATTAAAAGCATTTTTTGGTCACTTTTGAAGGGTTTCGAATTCCTAGAATGGGAGTGACAGAAAAAGGCGATTTTTAGAGCTTTTGGAGGCCATTGGAAAGCTTTTTTTTAAGTGAGTTTTCATATACTCTGAATCTAAACTTATGGTATATTTATTTTACACTATGATTAGCCAGATTTTTTTATAGGTTAGGTCTTTTATTTTATAATGAACCTACTTTTATTCTATTAGGACATACATTGGTTGATTTTAATGTTATTTCTTTGACATATTATTATTATTCAATGATCGCAAGTGTTCATTTCCTATTGTATGTTACGACACACGATATGATCTAGGTAAGTAGTGAACATTGACTGTAGGATTGCTTATCAGAAATAGGATAATTGTTCAGTTATCTAATTAACTAGGGATAGTCTAATTAGGAATTTTGACTTTGGAATTAACACAATATACTGTCTATTATAACGTTCCAAATGGCCTGAGGGACTGTTGAACTAACACTTAGACTAGTGGAGACGAGGTTTTTATTATTACTTTGATACATACTAGTACACTTGCTAGTTTTGTCATCAGTAATCGATTAAGACAATGCCTTAATGACTAGTATCAACTAAATATATTTTCTTACCTTCTTAAACTTATTAATTGATTAACTTAGACTTACCAATCAATTGGCGCATGATGCCAATCGATTGATATATCATTATTGGCCTTAAGTTTTTTTCTTTTTTGTACCAATCTCTAGCCTATAATTAAAGGTCTCTTCCAACATATTTCATATCCATAAAATGTGATTTTATTTCTCACATCTCACTATTTTCTAAAAATTATCTTTATTTACTTTATCTTACTAAGAGTTTAGCCATATCAATTTTTGAGAAAGTCATTTTGCGAGTGAGGAAGTTTTAATTCTAGAAGGGTTGTTTTGTAAGTTCACCAAGGAAGTTTTGTCTTATCTTTGTTGAATATTTCATCCATTTATGGATTATTTGTTTGGGTTCGAAGCTAAACTCGTAAAAAATCAAATGTTCAATTGTTCGAAAGGTT